>CM062625.1:45843933-46443933 GCA_025617555.3 Puccinia polysora | reverse complement strand
CTTAAGTAGATCCAAGGCTTGCCCAGAGATTCTTATCAGTTGAGGATTCACAGAGGCATTTTCAGATGGTTGATGGTTATTTTGGGTTTCTTTATAGGAGATTTGCAACAAGGTTTCTGCCTTTTTGAAACTTTCATGGATTCAAAACTTGCACCCAACCTTCTTTTTGTGAGTTTTTCTAGATCTTTTGGTAAGAGGTTGACCCAAATAGGAACCATTGCAATCACACGCAAAATCCACATATTTATCTTTCTTTTAGTTAAGAACCACCAGAGCGTAACCATGCTTCATAGCCCAAGTTTGAAAATATTTTTGGTTCTCTTCCCTAGTAGGAAAAGTTATCACAGGACGTGGTTCAAGTGGATGTGGCACCAATTCAATGGTTAGGTTTTATAACTCCATAGCTACATGCACCCATTATTTTAAATCAAATTAAATCCAGCAAAGGCCTCAGTAACATAAAATTTTACTCAGGACCAGAGGTCAAATCCCACTGTGAAAAATTTTGTTCCTCAATTGTCACCCTTGATGAGGATGCAATTGGGGCTTCCAATGCTTCATTACCCAAATTCTTTTTTCCTTTTTTCAAAGCTTTGTTGATGGCACTATCAATGTAGAACTTCCATTCAGCCATGTCAGAAGAAGTAGGGATTGCCACTTTTCCCATGAAAAAAAATGGAATGGTATACTTCACTATTCAATCCAACTTTCAATTGAACAAACACAGTTTGCTCACTTTTGAGTTGAGAAGGAATTGTTTTCAGGTTTTTATATGATTTCAATTTTCAGTTTACTTTCACTTTTGTTTCAATTTAAAGTCACTTTGGAATTGCTAGGTGTGGAACAACAGTCCCACAAAGTATGCATTGATCCCAAATTTGGGTTGAAGGAACCCAAGTGTGGTTCAGGGGGTGCCCAAAATTCTGGCACAACTTCCAGGGGGTTGCGCACCCCCAAACACAGCAATTTTGAGCTGTGTAAGGGGGTACATGGCTTGAAATTGTTGTGCTTGGGGGTTGAACAGCTCCTACCCAAACCCCTGGGGTTTGCCTGTCTTTGAAAAGTCCCTTTGTGGTCTTCTATGGGCCCCCAAATCTCATTTTAGTCTTGTAGGCACCTACACAACTCCCACACAACTGGGGTTGTGAATTTAAAATCACCCAGAAGAGAATTTCCACATTGATCCTGTCAAATACAAAGCTCCACTCTATGTTCAAGGATTCAACAAAGTCCTAGGAGTCGACTTCAACCAAACTTGGGCACCAACAGGAAAACTGGTATCACTTTGAATGGCCCTGATATATAGTCTGAAGGAAAAAATGAAACTAACTCAATTTTATGTGAAAGGTGCATTTCTTCATGCTCCTCTCAATGAAACCGTTATCATAAGGACTCCAGAGGGATGATATTGAAAGGCTCCATATTTAAATTTCAAAAAATCTCTCTACAATCTGAAACAATTCCCCAAGAACTGGTATGTAACTCTAACCTTGTGAATCAAGTCTGAAGGATGCCAAGAGTTGCCTAGTGACCCCTGCCTTTATCTCAAATTTAAGACCATAGAAATTTTCTCATTCCACATAGATGATCTGATCCATGTGGGTAATTCTAACCTCTTTGAATCTAATTTTCTCAAACAATTCAAGAACAAGTTTTGCTACCCTCCCAAAACTATTCTTGGAACTTTCATGGAAATCAAGGACAACAGGATTCTCTTAAGTCAGCCCAATTACATTGCTTGGGGCATGGAAGAGCTTGGCCTATCATCTTTCAAGGACAAGCTTGCTTCACTGACCCAAAATTTCAATTTTGAACCAGCCTCCAACATCAATCATGCTGAACTTTGTCAACTGAACACCAATTACGGGTCTGCAATTGGACTCCTTAATCATCTAGCTCAGTACACCTGACCAGACATATCTTTCTCTGTCTCCCCTTGGAATGTTCAAAACCAAACTGGGCATGAGTCACTGGAGAGAAATTGGAAAGGTATGGAAATATCTCAAAAAAACCAATGATTTCAAGCTTGTAATCAACTAAAACTCCAAACAAGGCTTCCTCTCATGCTTCAGCAATTCTACCTGGGGAAAAAACCCTACCTTTTTCAAGTCTCAAACTGGGTATTTAGTCCTTCACTATGGGAGCCCAGTCATCTGTAACTTTTCTAGACAAAGAAATATTACCTATTCTTCCACCAAACCCACATTAAATGCGCTACTCCACTACTACCTTGAACTCAAACGGATCAAGCACCTCATTGGAAAAATATATCAAATTCCTGAAACCAAGCCAACCTTATATATTGAAAACAAGGGCCTGGACAACAAGATCAAGAAATTTGGATTGCACTCAAAGTCCATACACATACATATCAAAAAAAGGGAATGCCTGAGGACTTTGCTGATTGGGAGTTTACTCTCAGTCTAATTCAAAGTCACTCTATGATTTTGGATTCTCACACAAAAGCCTCACCAATTAACTCCTTAGAGCCCCTCCAGAGAAAAGTCTTTGCCATTTCTGACAAATGATCTATTGGACTTTCCCCTTACCAGTCACATGGGGTGTTAAAGAATGGATTAATTATGAATTTATTTTCATCTAATCTTTTTCTGCTGTTCCCTATCACCTCTCTTCTTCTGTCTCAATCCCAGTAATTGCGCAAACTGGAATGAGTGTATGTGACCTTTCTCTTATCACACAGGGAGCCTCTCTCTCCTCCCAGTCTCTGCGCATTGAGTCTCCTGGGTCACTCTGGGTGGTTTGGGACTCTGCTCTTGTCAGAGGACCTCTCAGTTCTTCTTCTCTCCCTTTATTGTTCTGTTTTTCTTTTTCTCTTTTCCTTTCTTTAATATTTTTCCTTTGATCATCTCCTTTTTCTTATCTTTAACAATCAACTCCGCTTTACTCATCTGTCATGCTTCAAGCTTAAGGATTATTCTCTCCCTCACTTTGACATATCCATTCCTCAGTACCATCTACCTCAGTCCATACGCATGACACAAGTAGAAGCAAAAAATCAATGGTGCCTTCCGCTTATCAAATCTGGCTTGCATGATGACATTCCATCCTTGGAGACTGAATCAGCACCTACTTGCAAACCTTGAAGTTGACTCTACTCCAGTCAACCATCCATTTGAGCTCCGCTCTTCCACCCTGGGTATCAATAGCCTTTGCATTCCCATTCCCTGTCATTAACTCTTTGTAGCTTGAACCCATGCTAGTTAGCCCTACCCAACCATAAGTTGGCACTTTGCAGTTAGCTTTGCTACCGTTCACTTGCCCTTGCACTCAATCTCTTCCTTTGCACTCACAATCATCTATGATTACCCAATAGTATGTTGGGTGGTTGTGTGACAGTAAATTAACTAATTAAATTTATCTATTGTAGTTTTCAAACCTATGATAGATTTATTTTACAATTTCATGTACTTGCTCAACTGGGAATGCTTCCCTCATCCCTTAAAATGATGATATCCATTGGGTAGGGAAATCCAGCGTTTCTTGGGCTAGAAAACCTTTAGAAACTTTTCCTTCTTCTAAATACCCTTTGGTTGAACATCTTTATGATCCCCTTGCTCCTCCTTGAGAAGCAGTGGATCCCCTTGAAGAAATCAAAGACTCTAACCACTCTTCCAATCAAACCTTGACTTCTAGTAGATCAAGGGCTTGCACTAATGCTCCCAAACCCAATGCTTTGACCTTGCTCTCAACCCTGATCCTGGCTCTTAACAAAACTGCCTTGTGATCTGTTCCAAGTGGCCCTAGCTTCTGTACTCTGGGCATGAAGCAGCCTAATCATTTTACTGGGTAACACCCCCATAAACTTAGAGCCTACTTACAGTCCTGTAATATCATTTTCTTGAACAATCCTCATAATGTTCGTACTGACAGACACAGAGTTATTTATGTGTCTTCCTTCCTTGGTGGAAAAGCCTTGCAGTGGTTAAAACCTTACCTCAAACTATTAGATAACATTAGGCCCACCTGTATTCTTAACAACTGGGACAAGTTTGAGCAGCAATTTTCACCCTCTTTGAAAACCCTAATGAAGTGAAAAATGCAGAATACAAACTTAATAGCTTAGTCATGAAGGAGAATAGTAGAGTTTCCCTTTATATCTCCAATTTCCAAACTTTTCAGTCTCACATCCAATGGAACAAGGTAGCTCTTCTTTTTCACTTTCAAAAATTTTTAGCGGCACGCCTCATTGAGCAAATCACAGTTGGGGGACATAAAAAATCTCCCTTCAGCATTTAATTACCTGGGTGATTGAGCTTGATAATGGCTATCACAACCATAACCTCTCTTGAAGAAAAAATCATAGAAAACAAAATTTGGATCCAAAGGTGGACAAATCCTCAAAAACAACCCTTGAAGAATTCAAAAAAATCCAAACCAAATCCAAACTTCCATTCCAACCTGACAGGGAAGGCCGTTTCCAAAACTGCAAAGTTCCTGGACAAAGAATTGGGATTCTTGGGAACAAGGAGCGTCTAAGGGGGGAAAAGAATGGTTTATGTATGTATTGTGGAGAAAAACATTATTTTGAAGGTTGTGCAAAGCGGCTAGACAGTCAAAAAATTAGCTTGTAGTTTTTATAATTCTTGCAAGGAAAAATACACCTTATCTAAATTACAGCAAGTCAATCTTTACAATTGCAAGTCACTAGGTGTTCCAAGTTTGAGATTTGTTCTTTTTCATTCCTAAAACTCCCCTTATTGAGTTTTGCTCAATTCTGGAGCTAACTTTCCTTTTATAAGTGAATCTTTTGACACTTCCAAAATTCTTACGTGTTCCAAGATAGATACATTTCCCATCTTTTTAGTAAGTAGTGAAACCAAGCCGTCTCATTGGGTTTCCCAAAAGCCAAAATGGACCTTTTAATTCTCCAATTTCCACAGCTTCAAATGGGACTTATTTTTCTTGGATATTGCCAGAATGGATGATACCATTCTAGGCCACAAATTCCTAGTTCACTGGAATCTGCATGTGAATTGGCAAGAAGGAGTAATTAAACTTTGAGCCTTGCAACCCCAGGACACTAACCCTTCCATAAGACAGGAATGAAACAACCTACCTGAAACTGTCATTGAGTTGGATGACACTTTTCTTCCAGGATATTTGCAATATCCTGACCTCCATTCCCAAATTTCCTCTTCAAATTTAGGATTTATTGCTTATTTTTCTGACTTACCCATTCCTTTTTTCTTCAAAGAGAAAAAGGCACCAAAAAAACGGTGTATCTTGAGCTCCTTAATCCTCTCACATCATGCAAGAACTTCAAACTCTGTGCTTGAAGATGACAAGATTGAAGATCTAGAAATCATTTTAGAGTCTTTACCTCTTCTTTATCATGACTTTTCTAATTTCTTTTGAGCTTTAAAGGCAGATAAACTTCCCCCATCCTGTTCTTATGATCACAGGATTGAGCATACTGGCCCACCTCCAGCACCTGGACCAGTCTACTCTCTCTTGAAGCAAGAATCAACTGGGCTTCAAGAATACATTGCGGAAAATTTATAAAAAGGATTTCTTTGACAAAGCAATTTGAATACCGGTTCACCTGTCCTATAATTTGTTCCAAAGAAATATGGCGGACTTTGCCTGTGTGTTGACTACAGGGAATTGAACCAGTTAACCTGGAAGAATGGTTATCCATTACCTCCTATTTTGCACCTCCTCACTCTCTTCCATGGAGCTGCTTAATTCTCAAAGTTAGAGCTTCAAGGCTTGTATGACCTGGTTTGCATGCAAAATGTCATGAATATCTTACGGCAATGAGAACATGGTTTGGCATTCATGAGTATACCATCATGCCTTTGGGCCTCTGCAATTCTCCTTCCACTTTTCAACACTTTGTCAACAACATTTTTTCTGACCTTGTAGGGAAATATCTTGTGGTGTATCTTGACAATATACTAGTCTACTCAAAAACTCTTGACAATCACATTGCACATGTGCAAGAGGTGCTACAGCAACTTTGCAAGAATGAACTGTTTGAAAAAGCCTCTAAGTGTAAATTCCACACTCCTTATCTTCAGTTTCTAGGCTTCATTGTCTTGCAGAAAGGACTATCAATGGATCCAGCCAAAATTCAGCTCATATTGAACTGGCCCCCACCTTCTTTTGTCAAATCCCTTCAATTTTTCCTTGTTTCCAGTAATTTTTACAGGAGGCTTAATGAGAATTATGCCAAGACAACCATAAACCTTACTAACCTTCTTCAAGAAGACACTCATTTTGGTTTTAAAGAGCAAGCTTCTTTACAATTCAAAGATCTGAATAAAGCATTTAACACTGCTTCAATACTTGCTCACTTCAACAAGCTAGCTTGCACTATTGTAGAAACAGATGCAAGCAACCATGCGGTTGCAGGAGTAATCTTGCAGTCTTCCTCTTCTTCTTCCCTATTTCATCCCATGGCTTTTGAGTCTTGCAAATACCTTTCTGGAGAGCTTAATTACAATATCCATTACAAGGAACTTCTTCCAATTGTTTTTTGCTTGAAAAAATGGTGTTCATACCTTTTGAGTCTTATTGAGCCCTTTGAGGTCTTAACTGATCACAATTCTTTAAAATATTTCATGAGCTCAAAAGTCCTTACACGCAGACAGGCACAAGGGGCCCAATACCTCTCTGAGTTCAACTTAACAATCACTTACCGTCCTGGGAAACAAGTGGTATTGCCTGATGCTTTATCATGTCAGGACAACATTTACCCAGGGGGGGGAGCAGCTTTGCCAACAACATACCTGAAAACATTAGGACACTCTTCTCAACCCAATCTGCCCAACTCAGTTTGATCATCACTCACCCTTGAGATACAGCTTCCAAACTACATCAAGCTCAACTAAATGATCCCAAGTGTACCAAACTTTGCAAGAGTGCCAATCTATTAGATAGTGGTTACAGTATTGAAAAAATGGCTATTTAGTTTGTAAGGACCATATAGTAGTACCAGATAATACTTGCATTAAGTTGGATATCTTTGATTCAAGGCATTATTCCCTGCTTGCTGGTCATCATGAGCAGGATAAAACCTACTAATTGATTGCACAAGACTTCTACTGGCCTGGTATGACCAAGGAAGTAAAAGAATATGTTAAAGCTTGCTATGATTGTAATTGTAAAAATTCCTCAAAAAACTGGAAGTATGGGCTGCTCCAGCCACATCCAATTCTGCCTATTTCTTGGCACTTGCTGTCTATGGATTTCATTTTGCAATTACCTATTTCTAGTTGTTATGATGCTATTTTAGTAGTAGTAGATTGCTTCTCAAAGATGGCTTTATTCCTTTGCAGTAATGTGATGGCCTCCTCAGAAGACTTAGCTAATTTATTCATAGAATATGTATCCTCAAAACATGTTCTCCCTGATAATATAATTGTTGATTGTTGTCTCTAGCTTCTGGACCTCCCTTTGCCAAAATTTGAAGATCACTTGCAATTTATCAATGGCTCACAACCCGGAAACTGATGAGCAAACCAAGCAAGTGAATCAGATTCTCAAACAGTACCTTGGAATTTACATTGCGTACAAACAGGACAACTGGTTGCAATGGCTCCCATTAGCCAAGTTTTCCTAAAACAAATCCACTCATTCCTCCACCAAAAAGTTGCCCTTCCAGAATCTTTATGGTAGAAACCCAAATTTATCTTCTATTCATGTAGCACCTTCTCAACCTGCTACAAATTACCTTCATCACATTATTTTTCTTCAAACACAACTTTCAACCAACCTCAAAGCGGTAAAACAGTGGTACAAGGAACAAGAAGACAGACTTTGCACTTTGGCGCCAACATTTGCGGTAGGAGATCAGGTATGGCTTTATGCTTGCAATATTTTCAGTACTTTCCAAACCAGAAAAATCTCCAAAAGAAAACTTGGCCCCTTCAAAGTCAAATCAGTCATTTCCCCTAATGCTTTTAAACTCACCTTACCTGTGAAATGGAAAGGTATCCACCCAGTCTTTCATGTGCCTCTCCTAGAGAAAGCTTGAGTCTTATACCCAGGCAAGAATCATCCCCCTCCTGAACCAGTCAATGTCCAAGATCAGTGGTAGTGGGAAGTAAGTTGTATTCTGAATTCCAGGTTACGCAAACAAAAACTTCAATACCTCATCAAATGGACTGGCCTTCAGTCCAACAAATATTGCATTTTTTGGGAACCAGCCCATCACCTTTTCAACTCTCCTAATTTGGTTTGAGACTTTCATGCAAGTTACCCTTGCAAGCCTTGCCAATCATGACTCCAATCCCATTCTGCACTTCCATCTCATTTCATCCCATCAATCTCATCTCATTTCCTTACTTTATCTTCTTTTCATTTACTCAAATTTATCTATTTTCTTTTCACAATCTTTTATTCTTTCACATTTGTTTATTTCAAACAATAAATATATATATATCTATATATATATATATAATGACCCATAAGATTACAAATAAAATAAATTTTTCCAAATTTTCCTTTACTTATCTTTCTTCTCCCTCCCAATTTTTGGTCAATTCCTCTACCATTGACCTTAATTCATCCAAATCCTTGTTGTCTATCAGAGAAGACATACTTTGCAACACCATTACTTTTGTAACCAGTTTCCTTTCAAAGATTTCCTTGCACCTTGCAGTCCAAGCCCTCTTTGCCCAGGCATTCAACCCAACTTCCTCCAAGAGCTCCTCATATGCTCTCTTTCTTTGGTTCCTTGAAAACCCTTCTCCAACATTGCCAGTTAATTGCCTTGCATGAGTTTCAATGGGCGCTTAAACTTGCACCTGGTTCCCTTCATCTTTTCCTTTCATTTCACCCCCTTCCATTCCATCCCATTCTGCTATCTCCTCTTCTGTTCCATCCCTTCCCTCTGTCCCGTTTCCTTCTTCTGCATTTCTTTCCCTTTGTTCTGTATCACCCTCTCCTTCAGCCATTATCCCTTCCTCCCTTGATTCTTTGACTATTGCCAATTCCTCAGCTCACACTTTGCTTTGCACCTTAGGATTCATCTGATTTATCTCAAATTTGGACAACGGTCCAATATATGGTGGCGGCGGCAGAGGCATATTAGTAGTAAACCTTATAAATTGTGGTATTACTATCAAGGTTAAAAATTATATTAGTTCCATTTCTTTTTATTATTTATTTTTAGTCTCTAAGCCTTAAACTTACCAGAGTTTTGGATGCCTAAGAATTTGATCTCCTTCACTGGCAGTATATGATAGTTCACTCGCAGCGCAGACCCTTGGCTTTGCACCTCACTCCTAGATGCTAATGGGGTATCCACTATTGGTTTGCTATTTATAGGAAAAGTGCAAGCAACCTTGCGCAGTCAAAATTGCTTGCATTGGCCTCAGAGACCCCTTGGGGCAGTACTAGGGACACATTGTTCATTTTGAAAAATGCATTTTTAACCACAGAAAGATGACAATGACAAAATATTTTAACTATAAATTTATTTGAGAGAGAAAGAAGTAGGATAATAACTAGGGGTATACAGTACTCACAGGGATTTTGAAATTGATGGGGAAATCATCTGAACGCTTGCAGGAGCTCACCTCTTTATACCCATGCAACTGTCACGCTTCAAGCTTTGAGATTATTGTCTTCCTCACTTTGAAATATCCTTTCCTCAGTACCATCTACCTCATTCCATATGTGTTACACAAATAGAAGCACAACATCAATGTTTCCTTCTGCTTATCAACTCTTGCTTGCATAACAACCTTCCATTCTTGGGGACTTAATCAGAACCTAATGCAAACCTTGAATTTGACTCTACTCCAGTAAACCATCCACTTTGGCTCCTCTCTTCCACCCTGGGTATCAATAGCTCTCAGGTTCCCATTCCCATTCATGCACTCTTGCTAGCTTGCACCCATGCTATTTAGCCACACCAACTGTATTTTTTTCAATTGGACTAGTCCCTTACCCTGCATAAATTACATCCTCATCTTTGCATTTTCTATCATTTTAATCCTTCCTATCCCCTCTGTTATGCCCTTGTACACTCAGGCTCTATTGCCTTGCATCTAAGTCATGAACTCAGAAATTTCTATACTTTTTTTTCATTTTTCTATCCATTCATGTCATTCATTGCCTCATTGCCTCTTAACTGTAGTTGGCCATCCATCAGGTTCTATCTAGTCACTTTGGATTACCTTATAAATGCTACGCCGCTTGCCTGAAGATTGTCTCCTCAGTTAGTTAATTTCATACATTCTTGCATTTTGCTAAATCCTGTCATAACATTGGGCTTGGCTTTAGTTTATTTTCCATTGGAACAATTCATCCCTCTCACTGTTTTTTGAGTTACCCAACCATAAGTTTGCACTTAGCAGTTAGCTTTGCTACCTTGCACTTGCCCTTGCACTCAGTCTCTTCCTTTGCGCTCACAATAATGTAAGATTGCCCTATAGTACGTAGAGTGGTTGTGTTACATCATCTCCATCAACTGCCTAATCTCCTCCGCTCAACTCAGCACCCATCCTGACTCAACATTCCTCTCAAGCCGGTTCAACTTCTCCAACAACTCTTGTCTCATCAAGTCTCATTGTCTATGGATCCATGCCTGGTATGAACCTGGTCCTCAAGATTTTCCGGACTCAACACCTCTGACAATCTAGTTCTGCCACCTGCAGTCATCCATATACATCTCATTGCCTCAATCACTCTTGTGCAGTCAGATCCTTCTTGTCTTCAATAAATAAATTCTAAACTGTTTGTTTCTTTATCCTTCTTCTTCTTGTGCATACTATTTCTGGTTTTCCAACTTTCTAACTCTTGTCTTCAGTCTGCTTGTTTTCAGTTCAAAGAAATCTCATCACAATCTTATCATATTAAACCTTAAAACTGAAGAAAATAAGTGTGAAATTTGCACTTTGAGGTTTTGTCAAATGGGATATTCCTTCAAAGTTTCTGAAGCACCTCTTTCACATGTGGTATTTGATACTCACCATTGTTTGAGTAGACAAGCAGATCATCAAGATACACTACAATGTATTTCTCTAAGAGTTTGAACAAAATGTCATTGACAAAAGGTTTGAAATTCAAAGGAGTGTCTCAGAGGCCAAAAGGCATGAGGGCATACTCATAAATTCAAAACCGTTTTCTCATTGCATTCAAATAATCATGGCCATTCCCAATGATAATTAGGTTATATGCACCTTGAAGGTTTAACTTTGAGAAATAAGCAGCTCCATGGAAGAGAGTAAGGAGGTTCAACATAGGCGGTACTGGCTAGGCATTCTTCCAAGTTTCCTGGTTCAGTTTCCTGTAGTCAACACAAAGGAAAACACCACCATCTTTATTTGGGATAAATAGAAGGGGAAAGCCTGTTTTTGAATTGCTTGGTAAAATAAATCCTTTTGATATGTTTTCTGCCATTTATTGTTGAAGCCTGGTTGATTCCTGCTTTGAGAGAGAGTAGACTGGTCTGGGTGCCGGTGATGGGCCAGTAATTTTGATCCTTTGATCATAAGAACATGAAGTATTTTTTTTGGCTGCCTTTATAGCTATAATTCCATCATAAAAGTAATGTTAAACTAAAGGTAAAGACTCTCAAATTATGTCTAAATCTTTTATCTTTTTATCTTTAAGCACTAGATTTGAATTACTCACACAATGCAAGAGTATCAGTGAGCTCAAAATACACCTTTTAGTAGGCAACTTTTTCCCTGTTAAGAAACAAGGAAAAGGTAAGTTGTACAAATAGGCAATAATTCCTAAATATTATTAAAGAGCTTGGGAATAAAGGTGAGGATCTTGCAATTCTTCTGGATTAAAGTTGTCATCAAACTCCATGAAATTTTTATGTGGTATGTTTAATTTCTGTTTTACAGAATGGTTAGTTTCCTGCGGATGCAAGGTTTGAAGTTTAATTATTCCTTCTAGGCAGTTCACATCCAGATTCCAGTAGACTATTAATTCATGGCCTAGAATGGTTTTTTCCACTCTGGGGATGTCCAAGACAATGAAAAGGTCAATTTTTATATGGGTAAACCAATGGGATGGATCACTTGCATTAATTACTGAATATATGGGAAAATGTTCATCTTGGAATGTGTGAGGGGAAATTATCCATCTGGGGATGTTAAGACTTTTGTAAGTGGAAAAAGATGAACTTATAAAAGAAAAATTAGCCCCAGAGTTGAGGAGTAAACAATAAGTGGTGTTGTTGGAATTGGAAAGTACAAATATCAAACTAAGTGACTTGCTAGTGCAAAGATTGACTTGCTGATATTTAGATAATGTGTATTTTTCCTTGCAAGTATCATAAAAAACACAAGCTAATTTTTTGACTTCTTAGCTGCTTCACCTGCTAGAAGCTTTGCACACAAATATTGAGATCATGCCTTTCTCCACAATACATACATAAAACTTCCTCCTCCCTCCTTTTCCTTTTCTTTTTCAAGAGCATACTGGTCTCCTTGTACAGAAAATTTGGAGTTGTGGCCATTGACTTCCCCTTTGGGTTGGAATTTGAGTTTGGATTTAGTTTGTTTTTTTTTTTATTCTTCAAGTTTTACTTTAAAGAGTTGTCTGCCTATGGGGCTAAGGCTGAAAATCCATGGTCATTTTGTTGTGATAGCCATTATCAATCTTGATCACCAAATCTATTCACTCCTTAAAGTAGGTTGTCTTGTATCCCCCAACTGCAAGCTGTTTGATGAGGTTTCTGTAAACCCTTTTGGAAATGAAATAAAATTGCCTCCTTGTTCCATTGGATGCAAGACTGGAGTTTTCTGAATTGAGAGATATGAACAGAAAACCTACTTTTATACTTCATTACTAGGCCATTAAGTTATTATTGGGACTTTTGAACTTTGTTGGGGTTTCCACAAAGGGTGAACAACTGTTGGTTGAACTTGTCCAAATTTTTGAGAATACAAGGGGATATGGTGTTTGATAACAGCTTCAGATAAGTTTCAAACCACTGCAAGGCTCTACCCCCTAAGAATGAATAAAATTACCTGACCTAATGTTTTTTCAGGGGAAAGTTATTGGGATTTTTGGACAAAATAAATTTACAGGACTGCAGATAGGATCTCAGCATGGGCATGTTCTCCCATAAAGTGGTCAGGTTGCTTCATGCGCAGAGGGCAAAAAATGGGACCACCTGTTCTAGGTTTCAAAGACTTTTGATTAAGATCCTGGATCAAAGAAGATACAAGGGCTCTACCTTTTAAATTGGGAGCATTTGTGCAAGCCCTTGATCTACCATGAGGTGAGGTTTTGTCAGAGGAGTTTTTGGAATCTTCAATTTGCTTCACAGGATCCACCAGGAATTTAGATTGACTCCAAGATGCAAGGGGATTGTTGAGAGGTTCAACAAAAGCAGATTTAGAAGAAGGAACAGGGTCTAAGGTTTGTTTGGCCTATGAAGCACTGGATCTCCCTACCCTATTGATATCATCATTGTAAGGGGTGAGGGAAGCATTCTCAGTTTAGCAAGTACATGAAATTGTAAAAGAAAACTAATGAAGTCAAAAAATACAATGGATTGGTTGAGTTAGTTAACTTACTCTCAAAAAAACCACACCACATACTATAGGGGATCTTGAGATAATTTTGAGGGAAAATGGGAGAGGCTGGGTGCAAGGGAGGAGTGCAAACTAGCAAGGCTACCTGAAAAGTGAAAAATGGATGGTTTCATGGCTCAAAAACAGCAAGCAGGATGAAATTTTCCAATGTAGAGAAACCAATTCAAAGCCCAATGTGATGACTTGTCTTAGCAAAATGCAAGTTTATTAAATTGACTAACTGAGGAAAAAATATTCAGGTAGATGGCATTGTCCTTCTAAGTTAATCCAATGATAAACAGATACAACCTGATGGAAATTCATCTACAGCTGGAGAGCAATGTGGAATAAAATTGTGTGCTAAACTAAATTTCTGCAACAAATCCACTGTGGTACCAGATACTTGTCTATTCCCTTGAGTTAAAATACCTTCTCCACGCCAAAAAACCACAAATCCTGCCCCCGCGTCCTACAGACTCTTCCTTTGACTAGCACACCATGAAATAGAAATGAAAAAAAAAAAAACTTTGTAAAAATCTCTGCACTGAAATATTCTTCTGCTAAGACTCCATGTTCATTTGAAGAGATGATTCTTCCAGCACACGTAAAGGCACTTGTATAGTTAGATATTCTGTTAAAAAAACTCCTTAATTTCTCCAAAGCTTTGATACAAGAAATAGATACTTTTCTATAAGGATTCCCCTAAAGAATCCACAAAAGATTCAATGATGATCCCCCCATTATAAAGTAACAAACCTCTTATATAGAAAAACCAAAACACAACTCCAAAAAAAGAATAAAATGACAAATGAATTCCTCCGCACCGCCTCCCTAACACATCCCTCAATGACCCGGTATACTATTAGCCCCAATCCCCCAAGCTTATCTGTCTGCATACATTATATTCAGTGATACTATTTTAATCTCTGATTAACCTACAAGTTTATTTTCCCTGATGCAGCGCTAAAGTCCAACCCTTTCCAACCTTCCCTTAGCAGATCCCCTTTGATCCTGCTTATGGTATCCTGGACAACCCCCATTGATCTTCCTTATGGATCCCCATTTATCTGCATGCCACCTCTTTGACTCTAGTGTTCAATTTTCCCAAAAATTACATATCCTCTGCAATCTTTGTGCATACAACATAATCAACTCTTGGATACATACTCCATAGCTCCAATCACTTGAAGAGGCATTTCTACTCTGCAATCAATAATTGCAGAGGGAGTAAGTTATCAAACATAAATTTTGTTCTGCAAAAGGCAAGACTTGAGCTACTGATCCTCAAAAAACAAAACTATGGCCAATAATCAACTAAAGGCAAAAAAACTGGCTTTGCCATTATTTTGCTGCAGAAATTGCACCCTCACAGCTTCTGACCCTAAGATTTTCCTCTGCCGTAGTAGGCAATTAGCCATAATTTTCTTTTCAAACCTATTGTTCTGCTACTTCAGCAACCACCCACTTCCAAGCCTCCTGTTAATGTTAACTGCTGAGCCTACTTTATTTTGTGTCTAAAAATAGCTACCACATCCTCCCACAACTGGAATTCTGTCCCCAGGATTCCCACATACTACCATAACTGAGATAGAAACTCCTTCACCCCTCTTCCAACTTTTCAATCCCCAGAGAAAAGCCTGCTTGCTATTTTTCCATGGACTTCCACAATTACTGTACCAAAACAGGGAGGTGTTTTACCCATGACTCTGGCTGTCAAGCTTGGAATGCCTTTCCCTTAGAACACTGCAGGTGCTCCTTTGTGGCTCCAAAACCTGGTTTTTCTTGATTAAATTTGCCTTCTTCCCCATCTACTTAACCTAGTAATTGCCAACCTGAAAAAAACTCCAAGTTGCTCACAATTGTGGAAAAATAGATGATAATGGAAAGAGATCAAAAAAAAAGGAATTCAATTGCAGTAGCAAGGTGATAGGGTAAAGAAGCACTTAAGAAAGCAACCAAGATTCAAACAGAGAATCAGGATGAGATGAGAAGGGGAGCACTTTGGCTTTCAACCATGTGATATTTTGAGTTGAATTCTCTGGCTGAGATTTTTGGAGAGGATGAGATGAAGTCTTATGATAATAAGAGGGGAAGATCTAAGGATTCAATGCAGGGGCTATCTGGTTCAAATGAGACAGAACAGATGTTGTTTCATTTTTTCAGAACCTGCAGCTTATATAGACTAAGTACAAGTTGGCTGACATTTGGTTGAAAAGAATGAATAAGATATGTCTAAGGAAAAAGTTGGATTTTCGCAGGAGGAGATATTTGAAATGAACAAAAGTATTGCTAAAATTCACTCGCTTGAAAAACACCCATCATTTTAGTAATATGATAAGAAATTTAGGATTAGAGATAAAGAACCCCCTAGAACTGTGACTACTTAGCACTTTATACGGAGGTCACTAGACTTTTATAATCAAGAGAAAAGATGATTATAACCAAATTAGATTTAAGATAAATATTTCACTAGATCTATAAATAACTAGCATAAAATAAAGAACACTAGAATTAAACACTCAAGAGGTGATAAAATATTGAATAATATAAAACTTGATGAATTGTTCCACTCAAGTATTAGGCAACACATGATAAAAGACTAGAATTCTAACGGAAGAGAGCCATTTCATTGGCGGAACTATGCAGTTGATGTGGCTATCTAGGCATGGTTGCAATCTATGTTAGTTGCATGACCAAGAATGATGGTCCAAGGGATAGAGATAGCCAGGGGTAGAAGAGCAAATCTTGAATGGATTATTGACTGGATTAGAGTTAGCTGCAAAGATTTTCAATTATAGATTCAGTTGCAAGGTTGAAAGGTTTTTATGCAAGCCAGAGGTAGTAAGAGTAAGGCAACATTGATGTTGTGCTTTATTTGTGTCACAATTTATAGACTGAGGTAGATGGTACTGAGGAAAGGGATATGTTGAAGTGAGGAAGACAATAACCCTTAACCTTGGAGCATGAAACTTTCCTCCTCATGCACCTCTGCAATTGAATTCAACTGATCCCAGCCATGATCTGCCTAAATTTTTTATTCAATTCAATTTCTTTTTTGATATACAATATAATTTTTGTATTTTATTAAAAAATTATATTATATGGTATTTTTTTTCAATGCTGTATTTTATGTATATTGCTCCTTTTTATTTTTATTGACCCATTTATGTTTTTCCATTTTTTTTATTTTTTTGGGGACAAATGTTGGATTTTTTAGAATTTTTAATTGTTTAATTTTATGTATTGATAGGCCCCCCTAGAGTTGTGAAATTTTCACAATCTTTTTTTAATTTTGAATTTTTTATTGGGTGATTTGAAATTCACAGCTCAAATGAGCTGTGTACACAGCCCATTTGAGCTGTGTACTGTCAGCTCTCTGATACCAGGAAACTTGCAGTCCTTTAGCTACAGAGAGTGATAAAAATGCTGGAATGATAATAATAATTATTATTCCAATAATAAACACTTAGAAGCTCAAATAAATGATATAATAAGAGCAGTTGCAAGGTTTAATTGGTTTGTTAATAAATGGTTTTCAATATAATATAAAAGAGGGGCCACAGTATTATAGTACTGGGGATCTTTAAAGACTAGCAACCTCTCTTCAAGGGGCCTCCTTGGGCAGTTTAAGAACCTTGGAATAAAGATGGGTGCCTTAGAAAGAACTTATTCCACTAATGGCTGGGCTTAACAGCACAAATGGCCAAGACAGGAAGGGTAACACTCACTCTGAGCACTTGACCACGAAAATGCTGGAATAATTGGAAGGGTTTCAGAGAAGATGGGGTAGATTGCTTGACTAAACTTCAGTGGTTGATTGGTTAATAAGGGTAAATAATACTACTACAGACTAAGTCATAAATCAATTTCTTATCTTCATATAAGCACTTGATCAAAAATGACATGTTGGATGATTTATAATAAATAATTCCTGGTAACTGATGATCTGATTGGATCCAAAGAGGTCTGTATAAATACCTTTTTGGGGTGATTTTGATCTTCTCAGGGCACGTAGAGAGGGTTCTGCTAGTGGGCCGAAGCTGGAAAGAAAGTCAGGGCATAATTAGCACGTCCGCTTGGTGCTGTCAATCAGCTGTCCTTAGATCTGCTTGATTTCTGTACTATTTTAGCCACAGGATCTGTTAATCTGTTATGGCGTAAATTTGATCATTCTGTACTCATCCTTAATTTGTATTATTGATATTGCTTTGAAGCGGGTAGATGTGCATGTTTCCTGATCATCCATCATCTTCTGATTATGTAGGTAATTTATAACATTTTTATGAACACTCCTTGTAGTGTTTTGTGGTCTTCAAAGATCAGGGTCAGTGATTTACGTGATAATCCTTGATCTTTGATTTATTATTAAAAAATTTTTTAAACTTAATTTTCATTAATTTTACTTAAGTTTTGATCTTTTTAGATCATTAGTAATGCATATGTCAGTTTTTCACATATACTAGGCAACCCTAACTAGGTTGTAGCTCTTCTGAGCGGTACCTGGTTGTCAGATGAGTCACGACTGATCCAGACGCAGGGATCAGTTAGTACAGATGCGCGCGGGGTAGGATCCGCTGCATGCGTGGCAGAATCAGCTGCGTGCCGGTCTCTAGTACGCGGGAACCTGCTGCTACTAGTACATAGGGATATGTAATGATGCGGGGCTGCGCGCGGGGATTGTGAAATAACACATTTCCGCGTGTAACTCCTATAATATACACAACACCTCAATTCTGAGTGAATTTTAGGTGTAAACACTATATGTGAAAATACGTGTGAAATATTAGAATGGCCAAAAAGTGCCATACTGGTGTCGTAATTTTTAGTACTTTTCTTTTTAATTATTTTAAAAATATAAGGACTTGGAATTCAAGGGTGGGGTCAGTGAGTGACCCTACCTAATTTTGGATGAGGAATCCATTCCTCTTAATAATATTTATGGATTTCTCACTCATTATTTTGTTAATTGAGATATTCTTATTTTTCATAGTTTTTTGTTACTATTTGACAGTTTTGCTCTGTACATAGTAGCAAGCTGACATTCCCCCACTCCAAGATTTTTCTATATCTGAAAAAAAAATTTTGGGTTAATGCCTCCTTCTGGCTCTGTAGTTCCTCAGGTGTATAGGTCTTTCAGGGATATTATGTTCAGGAAACCATTCATCTTTATCAGCTGATTCATCCTTGTATCTAACTAGGTAGAGTCTGATGTCTTTTCCATTGATCCTATCTTTTTCATCTTTAAGGATCTTGCTAATTTTTACTTTGTCTTTTGCAGGTTCTTCTGTAACAGGTATTTCAGGTGAAGGAGTATGCTCTCCATCCCTTGGGTGCTAGTTTTTGATGAGACTTACTGGGAAGACTGGATGTTTCCTAGAAAGCTCATCACTGAGGATTACTTCCACAGCATTTTTACCATGAAGTTTATTAATGGTGAAAGGTCCCACAAAAGCTGGTCTAAGCTTTCTATTTCCAGCCAAGTTGTCAAAGTTGGTGGTAGAGATCAAGACTTGATCACCAATCTTGAAATCAGGTTCCTTTTGGGTTTTATCCCACCTTTGCTGGTTATACTCTACAGCATCCTGGACACACTTAACAGCATGTTTGTTGGCTACATCTATCATGTTTTTGAAATCAAGTGATGTAGGGTTAATATTGGTCAGCTGGTGGTTAAGGTTATCCTTGGGTCATCTAGGAATCCATCCTATTTCCAGTATGTAAGGTGCTTCCTTAGTAGTAGAGTGCTTGCTACTGTTGTAGGCCATCTCCATTGCAGGTAAAAGGCTAACCCAATTGTGGCAATAACCGTCAGAATTCTTGTATTCTAGTCCAAAGCCACAGAATCTCCTGAGAATGTCTTCCAGGGTCTGAATCATCCTTTCAGCTAATCCATCCGTCTGAGGGTGATAAGCGTTAGAGAAAGCTAAGGTGGTTCCAAGCATATCATGTAGATTCCTCCAGAACTCAGAGGTGAATTTAGGATCTCTGTCACTGATAATAATCTTGGGAACTCCAACATCAGCAATGAGTCTGTTCCAAAATAATAGGGAAACTTCCATAGCAGTGTCTTCCTTGTGATTAGGTAGGAACTTTGCTTTCTTGGAGAACCTATCCACAATGAACAAGACTGAGTTGTAGGAATAGGCTCCTCTTGGTGGTAGTCCAGTTACAAATTCCATATTGATGATCTACCATCTTTTCATTGGTTCAGCAATCTTTTGCAGTAGTCCAAACAGTTTCCCAGTAGTCCTGTTGGACTTCTGACAAGTTTCATAACTGGTAAAGTACTGTATAGTGGAGTCTCTCCAATTAACCCACCAAGCAGTTTGTTTAACCTTATCCAAGGTTCTATCAGCAGATAATTGACCAGATGAGCAATTATCATGGCACTCAGCCAGAACATGTTTGATATGGTCATCCTTAGTTAAGACTATAACACTTGAATGTTGATGCCTATAGTATACCAGACCATCCCATATGGTGAACGTTCTGGCTTTTTATGGTTTCAAAAGAGGTTCAGGTAGGCTATTGATCAATTCAGAATTTGGAGAATTACTTTCCATAATAGTGATCAGAGTCTTTATTCCAGAACTGTAAGCTTCTTTGATTGAGTTGAACAATGATTCATTCAGTTCACAAACGTGGATTCCCATTATAGGAGCTTCAATTTTTAACCTGTTAATGTTAAGGATAGGGAAGATATCATTACCCTCTGGATCATAAGCAGGGTTACTTTGTTCATTGGGTAATGCATTCCTGCTTAAACTATCAGCATTCTGGTGTTTAGTCCCAGCTTGATGAACTATGGTCATCTGTCCTCTGTACTGTTGTATAGCTATCTGCCATCTCAACATGTTCCTACTAGGGTTCTTCATGTTCATCAATGTCCTGAAATTGTTTCAGTCAGTAATAAAAGTGAATTTGGTGCCTTCTAAGTAATAATGGAGTTTCTCTAGAGCCCATACTAAGGCCAGACATTCCATTTGGCTTGCACCATACCTTTTCTCAGTGTCTTTAATTTTTCTGGATATGAAGAGTATAGGTTTTTCCACTGGTTTATCATCTTCTATGACTTCTTGGTGTAAAGCAGCTCGTAGCACTTCCATTCTGGCATTTATGTAGAGCTTGAAAGGTTTAGAGTAATCTGGCTGGATCAGTACTGGAGCTGAAGTCATTGCCATTTTGAGTTCCTCATAGTTCTTGACTCTTTCATTAGTCATTTCAAACATGGTGGTGTTGTTGCAGATCTCATACAGACATTCGGTTAGAAGAGCAAACTTTGGTAAATACTTCCTATAGTACCTGCAGAAGCTGATAAAGGATAGGAGTTCAGTTTTATTCTGAGGCATAGGCCTATTCATCACTGCTGCTATCTTGTTTTGGTCAGCAGCTAAGGTTAGTCCAGAGACAATGTGTCCTAAGGCTTTGAGTTCCCCGTAGCCAAAGTTAAAATTTTTTATTGATACTTTCAATCCCATGGCAGAGATGGTTTTGAGGACTAGCCTTAATTTCTCCATGTGAGTATCCCAATGATCAGAGTAAATGATAACATCATCAATGTATACCATCATCCATCCCTGTCTGATGAATAATCCTAGGAAAATGTCCATCATCCTTTGAAAATGAGAAGGAGAATTTTTAATACCAAAAGGCATCCTAAGATACTCATAAATTACCAAATGACAGATAATTCTCATGAATTTCCAGCTATCAGGGCCAATAGGTATTTGGTGAAAACCTTTCAGCATGTCCATGGTAGTGATGTACTTGGCCTTGGACAGGTTATGCAGAGCATGGTCAATTCTTGGAATTGGATAATCATCAGCTTGGGTGTAGTTGTTAAGCATTCTAAAATCTCCAACCATTCTTTACTTATGATTGTGCCAAGCTATAATTACTGGGGTAGTATATCCACATGTTCATTGTGGCCTACTTTCCTTAAGACTTGTAAGTCAACCAACTCTTGAATATGGGTTTCCAGAGCAGCTCTGGATTTTGGACTAGAAGGGTAAGCAAGTCTCCTGAGGTTAGGTGGGTAAGGAGGCTTAATAGTTAGAGTTAGGATCATATCATGTCCTTTGATGTTACCAATGGGGTGATCCTTGGTACAGAAACCATTCTGATTTTCAAAGCAGAATGGTAGGATATCCCGTTTCTGTTCTTCATTGAGAAGGGAATTCAAAGCAGCTTGAGAGAAGTATTCCTGATTGAACTTCTCTAAGTGTTTTTCATAAGTTGAATCAGAAGTTTGAGCATTGACATGGCATATTTGGAACTTCTTATTCCAGTCTCCACCTATAGTTAATTATCTACCCTTTCTTTGGAATACATCTATACCATAAAAGCAAAGAGAATCATTTCCAAGGATAAAATAATCACATACTCTGTTTTGGAGAAATAAAAATTTAATTTTCAGTTTGAGTGATCCTTTAGAGTGAGGGAGTATGATATCAGAAGACCATACTCCAACAGCTTTGAGAGCAGAATTACAACTGCTGAACTTAGCCTGAGGTACTGGTAGTAGGTTCAGCTTCCAGTTTGGGTCTTGTTTCTCCAGATAAGTTGAAACAACACAAGAGCAAAAGGCTCCACTGTCTAGAAGTCACTTAACAGGGGAACCTAGGATTAAACCAGTAGCATAGCATATTTTGCCTGAAGGGTACCCTTTACCGGCAGAAGGTTTCAGAGTCAAGGCCTTAGCCTCAGAGATGTGGTGAATCTTCATGTTGGGATTCCATTTTTGAGGTAAGTTAGAATCTTCATTGACAGAATTTATGTCCAGAGAAGACTCAATACTACCTTCAATAAAATTGATGGGGTTAGTGATCATTAGATCACAATCAGAGAGTGATCCATCAGTATCATCAAGGTGAGGGTCAGGATTTTCATACTCTTCTCCTTCAATAAGATTAATACTTTTCCTAGGTAGAGGACAATCAGGTTTTACGTGTCCTGTTTGGTTACAGTTCCAACATACTTTCTCTTTTGATTTTGGAGTCTTCTTGACTTCCAAGGTAGATGGATTAGTAGCAGGGGATTCTTTAGTTTTGGCAGCATATTCTTACCTTTTCCTAGTATTTTGTTCCCTGGGGGGTCTATTGACCCTTTTGTCAAGACCATTCATATCAATAGTCTCTTCCAATATGCCTATTAAGGTGGAAAGATCTGATACCATAGGCATTTTTCACCTTACACTGTGGTTGATTTGTCCGGGAAATAATTTGAGGAGTCTTTCATTGACTTCTTCTTTATCAGCCTCAGGATAAAAACAGTCTAACCTCTTTTTTTGGTCTAAGCACCACTTATGAGGTTTGTCCTTGGATGGATCAAACTGGGAAGTTTCAAAAGTTTTCATCATCTTTCTTTTCCAAATCCTGGTACCAAACTGCACTTTGATCAATTCTTTCCTAGAATTCCAGGATAAAGATCCAAATTTTTCTCTTTTATTGATAAACAAATCAAGAGCTACTCCTTCAAATAGTCTGGGAAATCTTACCACAGCTATTGCATCAGGGAGCTTATAAGAAGAAAAAGTATAGTCAATAAATTTAATGAAACTGACATGGTTGTATTCTCCTTCTCCAGAGAATTTAGGCAATTCAGTGATGGGAGGAAGTAGCTTCAAAGCCTTCTCCATTTCAGGAGTAGGACTGGGTCTGAAAGACTCATTCCTAGTTATCCTGGTTCTGGGAGGAACACTAGGAGTACTGGTGAACCTAGAAGGCCTAGTTTCTTCTAGGTAAATGACCGGAGAGTTATTAGAATTGATCTTAAGATCTCTGAGATCATTCTTAATCATACCTAACTCCAAATCAAGTTGATTGCTTAATAAGTCAATTTTGTTAATCAGATGAGCTGAAGGAGTAGGACTAGTTTTCTTAACTTCTTCCTTAAGCTGGTGTATGGTTGCAAGAATATCTTCCTGAAGAATTTATTGGTTGTCATCAATATGTTTCATCAGGTCCAACTTACTAGCTCTTATACCATCCTTGATTTGTTGTATTTCCAACTCGTCAATTCTCATAATCTGACACTGAGTGTCAATCACTCTGAAAATACTTGAACTTAATTTTTACAATTGTTGATAAACTTTGTCAAAGCATTGGCTAATAATAGTAAAATTGTGAGACACATTTACAGAAAAGCTATTATGAGCTTCTACATCTAATTGTGGTACACCTTTTTCCACTTCTGGGCTAATGATATTATGCTGTCCTAATCCTTTGGGTTCCTTAACATCTAATGGGCTGAGGACCTCTTCTTTTTGGGGTTCTTTCCCTTTAAGTGTCACGCTTTGCACTTAAGGATCACTGTCTTCACCACTTTGACATGTCCTCTCCTCAGTACCATCTACCTCAGTCTAAAAGCGTGACACAAATAAAAGCACAACATCAATGGTGCAATCCGCTATTTCCTCTGGCTTGCGCTGACCTTCCAATATTGGCGACCAACTCAGCATATACTTGCGAACTTTGCAGTTAACTCCATACCGGTTGACCATCCATTATGAGATCCAATCTCCTTCCCTGGCCAATCAACAGCCTTGGACTTCCATCTTCCGTCATGCATTGTTTGTTAGTTTGCATCCACGTCTAACCAAGCCATCACTACTGTATAGTTCACAATTGGACTAGTCCCTAACCTGCATACACTATTAACTCTCATTTTCATTACCTTCAACGTCACTTGCTCTTATCCCAATTTGTCATGCAATTGTACGCTCAGATTCTATTGTCTTGCACTTACGCTAAGACCTCGGATCTATACCGCTGCTGCATTTCCTATTCCGTTCCTTTCATTCATTGCCTCACCCCTTCACCTGTAGTTATCTCATCACCAGGTTGTATCTAGTCACTTTGGATTACCTTATAAGAGCTATCCCCTTGCCTGATGATTGTCTCCTCAGTTAGTTAATTTCATACGTTCTTGCATTTTTCTGCAACCTAGTTATCACATTGGACTCAGGTTGAGTTTCCTTCTTCAGAACACATTCCATTCATCTTGCCGTTTTGTTGAGTGGCATAACCAAGTTTGCACTTTGCAACTGGGTCTTGCTATTTGCACTTGCCCTTGCACTTGGTATTCCTTTGCGCTCACAATCATCTAAGAATTTCCCTATAGTATGTGGGGTGGTCGTGTGACAGTAAATTAACTAACTCAACTCATCTATTGTAGCCTGCCAACCTATAGTAGACTTCTTCTTTTTCAATGTCACGTACTCGCTCAACCGGGAACGCTTCCCTTGCCCCTTACAATGATGAGATCCATTGGGTAGGGAAAACCAGCGCTCCTTGGGCCCAAAAACCCTTAGATCCAGTTCCTCCTTCTAAATCACCATCTGTGGAACCTCTCGATGATCCTCAGGCTCCTCCACAGGATGCTCCGACGGACCCTCTTGCGGAATTTGCAGATTCCAACCATTCTTCCAATGAAACCTTGACTCATGGTAGACCAGGGGTTTGCACTACTGCTCTCGAGCCCAATGCTCCAACCCTGCTTTTGACATTGATCCAGGCCCTCACTCATGGTGCCCAGCAATCTAGTCCAAGCACTCCTAGTTTTCGCACTCCGGGCATGAAACAACCTGATCATTTTACAGGAGAACAACCTCATAAGCTTAGATCCTACCTACAGTCTTGTAAAATCATCTTTTCAAACAACTCCAACAATTTCCCTTCCAATAGACATAAAGTTATGTATGCTTCGTCCTTCTTAGGAGTTAGAGCCTTGCAGTGGTTCAAACCGTACCTCAAACTTTTGTCCAACAACAGCCCCACTTTTATTCTCAACAACTGGGACAAGTTCAAGCAACAATTGTTCACCCTGTTTGGCGATCCCAATGAAGTTCAAAATGCCAAATACGAACTTAATAGTTTAGTTATGAAGGAGAATAGTAGAGCTTCCGTTTATATTTCTCATTTTTGAACCTTGCAGTCTTGCATCCAGTGGAACAAGGCCGCTCTTCTATTCCATTTCCGAAAGGGTTTACCGGCACGCTTAATCAAACAGCTAGCAGTTGGGGGTCATAAGACAACCTTGCTTCAGCAGCTAATCGATTGAGTGATTGAGCTTGATAATGGCTATCATGACAAGAATTGCTCTCGGCAAAACAACCATGGACCATCCACCTCGGCTCTGAGGGTGGAAAACTCCTCAAAGCAAAACACGAGGAACCCAAAACCATCCAAACCAACCCAAACTTTGAACTCCAACTCGGAAGGGAAAGCCGTCACCCAAACTCCGAAGTTCTTGGACAAGGAAACCGGGATGCTTCAAAGTGAGGAATGGCTGCAAAGGGAAAAGAACGGGCTGTGTATGTATTTTGGAGGTAAACATGATGTCAACAGCTGTGCAAAGCTGTTAGCGCGTGAAGCGGCTAAGCAGTCAAAAAATTAGCTTGTGGTTTTTCTGATACTCGCAAGGAAAACTAAACATTATCTAAATCACTGCAAGTAAATCTTTGCCCTTGCAAGTCACTAGGTGCTCCAAGTTTGAGATTTATCCTATTCCATTCCGACAACACTCCTTATCAAGTATTGCTTGATTCCGGCACTAATGTTTCCTTCATCAGTGAATCTTTTGCCACTTCAAAAAATCTTACGCGTTCCGAGATAGATACATTTCCCATCTATCTAGTAAGTAGTGCGACTGAACCCTCTTATTGGGTTTCCCAAAAGGCAAAATGGACCTTTTGATTTTCCAATTTCCCCAGCTTCAAATGGGATTTCTTTGTCTTGGCTATACCCGGAATGGATGATACCATTCTAGGCCATGATTTCCTAGTTAACTGGAATCCGGATGTGAATTGGCAAGAAGGAGTAATTAACTTTTGAACCTTGCACCCCCAGAACGCTAACCTTTCCTTCAATCAGGAATTAAACAGCCTACCTAACACTTTCATTGAATTGGATGACACTTTTCCGCCAGGAAATTTGCAATATCCTGACCTTGATTCTCAAATTCCCTCTTCAGATTTAGGAGTTATTGCTTACCTATCCAGCTTAACTCTTTCCTGTTCCTTCGAAGAGAAACAGACACCAACCAAAAGGTGTATTTTGAGCTCCCTAATCCTCTTGCACCATGCAAGCACCTCAAACCCGGTGCTGGAAGATGACAAGATTGAAGATTTAGAAATCATTCAAGAGTCTTTACCTTTGGTTTATCATGACTTTGCTGACGTCTTTTCAGCTGCAAAAGCAGATAAACTGCCTCAATCCCGTCCTTATGATCATAAGATCAAACTTACTGGCCCACCTCTGGCACCAGGACCAGTTTACTCTCTCTCAAAGCAAGAATCAATTGCGCTTCAAGACTACATTGCGGAAAATGTAGCAAAAGGATTTCTTTGACCAAGCGATTCAAAAACTGCTTCCCCTGTCCTATTTGTACCAAAAAAGGACGGTGGACTTTGCCTTTGTGTTGACTACAGGAAACTGAACCAGGTAACCCGGAAGAATTGTTGAAGATCTATGAGCCTCCTCCTCTGTCTGCGCGCTCCTACCTGTCTCACCTGAATGTCACAAACCTGTCCATCCTTTTGGTCTGCTCCAACAGACCGCTTGGCTTCCCTTCCTCCCTTTCACCTCTATCCTGAATCTCTTCCATTGCCTCTTTCAAGAATTTTCTCCTCTTCCTTCTTCCTCTCATCCTCATCCTGCGCCTTTCTCCTCACTTCTCAATTCCATCTTGCCAAAACACCTTCTCCTTAAATAACTCCTAAATCCTCAAAACTCATCTCGGCCCGACCCCCAAACTACCGCCTTAATCACTTATCAAGTTTGGTAGGAGCTCCACGATCTTTTCCAATTCCCATTTCTTTCCTTACAATTATCCTCTAACCTGCCTTCTGATTTGCGTGCAGAGTTGGATCTTTGATTTGCTCTTTGGAAAACTCCTTGTGTCCTTTTCTGTCTTGACCACTTACTCAGAACCACTTCCTATTCATCTTCAAACTCTTGCGGCATAGTACCTTTTGTGGAGCCTGTCACGGTGGTTGGACTTTTCTTCTTCTTTTCCCGATGTATTTTTTGTTACTATGTCCTCTTTCTCGTTGTTTTGCCCTCCATCTCACTCAAAGTGCTTCTCTGCCCAATACATCCAGTCTTTAAACTCTCAACTCAACATGATTAACAGTTGAAACGACTGAGAACTTCTCCCTCCAACACCAGACACCATGGCGGACCAACTCCAACAAACCATCTTGAAGACTGCAATCAAATCAATTCCTCAACTTAACTCTGACAATTTCTTGTTGTGGAAGACTATAGTTGTTAATATGCTTGACATTCAGGGCATCAAGAACGCTCTTTTTGACGACAACACCAATCTTTGTGAGACCAATAACATCTACTTGAGATCCATCATCACCTCCAAGCTTTACTTGTCTATTCACGCCAACATTATTACTCCAAAAAACAAAAGCAACGCTAAGTTGATCTGGAAGGCCATTATCAAATTCTTTGCTTCCTCAGACGCCTTGAATTGAGCCCGCATTTTTGACAACCTGCAAAACCTCACTTTGAATCCTTGAGATATTCAGAGCTTTATTACCGGGGCCAAGATAGCTATCCGTCGACTGCATGAAGTACGAATTGAAATACCAACCAACATTCTTGCCTACATGCTCATTCACAAACTTCCTCCCTCCATGGCCAACATTAAAGATAGGATCATTCACGACCAGAATCTAATTAACCCTGATACCTTTCTGGAACAAATTCAAATACACTTCAATAACGTCAAGATCAAAGAAGAACACTCCATTAATTTCCCTTTGGCTTTGGTCAACATAGACAGAAGACCCAATTTTCCTAGATGCTCAAATGGAAAACACAATTCCAATGCCTTCCACTCTCCGGCCAACTGTTGGGCTCTTCATCCTGAGCTCAGAGAGGAATTCCTGAAAAGAAAAAATGGATCATCCAAAACCTTCAGTTGTTACTATTATTCTCCCTTCGAACTACTCTCAACCATGTTTATCCTAGATTCTGGATCCTCCTCTCACATGTCTCCCAACATCAATCTATCACAACTTTTTCAAACAAAGAAACAGGTCTTGTGAAAACTGGGGCTAAGAATGGAGATCTGATGATCAAGGTTATTGGAAACATTGAGATCAAACTGGGCTCCTCTTCTATCCTTCTCAAGAACTTTCTCTATGTCCCTGATCTGCGTGCCAACCTCATCTCCTCTTGCTGTCTACTGTCGGACGGATATCTCATTAACTTCGAGAAGTCAAAATTCCAAATACACAAAAACAAAGAAGTTGTATACAAGGGCTATTACATGAACAATCTTCCCACTATTGTTGCCAAAGAAATCCAATCCTTTTCCTTTCTGTCCTCATCTGAGTTCCTTCATAAATCACTTGGCCATGTAAGCTACCACCGCATTTGCAGTAAGTGGAATATCCCGATAAAAATGGAAAAACCCTGTGAGATCTGCGCCTCCTGCAAAATTACTTGGGCAAGTTTCAAAACCTCCCATAAAAAAGCTCAAAAACCCTTCCAAGAAATCCACTTGGATATTGTTGGTCCCCTCACCACAACTACCAGAGGACACAAGTATTTTGTCACCATTGTTGATAGCGCAACCCAATACTGCTCTGCTGTTCCCTTCAAGCAAAAAAGCAAGGTGTCTGAATTTCTCATCCACCTTCTGAGCTTGGAAGCAAAGCGCTTTGGTTACTTCCCTGATGTATTGCACTCAGACCGCGGGACGGAGTTCATTAATTCCTCTCTGACCAATTTCTGTCACACCAAACTGATATGTATGCAACAATCAGACCCATATACACCCCAACAAAACGTTCTTGACAAGAGATTCAATTGCACTATTATAGAAAGCCTACAATGCATGATCAAGGACTCTCAAGTTGGAAAAAAACCTTGGCACGAACTCATCCAATCCGTCACCCTTGTTCTTAACCAAATACCTGCTCACAAGAGTCTGCCTTCTCCCTACAAGCTTTTCAGAAACAAAGATATTCCCTTGTCCTTCTTTAAACCCATTGGAATTAACCTGGTCTTCCTTGCTCCTCCCCATCTTCCTTGAACTAAGCTAGATCCAAAAGGGGTTCCTGGGGTTCTGGTAGGATACAACAACAAACTGTTGTCCTATTGAATCTTAACTGAAAGCGGACGCGTTTTTGATACAAAACACATCGAATTTCTGGACTTCAATCTGGTAAAATCAAACTCATCCTTGAAATTCACAATCTTCAAGGATGATCTTCCAGAAACTCCTGCTCTTCCTACTTCACTTGAAACACCCAACTCTTCCTCCATCCTCAACACCAACACCAACGCTCCTGACCACGATGCGAGTAGAGACAAATCTGCCAAATCCTCTCTGGAAGAGTTTTCCAGTGCCGAGGAAGAGAATCCCAACTCTGAGGATCTGATCAAACCAGCACCCATGTCAATGACTCTGCCATCCAGTATTCGCTTAGAACTAGAAATCTGAACATCAAGCCCATCAAATATTCCTACCTGAATGAACAACTAGAATCCTTTAAAGAAGCAATCAACAAAGAATTTGACAACATCAAAAATCAGGAAGTCTGGGAAGAATGTACGTCCACCCCTCCCAAATATCTCAACACCACTCATGTCCTGAAAATGAAGCCCGCAACCGACTCCAGCAAGGAAAGAAAGAAGGCAAGACTCTGCATCCAAGGGTTCCAACAAGTTCACAGTGTTGATTACTTTGATACTTTCGCCCCCACCGGCAAATTTTCTTCCCTCCTTGCTTTGCTCACCCTTTGCCGCAATAAAAATCTGAGAATCAAACAATTTGACATCAAGGCCGCCTTCCAACATGCTCCCCTCAAAGAAGAAATATACATTAAAACTCCTAGACTTTGTAAACAAACCTCTCCTTTTCTCAAATTAAACAAATCACTCTACGGACTCAAACAAGCCCCTGCCAATTGGTTTGACAATCTGACACAGTGGTTGAACAAAATCTCCTTTTCCTCCTCCAATAGTGATCACGGTCTCTTCATCAACCACTCCTCCAACTCTAAAACCTCTCAGCCTATCTGAAAGAACTTGGAATAGACCACCATCACTCACCCCCATATACACCACAGCAAAACGGTCTGGCGGAAAGAGAAAACCGTACCATTCTTCACAACACTTGCTGACTGCTAGTTCAAAGAAAGCTAACCAAAACATACTGGGCCAAAGCGGTGAAAACAGCAATGTACCTCATCCATCTGCTTCCAATTGCTTCTAAAAACTTCACCATCCCGTATAAAATCTGGAAAGGGAAAGACTTCAACTACAACTTCCTCAAAAGGTTTGGCTGCATGGTGTACTCTCTCATTCCAAAAATCAAAAGAGAATCAAAGCTGAGTATTGATAGAGAAAAGGGTTTTCTTCTTGGGTATGTCAACAATTTTTCATCATACAAAAATCTGGACCACCGCACTTGTTGCACCCACATCAGCACCAAGGTCACCTTCCTGGAAGGCACCTTTGGCTGCCCTTGCTCTGCTTCTGAGAAGATCAATGAATTCCAGGATCCCTTCCCTTCCTAATCCATTTATCTGCGGAAAATTCTTCCTTTTCTGACTAATAATGATGATCCAGCACTTCAAAATTGAAGTACTGACCGGCTTGTTTCCCCTGATTACATTATGTTCTCTGAACAAAACATCCTGTACCACAACCGTCATTGTTGGTGCAACAACCCTGAGAATAACCTGAGCAAAGTTCAGCAGCAAGATCCTAAAGCCTTAGATCAAGCCCTTGCAAGTCCTCACAATTTGGAATGGATAGCCACAATTGAGAAGGAGATATTGAATCTTCTCACCTATGGAATTTTCTAGGAATGCAAACTGCAGTTGATAATCAAGGCACTCAAGTTCATCTGGGTGTTTTGGACCAAGTGTGACAAGGAAAACAAGATAATCAAGCTCAAGGCAATACTGTGTGTGCAAGGCTTTCACCAAAAGTACAGGGTTGACTAATTGAGCATCTTTGCCCCTAGTGGGGAAAAATCCTCTCTTTGTTTTCTCATTGCTTATGCTGTCCAGACCAGGTTCAAATTTCACCAACTGGACCTCAAATTGGCCTTTCTCAATGCTCCACCGGATGAACCCTTACATGTCAAGGTGCCTCCAAATGTCCCAATTTCTCCTGGAAAGGCCTTCTGTCTAAAAAGTGCCCTATATGGGCTCAAACAGGCGCCACAAATGTGGTACAACACCCTAAGCAACTGAATCCAAGAAATAGGATTCCAAAGTGTAAAAATTTAAGTGAAATGGAAAACCTAGACCAGGCTAATTAATTTCAGATCACAATATGAGGTTAGAAACTCGGCCACAAAGAGAGTGAAAACATAAAGAGAAAAATTGTGAGGAACACAAACAGTAACTGATTGCTCTACAGGTTAGATGATGACCTCTAATGAGATTGAGTAGAGCAGAGCAGTTGTTGAGGATTTGACGCAGACTGATCCAACCGAGAAATAGTTCAGAGACTGATGGTTGATTAGTTTGGAGGACTGTTGAGTTGACTCCTTTGATTCAGTCTTCAGGTCCTGATTGTTTGGTGATCGAAGTCGTGTTCGAGGAGTTGGTCGAGTGGTAGAGTCTGAGTCACCGGACATTGATCGTGAGATGCTTGCTTGTCTCTTAAGTGAGTTTTGTAGTTGCTAGAGTTGAGTAGTCGATGTATAGCCGCGGGTGAGGTATTCTTCTGGCGTGCGTGACAGGTTGCAGGACAGGTGAATGTACAGATGAAAGAACTACAATAAGACGCTCAGAGATAAGAAGGATGCAGAGCACGTGGTGTGAAACAAAAAAATAAAAATATGGAGGAAACAAATAAAAATATGGAGGAAACACAATGACAGGGCTGAAAATGAGAATGAAAGCAGATAAAACATCAACACGCCGGCTCAACTCAACGTCCCAAGAGCTCAGCTCCCTACATACCTAGTGAGCCTGAGTACCAAAGCAGGATTAGCTGGTTTGGTTAGTGGATCTGCCAACATGTTGTGGCAGGAAATGAGTTTGACGTTAATTAGACCATCATTCCAGTCATTCCTGATGCTTTTGAGCTTGATATCAATGTACTTCGCATGAGATTTACATCCAAACTTCTTGATTTTATCAATGAGACCCTTGTTGTCAACGAGATGCATCGGGGGTCCGAGTGAAGAGGTCCTCCAGATTTCTGTTATGAGATGATGAAGCCAACGACCTTTGATGTGGCTAGCTGAGAGTGCATTGCATTCTGATTCTGTTGAGGATAGAGCTATGCTTCATTGTTTCCTACTGGTCCAGTAGATAGGGCATCCTTTGAAGAGTGAGATGAAGCCAGTTTGCAAGAGTCTGGTGACCGGATCATTGCCGCAGGTTGCATCACTGTAGGTGACAAGATGATTTGCAATGGACTTTGATCGGAATTCAAGTTTGAAGTCAATTGTTTTGAGTAAGTACCGCCATACATGGATCACCTCTTTCCAATGGGTGATCCCAGGTCTTTCGCAGAATCAAGCGAGATTTGAGACTGCAAAGCTAATTTCGGGTCTTGCCAGATTCGCAATGAAGTTCAGCCTACCTATTGGGGACCTGTAGTTCTTCCCAAGCTTCTTGAATTCTTCTATTTCTTAAGGTGTTGCTGGCTTCAGTTGGAGTCCGGAGGTACATGGATTGTTCAATGGCTTTGCATCAAGAAGGTTCATTTCCTCCAGTCATTTCTTGATGTGATTGGGAAGTGAAAGACTAATTGAATTGGGAGTGAATTTGACCTTCATTCCAAGTAGATTGTCAACTTTGTGCGCTGAGGAATCCTTGAATTTTGTGAGGAACCGTTTTTTTAAGTCATCGGTGTTCCCTACAGCAATAAGATCATCTACATGAAAGAAGAGAGCCGTAATTTGGTCTTTGTGGAGATAGAGACATGGATCGCTGTCACTCTCCTTGAAGCCCCTTTCCTTGATCCACTCACTCAAGGTTTTATACCAGTTTAGCGGTGCTTGTTTCAGCCCGTACAGAGATTTCTTCAGCTTGAGGTATTTGGTAGTTCGCTTTGATCCAGCTGGAGTCTTGATGTAAACGTCCTTGCTCAGCCAAGCATGAAGGAAGGCTCCTTTTACATCAAATTGAAGCATATTAAGCTTTCTATCCACAGAGTAGCATAGTAGGGCTCGTAAAGAGGCCACCTTACCTGTGGGAGGAAATGTATCAAAGTAGTCAATACCAAATCTTTGGTTGAATCCCTGAACACAGATGCGAGCCTTGAGGGTGGTGTCACTAGTGTGCAAGTCTTGTTTGCATCTGAAGGCCCAGGTTGTGTCAAGGGGATTAGTGACTTCTGATTCATCGGCGTCTTCCCAGACTCCCAGTTCCTCTATTGTGTCAAGTTCTTTGTCCACAGGAGGTACCCAGGTTGGATCTTTGAGTGCTACGTGAATGTTCTTTGGCACATCTGAGTGATAGTACCCATATCTTTGGGGAGGCCTGAGCTGACTACAATTGCGCAGATTTGGTTTTAGGGTTTCAAGAACTTCTGTGTTTGAGCTGTCAGATTCAGACAGGTCTGATTTGGTCAAGGATTCAGTGGAAGGTTTGATATCTTCTTCAAGTTCTACAACAGTTCCATCAGTACCTGCTCCGGAACCCTTGAGACCCTCATTCTGAGTTGGGTGAGTTGTACCTACGGCTGCATGCTTGTTCGTAGGAGGTTCAAGGTCAATAGCTTGCTCTTTGTTCATGAATTTGACATGTTTTGTCTCAATGATCCTTCCGCTTTTTGACAGAATTTTGTAGGAGAAAAGTCGAGGGTTGTAACCAAGAAGAATCCCCTCGTCTCCTTTTTCACTTAGTTTCTACGGGATCTTGGAGTCGCTGAGTAGACAGATTACTGAAGAACCTACTGGCTGTAGATAGTTTGAGGGTAAGTCGGTCCTTTGAAGCATCTTCCACGGCGTCTCCCCGCCTTTTTCTGAAGGGATTTGGTTGAGAGCAAAGCAGCAGCTTTGTATAACAACGTGTCAATAGTTCTTTGGGATAGAAGTGGAGCTGAACACGGAGAAAACTGACTCCATAATTGTTCGATTGGCGCGTTCTGCCTTTCCATTGTGCTGAGAGTGGTACGGTTTGCTGATGATGTGCTGAATTGCCTTGGATTTGAAGAATTGTTTCAGGTCTTCATTCACAAATTCTCCTCCTCCGTCAGAGATGACTTCGGAAGGATATCTAAGTAGTTTCTTGGCCTTGTTTTCAATGACGATTTTAATGGCATCGGAGGCAGCGTCTTTTGAAGGGAGTGGAAACAAAGAGAGATACCCTGACTTGTTTTCAACGATTGTGAGAGCGAATCGCATCCCTCCTTTGCTGGTTGGATTCAGGGGCCCCATCAAATCCAGATGAAGCCGGTTGAAAACCCTTGAGGCTGGAGCTTGAGTGCTGTCAAAGGGATGTTTGGATATCTTTGCCTTGCTGCATGCTAGACATTCAAAGTTGCTGGCTAGAGTTCTGGTGATGCTGTGACCTAAGTGTTTTTCCATGCGTTTGATGCTTGTATGACCAAGTTTTTTGTGAAGATTAGTTAGGTCAAATTGAGTTAGGTAGCACATGGGAGGCCGTGATTGGTTTGTGTTCCCAAACTTGATGAGCAGAAAATTGTTCTCTATAATACCAGATAGAAGCGACTTGCCCTTGAAGCTGAGTGAAAAAGTGGAGGGTTCAGTCTTGATATTAACTTGTAGTAGGCATCCTTTGTTCAGTAGAGCTCCTAGAGAGATAAGATTGACTGTAGCTTCAGGAACCCAGGCTGCGTTGTCAAAACGTATATGTTTGCCTTGATCAGAGATTTCTGTTGTGCCAAGACCTTTGATGATCAGGCCTTCTCCTCTCTTTCCAGTTTTGATGGTGTTGTCGCCTGTCTGTTCAGCAAGTGAGATGAAGAGTTCCTTTCTTTGAAAAATGTGAATCAAGCATCCACTATCGAGAATGTATCGGTCTTCAGAGTCCGACTTTGCTTTGCCATCTGCGCAGTAAAAGCTATAGAAGTGAGACTCTTCCTGTGACTTCTTCTTTTGACCCCGTCTTGCTTTGTTAGGTGGGTTGTCAGGTTTTAGTTCAGGGAACTCAACCCAGCAGGAGGACTGAGAATGAGACTTAACCGCGGGATTGTGTTTCCCGTCAAGGCATCTTGGGTAGTTTGAGTCTCTTTGATAGGTGGAGTGATACAGCGCAGAATTGGTGTCTGTTGTCTTGGGGAGTTTGGCCTGGACTTCATTCTTGTGTTGAACGAGATGGTTAAGTACCATGGAAACTGAGAGTTGAAGACCCGAATGCATGATTTGGGACCAAATAGCCTTGAGTGACTTGGGCAGCTTGAACAGGACTAGGTAGCTAAGGATGTCGGCCGGTAGTTCGATTCCAACTTCATCGAGTTTTCCTAGATGGGATCTTACAGAGGTTACGAAGCTTTCTATGTCATTCTGGTCAAATGTCAGGTATAGGAAGTTGAAGAAAGTTCAAGCCTGATTGGCAGCTTGACTCGAGGCAAAGTGATTCTTTGTGGCCAACCAGATCAGCTTTATTGAGTCTTCATTTTCAGAGTTGATGATATTGGTGTGAGTTGCAGGAACCAATTTTGACATGATGTATCCCGCCATCTCATCGTTGTCGGGAATTTCCCTATAGGGGTCACTTGAGTTGACAAGGTCAAGGATTCCACGCATTTTGAATAGGCATTCCATCATCTTTTGCCAGATTGAGTAATTTGTTTCTGTCAGTAGTGGCGTGGATTCCATGAGAGACTTCAGTTCCAGTGCCTTAAAGTTTCCTTCTCCTCCTCCTCCTGGTCCAGGTGTTTCTGTGGTTTGATTCCTGCCGGTTGAGCTGGGGTGATCCATTTTTGGCTTTTAACCGTGTAAAAATTTAAGTGAAATGGAAAACCTAGACCAGGCTAATTTATTTCAGATCACAATATGAGGTTAGAAACTCGGCCACAAAGAGAGTGAAAACATAAAGAGACAAATGGTGAGGAATACAAACAGTAACTGATTGCTCTACAGGTTAGATGATGACCTCTAATGAGATTGAGTAGAGCAGAGCAGTTGTTGAGGATTTGACGCAGACTGATCCAACCGAGAAATAGTTCAGAGACTGATGGTTGATTAGTTTGGAGGACTGTTGAGTTGACTCCTTTGATTCGGTCTTCAGGTCCTGATTGTTCGGTGATCAAAGTCGTGTTTGAGGAGTTGGTCGATTGGTAGAGTCTGAGTCACCGGACATTGATCGTGAGATGCTTGCTTGTCTCTTAAGTGAGTTTTGTAGTTGCTAGAGTTGAGTAGTCGCTGTATAGCCGCGGGTGAAGTATTCTTCTGGCGTGCGTGACAGGTTGCAGGACAGGTGAACATACAGATGAAAGAACTACAATAAGACGCTCAGAGATAAGAAGGATGCAGAGCACGTGGTGTGAAACAAACAAATAAAAATATGGAGGAAACAAATAAAAATATGGAGGAAACACAATGACAGGGCTGACAATGAGAATGAAAGCAGATAAAACATCAACACAAAGAAGCAAAGCGGACAGGTGTGCATTCTGGAAAGACAACACCTACCTATAAATACACATGGATGACATTGCTATCTTCATCCAAGATCTGGCAAGCTTTGTGAACGCCATATTGAAGAAATTTAAGATTAAAGACCTTGGGCTGGCCGCGCTGCTGCTCAGAATGAATGTAAAGCAGACCTCAGACTTGGTTCATCACCGTCACAAGACCTACATCTTGGGCCTTGAGGCGCAATATAATCTTCCAAGCCATAAGCTGTGCTCCACCCCCTTCAATCCCTCTGGCAAGCTGTTTCCTGCAATGGAGGAGGAGCAAAAGGCCTTCCTGGTGACTGGTTCAGACTACAGGCAACTTTTTGGGGAACTCAACTACATTGGCTGCAACACCCGCCCAGACGTCACCTTTGCATTTAACCATCTATTGCAATTCCTCAATGCTCCCGGCCAAGCGCACTACAAGGCTGGAATGATGGTCCTTAGCTACTTAGCCCACACCAGCTCATTAGGTCTCAATTTCAAGAAGAAGTCAAGCAAAACCAATCTCAGTGCTCACGTAGATGCCAACTGGGCCACCTGTCCTTTGACAAGGCAGTCCATTAGTGGCTTTGTGGTACTTTGGAATAGTAACATCATCAGCTGGAAATCGCAAAAACAAGCAACCATTGTAGAAACAAGAGCATGGAACTACCCTATTTATCCTTGAGTTCCAAAATAAATGGTCCTAGCATCTGTAAGGATAAAGATGCTCCAGTAAAGACCTAGAGAGAGAGATAAGCAGATGAATTTCCTTTCCTTTCCATATCCTTTCATCCATCCATCCCTCAATCCATCCTCTCTGCCCTTTTCCTTTTCCTTTCCTTTTGCTTTCCTTGTCCCAAGATCCAATATGATAAGATATGATATGATATGACATGATATGATACAATATGATATGATATGATATGATATGATGTGATATGATATGATATGATATGATATGATATGATATGATATGATATGATATGATATGATATGATATGATATGATATGATATGATATGATATGATATGATATGATATGATATGATATGATATGATATGATATGATATGATATGATATGATATGATATGATATGATATGATATGATATGATATGATATGATATGATATGATATGATATGATATGATATGATATGATATGATATGATATGATATGATATGATATGATATGATATGATATGATATGATATGATATGATATGATATGATATGATATGATATGATGTGATATGATATGATATGATATGATATGATATGATATGATATGATATGATATGATATGATATGATATGATATGATATGATATGATATGATATGATATGATATGATATGATATGATATAATATGATATGATATGATATGATATGATATGATATGATATGATATGATATGATATGATATGATATGATACTAAGAGCTGGGATTGAGAGCGTGGACTTTATGCACACCCTTTCACTCCTAACTTAAGTACAAGTGCAATAACAGCCCAACAACAAATATAAAAGAAACCCTGAGCCCAGAACCCTAGCCTAACCCTAACCCATTCCCTGCCCACTTACTGTTACTTACATCCAGTTTGTTGCTCTCATGACACGGCCCTCCGCCGCGCCCTACTCAGAGCCCCCCGCTTGTCTGTATCTGCTTTGCACACTGCATGATTTCCTTCCCTGCGGGTTGGCCCGCGCTTGCGCACGCCTGGCCCGCAATCATAGCCCTGATTGCCCCAACCTACCTCCCCAAAATTAGCTACCCGCAAACCTTGTTGGGCCAGCTCCATTCCTGGGTCCATAATGTCCAAGCGGGCCACAGCCTGCCACATCCAATCAAGCCCAACCCATGCCCAGTATGCCAAGCCCTGCGGTGCCTACTGCTGAGTCCGCTGCAGCCACTGCTGAGACTGTGCGCATCCAGGTGCTGAGCCTGACCTACCAAATGCTGAGCGCGCCAACGGCGGCACTGTTCCCAATCAGAGACTATATAACAACACCACACCAGTCCACTCTCCACCTCACGTCCACCTCCACCTCACCCACCACTCCCCCCCCCCTGGTAGGCTGCCACCCCTCCTCCTCCTACTCCCCATCATTGGATGCTGATCCAACTCTCCACCCACCTTTAGGTCACCCCCACCTCTCTGCATTGTTCCTCAGGTAACTCCCCCCCCCCTCCTGCTCATCACCCTTTCCCCACCCCCCTCACCCCCTCTCCCTTACTCCCCACTAATGCCCCCCACCACCTTTGCTTTGGTTGGCCCCACAACCCTTGCTCTGCAGTCCACCCCCCACCTCCCTCACTTGGCGGCCCACCCCCCCTTGCTTGTTTGGCCAACCACCCCCCCCCCCCTCCCCTCCTTTGGCCAACCAACAATCTGCCGGCCAGTCAAAGCCCCCCCCTTGCCTCCTTTGGCAGACTGACAAAAATCTGGCCAACCAAAGCCCCCTCTTCCCTCCTTTGGCCAACTGAGGCCCCCCCCTCCCCTCCTATGGCCAACCCACCCCGCCTCCCTCCATCAGCCAACTGACAACTGGCCCTGCCTCCCTCCATTGGGAAACCAACAACCCGCCCCGCCTCCCTCCATTTGCCAACCAACAACACCCCTCCCTTCCATTGGCTCACCAAACTGCTGCCCCCCCTCCTTAGCTAGGTGACTGACCAACTGACCCCCCCTCCTTGAACCAGGGCCAAAATGGGGTCTCTGGCTGGCCAGTGACTTCATGTCACCATCCAGTCCCATTTTCTGACCAATTGAATCCCTTTATGGGAAACTTCTCTTCACCAATGAGTATTCTTGAGTTCACCTCAGTTTAAATCAAAAAGAAAATATGATTCACATTGTATTCACCATGGTGGAAAATGAATGTCACTTGTAATTCCCCAAGGAAAAAACCTGAATTCACTTGAATGTTCACATTGATTCAACCGGGACTCACTTGAAATTCCTTATGGAATAAAAATTTCCAATTAAATATTTTATATTTTGATATCCCAGCTACAATTTCAGTGATCAATATTTTCCACAATGCAATGACAGCTTCATTCTGATTAATTCCAGTATTCATAAAAAAAATTATTTTACAGTTTATTTCATATCACTTTTATGTAAAACTACCACTTCTATAGTACAAATTTCATTGGTGTTTTTCCAGTCTTTCAGCTGTGTTTCACATCTGGTTGCATTACTTAAAAATCAGCTCCAAATCAATTTTAGTTTATCATTCCCAATTGGACCCTACTCCCCCAGCCGGGTAAAACCATCAACATTCCACTGTCCAAGAAAAAAAAAAGAAAGAAAAGTCAAACCAAGGAGGGCAATCTGCAAAGATAAACAATAGAAGGTGTATCCTAAACCCAGAATTGACGTTGAATTGCATCAGCAATAGGAGCGTCATCCTTGTTGTTGAGTCACTCAGCTTTCTTTTTTTTCATTTTTTCCCCTGGGCATCTCGCCATGGCCCATTGGTCTTGTCCAGCGAGTATTGATCCTAATTCAAATCAATGGGATGAAGAAGAGGATTGCCTCAAGGTTGATGCTGAAGGTGAGTGAGGGTGTCAAGGTGAAGCTGGAGAGAGAGTTAGACGCCTTGAGTGATCTTCACAATCTTGATGACATGTGGTTGCTTGATTTGACCTCAAGAGAGTCACCCAATCCGGCTCCTACTGGATGTTCTTCCACTCTTTGATTGTTTCCCCTTCATCCATGACTCCCATCCTCCCCCTTGCTCAAAAACTGGGAGGGTTCTTTGATCATCATTCAAATTAGAATCAGGCTTGTGACCAATTTGGAGTATTAGCCTCCCGGGTTTTGAAACCTATCTCGATCGTCTTTCTCTCTTGTGCATCAATGATCTCTTTAGATCTTCCAAAACTCATTACAGGATACTTTCTACTGCTATCTACACGGTTTTGAAGGGAACTGCCCAAGGTTGGAATGGGATGTTCAGGACTGCCTCTGCACAAAGTTGTGAAATTCTTGCATGCTCTCACTTTCCACATTACCACAAACTTGGTGTTTTTTTTTTTTTTTTTGATCTCAATGTCTGACTACTCAATTGATTCAAAAAAAAAATTGAACAATTAAAAAAACATGGTAAGTGATTATTATTATTATTGATTTATGGGTTCTCATTTTTGATATATATAGTCTTCTTTTGAGAAATCTATTGATTCAGAAGATTGAGGGTGATTGTCAAACCACATCAGAGGAGGAGGGTCAAAAGTTCAAGGATCAGAATTGATTTTAGAATGATGTCAATGGACCTGAACTACAATTCAACCTCAGAATACAAACATATCAGATGCTTAAAGTCCTTTGATCAATCAATGTGTGTGTGTTTTTTTGTAGCAGTTTCCACAACTTCCAACCTATCACTTTCAAAATTCTCATCACCATCTTCTTACCAAGCCACCATCAACATCAACATCAAACCAATGGTTTTGAATCCCGTTTTTTTTTTTAAAAAAAAAAAAGAATCTCTTCAAGAGACTTCATCTGTCTTTTCTTCAACATCATTCCCCTTTGCAATCCTCACTCTCTCACTCACACCCTCGTCAACAAGAACAAAAAAATATTGATGGTACTGAATTTTTCAATTTTTTCAATTTTTTTCAATTTTTTTTTTCCTCCAGCGTATTTTTTTTGGAGTTTTATGTTAAGTCTTCAGCGGTTCTCAAATAATCCCCGTAACCACTTGGGGTGAAGACACTCTATTTCTGTTTCATGGTCATCTGGATCTAGAGCAGGATTTGAGGTATTTGAAATAACCGCTCAGTTTCATGAATTGTACTAGTTCAATCTTGTCTTCAGTTCTTCTTCACAAATCACAATAGACCTTCAAACCATCAGCCTCATTGTAGACTGGTCAAACCTTACTTTCCATATCATTCTCATCGCACTTTTTCCTTCGACTCAATCTTACATCTCTTATCCTTTCATTCTTCCCAAACCACCCTTCATTAAGATCCTGGTACTTTGCCTTCATGCCCGGTGAGATGTTCTTCCTTTTCATGAATCCTTATTTTCTTTTCTCATTCTCGTATTGACTCAAGATCTGTTCAGCCCTACACTGTCAACATCTCCTCACTGGCGTCACTCCAATTGTGCTCTGATTTCCTTCATCTTTCAACTGCTTCTCCAAGACCACATCCGTGCTACACCTCCATCAGCCATCTCCTCAGTCAACACTCATCTTTCAATGCCTGATTTTTGTAGAAGTCTTTCTTATCTGAGCTTGTCTTTATGCTCATCCTTCTTGTCCTGATGTTTCATCCCTTCTGTGTGTGACTGTAGTTACCAGTTTTCAGTAATATCAATTCAACCTCTTAACATTTTATGCTTGATTTGATATTTTTTCCACAAATTTCAATCGTGTTGTTAAGTAGAGAGTACGTACAGACGTTCAAACAATCTAATTCCCAAGAACAGAAAATGAATAATACATGCCTTTTATTATTTATTTTTTTTGAACAATCAAATATATCCTTGAAACAGAAGCCCAAGAATAAATGGACCATTTAAGGTAAATCGGTCCCATTATTCCTATCTAGCCACCGTACGTACGTACGTACACTTAGAAATCCCTTCCTTCAACCCTTGAGTTTCTTCACCTCACTACCAGTTGAGTCGTTGATTGTCTTCATTTGGATTTGATTTTGATCAACAAAACTTTTCGTCTTCAACCACTTCTACTTTGATCCTCACGGCTGCTCGGACGCTTACCCACCTGTTTCAATCCGCAATTGAAGGCAAGACCATTTGTCAAATCAGTTCCTTCCTCAGCCGGTTTAGAGGATTCATCTTTGCACACCTTGTCACTATTAGTATTGTGATTATGGTTATTATGATCATCATCATCATCAGATATGATCAAGTGACCACAAGCTTGGGCTACGGCAATCTTGCTTGTTGTTTTGCCCTGTTGAACACTGTAGGTTGTCTTTTGTTTCTTGGGTTCTTTGAAATTAGTCTTTGAGTTTGAATTGGACGCTTGCTTGCTTTTTGGAGCAGATACCAAAGGAATAATGATTTTGACGTGGTTTGGAATCTGATTTTTGGAGGACCAAGGCTTGTACACGGTCATGATAGTGTCACGTTACCATTCCAAGTTGCGAGACTTGGTTCCAAGCATGATATAGCTGTTGACCATGTAAGCAGCTTTGGTCGAGCGGGAGTGGTAGACACAATTTCTCAATCTTCAGAAAACTCTTTCCAAAATCAAGGAAAAACAAGGCTCAATTTGATGTACTAGCGACAAACTGTTCTGCCAGGTAACCTCGCAAAATAAGGTGAAGGATTAAGTTTTCCAATTGCTTTGGATGAAAACAAGGGCAATTGAAATAATGAATAAAAAAACAATGACGTCTTGGGCAGTTAAGAGTTCTCATTCTTCATTTTTAGCATGCTGTCTTTAAGAAGATCAGCCAACCTCTTTAGTGAGTGAAATCTTATTGCGATTCAGTTTGTCTAGTCCCACTACCTTGGGAGCTAGATGGGTTGGCAAATCATCAAAATCATGGTCAACTTGGCGGTTTTGAATGATTTGAATGATTGAAGGCTCGACGCCACGCATCAAATCCCCTAGTTGGATCATTTTTATTTTGCTGTTCATTCTATTTATTTAACCAACGACATGGCAGATGTGACAAGCTTGTATTGTCAAGTCATCGTATAGGATTTGAGAAGGATCTCGTTTGCAATTGTCACAATTTTTAAAGGGCTCAGGAGAGAAAGGTAGAGGATTGCAAGAGTCGCAAGTTGAGCGGGAGGTGTTGAAATATTTGGCAAAGAGGGTACTACAACAGCGTTCCACTTCAACAGCGTATCCAGCCATAGAGTAAACTGCAGGGGGTGGCAAGACACCACGTCAAAAAACTGGGTTGTGACCAAGATGTCAAAGAATATGAAGGCCTATAGTTTTTGTGATCCCATCAGTCTTGGAGGCAACCATTCCAGAGAGTTGGATAAGATCACCTGTTTTCCAAAAGAGCAAACAGTCCGAAACATGCCCATCACGTCCAGCATGACCTGATTCTTGATAATAACCTTCAGTACTTTTTGGAAGCATATGATGGATCACAAAGCAAACATGAGGAGCATCAATACCCAAACTAAGAGAGAAAATAAGCGGGCCTCAACACCTATCTGAATCAAAGGAAGACATTTTGGATGACTTGAACTCGTCTTACCCATCCCAAGTGGATTCTATGTATTTGCTTATGTGGGACTGATGGAAGGACTCAGACGCAAAGCATCAGCGTGAGCAGTGGTCAGACCTTCAAGTTGCACCAAAATCCTCCTGTTTGGATGCATGCATCCGAACACTAACATTTTCATGCAACTTCCATGCTTTAATCCAAGTTGCACCAAAATCATCCTTTTTGGATGCATGCATCCAAACACTTACATTTTCATGCAACTTCCATGCTTTAATCCAAGTTGCACCAAAATCCTCCTGTTTGGATGCATGCATCCAAACACTAACATTTTCATGCAACTTCCTTGCTTTAATCCAAGTTGCACCAAAATCCTCCTGTTTGGATTCATGCATCCAAACACTAACATTTTCATGCAACTTCCATGCTTTAATCCAAGTTGCACCAAAATCCTCCTGTTTGGATTCATGCATCTGAACACTAACATTTTCATGCAACTTCCATGCTTTAATCCAGGTTGCACCAAAATCCTCCTGTTTGGATGCATGCATCTGAACACTCACATTTTCATGCAACTTCCATGCTTTAATCCAAGTTGCACCAAAATCATCCTTTTTGGATTCATGCATCCAAACACTAACATTTTCATGCAACTTCAATGCTTTAATCCAAGTTTCACCAAAATCCTCCTGTTTGGATTCATGCTTCCGAACACTAACATTTTCATGCAACTTCCATGCTTTAATCCAAGTTGCACCAAAATCCTTCTGTTTGGATGCATGCATCCAAACACCAACATTTTTGTGCAACTTCCATTCTTTAATCCATGTTGCACCAATATCCTCCTGTTTGGATGCATGCATTGTAGCATGGTGAGACCTGTTGAAATACACTTTGGTGAGAATGTAGCACAGTGAGGAGTGTTGAAATCCACTTCAGTGGGAGTGAAGAAGGGTGAGGTGTGTTCAAAATTAGGTCAGGAGTGTTGATATCCACTTTGATGAAAGTTTAGCAGGGTGAGGAGTGTTGAAAATTGGGTAAAAATTCTTCAAATTCACTTTTGTCAGGGTTGGAATGGTGAGTAGTGTTAGAAATTGGGTAACAATTGTTCAAATTCACTTTGGTGAGGGTGTGCAGGGTGAGGAGTGTTGAAGTCCACTTGGGTGAGGGTTTAGCAGGTTGAGGTGTGTTCCAAATCAAGTGAGAAATGTTCAAAAGTTGGTGAGGTGTGTTCAAAATTGAGTGTGGTTTTCAAAGCATTGAGTGAAGTGTGGTTTGATCATTTACATATACCGGTGTTGTGTAATTTAACCTTGGTGGTGGGGCTCAAGTCACCTGGACCACACTTTGGTTCTGTCAGCCCAAATTTTCATGCCTGGCCTGCTATATGGGAGTGCACATCACTGCACTGGCAACGGTGAAACTACAACCACATAAGAGTGTAGTCCCTTCTCTGCCCACCCTCTCATGTGGATGAAATACACACTATGATGAGTCTGTAAAGTAACTTCACTCTTTTTATAAGAAACAAGTTTCTTGTATCAAATAAATGTTGCTTTGTAAGTCTAAGATATTGTCAAACAAAGATTTTTGGGGAGTTTCTCTGGTCAATATTAATTGGCTTTTGCATGCTGGAGACATTGGTTCACATGTGAAAATGAGTCCATTAAGGAAACTGTGCAATGTGTGGGCTTTTGTTGTTGATAGTGATTGTTTCTTTGGGCTGTGGCTGCGCCATTCTCAATGGGTATTCCTTCCTACATCTGATTTGAAGTCAAATAGGCTTGAATCAAAAATTAGTGCAGGCAGGAAATCACATAAATATGTCACAGGGGGGCATTTTGAATTTGTACAAATGATTTTTTAAGGCTTTGACTGAAAATCCAGGCTTTTAGCCTTTGAACATAGGTTCAAATTGGATTGGTTGTAGTGACAGAAATAGAAGGGGGTTTTTTTGAGATTATGAGTAAAGAGAATCTTCTGAAAAAAGATATCCCCACCAGGATGATACATATTTTAGTGCAGAAATCCAACTATGTAAAACATGTTGATCAAACAATGAATGAAAAATAAAGGCAACTAAGGCAGCTCCTCAGGTGAGTATTGAGAAAGCATACAATAAACCCTGAAAAGAGAAAGCTATTTAAAATCAATGATTGTTGTGGTTTAAACACATTAGCACCTTTTATGCAGAAAATTGATTGATATGAATTAAATGGAACACAATAACCCCATCTAGGATGGGAGAATGAGGAATAATAAGATTTATCTTAGAAAGGAAGATTTACCACCACATGCCTTGACAGTTGTTGAGGAGTTTGTTGAAATGAGTTGGTGCTCTAAACTGAATTGGAGATTTTCCTTTCTTTTCTTCTGGAAGTCTCTGTCTGGCTGTCTTGTTTTATCCCAGTATGATTCTTCTTCCCATTACTGTTTACAAGTGCCACCTTGGGTTTGTTTCAACCCTCCATGTGAGACATTTAGGGAGATATCTATTCAAATTCTGCATTTCCTGGCAGAGATATCCATGTTTTTTACATGGAATAAATATTTGAAGAATGAAACAAAAGGCTTTCCTGTAAAACCCTATCCACAAAAGCTTTTAAAATATTTGAGTGAACTGTGAGTTTATTTGAGGTGTTTCCCTTGTGAAATTATATGAGGGAGATCTGTGCATTGAAAAATACTCCTGGGTCATTCAAAATCCCTTGAGTTCTATGGCATTCATGTGCTAAATTAAGGGTTTTTTACCAGGTACAAAGCCCATGTTGCCAGCTCTGAGATGGGTTACCTAACTCCAAGGATTAGCTTGAAGATGGGATCCTTGGACAATGTGTGATTGCACTTTTTTACCCTCAAGTAAAGTGGGGCCTGTGCCCCAGGTGCACCAGCAAAAAGAAAGTGAACTGTGAGCTGATTTGAAGTGATTCCCTTGTGAATTCATAGTGACACTGGCGGAAAATTTTTGTTCCATTTATTTTTAGTGAAATGCTGGGAAGAGTGTAACACTCATCTCTGAACAGAAAATTCCTTTGGATTTTGCTATAACTTGCTTTATTTTTTCTCTGTTCATTTATATATTTTTTTTTTGGGATAAATTCAGCACCAATTTCATTTGGCATGGGGAGGGCATTTATGTTTTCATGTATGGATACTCACATCTGTTACATAGACTCTTGATGGCCTGCAATCTTGGCCTTGAAAAAATGCCAACTTTTTGTAGGAGATGCAGAGCTTTGTGAAATTATAATTTTCAAGCTGTGAAAATTGAGAATTGCAAAAACTGAAAACGGTTTATAACAATTTTGATTTTTCCAACAAACAAACTTCCTTTACAAATCAATTTCCCTGTAAAAAAATCAACATGTTTCACAAAATTGATTTTTTCCAGAAATAGTTCTTATTTTATCTTGGTGGAAATGGCAGAATTAAAAGTTCATGATTTGGTAAATACAGATGAATTCCAATTTCCAAAAAGGTGAAATCAAGGTGATTCTCATTTTCAGCAGCAGTGAAATCTTCTGGACTTTTGTTTTCCATAAAGGTGAAACCCACAAGAAATATTGTGTAAAGCATTGTGAAAAATTGAATCAATTTTTGTGAATTCATGGGGAACGTTTTGATACTTATGGGGGACAAAAGTGGCCACAAAAGTGAATTAATGTCACTGGTCAGCCAGAGACCCCAATTTGGACCTGGTGTTGGCTGCCCAACCAACTGGCCCAGGGCCCCACGCCCCTCTTTGGCCAGCCAACTGACCCCCACCCTGCCTTTCTGATTCCCCAAGGTGATCCCCGTGACCCCCTTCTCCTTCTCCTCCTTCCGCTCATTGATTGATAAATGACTCTGACTGACCTTCTTTTTGGGGGGGCTATCATCATTGATGGACCAGTAATTATTTTTCTACTTTTTTTCATCTTCAAAAATGATTGAGACATGGCTGATGATTGTTTTTTGTTTTTTTTTTTTTTTTTTTGGATTCCCCGCAATGCAACACCTGTTTTTACCCCCATTTCTTTCCATGCCCGCCCTTTTTCTGCATGACCCATGCTTCTCCCGCCATGCTCCAAATTTTATAAAACAAATCAAATCCATTCTTGATCCTCAACCCAAGCAAAGCAGTTGCATGGGAGGGAACAAGATGGAAGGAGATGTGTTGAAAAACATGAATAGAGGTGGAAAGAAGAGGGATGACCCTTGATTCTCCCGCCATTCTCCAAATTTTATACAACCAATCAAATCCTGTCTTTATCTTGACCCCAAGCAAAGCAGTTGCATGGTAGGGAAAAATATTGAAGAAGATGTGTTGAAAAACATCAAGATAGGTGGAAAGCAGAGTACTATTTGGCAAAGGAGGGCCCAAATGAGAGAATACAAAATCTCTTTGGAAGTGGCTGAAGAAGGGTTTTTGGAAAACATTCTATGATCTAGCCAAAAACTGAAACCTTTGGATTTGTACCCTTTTTTTTAGTTTTAAAATTTTTAAAGTAAATATATTTACAATCCAAGCAGAATATTTTTTTTATTTTTAAAATTTTTAAAGTAAATATATTTACAAGCCCAGCAATTGAGTGATTTCCTTGATTTCATCCACAGTTCTACTCCTACCAATACATGCCATGGCTACAGATAACCTATCTTTTTTTTCTGTGGCTAGCCTTTCCCTCTCCTTTTGTAGTCAGACTTCCCCTTGATCCTTCTCCTTTTCCTCTTTTTGAAACTCCAGCTCAGCCTTTTTAATTTTCCACTAAGAATCCAACTTTTGTTGATGAGTCAAACTCTCAGCTTTTTGCTTTTAAAAATACATAGCACATTGACAATCCCACTTCTTCTTTTTGAGCTGAAGTTTTTCAAATTCAATTTTTGATTTAACTGTTTTTAGAGGGGAATAGGAATGAGCTGTATTTTGAAAGCAAGGAGAATCCAACATGCCTACTTGAATCTTGCTTCTCCATGATATCCTCAAAGCCAGAAAATATTGAAGTATTTCTCCTCTTTTGATGGCTATTTAGGTTTATTTTGATGGAATTTGAGGCCTTTTGCTTTCCCTTTGCAGAGGAGGTTTTTATTGTAATGGTGTTGCTCTCATTTGAAGAGGATTTCAAACGCCCCATTGGCTTGAGTTTGCGGCCAATAAGGAACAGATGGGCCTGTTTTTTTAAAATCTAAATCAGTCAGGATTAACCAGACAGAAGATAAATAAACTTGGGTGCTTACTTGAGCAGATGGTGATGTTAGTGGCAATAAAGGAATAACATCCTCCTCATGGGCCAAGTTCTCCAGTTCTTCCACCCCAGGAAGAGAGAAATCAAAAGAAGTAAGTGAGGTTTCCAAGGTCCTTTTTGACTCATCAATCAATGCTGAAGTAGATGCGATTGGAGCTGACTGTGTTGGAATATCCTCCTTGGCATTAGATGGGAGCCACTCCAAGGCAAAGGTCTCATCAGGGCCCTCATTGCTAGGCTGAGAATCCACAGCCAAGTCCTTGGAATCAACTAAATCAGATTTTTGGGAATCAAAAGCAGAAATAGGGGTGATGTTGGCCTTCCTTGCAAATATTTCATCCAGTTAAATGTAAAAAGGACAACTGGAGTCCAACTTAACAACCACCAAGTTGATTCCTTTGTTTTTGTTGGAGTCAGTGATACCAAAGCCAGTGGAGATTGACGTGGAGTTGGCCTTTTTGTACTTGGCTCAATAATTCTTGAATTGCTCCCTCATCTTTTTGGATGAAAGATCCAGCCTACCTTTTGTTTTATTCTTGAGTTCATTGGCCATCAGGAGATAACCATTGACCTTGGAGGTTGGAGGTTGGCCAACACATGTTTCATTGTTGGATCCAAAGCAAGCATTGTAGTTGGAGGAAATTTTGAGCCAGTTTACCAGTATGATGTGATCAGATCTCTTGAGCTTTGTTGATCCTTTGTAAGGTGATGGGAAAGGATTGTTGGATGTTGAGTTCCTGGGGGATTTTTTATTTTGTCCATTGGTTTGTTTAGTGGACTTGCGGGGGGAGGATTGTGAAGGGGCCATTTGAAAAGAATAAGAGGGATGAAGGGATGAAGCAATAAGGTGATGAAGCAATGAAGTGATGATGGGATTTTGTGAAAGCAGGGATGAGGGATGAAGCAATAAATTGATGAAGCAATATATAAAGTGATTTGATGAAAGCGGGGATGAAGCAATGAAGCAATGAGAGGATGGATGTGATGAAAGCAATAAAGTGATGAGAGTGAGGAAGCAAGGTGAGATTGATGATGTGATGAGGGGATGAGATTGATGAATTGATGAGAGCAATGAAAATCAAATTTTTTTGATGAAGTTGGAGGAAGAATTTTTCCAATGAGGCCAGATGTGTAAACCAGGGTTGATGATGTGCAATGACACGGTTGAGCTGGTGAAAGCCTTTATATACTTTATTTGAAAAAAACCATTTATTTCCAGGTAACTCTGACACATCTGATCTGAAATAAGTGGGTTTTTCTGATTTTTAATGGCGGGTTTGAAATGGCAGATTTGGGTTGAAACCCGCCATTAAAAATTGCTGGTTGGCTTAACTCTGATACGTCCTAATATTTAAAACTATAAATAGTTATAACTCAGGGTAGGTGTCAGTGAGTGACCCAACATTAATTTAGATGGAAAATTGAAATTTTAAATAATATTTTACTATTTCTCATTCCTTAATTTATTTTTACTTGTTTTTATTATTTTTCTTAATATTTTACTTTTTCAGATTTCTCTGTAATAGTAGCAATCTGAAATTCAATGAGGTATTTTAATCCATAGAACTTTGTGCCTCTGACTTGTTTTTGAGTTGATTAAGATGGTTGAAGAAAAATTTGACTGTGAGGTTCTTATCAGTGTGCATGATTTTTTGTTTGAAGTGTTTCATTGTCTCTGGAAATTTGAAAATTAAAAGGTACACAAGAATTTTGTTTGGTAGAAAATTTCTGACTTCCCACATCTCCTTAAAGCATACCTTTGCCTTGGATTTGACCTCATCAATATGATTTCAGTTGAAAACCCTGGCTCAATTTGAAGCTTGTGAGGAGGCATACTTCTCAATGATGGCCTTAAAGAGAAGCTTTTCTGAGTTCTTATTGAGGGGGGTTAAAATTTTTTTGGGCATGGAGGATTTGAGTTTAGATATAATGAGAAGCTTTATTTTGTCAATGATGTTGATTTTGAGTTGATTTTTTTCTCCATTCATGATATGTGAACAGCCTCTGATGTCTAGAATAGCATCCATCTTGTCTTTCTAGATCCTGCAGTTGTCCTTGCTGAGCATTTGGATGGCTTTGAGGGCATTTTTGAGCATAACTTGTTGGAAGTGGTACATTGTGATTTGGGGGAGAAAAATTATTTTTGTTTGGCTTTGGTTCATTCATTGTGATTAAGAATTGAGAGAGAAATTTTTTGGCTTTTAACCATGAAAGAAATTCATAGTTGAATTACTAAAAACCATGGAAATAGACAAGGAATGAAGACGTGAGATATGAAGAAAAGAACTCAAGACAGGATACAATAGAATAAAAAGGTTATGGAAAGAATGATTGAATGATATAGTGGTCTGCAGTCTGAGTCTTACCAGGCAGGCATGGACAGTTTGAGGTCAAGGCTGATTGAGGTTGATTTAGATAGGAGATACACAAAAATATCAGATTGAAGGACTACGGGGGCAAAAGCTGAGACAGGAACAGAAGTTTGAGAAGAGGATGATGGTGATTGAGGTTTGATAGGTCAAAAAGAAGAGAAGGAAAATGAGGATATGGTGGTGAGGATGTGGTAGTGAGGAGTCAGAAGTCAAGGTTTGCCCTGAGGCTGAGATTATTGCACCTTGGATTATAAGTGGTGATTGATTCAAGTGAGAGTTTTAGTTGCATTTTTCTTTTTAGATTAGTGCTTGCGTGTTCGCAAGCACCTTGAGAGAGCAGTAGAATAATTCCAACATCCACCCTTTTCCTCCTATTTTTCATCCTTCAAGCCATCCTCCAATCCAGCTCTCAGGCCTCAAGGAACTGGCGCTGGGCTCCTACTCAGATCAATTGTTCCAACCAAATTATTCTCATCACTGGTGTTATTCATGGCGTTAGGGTGCTTGCCAAAACCTTGCTCCAACACCTCCCCATTGTTTCCCTCAACATCCATCCTTAAAATTTTCCGCCCCCCCCCCCCTTCCTCTTCCTCCTAACCCCTTCACTCCATCCCTCCCCAGCCCTGCCCCCCCAGGGATGGCCATTGATTCATGTCTTGGCCAACTTGATTTCCTATTTTCCTGCACTCTTACCTGCTTCCTAGATTTTCCTGATTTCAATCAAGTTGAACTTCATTTCTATCAGTGTGATTTATCTGATCCTCAGGCTATCCAATCTGTTGCTTGGCTCATCCATCAGTAAATCTACTATCCAACCATCCTGGTAAACAATCACCATGACAAAAATGGCTGCACCTTCCGGAAGGTGTAGCACCTGGAACTTGTTTTGTTTTGTTTTTAATCTGTGAAAATTTGTTTTCTAACTTGAGTAGGAACCTGAGGAAATTTGTTTGTACCGGTTCTTGAGTATTCCAAGTAATTCTAGTGCATGCATGGAATATAGAAGATTTGGACTTATGGGGAATTCAATTTTATGTACGCTAATCAGGGAGTTGTCCTATCGACTATAATATGTGAGATTCAACCACTTTGGCACAACACACCTAGAAATTTGGCAAAATTGCAAATAAAATACTTTGTATTTTTCCTTTTTCAATTTTCTAAATGTTGTCTTTTTCTTGTTTTTTTTTTAACTTTGATTTTAGTTCAATCCTATTTCTGAAAAACATCCAGCTTAGGTGTTGATTATTTTTTTAGTATTCATAGAAATTATCTCAATTAGAATTTGACCACTCGGATACACTTCAAAATCCCAAGCTCTGTTCAAAGTTCATAAAAATTCTAGCTATTTTTTGATATATCATATGGTTTCCAAAATAGCTGAAAAATTCTATTTGAGAAGAAATTCAATCAGAACTAAAACCTCAATACAATTTTACTTTTTACAAAAATGATGAATCAAAACAATTAAAAACAAGATTTCAGAATAAATTCAATATTGCCAACATCTTCTTTCTTTCTCAAAATTAGAAATATATCATAGAGAATCTAAGACTAATGAGAGTATCTTCAACTTTTTTTTATTATTTTACTGAATTTTTTGAAAAAAATGGAGAGATATCGTCAAGGAAATTAGTATTTTGAAGAAAGTTTGTGTGATAAGGCTTTAGAAAATAAATAAATCTTAATAAATAATTTAATTCAAACCAAAGTTCAGTTTCAAGTGAGCTAGCTAATCTCTCCAGTCTATCCTCTACTGGATTCATTTCCAAAACAAATTTCTCTTTCCAAGTTAATCTTTCAAGGAATATAGGACAGTAACAATTAGAAGGAAGGCCTTCACAAGGTTTCATCTCATAATTTGGAACTATTTCATCGTAAGTTCTTTCATATTCTATGTTTCTTTTAGCATGACTTTCATCCTTCATCTTGGAAATATAGTTTAGAGTGTTGTTATCAAGGTTTTGTAAACATTTTGGATATGTTTTGCTACTCCAGTTGACTTGAAAAGAATTTTTTTTCCTTTATTTTCTTCCTCAGTATCAGAGCAACAATCCACCTGAGGAAGAAGATTTCTGGCCAAATCATTTCCCAAATGGTGTTTTGCGTTTTCTAAGCGTTTTCTGTATATATTTTTCATTCAATGTAGGAATCATCAGCTCACAGCAGTAGGAAATTAAGAGGAATTTTAGGCTCACTCTGTGTTTAACTCTAGATCTGGGCTTCTTGTTACAAGTTTGAGGCTTCATTTATTGGTCCTTTTGCCCACATAGCCATTGTTCAAGAATTCCAAAAAGTATTTCCTTTTTGCAAAATCCAATATCAAGTGCATAATTGGTAAATGAACCATTCTTTTAAGCATGGAACCAATTCTTTATGATCACTTCTGAAAGGAATTCATCCCACTTTTTAAAATTACAGAAGTCCCATTGGAAAGTTGGAGCCTTCATGCCAAAGCTTTCCAACTCTTTCTGACATTGCTCTTTGAACTTTCCAGGTATGCTTTTCTTTCCACCATAGAGTTTGGTGTCAGTTGTTTGCAGGGTGAAAAAAAGATTGTTTTCATGATTTTATCCAAGTTGTTTCAAGTTCAACTCTTTTACTTGATCTTCAGAGGGTGGTGGTGGAGCCATGTCGCCACGAGGTTTCATATTCAAAACAGTTTTGATGTAGTCCCGTAGGCATAGACTGATGGGGTCATTGAATTTGGGCAAATGTTCAGCTACTTCTTTATTTAGTGTTCTGGTTTTGATGGATTTGGAAATATGAGAAGCCCTCAAATCCATTTTGTGGTGGAAAACATGTTAAATAATGTTTTTGTTCAAGTTGGGGAGTTGTTGAGTGTTTGATCTGTTACCAAAAACATAAAATACAGATGATTGGATCTGAGCACATTCAACAGTAAATCTGGTTACTTTTGGTATTTTATGAAGATTTCATATTCATAATGACTGATGAGAATTCATTATCAATATTATTCAAAATAAAAAATTCATTATATGAGACATTGGATCCATCTTTTATCTAAAGAAAAAAAAATGTGCCAGGCAGAAAATATTTTGAATGATCCTTAAAGTGAGACAATGGCCACATGTGACATTTGCATCTCCCTGGAAAGTGCATCTTTTTTTAGAATATTATATTTTGAATTTATTATTAATGGTATGAATCACACATTTTTAAATGCCCTCATAGGGTAAAATAATTCATCACCAAAAAATTTAAATTTTTAACCTGAGTTTGAGTGATGAAATGATGAAATGACTTTTCTATGAACTTGAAATGAACATTATTCCAAAATTCAATGTTCCCATTTTACATACATAAATAACTGTTGAAATATCCAACTTAAACTGGGTATTTCAAAAAATGACTTGGAAGAGCAGAGAAATTTGTATAAACAGCATCTTAAAATTTTCTACAAGTATATTGACATTAATATTTTGCATAGAATTGAAGTTTGAGGATTGGTATGGATAATATGTTGGACCATTTATTCATCTGCCCAGCTAGAAATGAATTTTGAATTGCTTTGGAAAATGCAGGAAACAAAGAATACATGTCTGAATTTATTACATGTGGTCATCATATCCAAATCACCTGGTCATCTGATGATTAATTTAGCACATATTCTGCTGTGGATGAACAAAATAGCACCAAGGGTAAAAGTAAATGAAGGAATTGGACAATTATCGCAGGTTCCCTAATGAAGATTTATGTGAAACATGCTATGCTGAATTTCCTCCTCATTGTTTGCAGGTCCATGTAAATATTCTTAACAAAATTCATGGGTTGCCTTCAATTTATGCCAATATACCATTTTTCATGAATAATTATGAAATCAAAGCAACATGAAATGAAAATGGTTGTGGATTTTACCCTTTATTTGTGCTGAATTCTTCATTAAGTACTGTTCATTTCACTATGGTTGGAATTGATCATCAATTAGATTATTTGAGTGGAATGTAGTGAATGATACAAAGCAAGAATTTTCCAACTACTATTGATAAACCTTGTGATTTTCCTTAATGTTCCATCTCCAGGGGTGAGGAGAGATTGGTGAGAAAATTAACCAAAATAGGAAAGGTTTATATTTCATTCACAAAACTTCATATTTAAATAATATTTCAAACTTTCCAATTGGGTATTAGTCAGATGGATTTGAAATGAATTCAATGTTGGTTTGTTTCTCTGGATAACCTGGTTAATTTGGGGATAGATTGCACTAATTAATATTTTTGGCTCAGTTCAACACTTTATAGATTGGTGATGGAAAATAGAAATATTTTATATTTTTGGGTGTGAGATCTCTGTTGGCAAAACATGAACAATCCTGTTTAATAATATGATTCAATTTCCCATGAGCAAAGCTCAAAATATTTTCACAATCACCTGTGATATACATTTAAATATAACTTAATTTTTCAATGAAAAAATGGTACACCAACCAACAAACATCAGGACAGTTAGGATATCTTTCTTGTTTTTATTTCCACTGATGGCAGGTAAATGAGGCTTCTTTTTCCAATTCCATGTACAAGGATTTTTTTGATAACAATTTGGATCAATCATGAGGCATATTCAAACTCTTATCTTGAATAATTGAAAAATGATTTGAAATATTGGAGTATCACATAGCAGCCAAAATGGTTAGATGCATAATCATGAATATGACTAATATCTATGCATAATAAATATTTAGTTATCAATGGAATTTTGAATTCAATTCATAACCAAAGGGGTAGCTGGTAGTTGAATGGACACATGTCAGGTATGTAATACTGTGGTTTTGAAGAAAATAGTAACATACCCAGTCCAAGTGATGCCCGCCTCTCCATCCATAAATTGTAGAAATTTGGGATTATTTCCACTGGAATATTCAATTCTTCAGCTTCCTGTTTGAATATTTGCTGCAATCTGTGAACCATGACTTAAGAAGGGTGTTTATCATGAAACTATCTCTCAGTTTTGGTCCAGTTGTTTTGAAATGGCTCCGAATTATTTTTAAGCTTGCGTTCAATTTCTTCACGTGTATTTTGCAGCCAAAATTCTTGTTCTGGAGTCAATTTGGTCATTTTTCAAGAAATGGAATTTGAGCTGTACAAATTATGGTTATTTTTTTTCTCTGATTGATGAGTTTACTTTCTAGACTCAGAGAGATCCCATTTTGGGTTTCTATTTATAGGTGAAGGAAGGTTGATTTCTTATTGAATAAGAACAAATTGAATATGAAAGATATAGGAATACTCTGAATAAAGAAAAGGGAAAGAAATATTTTGATTAAAAGCAAATACTTAATAGCAAATAATTTTGAATGACTAACCATTCTATGTCAAAGACTGTTTCAAATCAACAAATCAATGTTACAAAAAGTTGATGGACATGTGATAATTAATATTTGGATGTCTTTTTTTTATCAAATATATAAATGTGATAAAAAGAGACCCATTTGTTTGAGGTCTGTTACCAGTCTTAACAAATGAATCAAATTTTATGAATCACATGTTATTCTGATGTACCAAAATTGATTGCAAAAATCAGATAAAGGATGCCTTGTAATGTGGAAGACTAATTTCAATTAGTTTTTCTTTTGCTCTTTTGATGATTGTACTTCATTTTCTGTATCCTCAATACTTTGATGGATGTTAATTTATCCTTGGTTTTCTATGCTTCAACAAAGAAAAAAAAATCAATGGATAATTTTTGAGACTTCCAGAAATTTTTTCTGGGGTGAGGGGCTGCTTGATTGAAAGTGATCTTTCCTTTCCTGAGAATAAATACTTTGTAAAAAAAAACCAAACCAATCAGGCTTTTTAATTTTTTGATGCAAGTAGTTGGGGACAAATATTCCAGTTTTTAAATTGATTCAGTTTGAAAATCACAGGAGTATTGGCTTTGAAAATGGATTAATTTCCAAAAATGAAAGAAAAAAAATTATACAAACAGGCTTCCTTAGTTTTCAAAAAACTCTCACACTTTGATAATTTGAAGGTTTTTTGGAGACAATTGATCATTGTTTCAGAATTGGAAGTATAAGGAAATTCACATCATTTTTCAATAAAACCTCTTTTAATTCAATCTTCAAAATGGTTGAATGTGTCATGGGTTTAAGTGGGAAATGGAGTACTCTTGACCTGGAAATTGACTATCTTACCAGACAAGAGAAGTTGTATATTAATTTTGCATGTATCAATCTGAGCACATATCCTTTTGACATAAAATAATTTTAAAAAGAACACACAAATAATCATTTCATGAACCAAAAGAATGTGGAAAATCTAGCCATAATTTGCAATAATATCACACTATAAGCTCATGCAGCAGAAGTGTTAGAAGAAACAGCCTCAGAGGTTATTTCAGTCAAATTATTTAATGTAGCCTTTTCTAAAGCCCGGGAAGTTTTTAAATTTCTGCCAAGATCATAGTCAGTAACCAGAACAATTTCCTCCAGAAGAACTTCAGCTAGATTGGAATAAGTAAATCTTTCAGTGAAAATATTTATCACACATCTCCAATAAATTTTCTTATCTTTACTAAAACCCATATCATGCAAGACCATGAGAATATATGCCCTTTTGTTACCCAGTTGACCCCAGAGGGGATCAGCAGGCAAGCTACCCTTCAATTTTTATTCAAGGACAAGAGTTCCAAACTCAAGCAGCATGCCAGCCTTCCATCTGGGCATGACTCTTTGATTTCCAGGACATATCCATATTGCAGCAGGACCAAAAACCAACATGTTTGCAACACATGCTAGAGAATTGACCCCCCATTGATTCTTCTTTTCAGCTGAGTCCTTAGATATAAAAGGCTGTTGATTATATTCCCTTTCATCAAGTCGTAAGTTGATTATCCCAGTAACTAGAGAGACCACGTATTCAAACACCGTATTCAAACCACCTCCTCCACTTGTGACCTCAGCCCCTTGATTAGAACCCAACCTCTTGTTTTGAAGGAATGTTGGATCATCAATGACAGCTGCCTGCAGGTTGGAAAAGTAGCTTTGTGCTTTGAATAGAGCTTCATCAGAAGTCCCATCAATCCCTTCCATAGATGAGAGCACATCTCTTGAGATTTTGTGTGAGACCACACCTATGATGTCATTCAATGTATGCTTCAATTTCACATAGGCTCCATGTATTGGCTCTCTTGTGGACCTCAGGATCTCTGAAAGGGGATGCATGTGTTTTTTGGCTGCCTTCTTGGAGCAAGAAAGAGAGGAGGTATTGATTAAGGTATTTCCAACAAAGACATCATCATTTTTTACAAGCAAAATCTTTTCTGAGAAGATAGAACATAAGAATCAGTTTATTTGCAGAGGATTGGAGTATTTTATGATCAAAATTTACCATCTTTGCACCTGTTCAAACAAAGGTCCAATAATTTTAGGATTGTTTATGTCTCAGGGGGGTTTGCCAAGATCCTCCGGCCAAGAAGGTTAAGAGTGTTGGATATTAGAAATTGTATGCTGGTTATCATTTTAGAATAGCTTGAAGGGGTTGCATTGTCCTTGATTTTTTCCCAGTACAACAACCTTAAGAGGTGTTCCTTTGTTAAGCCAACAAAGAGTTCTGGGTAATGGAATAAAGTCAATTCCCGTTCTTTTCATTTCATAACATCTTGATTGAACTAACCAGGTGGATCTATTGGCCGATGAATTTGGGCCTGGGTTTTAATTTGTGTACTAGCTTCACCTTCAGCCTGGCATGGTGGATTTTCTGATGGCTGCTCAATTCTTGGACGGGAATTCCTTTGAGTTTCATCCTCAGTGATTATTCCAGCATTAGAAGCATTCCTTCTTTGGGGTATGATTTCTAATTCATTCTGATTCAGAAATGAAATTCAAATTTCAAGTCAGTTTCTTTAAAGGATCAAGAAAATTGTGGAGAAGAGGCAACTGACCTGCTCAGGGGATGTTGGAACTAGGGTGGGAGCTGGAGTGGGACTCCTGGGTGATGGTTCCAGCACAATTACTTTGGGTTCCTCTGGTGGAACATTGTCTGAATCTGACAATTCAGAGTCAGAATCAGAGGATTCAGATGATTCTTGTGAGCTTGAGGTTGGCCAGTGTGCAGATCTTCTAGGTGCTTGCAAAGCAGCTTGTGCTTCCAGGCAAGCAGATGCCCAATTCTCAGAACCAATTGCTGGGCCTTGAGGTGCAACAACTGGGGGGTGCAATTGGGTAACTGGTGCCTCAACAGTAGGATGAGCAACAGAAACATGTTCTGGGGCTTCAATTGGATTTTCCTCTAGAGAATTTTCAGCTGGTATTTCAGATTCAACTACATATATTGGGACTGTATCAGTTATGCATATTTCAAATCATTCCAACAAAGTTTTTGTGAATCAAATGGTTTATTCAACTCACTGGGTTGCTCCACGGGGTCATTTGCAGGCACTGGTGTAAGCTGGGTAAAAAATTGGTCTGCATTAGGAGTTGTTTTAGTGGGATTGAAAGGTTTGTTGATTGTTGATGGGATATTTGAAGTATCCTTGGCTTTTGGCTCTTTTTCTGAGTCAGTTGAGGTTTTGGGTAGGCCAACAGCTTTTTCTGTTTGCAACCTCAAATGCTCCACCTTTGCATCATACTTGTGCTTATAGAACTCAAGCATTGACTGCAAAACTTTCTTATGTGATTTTTCAACATGGGAATCACCCAGTAGAGCATTAAGTTGATTAAGAGTGTGTCATTATACAAAATTCAAGTAGGGATTCCCCATCATTATCAGAACACACACAACTCAGCAAATAAATATTCTTACCAGGAAAATTGGCAATGGTGTATTCAAGAAGGTTGGTCAGGTTGAGAAGGGCAAGATGCTTCTTCTGTAATTTGATGGGGTATTAGTTTGTTGAGATCAGAATGGGACAGCACTCCTTGGCTATGGATTACCTGCCTAAATATCGGAAAAAACAGAAATCATCTAACAGGTGTGTGAAATATGATGGACAGATTTATGTACAGTGTGTTGGATTTACATTTTTATTTGTGGAAATAAGCTGGGGAATCAACATTGTTTCCGAGTAAGTGCATAATCTAAACATGTGTGTCCTGTACTGGGAACATGGTTGCATTATGATAACTTGTCCATGGTGCCAGGCCAAGGGGGCTTGGGTTACACATGACCAGTAACAGTGATGTGACAAACCTGGGGGGCATGGACAACTTATGCTAAGTTGTCCACCGGCCCACCAAGGCTGTTGGTGCCTTTGTGAGGATTTTGAATTTGAGTGTCTCTTCATTGTATTGTGGAAGACTTAGCATAAGTCTCCCTGCCCCCCAGGTTTGTCACATCACTGTTACTGGTCATTTATAACCCAAGTCCCCTCGGCCTGGCACCATGGACAACTTATCATAACGCAACCATGGTCCCCAAACCTGATACAACTTTTATTGAATTACTTTGATGTCTTGACGGCTGTGGGATGGTGGATGACTTAGCATAAGTTGTCCATCACTACAATGAGATTTTGTCTGAAAATTCACTTATCACAAACTTTGTACAATTCATGTGGATTTTCACATTGGGTTTGGAGGAAAACTGCACGATATATTTCTAAAACAGCTATTCTTTGAATTGCATGCAAAAAATCAATTCAATACCCATATCTAGCTTTTTTTCCATTTACTTTAGATACAATTTCATTAGGAGAACAACTTTGGAGTTTCAGGGAGCAATGGGAAAGTTTTTTTTTTTATTTGGAATGAGCATCCACAATGGGTATGATGTTCCATTGATTGGAGACTGGGTGGAGGGAAAGTAGTATGATGTGTAAAAATGCAAGTTTTCCATAATATCTCAACAATACCCTCAACCTTTGCATAATCAACCATGAAACCAAGTGTTGGGAAGGAGAGACCATGGCCTGTTTGAATGGAGGGAGGTGGAATGGGGATGCCTGTGTGTTTTTCAATATATGAGAACTAACCATAAGTGTAACCATTCAAATCATCCTCATCAGTATGAACAACATTTGAAAAGTGATTAATTTCTGAGCAAGAACCAGAACTGAGAAAAGAACAAGATGAGCATGGAGTATAAGAGGGACAGATAACTTATCAAAAAGACACATAGGGTACGCATACCAGAGAGGAGGACAGTTACAGGAGAGACAGGGAGACTCCAGAGATGGTAGATTTGAACAAGCAGGCCTATGGAGAAGAGTCAATAAAAAAAGGAGTAACAAACAGGTATGGAGGGAGGAATCCCTCCAGAGTTAAACAGAAGCAATCTTTGCACCAAATTAGCCTTGAGGATAACCCTGAAGGTCTTGATCGCAAGATATTCAGTTCGTAGCGGTCAAGCAGTTGAGTAGAGGGTTGAGATCTGAATAGGATGAGTCTGAAGTTCTTGATTGTAAGAGGTTCAGGTTGAAGCGTTTGAGAAGTAAAGTTCAAGATTGGGGTATGGAGAAGACCCTTGAGGATCTTGAGGATAATTAAGTTCAATGGGATGATGATGAAGATTTGAAATTGAGCAAGGGGTAGCGTGCGACTTCAGAGGAGCGCAGTACGGGATTTTGGAGGAGCGCGGTGCGCGGATCAGGAATGGAAAGCGGGATGGATTGTAATGAGGAGAAAAGAAAGAAGAAGTTAAAAGATTAGAGGTGAATAGAAAAAGAAAAGAGGAATAAAAAAACTGTATTTATTTAATCTGTTTCAACAAAAAAGAAGAAGAGAGTAGAAGGAAGCTATATTTGTCTCATTTATTTCAACAAAAAGTCATCACAAGTCACAATGAAATTGGATGCATGAAGGAAATATTGTCTTTGATCATCCCACTCTGGAGATGTCCAGTTTGGTATTTTGAACTCTTCACATACTTTCTTGTGCTTCATATGGGCAGTGTTGGAGAGACCCTTAATACAATTGAAGACCAATTTGTTGTGAACTGGAAGCTTAGCCCACAAGGAATCATCATTTGCAATTTTTTCTTCAGTCAAGTCTCTTCTTCTAGCATATATTGCTGATTCAAATATCATTTTTTGATTAATTCAATTTTTATTTGATAATGAAAAATTTATCATTAAAATCAGAATACCTGCAGAATCTCCTTGATCAGTTCCCTGGCAAAAGCCAAGCCCATACATGGAGCCAGATTTGTTATTTTGATTGTTTTTGTTAAGGTTGATTTGGTTGATGGACATGGTGTAGAGATCAGATATCATTTCTGAGAATTGAGTTGCCAGTAAGGTATAAGGACGCTGGTTGAGGTTATGATACTCCAATACTAGGTATGGGTCATATTTACAATTAAAAACAACATGAAGGCTTGTTGGTGGCCCTGTAAGAGGTACTATAACTTGGCAAGGTTGAAGATTTGGCCTAAGATCAACAAAGTAGGCTGGTTCAGAGGTTTTTTCCCAATTGCAGTGATCAAGTTGAGCTTTCCAATGTTTTTTATGGGCTCTGTATTTGGCGGTTTCTGATTGAATGAAGTTGAGTGCTGGCTTGGTTTTATAAGTCAATTCTGGTGTTGAACACTGATCCTGCTTCTGAGAAACTAGCTCATCTTTCCTAGAAACCATGTTTCAGAAGCGTTCACAGATGTCCAAGTCCCAAAAATCAAAAAATAAAACAAGAAATAATCATTAGTGAGATGAAATGATCTTGATGGTTTTGAAAATACATACGTATGGCTACTTTGAGCACTTTGGAGGGTTGTACACTCATTAATGAGGTTTTGTGGCAACAGTGGAGGATCTGAGGTCAATTTTGGATTCATTTCAAGGGGATTCAGAGTGGACTTGTAGAGGAAAAATGTGATAAAATGGCTGGAATTTGGTTATGATGATTGGTCGGAACAAAGAAGCATAATCAGCAGCAATAAGGTTGGGGGATGATGAGAAAAGGGCCGTGGATTGAAAAGATATCCATGAGGAGGGGGGTATCACATTAATGAGGATTCAATCAAAAGTAGAGAGTGGGCAATGTTGAACCAATGGAATAAAAAAGAGAAGATAGGCAAAGAGTTTATAAGGGTCAGCTTCATGTTGTGGAGTTTGGGAAGAGACAATGGATGAAAGGTGGGAGGTGATTTGAATGGGAAGGAAAGGGTTGAAAGGTGATGATGAACAAGAGTGAAGGGGTGGGAGGAGTGCTTACCAGATAAAGAGAAACAGATGCTGGCCAAGAGGAACAAAGAAAAACACAAAACAGGCTTGCAATGAAAGGGTTCAAAATGGTCAAGGATATTGGCAAACAAAATTGGAGAAGGGATGCTTGTGGTGGGATGAGGCCTAGGAATGATTCAGGACAGATAGAAGAAACAGTGTGATCATTCCATCAGCGCAAAGAAAGTGGATAGGAAGGAAAGTGATGAGAACTCACCACAGTATTGGGCTGGCACTTGTTGCAAGGTGTCCTGAAGGTGGAGACCGTTTGATTGCGGAATCAAGTTGTGTTGCAACAGCAAACCGTGATTTTGGTAGGTTCCAAGTGGTGCAAGCAATAACAAGGCACAACTCCGAAGTTTGGGCAAGTATTGAGGTCCGTGCGCACCCACATGCAAGCAACGCAAGTTGGGACACCTCTCCCACACTCATCTTGCTTTCTTGCATGTCCTTCAGCATAGAAAGGCCGCGTGGCCCCCAAAAATTTGAAATTGGATGGTTTGGGGGGCGCGAGGGGGTGGCCAGGATGTTTTGGAAGCCGCGCGTCCGGGGATCAAGGGATTTGCTGCGTTCACAAGGAATCCCTGCATCATGATGGTGGGGGCAATTTGTTTGGTAGGTGTGGAGGCGACAATTTAAATCAGTCATGCATCAGCAAAATCTGGTTAAAAAAAAGAGATCATAAAAAATTTTAATCAAAAATTGTGATTGCAAAATAATGAGTGTGTACCATCCAAAAAGGGGGAACCCGGGATTTTTAAATAGTCAAACAATAGATGTTTGAAACTTTTGTGAGATTTGAATTGAATTACAACCAACAGAGGGACTAAGGGAATTGAATCAGACACAGGTTTGAGACAAAGAAAACACAGCGGAAAGGAAAGAGGATAACAGAATTGGAAGAGATGAAAGGTGACCAACGGGACTGGCAGAGGCGCTTTGAGAATTGGCAGACGTCGGTTTACTTTGCAGTGTGATCATGGGGAGACTTAGAGTGTTGAGATTGAGAAGCTGAAGGAAAAATCAGACAGAGGTTGCAAGGACAATGAAGGAGTAACTCTCACCAGTCACAAATTGAGATTGAGGAGTCGGATGGATGAGTTGATTGAAGTTGAGTTGTCAATGGTCTTGATCCAAGGAGCGTGAATTTGTTAGAGATAAAAGTTGAGGCTTGAAGCGGATAGGGATGATAGTAAGAAGAGAAACTAGGAAAAATGAGAAATGGAAGAAAAAGATGAAACTGAAGTGATTAAGGAAAAACAATGATTGAAAAGGAAAGTGGGGGTCAAATTCCCCCGGTTCTGAGTTGTGGGACATGAGCTACGCGGTTCTCTCTGGGGTTCCACGGATTATGTAAGCTGAAGGTTGGGCACCAACGGGAGAGAGCTGAGTGGTACTTCAACAATGTTGAGTGTTTTTGAAGAAGTAACCAGAAAATAAAGGAAATGGGGCTTAGATACAAAAGAATATTTCTGAGTCCAAACGTTGTGGTCAGTTTACACCAGAAATAGATGGAATTGATGTAATTATGCTAAAATTGACCATGTAAAAAAAAGGGTTAGGGGTGATATTGTGAAAATTTCACTATTTCAGGAATAATGACCGCACACTGTCTTTCAAAGTTAAATAAAAAACTTGAATAAAAGATTTTGATGTAGTAATCTCAAATGTGCCATTGTATCAAATGTTACTTTTGGCTTGCAGTAAGCTTCATTTCAAAAGTTTCATTGACAATTTATTGATACTGTGAGATATAATTTTCAGAAAAATTATAATTCATTGAAAGATTGGTTCATGTTATGGATTATGACTGAAATTAAGGAAATTTATTTTAAAACTTGTATGATGCTGGATAAGAGACTTTAAAAAGGTTTGGCAGGATTTGATGGCTCCAAATCTTGACACCAAAAAATTTTCATGATTCTTGAAATTTGACTGCCATCAACAAAACTCATATGCTGATATTTGTTCAATTCAGAACAAAAATTTAAAGAAATGTGAAAAAAGTATGTGCTGTGTCTGTTTGAGCAACTTTTTTATTAGCAGATTCAGAGCTGATTATGGCATTGTATTATTAATGATTTGAATATTTATCTATAAATTAATTTCCTCAGGAGGGGATTAATTCATGGATTCATGATCCAGAATGGTTGAGAGTATGTTGGCCATGATGATTCTGGATAACAAATTGTTGAAAAAGTTTTGAGGCTGTGGTGTATACAAACAGGTTCATCATTAGAACTGGGGTAATCAGAAAATGCTGACTTAGGCTTGTACATTGTCAGCAGCATGGTGCACTTAGGCTAAGTGCACCATGCTGCTGAAGAACAGTTGACCATGGTTGTGGGACTAGGAAATCTGAAATACATCATTTCCCATCTTTTGACATTTATGAACCTATTCCAGAAAGTGCAGAATCACATAAAAGACATGGCCACAATAAGAAAGACCTAAGTGGGAAACAATTAGAAAGCAATGAACAAGGTTAATTTGAATTGTTGGCCACAAGAATCATTCCTTGCTCATGAATTCACGTAAGCCTAGAAAAATTCTGGAATATCCAAAAATAATCCCAAATTACTATTATTGCAATATAACCAAAAATTTCCACTCATCACAGAATCAAAATTTGTGTTCCTAAATACTACAAAAGCCACCCTGCCACTCCTAACATCACACCAGAGTATTTGTCCTTGGAATAATGTTGGGGAGGATCAACATCAAAGTTTCTGTTTGATGTTCATCAGAGAAACAATTTTCACAAAATTATTCCACATTTACTTGAATTGTAACCAGCAGTGTAATTGATTGAAGCTTTAAAAAAGGGTTGACTAACTTATCTATTACAGTAGCCTTTTTTGAATACAGGGTGAGAAAGACAGGCCCCTTACCAAGGATTATTCAGCAACATCTTATCTTTAAACTATCTTGAGTGACTCTATAAAGATCTCAATATTTATACCCAAATTTGGATGCAGTCCAAATTCAAGTATGTTTGAATACCCAATTCATTTTCTTTCTGGCCAAAAAACTCACAAGAAATGCAATTAATTTTTCAAAATATTAATTGAGACCGAAATCACACCATTTGTTTGACCATTCAACCATAGAGATTAGAGCTGAGTTTCCTTGAGGCCTCATAATGAATTCTTCCAATTTTTATAATCATTATAACAAAATTGGTGACCTGGTTACATCTGAAATATTTTCTTCAGTTTTTTCAAGTATTGGAGTTTTCTTACAAAATTAAAATTGAAGTGTGGTTGCAATCATTCAATAATGTGGATAATGAACTATCAGGTGCATGCAACACACAGCACAGCAGGCAAATCCATCATGGTGCCTTTGAATGTCATTCTGGCGTGGATTTATTCTTGTTTGTTTTTATTTGATGGCCAAAGTGTCAAATACCCATCCAATCATTACCAGAAAAAAATTTCAGAAAAGATTCAAACCCCATTATACCTGCCCATGACATATTGAATTGGTTATATTGGCTCTTTTCCCCAAAGTTTCCAAGGAGATGTGGAGGGGTGGAAGACTTGGCCTAAGTTTTCCACAACCCCCATCAAATGTTGGATAATCCATTTTCAGTTCAAAAATGATTTTTGATTGATTCCAATAAGAAAACTTCCAAATGATTTTGCAAAAATATTGAAATCCATGTAGCCTGATTCACTGATTATACTTACCTCCAATTTATTATTTTTTTCTTCAGAAATAATGCATTTTTAGAAATAGAGCAAAACCTTCTTTCATGGATTGATCAAGACAGCCCCAATATTCATGATTTTCTCACCTTGCCCATTGTATGATTGGCTTTTAAGAATCAATAAACTATGCCTAAAATAATGTTGATTTTGGAGAAGCCATGTTTTTTGAACATTGTTTTCAAGGAAAATCCTCCAAAACTTCAGTTCATCTCATATGTAGACATTTAATGTGAACTTGAAAACCTAATGTGCAAGGACAGTAAATCACTTTCTGTTTGGAATTCATGGTTCAAGATATGACATCCTCTTCAAAATCCACTTGTGCAATCAAGGGATCTTGTATATGATCCTGCCTAAATCCTTTTCAAAGACACTTCACCTGGTCTTCCTGCACTTTTTGTTGAGGCATCTTAAATTTTTCTCAGACTATATCTACCAGCTGTTAGAGATTTTGAATTGCATGTTCCAACCAACAGCTGCTTCCACTCATTTATTGTCGATTGAAATGCTTTTTCATCAGAAAATAGTCAAAACCAAATGAAACTTTTCCAACAACAGAAGAAATGAGGAGGCTTTATAAATATTATCTTTTATTCCCCATACACTCTTTCAGTGAATTTTTGTGTCATGATTCTACCATCACCAAAACACCATGAACCTAAGCCTATTGCATTATTTGATTCTCAACCACCTGGGTAATCCGTGGGGGCAGTCATGATTTCCGCAATTGCAAAACTTTCCAGGAATTTTGGTTACAAATCACCAGCTGTCATCCATATTAATGCATGAGTAAGCTTTTGCAAGCCTGAATTGCAATTTTTTTTCTTTTCTTAGTTATTTTTATGGTTACAAAAGATTTTATGAAAGTTTGTGCTGATTGAAAGAATGATGGGGTTTAATAATATTTCCTATTTAATGATTCCTTATCCAAAATAAATCTGCCTCAATACATAGACCAAATAATTTACTATAATGCATTTGAAATTAGAAATGCTGAAAATAAAACATAAAAACTACCAAAACGCAAGATATTTACAATGGTATGAAATTAATTTAATGTCATCTATTCTTCTTTGAAAAATGCATTCAAATTCCATGCTTCTCAAGATTTCCATCAGAATGAAATGATATCAAAAACTGTAAATAAATTTCATTTTCAGTTGGGAGTTAGGAAACGCCATGTTCTGAACTTTTTTTGCGCTTTCAATCAATCCATCTAAAAACAGATTTGGTTTACATACACCTGCTTCCTTCAGTGAATTAGCATCTTACAATGCGCAAACCAAAAACCTGAAATAATATATAATTCAACGTTTCTTGTTTGTTACCTTGTAAATTCTTCTTCCATCAACACACAATGTGCGTGTTCTGAAGTGCCATGAATACACAACCATAACTGATTAACTCTTTTAAAAATTTGCCATGAGGTTTTTTTGCATTTCAACATTGAGGGCTTGAAATTCATCCAATAAAAATTTCAAGAACTTCATCACACTCCTGCAGAAGCAAAAGGGTTTCCAGAATTCATATTGCATTCTTTGGGATCAAAAATGGTTTAGGATGAAAACAAAATAACACATTTGTTTCAAAAAGTAGAAATATCAATAAAAAGTATTTTTGTGAGTTTTCAAAAAACCGAAAGTTTGTGGGAGCAGTGTGCATTTAGCCTAAGTGCACCATCCTCCCAAAAAATTCTCCATCATGCCTGAGGGCATTGGTCCTTACCAAAACAAATTGCATGGAATAATTAGGAGTTACAGTCTGCCATGATTATTCCAAGTTACCAGTAATCAACTACAATCATTAAAGCAGTTGAACAACAATTTTGAAACCAATTCCATCACCATGGTGCACTTAGCCTAAGTGAACCATGGTGTTGAGAAGCACAGACCAACAATACCAGAACAAATAGCTCATGACCACCCCTGATTTTCATTAGTGTTATTTCTTTTTGGATAGATGGCTCAAAATTGTTGGGAAACCAACCCATCTGTTGCATCATTATGCATCCCAAACTGATTCACTTCAGAATTCATTTTATATCAAGCTTTGTCATTTCTTGGATAAAATGAAATTTTTGAGATGGATGTAAAAACTAATTTTCTTCTCAAAAACTCATTTTTATTTATTTATTTTCAAGATGAATAACACATGGTTATCCTGCATTATCCAGATCAAATAAAACAGCTCTAGATAACAAACAACAATGCAGATTAATTTAAAATGCATCACAAGCTGCATGATCCTTACACACCAATACTCTTTGTCTCACTGAATGATGATTTGCTTTTTCTTGGATTGAAAACAAGTAGTTATTGTAATTGCATGGTTTTTTCAAGAATTCCAACTGGAAATAAACAGAAACTTGTCTGAATAATACAGACCTTTAATTGCTCATACTTTATTCCATCAAATAAAAACATAGATTTTGGAGTTTTTCTTGATGTTAAAGTTGTTCACATTTATCATGCAGAAAATTCTTTAAAATTTGAGATTCTACAACTGAATGCTTGTATACTTCTATTATTCGTTTGAAAATATTACCCTCTGGTAAATAGGAAATGGAAAGTTGCATTGGAATTAAATATTGATCTCTTATCAAGTAATAGAAGAATAGAATATCTATCCTTTATTGATTTATTGATTTGATTTGCATTTGGAAATTTTCACTTTGATTGCTTAATCTGGTTCATCAAAATTTTTTTTTTCAGTGTTTTTACACAAATCTTCTAATTGTTATGCATTTCCCACTTTTTTGTGTAATGGCTTTAAGTAGTCACAATTTTTCATGCTGGCTATTTTTAGTTTAACTTGAAAAAGATCCCTACATTTCAAATTTTTTTATATTTTCTTGATTAGCAGAAAATCAAATATCTTCAGTGATCAGTTCTATTTTAAGGAATGGATTGTGATCAACCAGAAATAAGGAAGTTTTGGAAGCACTTCCCCATGAATTACACTTCCAAACTCACTTTAGAATGCACTATAGATCCAGGGATGATCTTCCAAAGCGTGTATCTGCTTATATAATGAGATAAAATAGATTTTTTTTCTAAAAAATTGGAAGATGAAAGTCCTAATCCCAATTTCAATGCAGAAAATTGGGCACAAATAAATATGATGAAGTCAATCAGAATATTTTTTTATACTTCCAAGTTCTTCAAAATCAACCTTCCAAAAAGTGAACCTCCATGCATGCCAATTTTCCTTTTCCAGCCTGCTCCATTGGCTTTTCACAACCAATTCTTCTGGATTTTGATGCTAAAATCCTTCACCAAAAAATAAAGACAGCTATAAATGAACTAATTTGAGCTTTGCCTTTAATTTCCATCTGTACTTATGACACTAATTCAATTGGCTGTTTAACCAAATTAATTAGTTTGGAAAGCACCCATCTACAATGTATAATATGGTTCATTTTATTTTTCAACAAAATTTCCACTCAAATGTTTTCCATATTTTATTATACACTTGATTTGATATTCCCATTCAATCATGATAGGTGTATATCATTTATGTATAAATTAAGATATTCTCTCACCCTAATCATGTTCAAAGATCTTTTTCATGGCAGAAGATTTTCTGGATTCAAATTGTTCAATTGTAAAGTAATTTTCTTTCTACATAATTTGAAAAATAAAAAATTTAAATGTTGCAGATTCTATTTTTCCACCGCAGATTCTTTGGGATTCTTCACTGCCTTGACCAAACATAATCACCAAAACTTTGGTCGAGGGTGAGGAAAATACCACCTCTTTTCACCTTAATGATGATATTATTTTCCACAATACTTTACTTTGATGCAATTAATCCCTTACTGTTATTATGGAAGTATACTTATATACATATCATTTGGCCACTTGGAAGACAAATTTGGGAACAAAGGGAAATCATAATATATAATCTCTTGTTTTCTGAAATTTTTCAGATTGCAAACAAGAGACAATCTGACTTCCTATTTACCAGTTTGAAGGAAATCAAGACCTAACCATCAAATCAGGAACATTATCATCTGTTTATCAAATTGGAAATTAAGAAATGCAAGCCGGTAAGATCTAATTCCCCTAGAATAAAGCTTCCATAACCATGATACAATCCCAAATCTTAATTCTTGTTTTCATTCATTTTATGTTACTAAACTACAGAAAGCTCAGTTAACCCAGCACCACCAACCATTGAACCATCAAATGTCCCCCTTCCAGATGACCAAGTCAATAAGGAAGGTTTTGAGCAAGATTATGAATTTGATGACTCTGCAGCCCCATCATACTTTATGATTGCCCAACAAATTTCCCAATCCCATCAACACCAGAAGAAGAAGAAATGTATGGCCCAAGAACAATATTTGATCTCTTGTCATGCACATAATCTTGGGATCCTACCTTCTTCTAGTGGTATTTCCAAATTCTTACTTGATTGGACTAAAGCAATTCTTGGAATGGATTCCAACAACAAAAAGCTCCCTGATCCTCCAACTGCTGGTGAACTATCTTTCCTGCAAAATAATATCTCAAAGAAGAAGGAATCCATCACCAATGCCATTTCATCAAACACTGGTAACCCAACCAATACAATTCCAATCCACACCTACGTGAAAAGGAGCTCAGACTTTTCAAGAAGGATGCATTGTGCCAATTGCAACAAACCATTTCTTCAAAATCTCAATCACTAGAAGCCACTTCTATTGGCCAAATCAACTCTCATGATGAGACATGGATATCCCATGCACGGGCTCTCATCCAAAATGCCGGGATTCCTAGATGCACCTACCACTGTGAACAGAATCCAACATCCAGCTGGAATTCCTCTCTTACTGCAATCATAATCAGAGCATGGGAGATGTGCCATGAACGTGGGGGTACTTCTGCCTATTCAATAACCAAGAATGACAACACCTCAGCAAACCGTGTTGGCATAATTAATTGTTGGCCCCTGTCAAAGAAGGCTATTTGGAAGAAGGAAAGAAAGGTAGAAGGAGGCTCCAGGAGCAGGAATTCAAACTTTTCTGCATCCCAGAGTTTAAACAAGAAGAAATTAGGTCAAATGAATATTCTGAAACTGTGTAAATGTCTCTCACTGTTCAATGACTAACTATTCATGATTGTTTTAAATACAGAATAATAAGAAGGAAATCAGGAAGATAACTGCAGTAGAGTTGGAAATGGTGCATTTTTTCCCTGAGACTTCTGCTCTTTTCTTGGATAGTGGCTTCATTTCTGATGTTGAGGGTGAAGATGAAGAATTTTTCAATCATGCCAATATCTGGAGGGCTGAACAAATATCCCAAATTTATCACTACCTTGATGAAGCATACATTCAACTAGGAAAAAACCCACGCATCAAGCGGGAAAGACAAGTGAAAATTAGCAGTCTTTCCCAACCAAAAAATTAGACAGGAGGTGATGACCCACCTTCACTTCCTACCTCAATACCCCAAAACTCGATAAGCAAGGAAACACTGCAGGATATAACTCCTGTTGAAAAAAGAGCCTTGATTTTACTTCCAGGAGTTTATCTCACAGATGCAGTTTCCTTTCTCAGAGCTCAACTCTCCAAGCCACCAAGCTTAATGGAAACCACTCAAACATTTTAGAAATATTGGGAATAGTGTATTTTTTCTGTTCTTCCTCTAAATAATAGGGACAAATGTGTTTGGATGCAACATTGGATATTGTGAAAGTTTTATCCAGTATTTCATGTATCTCAATTGGGCTTCCACTCCTGCTTTTTCAACTGTAAACTTTTAATCATGTGTAAAGCTAGATTGAGTCAATTTAGGAAACTAAATTATGTTGGTTCTTCCTGATTAAATTGAATTATAACAAAATTATGCCACATTCAAAACCTCCTGAAATTTTCAAATGAATGAATTTATAACTTTATCTCAATAAACCACACAAAAATTAAACTAAGATTGGGAAAAACACAAATTCAAGTGTGTACAGAATTAAATACCCCATTGAAAAACACTGAGTAATTTCATTTTCTGTGTCCCATCTTTTTTTCAGATACTCCAAAATTTCTTTGCCAGCTCACAACACCCAAAAAGCCTTTTCCTCAATGTAAAAAAGCAATTTTGAGATCAATAATATTTTGAAAATCCCCAAAATTATTTTTAGGAAAACAACATATGGAATATACATACCACTAGATGAGAATTCAGTACTTTGAGAAAAGGAGTCTGACTCCAGGAATGGCCAATTTATTTCTGGAAAAAATGCCTACTCAAATTTTTCAATGCCAAAATGTAAATTAATATAATGGGTTTTTATTGAGATAATTCATTTTGAGACTGGATACAGGATTTTTGGTCAGGGCATTCGTATTGAAATTTAAATCAAAATATCTTTGGATTGCTTACGTATTTTACATGCGCTACACATGACCAATTATTCTATGATCTATCAATTAGGAATATTTTTAAAGATAGAAGATCTACTGTGCAATCCCTTGGCCACTGGCCCAAATATGAATATTCAAAATGGAAGCAATCAATTTTTGAGAATATTTGATTACTTAAACTCACCAGGAGATACAAAAAAAATGAATATTTATGATGATTCTTATCTATTTCTGCTTGAATCAATAAATTTTAGACAACCTCCAACAATATGACTTACCACAAAATCCAAATCAATCAGAACAATGGAGCACACTACAAGAGTTTGAAAAATTTGGATATTCCAATGTGCCAAATGTTCTGAAAGAACATTTGAACATGGAAGAAATATATGCACTGGCGTTGGAAGGTCCAAAAAAGCACATCAAAACCATGTATTGCAGTCAAATGATTCTACAAGTGTATGTGACGGGATTCTTTCTGGTTATGATCAATATTTGAAAGACAACTGATGAAACATTGATGGTGCACAAATTAAAAAAAAAAAAATACAAAACATTTCCCATCCCATTCACCACAGAAAAATGGACGCCACCTGTATGCAGGTGGCATTTCTGTATCCCATTGATATCTCAGGGTTATGTGATGCTGTATCCCATCATTAACTTTCAGCAGGTGGTGAAATATTGTGACTAGAGATCAGCATTTGCTGAACTTCTAGCTCTTTATTTCATAATAGATTGTCAAGGGAAAGCTATATATGAGCAAAGCTGTTGCTTCACAAGCAGTCCACATATCATCCACAAATTACTGCAGTTGGTGTTTGGGAATTCCTTCAAAGTGAAATTCAAAAATTCCAGAGGAGGCTGATTGTTTCCAGACTGGAATTTCCATTAACTGGTCAAAAACTGGGTAAGTCCTCTTATTCACAGCCCAAAATAAAATGCATAAACATGTATTTAGGATAATACTAACACACCATGCTCCTAGAAATGTAAAAATCTTTTCTTATATCAATGAGCAATTGATGGCTTCTTTTCTGTTGTTTTCTTATTCAATAGCCTATGTTGTTGAAATTTCATTTTTTATACTTCTACTTTTTATCAGGGAAAATACAGAAAGCCAAGCCAAAATTGTTTGTTCAAATTTCAAAAAATGAAGAATATGTGAAATGGAAGATGACCAAAGACCAAGGGATTAATGGAAGGAAAAAGAACAAAAGTAGGAAGAAAAAAAATAAACATCCTCACTTAGATGTGTTGATTACCATCCCTGGTCTGCACATAAGGGCAGCTTATTTTTTTTGGGGGGGGAGAATGTCAAAACCCAGGCAAGAGGCAGGATTCTTTTTGCAATGTAGAAATCACATTATTGCTTCCATCACATCCATGCTCTCATCACTTCATCCCCACTTTCATCAAATCCCTTCATCACTTCATTGCTTCCTAACAGTGGAGGCACTCAAGGAGATTGCTCAATTACTGGGCTTGTAAATATATTTGATTTATTGATTGGATAAAACTTTCAAAAATGAAAAAAATACAATAGAAACAATAGAAACAATAGAAACAACATCAATCATATCGGGCCTTCTTTCCCAAAATTCTTTCATCAATTTTTGAAGTACTACAATCTTTGAGTTTTAAATATACATTGGCTAGTTTTTTATTAATTTGGAATGAGCAGCCAAAGTGAGTGTGGGTTGAAGAGGTTTTTAAACTAGGAGTAGGAAATATATGTTGAGTTTTTGCCTTTATCATCTTGTCCGCTCACCTCCCTTTCTCAGCGCTCCCATCTTCAATATTATTATTATGTATGTTTGGAATACATTTAGCTTGTTCTGACCACTATATATATATATTTGTATGTTTGTGATACTTTTAGTTATCTTAACCGCCCTTATATGTCCTGATACTTGTAGTTGTCTAGGCCAACTTTATGTCTGGTACTTGTAGTCTGATGGCCTCCTTACCTTATATATTTCACAGGCTTCTTGATACTCAAATTTCATTACTCTTAGCCTCTGTGAAACTCATGTTAACATTCCTATCCTCAACCATTTCCATCTTCATTATCTTATCAAATATTCCTACTTGTCATAGGCCCAACTTGTGGTTCTCTAGTTGTCTATAAATATTCTTTCTTCTTTGCTCCCTTGAATGAAAATCATCAGATTTCACCCTTTCTAATCTGGGCCCACTTACTACAGCCCTCCTGAATCTGGTCCCTTCTGGACCCCCTAAGTCAGACTGTAATCCCCTCTGTCATCCGCCTCTCCTCTCTGCTCCCATTCTGTCAATCTCCTTGAGCTTGTATTCCAACAATATAGTCTGATGATTGAAAAATTGAGTCTGCCAAATAATTTCAATAATGCCCTCAGCTTTTGCAAAGTCAAAAATACAACCAAGTTTTGTAAAAGATAAACCATGACCCAAATCATTGCAGGGAGGAAGGATAGGCTGTCCTGTAGATCTGTTGATGTATGAAAATATCCCTACGTAAAACCATTCAAGTCATTCTTATCAGTATGGAGCTTGTTTGAGAAGTCATCAAATGTCAAAACCACATTCAAAAAAATGCAGAAATCTTGCTCCTTTTCCATCCAATCAGATGAAGACCAGTTTGGGATTAGATATTCATCTGAAACTTTCTTGTTTTGAGCATGAGCTGAAGTACATAGTGATTTGATCCTTCCAAAGACAAATTTGTTGTGAGCAGGGAGACGTTCCCACAGTTCATCATCCTTCTTGATGGTCACTTCATTCAAACCTAGTTTGCAAGAATAGAACCCTATTTTTGAATTGAAGTCAACATCAATCAATTTTTTCAATTTTCTGATAAAACCTGACATAAACAATTGGACAAACCTGTAGAGGCACCCCTATCACTTCCAGCACGAAACCCAACGGCATGCATGGAGCCAGTCAAGGCTGCTTTGTTTGTCTTTCTGAGTGAATGGCGGTTCTTTTCCATCTGGTACAAGTCCGAGAAAATTTTGCACAAAGTATTGATTTGTGAAGTGCTTTTGGCGGCCTTCAAACTGTGGTATTTAAGAATGAAGTAGGGCTGAAACTGGTGGTTTGTGACAGCATTAACCAGCATGTGAGGGCACATGCGCGTTAAGACAACATGATTGGATGCAAGATTGTCCTGCAGTGTCACAAAGTATGTTGGCTCATCACATTCTTGTACAAACTGTCTCCTGGCACGGTTGAACTTTTTGTTACTTGCACATTTTGAAGTAAGCTTTGAGTTCAATAGCCTGTGTCTCTTTCCTACTACAAGAGGCTCCGATGCATGTTGTTTCTCCTTGGAATCCTCTGAAACTCCAAGCTCATCACAACTACAAACCGTGTTTCAGGATGACACCCAGGAATCACTACATGAATCAAAAACCAAAAGAAAAATAATGCAGAATCAAAAGTTCAATTAGTAATTTTATTGTTGAACAATATTGAGGAATTAAATTTAAATCCCATACCCATTTTTACCAGACATGCCTTCATTCAATTCCACATTCAATTCCATTGAGATTGATATCTAAAAGACTGATATCTAAAAACAATAAATACCCTCTTTTTTTCAAACAAAAAAACAAAAAATGTTACTTACCAATGGGGTGGTGGTCGTGGTGGATGAGGTGGGTGGTGTTTGTGGGTGGTGGTGGGTGTTGGTGGGTGTTTGTGGGTGTCGGTGGGTGGTGGTGGGTGGTGGTGGGTGGGTGGGTGGTTCACCTCATAGTAGGACAGACCCTCAAATTGGAGCTGACAGACCCCAAGTGTGGTGCAGGTGTCTAAATTACTCACTAGGTGGGGAGGGGATTTGAAATCCCCCCCACCAAGCCACTCCCTCCCCCCTTGATTGCTTTCTAGGTGGGGAGAGGATTTGAAAACCCCCCCTCCCTCCCCCCTTGATCTCCCCCCTTGCTTTTTCACTAGGTGGGGAGCAGATTTGAAATCCCCCCCCTCCCTCCCCCCTTGATCTCCCCCCTTGCTCGGTCACTAGGTGGGGAGCGGATTTGAAATCCCCCCCTCCCTCCCCCCTTGATCTCCCCCCTTGCTTGCTTGCTAGGTGGGGAGCGGATTTGAAATCCACCCCCCCTCCCACCCTCCTAGATGCTGCCCTTGGCGGGGGGTTGATCAAGTCCCCCCCACCGCAAGCCCCTCAGGCCCCCCCCTTTGCCCCTCGCTTGGTTGGGGGGTGATGAAATCCCCCCACCGGGAGCCCCTCCGGCCCCCCCCCCTTTTTGCCGCTTGCTTGGTTGGGGGGTGATGAAATCCCCCCACCAGGCTGGCCCTTCCTCTTGGCCGCTTGCTTGGTTGGGGGGTGATGAAATCCCCCCACCGCAAGCCCCTCTGGCCCCCCCCCCTTTTTGCCGCTTGCTTGGTTGGGGGTGATGAAATCCCCCCACCGGGCTGGCCCTTCCTCTTGGCTGCTCGCTTGTTTGGGGGGTGATGAAATCCGCCCACCGCAAGCCCCTGAGGCCCCCCCCCTTTTTGCCACTCGCTTGGTTGGGGGTTGATGAAATCCCCCCACTGGGCTGGCCCTTCCTCTTGGCCGCTTGCTTGGTTGGGGGGTCATGAAATCCCCCCACCGCAAGCCCCTCTGCCCCCCCCCTTTTTTGCACCTTGCTTGGTTGGGGGGTGATGAAATCCCCCCACGGGGCTGGCCCTTCCTCTTGGCCGCTTACTTGTTTGGGGGGTGATGAAATCCCCCCACCAAGCCAGGCCCTCCCTTGCAAGCCTGCTTGCTTGCTTGCTTGCTCACAAAAAAAACACTATAAAAAAAGAAAAAAACTTAAAAAAAAAAAAAAAAGGAAAAAAAGGAAAAAAAAATGCAAAGCAAAAAAAACCAAAAAAAAAAAATAAAAAGAAAAAAAGAAAAAGAAAAAGAAAAAAATGGAAAATAAACCAAAAAAAAAGCAAAACAAAAAAACAAAAAAAAAAAAAAAAACAAAAAACAAAAAACAAAAAAAAACACAAAAAAAAACAAAAAAAAACAAAAAAAAAAACAAAAAAAAAAAAAAAAAAAAGAAAAAACAAAAAAAAAAGCCAAAAACAAAAAAACAAAAAAACAAAAAAACAAAAAAACAACAAAAAACCAAAAAAAACAACAAAAAAACCAAAAAAAAACAAAAGGAAACCAAAAAAAATTCAGAAAAAAAAACAACAAAAAAACAAAAACAAAAAACAAAAGGAAACCCAAAAAATATCCAGAAAAAAAACAAAAAAAACAAAAGGAAACAAAAAAAACAAAAGTAAACCCAAAAAAATAAAAACAACAAAAAAAACAAAAGGAAACCCCAAAAAAATCCAGAAAAAAAGACAACAAAAAAACCAAAAAAAAAAAAAAAACAAAAGGAAACAAAAGGAAACCCAAAAAAAAAACAAAAGGAAACCCAAACAAAAAACAAGAAAAAGAACAAGAAAAGAACAGAAAGAAACCAAAAAAAATAAAAAAATAAAAAAATGGAAACAAGCAAAAGGAAAAAAAAAAAAAAAAAAAAAAAAAAAAAAAAAAAAAACAGGGAAAAAACCAAAAAAAAAAAAAAAGCAAAAAGCAAAAAAAAAACGGAACTCTTCAATTGATGGCTTGAATGCGAAAAATCATAGGGTATATAAATAAATGAACCCCAGTTCAAATAAAAAAAGAGACATACTTTTGAACAAGATCTTTACTCACAGGGCTGGTAATTTCTTGTAGTGGCTTACTTGTGGGGTTTCTTCTGTTCATAGATTGGAAAATGTTTGGTGACTGATTTTTTGGAATTTTGGTATCAATGACACTTGACCAGTGATTTTTTGAAGTTTGATGATAATCATGTATTTCATTTGAAGATTAATGATATTAATAAAAACACATGATTGGAATTGATATCTTTACATCAGTAAATTTTAAAACACCACATTAAGCAAGGAAATATCCCATGCAAAGAGTTTGTTTGCTTCACCAAAACAACAGATTTGATGACTAAAAATATTCATTTTTCATAATTTTTTTATAGAGAATTTATTCAATCATTGGGGAGTGTGGAAACACCAATTCATTGCATCATGACTTCTTGAAATTGAGATTGGCACATTTTCAATTTCAGAGAATTTTGGGTTGCTGTCCCTTGTCCTTGTTACCTGTGATTTTTTGGGTAAAGAGAAGATCCCTGTTCAATTTGTACTGAGCTGGTTTTCCTCCAGCAATCTTATGATTGCAATATGCTTTTTTCCTGGTGAATGGTGAAAGTAAAAACATTAATAATTGAGTGGTATGCAGTTCATATTCACCAGGGGACATATCCATAGCATATCAAATCATAGAATTGCCAAAAGAGAAGTACAGTGAAAAATTGGGAAGGGATTGGGAAAATGTCAGCTTTGTGAATCAACATAAAGTATAATAACAAGGAAAAAACTACACGCTTTAGTCTTGTTCCTGGCCATCAAAATATTGATTTGGATGGTAGCAATTCAGAGGGAAGAGTACTTGGTATGCTTGGGGGAAAAGATGATGATCTTTAAATGGATGGAAGAGATGGAATTTGTGGATATTAAGAGTGGAAGTGGGATTCAAATTCAAGGGGTGTGGTGGGATGGGATGGGGGGAAATCGCTTGAGGGGAGAAAGAGGTCCTATTTAAGTAGTTCTTGATGGATGCTTCAGCAAGGTGGTTGAGTAGTGGGTGGGGGCAAACAATCTGTGGCATTTCAAATATTCAATTGATCTAAAAGTGCTGAGCGGTGGGTTAGGGCTTAATACAGTCTGAATCCAAAAGTAAACCTTGAGGAATCCAATCTCACTGCTCACGGGAAATTTTTGTGACTGGGGCTTGCAGTATTGAAAACTTTGGGACAATCACTCTTTTGAAACGTTGAATTATGAATTATCATGCAAATAAACATTTTAAGAAATGTGGCAGAGGAAAAATACAGCTAAAATCATGAAAGAAATATTCAAATCACTTGCAAGATGACACAGTAAAGCTAGAGAAACTCAGAGAAGAAATGACAGCACTTATATTAACCATTTGAGCTTGGTAACTCAGAGATTGGAGGGGGTTCTAGGCTGAAACGCATGTTGGAACAGGAATTTTTGTTCATGTGGTTCATGTAGTCATGAGCAATATAGGGAAGGTTCAGGAGTTATTTGGATTTCTGGTTGAGGGGAGGGTGCAATGGCTTCATGATTTGATGCTGCATCAGGGGAGGAGGGGGCTGGATCGTGATTTCCCATGATTTGTAGATTTGGGGTCATGTCCACAGGGGGATGAGTCAAGCGTGAATGTTTTGGAGGTGGCTGTAATGGGGGCTGTTGGGAAAATGAGGAGCTGGGTGTGATGCTCAGCCGTTCTCTGCGGGGGAGACACCTTTTACAATTGTATTCTAAGGGGAAAAAAACCAATCAGACCTCCAAATCTGCAAATGTGAAGAATGAAAGTGGGGCAAAAACTAACCTTTTTGGATATCACTCAAGCTGGAGTTTAACCTGTTCACAGTATCTTGGATTGACCTGGGGATCCTGAGGCAAGCACAGGTATTGACCATCTCTTGAATAGTATCAACATTCTGATAGAATTCTTCCTCAGTTACTTGATGGACTTCTGATGCGGGGTCAGACTTGTCTTCAGGCGCTGAGAGTTTTTCATCTTCATGAATTTATGGTGAGGACTCTGTTGATTATGCCAAGGCATTAGTCAGTGGATGCCAAGGTTGGTAGGGATTTTTCTTTCAATTTGATGAAATACAAAACAGTGGGTTAAAAAAACTGATGATGGGATTGCTTGTGTAGGAGCAGTGGATGCCATTGTGAGTGGATTAATAAATAGATGGGGAAAAGGTGTGAAGCTGGCTTGAGGGGTATTGGGAAAGGAGAAAAGGTGAAAAACCTGAGGGAAGGGAGGGTTATTTATAGCCATTGACAAGAAGACTTGTTTCATTTTTTTTGCTGCAACCCACCAAACAAACATGGCTGCTGACCATGTCTACATGATGCAACATGCAGATCCATAGTCATTTGTTTATCATGCTGGTGTGATGCATGTGGCTTGCATTATCTGGGGATAGACCTGTGCATATGTAAGCCTTGATGACTTGCTGCATTAGCTGAAAAATAATCTAGCACATTTATGGATGATGAAAATTGCTTCTCATGACAGACTGCAACCATTAGAACGCCTCATGGATGGTGACCAATGTTCTTCTTAATGGTCACCGACCATTTATTCTCCTGCCAGTGTCACATCAAGGACAAGAGTTTACCACACAATGTCACACAGTGTAACATCTTATCTACACATATGGGAGTATTGGTGACACGCAGTGAAACAACACGCGTGATGTGAATTGTGAGCAAAGTTACTCATGGCATAGTGGAAAAATTGTACTTCTCAAGAATTGTGATGCAAGAGTAATGTACAGGATATTGAGGAGGGAAGACAACAACCATATAAGTGAGATTGGGAAGAAGGAGATGAGAAGCTAAGGGAGAGGGGATTTAGGTGTCATCCTGCAGGGATTGGAACACTTCCCTCCAATCCCTTGTGGTGAGAATAGTTGACCTGAATATGATATGAGCACAATTTCTTGAATCAGCCAACTTTAAAGTTGGTGGATATATTCCCAGGAAAAAAAGACTTACTGGGCAAGTTGCTCCTTGCGTTTCTGAATCTGAAGGAGAGATGGAAAATCCAGTGAGATGCATATGATGAGTGGAGTATGAGGACATTACCTTTTGAATATTCTCCTCAATGGTATTGGGTGCAATGAGGTAATAAACCTGCACTGGCCTTGTTTGACCGATTTGATGCAGCCAATCAACTGCCTGTGCCTGGGTTGTGGGGTTCCAACGGGGTTCCTATGTAGATCAAATGAATGTAGACTAAGTAAATGGCAAAATTCTAAAACGTATTGGGTGCTTACCATGATGAATACAACATTGGCTGATGTGATGTTGATTACAACACCAGCCGCCTGAATGGAGGCAAGAAGCACATAAGTTGTGCTACTTGCTGAAAACTGCTCAAGAATTTATTCTTGCTGTTTTGCAATTAACCCTCCATCCAGAAAAAATGAGGAGATTCCATATTCATCTAGCCTCATTCCAATCCTGCACATGAGGGGAGAAAATGGACTTTTCAATGGGGTCTCATTGGAAACAGGAGAAAAAGACAGCCAGCTTACAGATCAAGATAATGTGTCCAACACAAGAAGACAACAACTTTGTTTTCTCCAGCTACCACCACTGATCCTGGCTGAATCATCCCTACCAGCTGTTTGATGTTGGAGCTCTCAAGGCAGGTGTCAATATCAATGTGGTGGATGATTGTTTTAGCTCCCATGCTGTGATCCTTGGGACCCAATTCTTCTGGAAGGATGAATCGTCCATTTTGGTCCATGATGATATTGGGTTCTGTCAAAAACGGATGATTACATGCTCCTATGAGCTGGCCAAGATCTGTCACAAGGGCTGCTGACATGCAAGCAGGGCTTGGCACAGAGGGGTCTCTACCCACAGTAGGCTTGGGGGCAAGGTTACTGAAGGAGGCTAACAGGAGCAGAGGAGGATTGGGTTGAATGGTGCTGAATGACACTTGCTGGGAAAGATCTCCTAGTAAGAAGTAGTAAACTGATTTCTTGGGGGAAGCATCAGGAAGAGGAAAGAGGAGGCTTATTAAATAGACAAGATGTTGGAACTACAACAGAGGTACAAGTGATTGGGGCTCAGACTACACACATGATGTCATGGGAACAGTCTAAGTAACAGAGAGTGCTGATCAGGGATGCTACTACATTAGGTTAGGCTGCTTCTACATTGGGACAAGGTTCCAGGTCTGAGCTGTCTAAGTTGGGAGAGTACAGTTGAAGGATGTACAGTGTACATGGGAGTCATGACACTATGTACTAATTAGAGAGAGTATGTAATAAAATCTGAAGGAGGATGTACATAAAGATTCCCAAAGGATAAACCACACAGAGGAGGTATGGGTTAGACAGAGAGATAACCCAAAGAGGTATGGGTTAGACAGAGAGGTAACCCAAAGAGGTATGGGTTAGACAGAGAGGTAGAGTAGAGCCTGGGAGATTGAGTATGTGCAAGCCTATGGAGTCTATCTGTGTATAGTATGAGGTTAGACTATATGTAGATAATTACTGCATGAAGATCCTGAGGTATATAGTTACTGGAGACATATTGATGTAAGTCTCCTGAGCCCTGAGGTTGAAGTTCCTAAGAAAGTAGATTAGGCCTGAGGGTAAGACTGAGGTTAGACTGAGTTTGGTGTCAGTATGACTGTACCCCCTGGTGAAGAAGAGGGCATCTCCTGATGACCATAAAAGGAGAGGTTGAAGAGGCCATCCAGGTTGTCCTTCAGCCATGTCTAACTTGAGTTTTCCTTCCCCTTACCCACAACCATCACCATCATCCACCCCATTACCACCTTTATCTCCTTACACCAGATCACCTACACCAACCTATCCAATGGAGAAGACCAACAATTATCATCCAGTCCAGCAATACTACCCAAGTTGTGATAGGTGCATCAAGCTTGGAAGAATCTGCACCACCAGTATCAAGCACAATTCTGCCAAATGTGAAAGTTGTAGGCAGTATGGAAGAATGTGTGATATGGATAAGCAAGGCAGAAAGGCCTTGGGGCCAACCTTATGTGTCCTGGAGAAGAGTCAACCTTTTGAAGTAAAAGAGGCTCCAGATGATGATGCCATGACCTTGGGTTACTCATCCAGACTTGATGAATCTTCAGGTAAGTGCTTCTGGATTTAGTATTGGAGGTGCTGGAGTGCTGATAAAGGTTTGCAATAGTCCGTTTGATGCAGGAGAGATTGAAGAAAACACAATAAAAGAGGGAGGCGCTGCGTTGAACCGGTAATTTGGCCATAGATGGTACGTCAAGGCGTCCGCAGCAGGAGTGCGGTGAGGAATTTATACAATGGGGAACCCCTCACGTAGATTCGGACGAGGAGGTGGTCAAGGTCCCCCCAAAAAGGGTACGAGACAAAGGCATCTTGGAATCCGTCAAACCCATCAAAGGAAGTCGTCAAAGCGTCAAAGGGGTTGGTCAAAGCCTCAAAGGGATTTGTCAAAGCGTCAAAGGGGTTTTTTGAACCGCCAAAGCAAGTCGTTGAAGCGTCAAAGCAAATAGTCGAAGCGTCAAAGCTCACCGTCAAAGCGTTGAACGTCGAAGCGTCAAAGCTCACCGTCTAAGCGTCAAAGCGTCAAAGCCCACCGTCAAAGCGTCAAACGTCAAAGCGTCAAAGCAATTTGTCAAAGTGTTGAAGCCCACCGTCGAAGCGTCAAAGCAAACTGTTGAAGGGCCGAAGTGGATTGTCAAAGCGGGGATGATGATGAAGATGCCAAAGGGAGTTTGGAGATGGAATTAAGTGATATGGAGGAAGATAGAGGAACCACCAAAGAGATCGTTAAAGGAAAAGGAAGAGAGATCATTGTTGAAGAAGGGGGCAGATCAGATGACTCTTTGGATTTAGAAGATTTGAGGAACAAGATTAAGGATTTGGAGTTAAAGATGAAGGTGGTGGAAGACAGAAGGAATAGAAAGAAAGTAATTGAAAAAAGAGGTGAAACTGAGGTCTGGTTGGAGGAATTGGAAAGTGGGGAAAGGTTATTGGAGATGATGGAAGGAAGAAGATTCAGAGAAGATTCTGTTTTAAATGAAGATCAAGTTAATCAATCTTTGGAGATTTATAGTAGGAATTCTAGAACTTTAAATTCAAATTTTCAGGAAGGTTTAAAGAAGGGTCTGGGTAGTGAGATAAGAAAACAGAATTATGGTTTTTTAGAAGCTATAAAGAAAAACGTTTTAGAGATAAAGAAAAGACTAGCTGATATTTTGGCTTTAGCTGGGCACACTTTTGAAGTAGGGACTACTATAAGGGGGCCAAATTATTATCAAGTTTCCAAGTTAAAATTAGTAGATACTTGGATGTCTAGAGTAAAAGAGTTGGAAGAATTGATGTGTGAAGCTATCTAAAGAATTGTTTATATAAAATTTGTTTTATTTTATTATTATTTTATTTTATTTTTTTTATTTATATTTTCTTAGAGGGGGGTAATTGATCTTTTCTTTTTTTTTTGCTAAGGTTGAAGAAAGGGAAAAAGGAGAGAGAATCTTTATTTTTTTTTATCATGATATTGATATATATATATATATATATTTTTGAAAAGGAGAGTAAGGTTTGTATTGTTTTTATTTTAAGGATGAATTTGGTTTTGAGGGATAGAGTGTATGGAATTCTTGAAGTAAAGTAGGGCAGTTGTGAGATGAAGTCCATAGAGAGTGAAGTCCAGGGAAAATCTGGAATTGGTAAGGGTTGGAGGAGTCCAAACTTTTGGTGGTGACTGGCTTTGTTTCTTCTGCAAAGTTAACAAGAAGAAACATAATCTTTGATAAAGGAAGTCATATTTTCCCAATGGAAATCTCTTTTGACTAGATCAGCTGTTTTGTCTTGTCCAGGGTGGCCAGAGAGGGGAGAGTCATGTCTTTGTCAAAGTATTTCAAGTTGGAGTTGTTCATCCTCCTTGGGGATTGCTATTCTGTTTTGGAAAATAAGGAGTCCAGTGTCTGGATCTATAAGGTAACTCTTTACTTGTTCCTTTTTATGTAGTTTCTGAATAATCTGCTGGGTTGATTTGTTGGAGATCTGGGACTGAATTAAGGTTTCCAATTGTTTGTCAACCTGTTTTGCAGAGATAAAGAAAATTCTAGAAGGTTCAAATTCAGTCTGTTTCAAGAGTTGTTTGACATTTTCTGGATTCTTTTCTGCATAGGGCATCCCCCCTTTGGGATAAACGTTGTCTCGACGTGACAAGACATCAGGCACTATTGATTGCCTTCCAGGTCTATAGACTATAGTGAAGTCAAATTCAGACAGAAACTCAGCCCAACGGGCTTGGCAACAAGTCAAGACTTTGGAGGTCATGAAATATTTAAGAGATAAGTGATCAGTGAGAACTTCAAAGGGAGAAGAAAGACTGAGGAGGTAAGCTCTCCAGATCTTGATGGCCCATACAATGGCCAGGAGTTCCTTATTGTTGATTTCATAGTTCAGTTCAGCACTACCCAATTTCCTGCTGTCAAAAGCAATTGGGTGTTTGGATCCATCAAGAGAGACTTGGGTGAGGACAGCCCCTAGGGCATAGTCACTGGCATCAGTCTCCAAAAAGGTTTGTAAGGAAAAATCAAAATGTCTGAGTACAGGAGATTTAGTAAAGGCTACCTTGAGGTCCTCAAACTGCTGCAGAGCCCCTGGGGATAAAGGAAAGATGGGGTCTTCTCCAGTTACAGCAGTGAGGAGGTGCACCTTTCTGGAATAGTTAATGATAAACCTGCGATAAAAATTAGAAAAACCCAAAAACTGTTGCAAGGCCTTTTTGTTTGTTGGTGGTGGCCCGTCCAAGATCTTCTTGACCTTGGAGTTGTCCATTTCAATGCCACTTCTGGAAATGACATATCCTAGATAGTCCACTGAGGAGGCATGAAATTCACACTTAGAAGCTTTTTCATATAAGTTGTTCTTCCAAAGTCTGTTCAAGACTTCACACACATGAGCTGTATGTTCTGTTAAGTTTTTGGAAAAAATAAGAATTTCATCAAGGTATACCACCACACAGATGGTCAGAAGGTCTGCAAAAATGTCATTAACAAGACATTGAAAAGAGGCAGGAGCATTGGTGAGTCCAAAAGGCATTACCAAATATTCAAAACTCCCAAACTGAGTTCTGAATGCTGTAAGATGTTCATCCCCTTCCTTAATTAGAAGGAGATTATAAGCACCCCTGAGGTCAATTTTGGAAAAAATGGTAGAACCAGAAAAGACTGTTAATAAGTGAGTCATGGGAGGAATGGGATACCGGTTTTTTTGAGTCACAGCGTTGAGTTTGTGATAGTCAACACACAATTGCAACCCACCATCCTTCTTTCTTACAAAGAGGACAGGTGCTCCAGTGCTGGAAGTGCTGGGGCCAATGAAACCTTTCTCTATATTTTCCGCTATATAGGCTTGTAGGGCCTCCTTCTCATGGTGACTAAGGGAGTAGATAGGCCCAACTGGAGGCATAGGGCCTTCCAGTTTGATATGATGGTCGTAAGCGGAATGAGGAGGGAGTTTATCAGCTTTGACCTTGGAAAAAACATCTAAAAAGTTATGATAAGCATTGGGAACTCTCTCCATCACAGTTTCAATTTCATCAGTTTCCTCATCTTCATCCAAACCTTCTACAGTAGCCTGCTTTGGGTCAGAGTCAGAAGTGGAAATGATCATACGCGAAACTTGAACGGATAGATAATTCTCCATATCCTCCAAGAATTTCAGAGAATGTCCAAAGAATATCCTGTTGACAGAAGTAGTTGTTGAACTCAAAGGGAATTGTTGTGAGTGCATAGATTCTGAAAAGGGGACAGGAGCAGTGACCTGCAGGTTCACTGGCAGAAAGGAAGTAGTGGCCAAGGAGAGTTCAACGGAAGAGGAATGATCCAAAGTTGGTTGGTTTCTTGGGGTGATCAATCCCAGTTGCCAATTTACCTCTGGGTTCCAGAAATGGAGGAAGTCAATACCTAGAATAATGTCTTCTTTGGGTGGAGTATCAACAACCAAGAAATCCCATTCTAAGTTGGGAAAAGAGGGCAAAGAGAATTTGAAGGAAACCTTATGGGTGATTTCCTGGGAAGTTGAGTCAGAAGGACTGAAGGTAAATAGGAAAATAGGAGTGGTCAGGGGTTTGAGTGATAGAGAAAACTTTAAAACCATAGATTTTGATATAACAGATTGAGTTGCTCCAGAGTCAACAAGTACACTGTAAGCCTGGTTATTGGTCAAGCAAACAAAACATAAGTCTTTGGAGGGAGGGTTAGCGTCTTTTCTTTCCAAAGTTTGTACTCAAATATTAGGAGGGTGATGGTCAAGGAGTACCACATTCCCATCACCTAGTCTTTTCCCTTTTTTGGCTTCATAGGATTGGGTTTCTGGCCAGGTTTAAAATCTGGACGTTGTAAGACTCCAAACGGTGCTAAGCCGTGGAAGTTCTGTGGAGGGGAAAGGTGCTGTTTAGGCTGCCCTCCTAGGAGTTACAATAATATTTAAATGTAACTGGAATCAAGGTCCAGAACCTTATGGATGAGAAATCAAAGTAAGGGAAGAGGATAGGAGTTGTCGGTAGCGATGGAAACAGCACTATCTGAGGCAAGATGGTGCAGGTAAAGACTTGAACAAATAAGTCAAGGTTTGTTCAGAGTTCAATAGAACAAGGCAGTTGTAAGTAACAACGCCCACAAGCTAATAACTCTGGTCGTCAGCAGCTGATTAGGAAAGATCAACTCAATCCCAACCAACCTCCAGGTTCTCAATGAACCTGCCCAACTCTCCGCAATCAAGCGCTTGAAGGGTACCAGATAACTGTGGGAGGCTGAACAGAACAAAAGCAATTTGTTTATGAAGCTCTAGAAGCAAATCAATAACGAATGCGAGCAAGAATATCCCAACACTTCTCAAGGGACTCAAGAATAGCGTGGCAAAATTCAACCTTAAAGAAGAAGGGAGGTATAACACTCCAGGTTTTAAGCTTAATAAAACCTCTTCAATCAAACGTGATTGGCTCCAGTAAGATGATCAAGGAGAGATCAAGACCAGTATGGTCGGAAAAAGGGATCAGAGTGGTATAACACACTCAAGAATTCAGACAGGAATTCTTCTTCAACCAGCAAGGCTATTGGTTGGTGATAAGGATCAAGGTCACAAGGGACAGAGTTTGAGTATGGAGGCTCAAAGGATCAGGGGGCAATCATGGATATACCCGGATAATTTGCTCAGATAAGTGGGAAGGATGTCCACGGATAAATTTGATTATGATGATGGTCTCCTTGGATGGGATGCTTCATGCTGGGCCAAAAGGCAGGGGAGAGCCCCTCCTTTTATAGAAATGAGGCCCTGTATACTATGTACAAGTGATACTAAAAATAGGTGCGGAAAAATGAAAACATAAAAAAAATAAAAAAATGAAAAATAAAAAAATAAAAAATAAAAAAAAATAAAAAATAAAAAAAATAAAAATAAAAATAAAAATAAAATAAAAATAAAAATAAAAAAAGAACTTTCACCCGCGTCAAGAATGACCGCGGCAACCAGATGGACACCCGCGACAGCGGTTGCGGGTGTCAACAACGGCTGTTGTCGCCCAATCGGCGGCGACAACAGGGTGAAGGTTCCAACGGCCGCGAGCGGTTGCTCGCGGTCGTTGGTCGGATTGGATGATGGGCGAGGGTAGCAGATGATGGAGAGTTTGAGGATGAGATTGGTAGACAGTTGATGAGAGCAAGTGTGTAGATGATGATGATCGAATGAGTCAAAGGGGCGCCGATGGGATGGATGATCAAATGGGAAGATGATCTAGTTTGAGATCAAATGGGATCAATGGATCATTGGTGAGTGAGTTGGGAGATTGTTGGATGATGATTGATTGAGAAGAGGGAGATCAAAGTTGATTGTCTTTGAGGAGTGAGGTCGAAGGACTGAATGGATGATGAAGAAGAAGAAGAAGATGATGATGATGATGATGATGATGATGTAGTGGTAGTGGTAGTGGTAGTTCAATCTTCTTCCAGGATCCAGGGTGAGTTCTACTCGGAGGTTGATGAGTCAATCGATGGTGAGGGATGAACCTTTGGAATCGATTGATTGTTGTTGAGAAGCTGAGGATGTGAGACTGATGACAGATGGTTAAGAGACAGAAGATGTGATGGTTGATGGTTGCTCGCGTTGCCAAAAGTCAGGGCCGCGAGCGCAACAAGTAGGAGTTGAACATAGGATGGGGGGATCAAAGCGGAGAGACAGGCAAGAGACCTGTCCTAGACCGCTAGGACAGGGAGAAGTTGAGAAATGGGGGGAAATGAAGGTACCCATAGGGGTACAACCAAAAAAGATATTTTTTTTTTTTTTTGTTTTTTTTTGTGGTATCCCGGATTGGTCACCACAACGTTTCCTGCAGAGGCTAATTTTGTGAGTTCCTCCACAGTAGTTACACAAACCCTCTCTTTCTCGTCTAGCTTTTTCTTCAGCCTTGAGTTGTCCATCCTCTCCTACGTTTGGATTAGGGACATAGGTTGGAGTAGAATTAGTAGGGGTTGGCTTGGTCTTCCCCTTAAACCTACCTGGTTGGCTGGTCTGTTGAGATTTCTGAGGATTTGGAAGACTGGGTCCAGGTCTTGAGGTCTGAGGGAGAGTGAAGGACTTCTCCCGGATCCTTTCATGTCAACAAGTGTCATACTTAAGAACAATATCCATTAGGTCTTGCAAGGTTTCTTGAGGTCCATCATAACCAGCTAGTTGGTCCAGTAATCTGGCTGGGAGACCCTGTCTAAAATGAAAGAAAAAGGCTTTATCACCCCACCCAGAGACCTTGGTCATAAGTGTCCTGAATTCAGTGATATAGTTAGTAGCATAACCACTGTCTTTCATCTTAAGGAGGGTTAACTCCTTCTCAGCACGCTGGATTTCTAGACGATCCCCAAAAAGGGTATGAAGCTGTTGAGTGAATAGAAGCCAGGAGTTAAGTATGAAGTCTGGCTCATGATTTCCAATGTGAGCAAGATAAGGTTGGATCCATTGACTGGCATTTCCTGAAAGGTAAGAGACTGTAAAAAATACTTTCTTTCTGTCATTAGCAAAAACTCTCTCATCATTTGCAAAAATGAGTTCACAAGCTTGAAGGAAAGGTCTAAGCTTGGTTGGGTTAGTTCCATCAAATTTATCTGGGGCATTGATAGATGGAGATTTAAAGTTAGCAGAGGGTCCATGGTCAGCAGGTTTAGAAAGTTGAGTCATTGCAGTGGTCATTTGCTGAAGAATGGCCAGCTGGGAAGGGTCAGTTGAAGGAGCCTGAGTGGTGGAAGGAAGGTTGGTGTGCGGGGAAGGTGAAGGGACTGCTGTTGCATTAGAAGTTTGACTAGGATTACCCTCTGGGGATGGTGAACCCAGGCCACTCAAGATTCTGGAATTGAATCCTGAGTCTTCATCATCTTCATCTTCCTCACCTTCTCCTGGGATTGGCACGATGCTTGCATCATAGGAAGGAGAGTTCAAACCATGGTAACCTGGGCTTGGAAACTGACCTTTGATCCTGTGGAGGCTAGCATTGTCAGAAGAAGGAATAGTAGAAAGGGATACTTGGGGAATAGGTTCCAATAAACCTGTAACCATAGGAGTGGAAGTGGTAGCCACTGGTGCAATCAGTTTATAAAAGGTCCTACCTGTTCCACAAGATCTAGGGGTAGAATGGTCAGTAGGTTCAGTGGTACCTCTCCCCCTAGAGCTGCAGGTGACTTCTGGGCTAGAAATGTGAGAAAAAAGAGCACGTTGTGGGGGCATTCTTACTTCTAAGAATAATTAGTTACCCAAAAGTTGTTCTTCACCTTGGAGCAAGAATAAAATGATTAAAAAAGGAATTTTTCCTTCCTCTGATTACCTTTATGGGACAGTCAAATACTGGTTACTATACCTTGTCTACGTGTCGACGTGTCAAAGCTTCAAAGTGTCAAATTGTCAAAGTGTCAAAGCGTCAAAGCGTCAAAGTGAAACTTAGAGGGTGGAGAGCTGGAGCTCTGAGTAGGTTTGACAGTAAGGTAAGGGAAGCAATGAAAATGGCCACAAATCAAATAGCCAAGTTCAAGGTAGGGACAGAAATAAAGCAAACAAAAATTGCCACAACTCAATAGCAAAATTTGATGCTGTCTAAAAGGATAGGGAGGGTGGTTGGTGAAGAAGGGGTTATTGGGGAAGAAATCAGTTTAATGTCACAAGGGCTGCTGACATGCAAGCAGGGCTTGGCACAGAGGGGTCTCTACCCACAGTAGGCTTGGGGGCAAGGTTACTGAAGGAGGCTAACAGGAGCAGAGGAGGATTGGGTTGAATGGTGCTGAATGACACTTGCTGGGAAAGATCTCCTAGTAAGAAGTAGTAAACTGATTTCTTGGGGGAAGCATCAGGAAGAGGAAAGAGGAGGCTTATTAAATAGACAAGAGGTTGGAACTACAACAGAGGTAAAAGTGATTGGGGCTCAGACTACACACATGATGTCATGGGAACAGTCTAAGTAACAGAGAGGGCTGATCAGGGATGCTACTACATTAGGTTAGGCTGCTTCTACATTGGGACAAGGTTCCAGGTCTGAGCTGTCTAAGTTGGGAGAGTACAGTTGAAGGATGTACAGTGTACATGGGAGTCATGACACTATGTACTAAGTAGAGAGAGTATGTAATACAATCTGAAGGAGGATGTACATAAAGATTCCCAAAGGATAAACCACACAGAGGAGGTATGGGTTAGACAGAGAGATAACCCAAAGAGGTATGGGTTAGACAGAGAGGTAACCCAAAGAGGTATGGGTTAGACAGAGAGGTATAGTAGAGCCTGGGAGATTGAGTATGTGCAAGCCTATGGAGTCTATCTGTGTATAGTATGAGGTTAGACTATATGTAGATATGTACTGCATGAAGATCCTGAGGTATATAGTTACTGGAGACATATTGATGTAAGTCTCCTGAGCCCTGAGGTTGAAGTTCCTAAGAAAGTAGATCAGGCCTGAGGGTAAGACTGAGGTTAGACTGAGTTTGGTGTCAGTATGACAAGATCTTTGAGTAGTGACAACCTCATTGGCTTGGATCCATCAGCAGGCAGCTCATTCCTGATCTTAGAAATGAATTGGTCCAGGAGTTGGCAGTAGAAGTCTTCCGCTTCAGGTGAGAGTGGTGTCTTGATGTAGTTGTGAGTAATACTGTGGAGATTTGACAGCTCATCAACCTTGGTCCTTCAAAGGGTGGTGTGTTGGAGGACCATTTGTATTGGGGAAAAGTCCCCTGCTTTTAGGTGGGGCAAAAGGGTAGTTTCCCAGTCACTGTACTCATTTTCTAGACTGATACCTAGGAAGCTAAGGAGAGAGAGGAGATCTTGAAGGCAGTTTTGCACAGGCGTTCCTGTGAGACAAACTCTACGATTGGTGGCAACCTGGGTGACCGCTTGGGAAAGCTTGGCCTTGTTATTTTGGATAGTGCTGTCATGAAAGTGAATTGCAGTCAGTTTGGTCCAAAAAAAAATACTTGGTTAGGAAAGATGGAAAAATGAAGTTTGGATTTACTGTGCCTCATCCAAAATAATCCTGAACCATTTTCTGGAGAATATAATGGAGCGTGGGGTGTTGCAGTTGGCTTGCATTCTGTTGTATTCTGACAACACCAGGTGATATGATGTGAGAATGAAATCTGCATGTTCCAGTTGACAATCCATGGTCTGATACTGCCATTTTCCATGGTAGGTGAGAAAATTTATGGCCTTTGACTGCGTATGCTTCATAATCTCCCTTTTCCAATTCTTCAGGAGGCGTGGGGGGGTTATCACCAGTGTGGCTTGATGTTGAGGTTTTTCAGGGGGGGGGATCCAGGGGAAGGCCATAGGTCCGGGCTTGCAGCAAAGTGGTTGCAATAAGTGAAATCAATTGTATTGTTTTAACAAGACCCATTTCACTGGCCAGGATAGATCCAAGTGGGGATTCTGGAATGTCTTCACCCCTTGCAAGAGCTATGCTCTCACCAGTGATCTTGTTCTCCCATAGTGCACCACTATCAATTGGGGTCTTCTTCAACAAAGCCAAGGCAGATGCAGCACGTGGCAATTCCCTATCAAGGAGGAAAGAAAGTCCTTGAGACTGATGTGGTAGCTGAGAAGTTTTAGGCAAAAATCTGAGTTTATTGCCAAATAGGACCAACGGAACTGACACACAACATGATTAACAAGAGTTGACATGAACATGAAATGATGAAACAAATGAGTGATGAAATGAAGGTGAATGTCTTACCCACGACAGCTTTGAGTGATTTGAGTGTGAACAGACACAGTGAGGATGGAAAAGGACAATAAGGAGAAGACGGAAAGAAGAGGGAGTAGTCTGAAGAGAACAAGCATGAGCACAAGAGAGTCTAGCGGGTGCAGTTGAGAGGTTGGTCTTAACACCTCACATTTGATCAGAAGTCTGGAGGATTTTGAGGATTAAGCTGAGATGGGTTAGTCAAGTGGTGTGTTGTATGAAAGAGGTGGTGATTGATGGTTTTGAATTGAGGAAGAGCAAATGGAGCGGGACAGCGGAGGTGGATGGTGATGAAGTTGATTATGTTGATTGTTAAAGGGAAAGATGTCAATTAGGAGTTAGTGGAGGATGATTTGAGAGGAGACAGGAGATGTTGGTTAGGGAGAAAGGTTTGGAGAGAGTGGAGGAAATTATGGAAAGGACAAATGAGGAAGAGCAAGGATGAGGAGACAAGGAATGGGGATGAAGAAAAGGGGTTGGAAGAATGAGATGAAGGATGAGCCGGAGAGAAGGGGAAAGAAGGTCAAGGTTGAAGGGAGAAGAGATAGAGAGTTTGGAAATGAAGCAGCCACACTGGGGATGATTTGGGTTGACGCGTGGTGTAGGAGAGTGGAACCATCAGGTGAGCTGGATAATAATGACAGTAGCAATGGGGTTTTGATGACATTGGCAGGAGGAGAAACAGGGTCCAGATCACACCCACTGGGCACCTTGAGTAGAGGGGGGTTTTAATGTAGCTCTTTGATAGCAGAAGGGAGGTCTACAATTTCTGTGGAAAGGTTGGAAAGGGAAATGGAGTTGTGTTTGGCGGGATTGTATTGTGGAGGGCATTCAAGGTTAATGAATGAGGAAAAAATGGAGGTGGTGATGGCCATTAGATCACGTTTGCTGCAAAATATCAATAATGCCAAACTGAATGTGACAACAGGCTGGGAGGAGACATGCAAAACTGCCTCAACAAAGATCTGTGAAGCTTTCTGGTTGGGGAATTCCAAAGGGCATTTCCCAGAAGGGCCAAATGATTTTTGATTGGGGATATAAGGGAGAAGGAGACGTGACAGGGGAAGTGGTAAGGATCCCACAGGTTGATCTAGGGTTGGGATTCTGACAACAAGTTTGCAATCTTGGCAAAGAAGGGAGACCCAATGAGTTGATGGGTTGGAAATGAGATAGGGAAGAACAGTTTCAGGAATCGAGGTGAGGGTGGTTTTGAGGAGGCCAAGACATTTAGCAGTGAAGGAAGCCATGGCTAAGGTTTGATGAAGTAATGTGATGAGTAAGGGATTTAATAGATGGATGGATGGAATATGTGGGAGATTGTGAGAAGAGCAATGATTGTGAGGGGGAAAAAAGCATGTGAAGGTGAGTACTTATATCTTTGAGCTGACCAGGAGGTGGCTCTGTGGTAGGAATTTGTGTCACACATGGCATAGTCTCATGCGGATGATGTACACCATTGTTGAACAAACTATAAACAGTTCTTGAAATGAATGGCATATGACGTCATGAAATTCAGGGTTATGCAAATTCTAATTGTGGAAGTATGCATAAGGGTGGGAGGTTTGACATCTCACTTTTGTCAATTTTGGTAAATGGTCTGCCACAGATTGATTTCAGAGGGTCTGAAATTGACTTTTGTGCTGGGTGGCAAGCTTACAGCTCCATTTTTGACAGATCTAAATTGGATGAATGGAAAAGAATGCTGGTGAAGGAACCCAGAATGGAGTTGTACGCTGGGTGGCAAGCGTGCAACTCCTGAAAGGACCATGGAGCATAGGACATAATGAGGTTGTGCAATCCCGTGGCCAAGTTCCAGCTTGGCTTTTGAGTGCTACACTAGGGTGTGGGCATACAATAAGCTTTGGATCAAAACTGGCTTGATATTCCCACACCCTTGTGAAGGAACCCAAAATGGATTTGTAAGCTGGGCTGAAAGCGTACAACTCCTGAAAGGACCATGGTGCATAGTACATAATGAGGTTGTGAAATCCCATGGCCAAGGTCCAGCTTGGCTTTTGAGTGCTACACAAGGGTGTGGGTATAAAATAAGATGTAGATCAAAAATGGCTTGATATGCCCACAGCCTTGTGAAGGAACATAACATGGAGTTGTACGCTGGGTGGCCAGTGTACAACTCCTGAAAGGACCATGGAGCATAGGCCATAATGAGGTTGTGCAAGTGGGTGGCCAAGTTCCAGCCTGGTGTTTGAGTGCTACACAAGGGTTTGGGCATAAAATAAGCTGTAGATCCAAACTGGCTTAATATTCCCACACCCTCATGGAGGAACCCAAAATGGAGTTGTACTCTGGGCGGCAAGCCTACAACTCCTGAAACAAGCATGGAGCATAGGAAATAATGAGGTTGTGCAAGTGGGTGGCCAAGGTCCAGCTTGGCTTTTGAGTGCTACCCAAGGGTGTGGGCATACAATAAGCTGTGGATCAAAACTTGCTTGATATGCCCACACCCTCATTAAGGAACCCAAAATGGAGTTGTACGCTGGGCGGAAAGCGTACAACTCCTGAAAGGACCATGGTGCATAGGACATAATGAGGTTGTGCAATCCCGTGGCCAAGGTCCAGCTTGGCTTTTGAGTGCTACACAAGGGTGTGGGCATAATATAATATGTGGATCAAAACTGGCTTGATATTCCCACAGCCTTGTGAAGGAACATAACATGGAGTTGTACGCTGGGCGGTGTAAGACTCCAAATGGTGCTAGGCCGTGGCAGTTCTGTGGAGGGGAGAGGTGCTGTTTAGGCTGCCCTCCTGAGTGTTACAAAAATATTTAAATGTAACCAAGATCAAGGTCCAGAACCTGGTAAATGAGGAATCAAGGAGTAGAGTATAAAGATGATAATAGTTTGGTAGCAATGGAACAGCACTATCTGAGACAAGATTATGCAGGGAAAAACTTGAACAAAAGAAGTTAAAGTCTGCTTAGAGTTCAAGGAACAAAAGCTGTTGTATGTAAACAAAGCCCACAAGCTAATAACTCTGGTTGTCAGAAGAAGATTGGGAATGATCAACTCAAACCCAAGCAACCTACAGGTTCTCAATGAACATGCCCAACTCTCCGCAATCAAGCGCTTGAAGGGTATCAGATAACTGAGGGTGGCTGTACAAGAAAGAGCACAATGTTTAAGAAGCTCCAAAGTAAACAGTAACTGATTTGAAGCAAGGATAACCTCAAAACTTCTCAAGGGACTCAAGAATAGGCTGGCAGAATGCAACTCCAAAGAAAATAAAGGGAGGTATAACACTCCAGATCTCAAGCTTAATAAGACCTCTTCAATCAATCGTGATTGGTTCCAGATAGGTGATCAGGGATCAGGACCAGTATGGTCAGAGAAAGGGATCAAGGAGTGGTATAACACACTCAAAAATTCCAACAGACAGAATTTTTCTTCAACCAGCAAGGCTATTGGTTGGTGATAAGGATCAGGCCACAGAGGGGCAAAGACTCAGGGTCAAAAGGATAAGGATCAGGATCAAATTTCACAATGATTGGGGGACACAGGCACACACTCCCATGGATATGATTCTCTGATGATGATCTGATATGATTATATGCTGAAAAAGCAGGGGAGAGGCCCTCCTTTTATAGACCAGAGGCCTGTAGACTATTTACAAGAGAGATTTAAAAATGGGAGCAGATTTTTTTTTTTTTTTTTTTAAGGATCAGTGTCATGAGAAAACAAAAGAAAGAAAAAAAAGAAAAAACAAGAATTCAGAGAAAAAAAACCAAAGAGGGACGCCCGCGGGCATCCTGATGGGGCCGGGAAACTGCCAAGGCCGCGGATGACCGCTGGCAGGTGTCCAACAGGCATGGGCAACTGCCAAGACCGCAGATGACCGCCAGCAGGTGTCCGACGGGCACCGGCAACAGAAGAGACCCGCGCGGGCAACAGACAAGCCGCGCAGGAGACCGGCAAGCTAGAGGTGGAAAGGGGATCAATGGACGGGGATTGATAATGATTCAATGCCATGTTGAGCTTGTTTGGATCAACCGAGGTATTCAAGTTGTGACAACGAAGGAACAGATTGGGGGAATAATTGGTATGTGCTTCTCCGTACTTGAGCTCGGCAGTGGGCACCAAGGTTGACAGAGCTGGTCTCATTGGAAAGGGTGATGCAGCTCCGACTAAGGTGTGAGATAGTAGAGGTGGTTTGGCGTAAGCCATATCCAAGCGTTCTCTACGCCGACGTTCTTGATCTTTGATCGTCAGTTTTTTTTGGAGATCCAGAAAGCCAGAGCGCCTAATCCTTCCTTTTGTTCAACCATAGGGGGATTGTTGAGATGGGGAGAGTATGGGGCTTTGGGACTACTGGTATTGATAACGGATACACTCTGTGAGCAAGTAGCTTTCTTACGACCGGCTGAATTGAATTGACCAAGGGCAGCCTTGACTTTATCCCTCAAGCTCTTGCCACGGTTAAGGTTCTGATGATTGGGTGGAGAGGATGAGGATTGAAGGCAATGGACGAGTTTGATGGATGGTTTTTTTTGGTTTTTTTTTTTTTTTTTGATAATGACACCTATGAAAGATGATAAGGAAAAATCATAAAAAATTCAAATCTCCGCACTGGCCAGGGTGTCCAGGATGGGGAACCACAGCGGCCAGCATACAACTCCTGAAAGAACCATGGAGCATAGGACATCATGAGGTTGTGCAAGTTGGTGGCCAAGGTCCAGCTTGGCATTTGAGTGCTACACAAGGGTGTGGGCATAAAATAAGCTGTAGATCAAAACTGGCTTAATATGCCCACACCCTCATGAAGGAACCCAACATGGAGTTGTAAGCTGGGAGGCCAGCGTACAACTCCTGAAAGGATCATGGTGCATAGGACATAATGAGGTTGTTCAATCTGTGCCTACAAATGCTCAACTGCAAGTTTTTTGGCTTGTGCAAGGTTGTGGGAATAACTCAAGAGACACCTGTTTTGAAGCTTCATTTTGAAAAACCTCCTGGGGGGGTTGGCATTGATATTATGCATGCTGTGTTCTCAAGCTGCTTGCACAGAATTGCAAAAAGAGACAGTAGGTTGCAGGCATCTTGGTGACAGAAAACCTTCAAGCTTGCCCATGGTTGGCAACCATTGGGGCAAGCTAATGGTTGACAAGAATTGGGGAGGGCTGATGGTAGGGGACCATTGGTTCAAGCTAACGGTTGGCAACCATGGGGGCAAGCTAATGGTTGACAAGAACTGGGGCAAGATAATGGTTGGCAAACATTGGGGCAAGCTAATTGTTGGCAACCATTGGGGCAAGCTAATGGTTGGCAACCATTGGGGCAAGCTAATGGTCGGCAACCATTGGGGCAAGCTAATGGTCAGCAACCATTGGCACAAGCTAATGGTCAGCAACCATTGGGTTGCACACTAATGATTGATGACCATTTGAGCAAGCTAATGGTTGGCGACCATTGGGGAAAGCTAATGGTTGGCAACCATTGGGGCAAGCTAATGGTTGGCAACCATTGGGGCAAGCTAATGGTTGGCAACCATTGGCGCAAGCTAATGGTCAGTGACCATGTTGGAAGCCATTGGGGCAAGCTGATGGTCAGCAACCATTGGGTTACACACTAATGGTTCATGATCATTTTGGCAAGCTAATGGTTGGCAACCATTGGGTTACACACTAATGATTGATGACCATTGCAGCAAGCTAATGGTTGGCGACCATTGGGTTTCATGCTAATGATTTATGACCTTTGGAGCAAGCTAATGGTTGGCAACCATTGGGGAAAGCTAATGGTTGGCAACCATTGGGGTAAGCTAATGGTTGGTTACCATTGGGGCAAGCTAATGGTCGGCAACCATTGGTGCAAGCTAATTGTCAGTGACCATGTTGGCAACCATTGGGGCAAGCTAATGGTCAGCAACCATTGGGTTGCACGCTAATGATGGATGACCATTGGAGAAAGCTAATGCTTGGCGACCATTGGGGAAAGCTAATGGTTGGCAACCATTGGGGCAAGCTAATGGTCGGTGACCATTGGGGCAAGCTAATGGTTGGCAACCATTGGGGAAAGCTAATGGTCGGCAACCATTGGCGCAAGCTAACGGTCAGTGACCATGTAGGCAACCATTGGGGCAAGCTAATGGTTGGCAACCATTGGCGCAAGCTAATGGTCAGAAACCATTGGGTTGCACACTAATTATTGATGACCATTGGAGCTATATAATGTGTGGCAACCATTGGGTTGAATGCTAATGATTGATTACCATTGGAGCAAGCTAATGGTTGGCGACCATTGGGGAAAGCTAATGATTGGAAATCATTGGGTAAAGCTAATGGTTGGCGACCATTGGCGCAAGCTAATGGTCGGCGACCATTGGCGCAAGCTAATGGTTGGCAACAATTGGCGCAAGCTAATGGTTGGCAACCATTTCTGCAAGCTAAAGGCCAGCAACCATGAGGGGAAAGCTAATGGTCAGCAACCATTGGGGCACTCTAATGGTTGGCAACCATTGGGGCACGCTAATGGTTGGCAATCATTTGGGCACGCTAATGGTTGGCAACCATTGGGGAAAGCTAATGGTCAGCAACCATTAGGGAAGGCTAATGGTTGGAAACCATTGGGGCAAGCTAATGGTCAGCAACCATTGGGGCAAGCTCAGCCTAAGCTAATGAACAGCAACCATGAGGCTAAGGTAATGGATGGCAACTATTGAGGGTGAGTCACCCCTCAATGCATAAATGCATACGAGGTAGTGTATAAGGTGTGGGTGGATAGTGCACCCAATTGACAAATCAATCCCTCCCTCCATCCATCCATTCCTCCATGATTTGATCCATCCATACCATCCATCCATCCATACCGTCCATCCATCCATACCATCACCACAAGACTTCTCCACTATGTCTACATCACCTGCACACAGCAAACCCACACCCTCAATTCCCTCTGCCCAGCCCACTGAGCCCACTGGAGATCAACCAACTGCTGATCCAGTACACACCAAACCCCCACCCTCAATTCTGTCTTCCCAGCCCACTGAGCCCACTGGAGATCAACCAACTGCTGATTGCCTAGCAATCATCACTCCAGACTGTGAGTCCTCTTTTCACTTTGTCATGTTTGCCTCAACTACTGACCAGAGCTCCTTTAGCCTCTCTTCCACCACCCCCACCATGGGTTGAAGTTGTTGGCACGGAATCATCATCAAGCCGCCATTCTGCACCCTTATCCCGGACCAGTGGCTTGATGAGCACACAGGAAGCCTTGTTGGTCTCAAATTCTAACTTCCTTGCTAATAGCAAGCGGCAAATGGCAAAGCTCCTTAAAATGGCCAATGACAAATCACTGCCACAATCAGTGGGAGACATGGCAGTCAAGGCCTGTAAGGGTCTTCAAGATGCAATGGCCTGTGAGTTGAAACACTTGAATGCTAGTCTAATAACTGGCTGATCCTCATTGTGTCCTTCACCAGTGGTTGAAAACGGTGATGACCTCCCTCCTGAGGAGGAGGTTCAGATTGGGTCAGGGAAACTTCTTGCCAAAAGACGGGCTGCAACTGCCTCTGCCAATCCCAACAAGAAGAGGCATAAATTTGCACCCTTGATGGAAAGTGATGAAGAGGAAAGTACCCCAGGCCCCGCTACTCCGCCCACACAAGCTGCTCCAAATGAAGTGCCCTCCGAAGAATCCCAAAATCCACTCTTTACCCCTGAAGTCCCAGCAGAGCAGGCCTCCATCACCACTCCCCTTGAACCCAATGCTACACCAATGGTAACAGACTCCCAACCCACCAAGGGGGCTACCCCCCCCCTCTGCCGCTGATCCTGCAAATGAACCTGGTAAGTCACTTCCATCGCATCCATCCAAATACCTTCCCTGATTGCCAATCACTTTAGCTCCCTCCATAGATTCACCTACACTGTTCAAAAAATACCCGGCTGAACTCCAAGAAGCCATTCAACCCTTTGCAAATGGCATCATTGACTCAAAGTGCTATAAGAGTGCTGTTGAGGCAGAAGTGCACCTCTTTGGATTACAAGCCAAAGACCACAAAGAATGGGGATCTTACCCTCAATTGCTATCTCACACAATCTGTTTCAACACCATCAGTGCTGGTATTAAGGAATGGATCAGTCATTTGGCTACAAGTGGTAAGCTTGATTCCACTGGGATCTTTTGCCCTCACAGTAGCCAACCTCTCCTCATTCCTACAGATGCAAATCCCTTCCCACTTCGCACATCTGAGACATATTACATGCCAGATGTATTTGCTCTGCCTCTTCAACCCGGGTCACCACCCCCACCAGCCACAACCATAGGGTCTAAGCTGCACAATCTCTCAATCCACCTTACTCACCCTCCAGAGTTTTCACAGGTTAGATGGGCACAATTATGCTTCCAATCAGATGATGAATGTGAGATAAGAGGATTTCTCATTTATATTCCTACCCTCCTCCTTCATCATTCCCTGATTGTAAACATTTGACAACTGAGGATTTGTCCTTCCAATTCATTGGAAACTAATACAATGCATGATGACAATTTTAATATCCAAGATTCTGTTGTTACAAATATTACGTCTACCAACCTCAAATCTAATCTCCATTTCATCATCCCTTAGGCCCCGTTCTTGTCCACAAAAAGTGTCATATGGTTGGTGTTTGGTGTCCACTCGTCCATTTTTCCTCAAATGATGCTTGTTGATACTTGCTAAGGTTTCCAGTCACCCATAGGCCAAACACCATGGGTAATTTCATGTTGAAATCCATCCCTGCACATTCCACAATCAGTTTTGACCTTGTCCTCATATCAGCTAAAAGGGCAACTCACTACTCGTGCCAGGGAAACCAAAGTCATTGTCTTGCCTGCATAACCAAATGTCCCTGCAACATTGTCCAAAACAGCCACATGCCCCACTATCTCCTTTCCCGTCATCACCACAGTCTCCCTTAGATCTTTTGATACCACTCGCACATTCAAGTTGGGGTGGTCTGTGTATGGATCTTTGGCATCTTCTGCATGTGCATCTTGAAATAACTGAATCACAAACCAAACATCCCCACCTTCTGATTGCACAAATAGCTTGGTGATTTGACCAAATGAACAGAGTTCAGCCGGCATGATCTCCACATAGGAATTGGAGTGATTTTTACCTTGATGCAGCCGTTTCACTGTTAATCTTTTATGATGTATCAAGTTACTGTTGATTTTGTACACATTGTAATTGAGAGACACATCCTGTTGCAGACCCAATCTTCCAACCTCTTGTATCCATAAGCAATGGATTTCCAGGTCTAATGGGGTGAGGCTGAAGCAGGGATTTGAGTTTGCTTGTCCCTTGTTAATTAACTTAGGCTGGATCAATAAAATTGAATATTGACTCCTTGATATACATGTCTTCATGATTGTACCATGTATATCACCTGTAATAAATTCATTTATTATTTGCTTTGTTTGCCCAGTAAAAAGGACAGTGTACAGCATGATTCTTAGTGAGCTCACCTGTGCAATTGTTCTTTGGTATCCTTCCCAAGATACCATTCAACCTTTCATGGGCCCAGGCTGCCGTGGCCATTGGTGGACCAAACCTTTTGATCACTTCCGGGTAATTCTGAGTAATGTGCACGTTGTGTTTACTCCTTTGTTGTGGCCATCCAGTCCTTAGTGTTTGAGGGTATTCCAGCATTAGTCATTCAACCTCCATGATATCTTGGTTTGAAATATGATGCTTCATTAACATGTTGGTTATGTAAATGAGAAGCACTGTCAATTCCTTCAATATTTTTATTGAGCCAATGTGATCAATACCAGGTCTATGCTTACCACTCCACAAAGGAATCATAGCAAGGGGATAGTAAACCATGTAGAGTGTCAGCCACTCTGCGGCCTTGAGGGATCCTGCACCATGAAATCCAACATTCTTTGGTACCCTTGTCATCCATGATGGCACCTTTGTGTCCTGAATCACCTGTTGGATGCGCCTCAAATCGTGAAGCATTAATTGAGGCCCTTGGATGAATGATTCCACTTGAGCTGCTTTCCCTCTGTCATAATCCTTGTTCACTGGACTGCTTCCATCACCCCCCATCAGCTTCAGAGTACTTGTGTGGCTTCCTTGACTGGCTATACTTTGTGAACTTCCCAAGCTCCCAATAATTCTACTTCTTAAAGAATACAAGTGAGTACTAGTATATTCAGAAGATGTTTGAGATTTCTTGCTTTGCTGTGAGGCTGATGATGATTTCCTAGCCTGTGAAGATCTTAATTCATATTGTCTGGATTTACTTGTTGAGCTTTCTTCCATTATTTGTGTAAGTGCTCTCAGATTGCTGGCATTAAGCCATCTCTTGGGACTTCTCTGGTTGTGATCACCCTCCTCTGATTGATATTCAGGAGACTTCCTTCTCTTCCCCTTTCCAATGATTCTTTCCAATCCATTTTTCTCTCCTCTGTTCTTCTCTTGGATTTTTTCCTTCCCCAATTCTTCTCCAGCTAGAGCAATGTTAAGATACCTCATGCTATGATCCTTTAGATTTCCCAAAATCCACCCATGCATGAGCTCTATTACTGAATATTCTATTGGGAACCAATATGGAAGCCTGTTCAAACAGCATGCTCTGACCCCCTTCTCCTTGGTAATTTGATCTTGCTCCCATGATGTCTGACATTCCTCCCACTTCTTGGCATTCTTCATGTGCTTGGCATTTCTCCTTGGCTGGAACTCCTTGACATTTGGATGATTGATCTTGTCCTTTGTAATTTGACAATATGATCAGATCATGGTTGAAGAATGACCAGAGAACCCTGCAACCTTGCGCATAGCTGGCAAATCCCTAATCAATGGGAACAGTGCAACAAATATTTCCCTACCTTGAGGAAACTGGCTGGTTTCAGAAAACCATACTCCTTCCCAGAGGTCTTTGATTTCATCAACCAATGGATCTAGAATGTGGTTGATTTATTCCAATTTGGGTTCCTTGGGCCCAGGGATAATACCAAAAAGGAAAACATTCTCTATCTTGTAACGTTCCGCTAGTGGAATGTTGAGGCAGATCAAGATGACTTCTCCCACTGAGATTGATTTGTGCCCAACCTTATTTCCAAATGGGTTGAACCAATCCACATAGAGACTGAAGACAAGGTGCCCTGGTTTTTGGGTAAATTTCCTCTTCTTGTCTGCGCCTCCAACAAAGTTGCTCCAAACTGAGCCATCCCAAACATTGCTCATCACATTTGAATTGAGGTTTTTATGATGAAGATTGCTTTCAATGAGCTTTTCAAAATCTGCAAACCATAATTTTCTACCAAGCCAGGCCTTCAAGCTTTGATAATGAAATGTTTGAGCTGGTTTGATGGGTCTGCTTTGTTTCCCACTGGTCTTCATCAGCAATTCTGTTTCACAGTACATGCCCTGCTCATTACCAGTTTGGCGCACAAAGATTTTTCTAGTGGAATAGAACTTGGCAGTACATTTCTTGAAAATTGATGCTTGGTTGTCCAATTTGTCAGGGATTGGATACAGCTTGAAGCATTCTGGACAGCATATCCTTGTTTTCAGGTTGGGATAAAAACCTAGCCTTTGAATTAGAGTGACTTTGCTTTGAGGTATTGCCTTCATGATGTTATTTGAATCAAAATTGAATTCCCTCCCCAGATTCTTAATCTTCTCCCGCTCTGTCTTCAAGAAATCTGTGATTGCCAAGTCACTAAGTTGATGAACAAGGCACATTTTTGCAGCTTGGAGAAGCACAAGCAGACTGTGCCTTGGGACTAGATGAAAAGAGTTATACTTGAGGTGTTGAGAATTGAACCAGTGCCCTCCCCGGTGAAGTGAAATCTGAATCTGCTCTTTGCTTTCATTCCTTGCTGGATTTTTGGAAACCTGAAAATCATTATAGCAGGCAAATCAGAAGATCAGCACATGAATGTACATTGTTAACTATTTTCCCATCCCTCCTCTCCACTTACATGACTGCTCCCTTGTAATGGCAATATATCTGTTGTGACTTGCAGGGCCTGATTGAGTATGCTTATAGCCGCCTGATGTTTCTTGAAGGCAGAGGAAGAAAAAGCCATTCCTATCTTTTTTTTTCCATCTTCATCTTCATATGTGCCCTTGCCACATTTGAATTCCATACATTGGCATATCTTCCATTTGGCTGTCTTCATATCAATTGATGGATGGATGGATGGATGGATGGATGGATGGATGGATGGATGGATGGATGGATGGATGGATTCATCAAATGATGGAGGGATGCATCAATTGGGTGCTGGGTGCACTTCCCACCCACATCTTATACACTACCTGGTATGCATATATGGATTGAGGAGTGACTCACTATCAATGGTCACCATCCATTACCTTAGCCTCATGGTTATTGTCCATTAGCTTAGGTTGAGCTTGCCCCAATGGTTGGTGACCATGAGCTTTCCCCAATGGTTGCTGACCATTAGCTTGCGCCAATGGTTTCCAACATGGTCACTGACCATTAGCTTGCACCAATGGTCGCTGACCATTAGCTTGCCCCAATGGTTGCTGACCATTAGCTTTCCCCAATGGTTGCCCCAATGGTTGCTGACCATGAGCCTGCTGCAATGGTGGATGTCCATTGGCAAAATTCCACCCTTTTTAACATGCCAGTCATCATCCCCCTGTGCTTTGCAATTATTGAACGCTGACCATGCTCTCCTATTTTGATAATCATGCAGTGCAAACAACAAACAACCCATCATGGTACAATACCTCTTGAATGGAGCCCCATCAAAAAACCCCATACTCTTCAATCAAGCTGTTTCCAGCAGTGTCCCTGGCTCCAACTCCCACTTCTCTCAATTTCTGTCATCCTACTGTAGATTTGTGATGAATATCACCAAGTGAACAAATGGTTGCTGACCATTAGCTTGCGCCAATGGTTTCCAACATGGTCACTGACCATTAGCTTGCACCAATGGTCGCCGACAATTAGCTTGCCCCAATGGTTGCCAACCATTAGCTTTCCCCAATGGTTTCCCCAATGGTTGCTGACCATGAGCCTGCTGCAATGGTGGATGTCCATTGGCAAAATTCCACACTTTTTAACATGCAAGTCATCATCCCCCTGTGCTTTGCAATTATTTAACGCTGACAATTCTCTCTTATTTTGATAATCATGCAGTGCAAACAACAAACAACCCATCATGGTACAATACCTCTTAAATGGAGCCCCATCAAAAACCCCCAGACTCTTCAATCAAGCTGTTTCCAGCAGTATCCCTGGCTCCAACTCCCACTTCTCTCGATTTCTGTCATCCTACTGTAGATTTGTGATGAATATCACCAAACGAACAGATACTCACTGGAAACAAATCCCCAATTCCCTACAACAATCCCAGGTTCAATCACTGCCATCATCTTGCATTCATCAACAGATTCACTCCACTACCTTTCTAGTCCCATCCAAGTCTTCATGTCTACTACATGGCATATCAACCCTATCAAGAGAGGTTTTTCTTCAAGAACTTGCACAAATCAACTTTCCTTGCTGTGGTTTCAATTGGTCTGAGCCTTGGGTATTGCATTGAAACCATTTGTTTATGGGACTCATCATTAAACATTAGAACCATGCCCATGTACATGGTGCATTTTGAAACTGCCCATTCAACCCAGTGCATAACACCAAATTCAACCTTACCATGGTCCTCAAGAGGTGGTTCATGGGCAAGAGATCCAATATTAAGTCTGGACAATATCTTTCAGAAGCCCATGCAGAAAAACAAAATCAGACAAGAAAATCCAGATGGCGCAATCAAGTAAGCAATTACTCCCTATCATCCCATGGTATTTTTTATCCCATTTTTTCACATAGTTTTTCCTCTCTGCCTAAAGCTCTCAAATCAACAAACAGAGATCTTGGAATCACTTGGATTACCAGAAAATCATTCCAGTATATTCAGTGAAACCCAATGTTGCTCTGAAACTGAGGTCTCCAATGAAAAGGTCTTCCAGAAGGTCCAGTGCCAATGGCAATCTCAAGGTTTGTCTGCCCTTGGTCACCAAATAGATAAAACATTTGACAACATGAAAGCTGAGAGACTTGGTAGATGGTACAAACGTGGTCATTCAATGTGGATGATGAGGAAACCTTCCAAACTCCAAGAAAGACTCACAAAGGTGCCAACAAGACTCCCCAGAAACTGTTATCATCCTGATTTTATTTCTTCCCTTTCTCCAGAGGGAAAACAGCTTTTGGATATGCAGCCTCCAATTGACCTTGCCTTCATAATGTCTAAACTCATACATTAAATTATTTTTAGATCTAAAGTCATGTTTCAATATTGATTCTTGTGATAGTAGAATGTTCAACTCTCACTAATTTAATCCATAGATTCTTGGAAGGATATCCTACTTCAAATATTTTTTTCATCAGACATACCTGTGTTGTAAAATCACATAAATATCATTAAATCTTGGTCATGTCCAAAGTGTTTTAATTATCTTCCCCTGCATCAAAATACACTCTACATTGTGAAATCATTATCAACATAACTTTACCAATACCATTGACATAAAAGCTCTTTCATGCAATGATTTGATGTGGTCCATACCTTTGACATATAAAACTGCTTTTGGAAACCATGCACATGTATGTGTACACCATGGGGCCACTTTTGGCCGTTGAGGACCGCAGAGCCAACAACAAGGGTTGATTCAATGGTGCGCGTATTGACTGCCTGATATTTTGACAACCGGGTTGGCCAACGGTTGACCAACCAACAAATGATGGTTGACCAACTCATGCGTCAATCCACCAGTCGCCTGGTCGGTGACGGGTGGTCAGAGTTGTTGTAACGGCAATTGGCCCCTGCGGTTGAATCACCAGCAGGGGCGGCTGTCAGTGACTTTCCTTTGGGGTTGAGAAGACATCACCTCACCCCTGCGGTTGATTCACCAGCTGGACGCACAGGGTGGATCCATGTGATGTCATGGTTTCTGACCCATGACATCAGCTGTTTACCGGTTGACTATTGATTGGCTCAGATGATGATCATCATCATTGCTCTCACTCACTCCACCTTTGTTGATCCATCCCACCACGGTGGACTGCTACTACTACTTCCCTCTCTCTAGACCAACCAAGACCTGACCATCCTATCCCCTCCTTCCCTCCTCATCCATCCATCCATCCATCCATCCAACACCCCCCTCTCTCTCTCCTTTGAATCTCCCTCTCACAGGTACCAGTCTCTTCTTGGGTACCACTCAATCACTTGCCAACAATGGTGGCCCCCTTGGTCCCCTGATGGAATTCTTGGTCATGGGAACTGGTTGAGCAATTCATTCCCTACCTACTCCCCCTCTCTTCTTCCCTTCTCTGATCCACTGACACCACTCAATCATCACTCAGATTATTACCACCAGTTTTTTGGAATGTCATGGCCTCACTGGGTGAAATGAGTTGAGTACTTTTCCTCTGGCCCTCCCTCTCCCTTTGCTTCACTCCTCTGATCTCTTTCTCTCCTCTCTCTGCTACCCAGTTTCTCATTTGCCCATTGCAGGTGGTCATGTCATCCTCATCATCCATCCATAACACATTTCTGTTTTCTCCCTGCCATCATCAACAAATCAATCAATTCATACCTTCAATCTCATGCCTCTTCACAACCATTGAAATCTGTGAACAACCTTGATTTGATTCAACAAATTGATTGCAATCAACAGTACTGGGGAGCTTGTGGGTATCAATATTAAACACCAATTGTTTTAAAATCCCCATACCATGAGAAAACCTGACAAAATTTTCTTTTTTTTTTTAATTTTTGTAAATTTCTTTCTATTTAATTGTTAAAATACAACTGTAAAATTTTCTCACAAAAAACAAAAAATCATGTAATAATATTTATGACAGATTTCAACATTAGCAATTAAAATAAAATAAATTCAAATGATTTATTTGATCTGGAAAGCCCCCTGTACCAACAATGGAAACCAAAAAAAAAAAAGGTCAAATAATCGTCAATAATGAAAATGATTCAACCCACAAGGACCTTTTGACCCTTGAGTCAAATTGCTGTCAGATCAACCTTGAAAGCAATTTGACAAGGGCCCAACCGCGCGGAGGTGGAATCCGCGTTGAGCCGTTAGCAAGCCCTTGACCATGCTCAATGTTTTGGAACACCAACGTTATTTTGACAGGCCCACCACTAAGGGAGTGCGGTAGAACAAGCGTTGGCCAAGCTGGGGGCTCAACAGCAAGTTGGCCCCATGGTGTATGTGTATGATCTGTAAAGCATGTTTGGGTGCTGAGCCAAGTTTTTCCAAAATTTGCTAAAGCCCATGTGGCACTTAGCAAAGTCATCTTGGCACCTGGCAAAGCCTTCTTGGTGCCTTGCCAATCTCCACTTGGAGCCTGGCCAAGTTTATCTTGGTGCAGATCAAAGCTGGTTGCATGGACCCACCAATCACATGATCATACTTGAAAAAAAAAAAGGCTTGAAGTTGGGGGGGGGGAGGCTGGTCAATTTTGGTACAACCAGCATTGATTGGCATCAAGGGGAGCTTGATTAGGTTCCAAGGTTTAATCCCTGCAAGCCCAACCTAATCAAGCTCCCTGGGCGCCAATCCAAGTCCCGCTAGGCACATGCCAAGTCAAACCTGGACAGGTGCCCAGATGCGCTTTACACACCATATGTGTATATGGCCCTGGGAGAGGCCTAAAACAACATTTGTCATCAATAATATAAAACTTTGGGTAGCAATATACAGCCCCATTTGCAAATTGATGGTGTATAAAGCCCATCTGGGGGCCTGGCAAAGTTCCAGGTTTTGTTTTTAAAGTGTGTGTGGTGCCCAAAAAAGCTAGCTTGGCACCCAGCCAAGTGATCTTGGTGCCCTTTCAAGTGCCAGTTGGCGCATCCCCAAATTGGCTTGGTGCCTTGCCAAGTTGGTTTGGGTGTCAATCAAAGCTGGTTGCACAACCAATTCTCAACTGTATTGTTTCTCTTTTTTTGACTCAAAAATTTATTTTTTTTTACTTGTTACTTTAAATAGCTGTGCATAAATTAATAAAATGAATTTGAACAAGGTTGCAAAAAAAAACTTACCTTGTTGAATATGCTTTGTAAAACAGTCCCAAGACTTTTTTCTACCCACTGCACTTTTCCCCCACATCATCCAATTTGTCCCTCAAGCAGGAGAAGATAAAAAAACACAAGAAAAAAAACAATAAAATATATATATATATATTTCAGAGTACACCATACCAGGATGCATTTCCCAGCAGATACCACTCATTTACTTTTCCCCCACATCATCCAATGAGTACCTCTTGCAGAAAAAGATAAAAACCCATGAGAAAAAATACAAATAAAATTAAAAAAATAATCAAAAATAAATTTGAAAGAAATATCCAAATTCTGTAATCCAATTCAACTTGTGAGCTCAATTCTCAAAGGCACAAATAATGCTTATATCTATTTGGTCATATTATGAACTAAAATGTGGTTACTGATCACTAGGGTGTTGTTTCAAACTATGTTCCTGCAAGAGAATTTTTATCCCCCTGTTTCAACAGGCAGTAAAATGATTACTGCAACCTGGTTGTTGAAAAAGTGAATTCTTCATTCCAAAAGTGTGTTGGAGTTGATGGCTCACTCCTCAGTGCATTTTCCCAATCTAGCAATTACATAGTTATGTGATTGGAGGTAGAATTTCTGATGATTTTGAGGTTGAATGGGTTTTCCACTTTCCCCTGGAACTTGGTGGAGCAATGTGGGTCAACCTCCACTCATGGATTCTGTCCAGGACCAGAGGAGATTGAATTTGTAGTAGGGTAAAGATATGTGGATGTAGAGTTGAGGGTGATGTGAAAACCTTTGTCAATGACAGAGGGGGGAGGTGAGATCAACTGAAGATACAACAGAGATACTTCTTGAGATGTAGCTTGGATACAGGTGAGATACAACTTGCCACCTGCATACGGATGGTGCCCTATTTTTTGTGGTGATTACCAGAATAAACCCCATCAGTTAAACACAACAAGAAAACATCAGCACTGTGAGTGAACATCTTCTTCAAATGTATACTTCTTGATTTGTGCTTGAATTGAGGTGCCTTTTCTTTTTTTTCCTCTCTTTCATCACATTCAAGCCAAGAATTGAAGATTCCAATGCACCAAACAACCCTGAAAGGGTTCCTTCCTATAATGAAATACAACAGCCCCCACCAGAAAACATGGAAATTTATGATACATCTGGGATGAAACCTCTTCAATTTCTTTATCACAATCCAAGTGCCCTAATCTCATCACTTCAAATCCTTCACCAAAGTATTGAGGAAAATGTTGGTTACCATGTTTGTCAGCAATAAATCAAGATAGAACATGAAAAAATCCGCATTAATTCAATGTTAGCTGGCTAGCCCAACTATTCAGCAGAAATCCCTAAAAGTCTTGCAACATTAAAAAAAAGATTTTTAATTACAAATGATCAAGTTGAACATTTCTGTTGTGAAATTTTTTAAAAATTCTATCCCTTGGATCAAGCACTTCCTTCTTCAGAAGCCCAGTCTGGTGAAGACAATCAAGAAACCAGGCACTATCCCAAATGCAATAATATTGTTCATTCAACAACTGGAGAGCTTGTTAAATGTGGGTCAAAACTTTGGATTCAAGACAAGAACAAATCCAAATTTTATCCTCTGAAGCAGTTTGGACACCAATTACTCAAGAAGTGGATTGCAAGACAATTACTTCTCCCTTTTTTTGAAGAATTACTCAGTGCACCTCAACAGCATCAAGCCGGTAATCCTAATAGACTTTGTGATATTTGGGATGGAAGTATGTGGAATGAATTCAAGGATGAAACCAATCAATTTTACACAGCAGAACCGGGGAACCTTTTTTCTGGAATTTACATTGATTGGATGAATCCCCATGGAATAAAGACCAGTGGAAAAAGCTTCTCTCTTGGTGTAATATTCTTAATATGTTTCAAGCTCCCACCCAATGTCCGTTACAAGCCGCACAATCTTTTTTTGTATGGATTCACACCAACATCCAAGGAATGTACCTCATTACAACTGAACAATCTACTCAAGCCACTTATCTCTGAGCTACTGGACCTTTGGAAAGGAATATACTTCACAAAAACCAAAAAATACCCCAATGGAAGAGTAATATGGGCTGTAATATTGCCTCTGATTGGTGATACATCTGCCTTGCATAAAATGGGTGGATTTGCATCTCACTCTGCCACAATATTCTGTTCCCACTGCAACCTCAAGCTCAATGACATCCAAAACACCAAAAAAGAGACTTGGCAAGTAAAAAATAATCAAGATCACATTAAATGGGCAGAAATTTGGAATAACACTTCATCATTGTATGGGAAAGCCAACCTTCTCAAGCAACATGGTGCCCTGTACACAATTTTCCAAACTCTGCAATACTGGGAACCAACAAATATGACAACAATTGATGAAATTCATACATTCATCTTGGGAATGCTACAAGATTATAGTGTCACCTACCTTGAAATAATAAAGGCTGGTCAAACTGTTCAAAATTTGGAGAGAAGGCAAAACACTTACCCAAAAAGTGTCACAATTAGTCAAGTTAGCAGCCTTAGATCTGGATCCAAACAAAAGTGCTATTTGTAACCAGAGAGCTCCCAAAGAGTAACCCGGAGGAGAGTTCAACAATTTCTAGAAAGCTCCCAACAAAAACTTGAGGAATCAGCTCACAATCCAATTGAAAAGGTGAAAATTTGGGCAAATCAACAGCAACAAGGTCCATCCAATATTCAACAGAGAACTTCAGTACCAATTGTTGTAGTTCAAAAAATTCCAGGGCTTCATCCTCCCTGCTCTTCAAAAATATGGGAATATTCTGAATCTAAACTCCTCCAACCTTCTTTCCAGCGTTCTCCAAGGCTTCCTGAGCACACATCAACAAACAGCTCACCCAAATCCTTACCTAAATCAAATGAGAAAGGAAAGAAAGAAGTTGACTCAAAAGGAATAAATCCAATTAGATGTATTACAAGTAAATCAGGAAGCAAAAATGAAACTGGGAAGAGCGCTCAAAGTTTTATGGAAGAAAGCTCAAATCTCTCTGTTGAATATTCCAATTATCCACTTCATTCAGCTTCATCAATAGAAGAGGCAAGTTTTGCATTAATGAGAATTACTCCTCAAGAACTCAAAAGTCTTCAAGAGGGTAGCAATTTGATTGCATTTCCATCTTGGATTACTAGACTTCCCAGAAATATAGGTTTGCCTTCTGCTGGTACTCCTAAGGCTGCTGAATGGTTGGTTTTGTACACCATTCATGTAGTTCTTGTTTTGCTTCCAATGTGGAAGTGGAACTCATCAAACAACTCAAGGGAGGAAAAGCTTGTATCAACTACCTCTAAACTTGTTGGTATTATGAACTTAGTCATGTCTCATCAACTTACCCATTACCAGGTGACCAAATTGGATGAATTGACCTTGGCTTATTGGGAGGAATTATTGCTACATTGGGGAAATGAAATTAAACCAAAGCCAAAAATTCACTTCTCTCAGCATATGACTAAGATGATCATGCTCTATGGTCCTCCCTCAATATTTTCATGTTGGTCAGGAGAAAGGCTGAATCACATATTGACCTTGATCAAAAAAAATAAAGATACACATAGGTGACACAGATTTCTGAAAAACATTTTTTTGATTTGGAGAAGTGAGCTGATTGGTTTGTTAAATTTCAGGTTTCCTTGATAAGTCTTTGTTGAATGGATTCCTTGAAAGAGCAAAACTTCAAGGTTTTGTTGAACAAATTTGATCCAACTGGAATGCTTTTGGCATCAATTCTAATCAACTACCAGATCTTCAAAGTTTATTCTATTCTTCTCAGTCAGATGATATTTCAAAGTCTAAAAAAGAAATGAATGGTTTGGAAGAAGGGCTATTAAAAGAATTTATTCAAAATCAGTCAACATACAAGCTGTTTCCATGGCACCAGCTTGAGTGGTTGCCTTGCAAATCAATGCTCTTCCATGGTAATAGCATAACACCCCATTGCTACAATAAAAGTAATTCTAACATTTCATTTTCATCTATATCAAATCAAGGCGCTTGTGACATGGGAAAGGTATTGTCCATATTTTATGAAAAAACTGTGGGAAATATGTCCTCATTGTGGAAACCTTTCCACTTTTAGAACCAATTGATAGTGCAAGAAATCCATACCTTGGCCTCACTCATCTCAATGCTCAAGTGGTTTATCAAGAAGGTGGATCAATATCTGTTATACATCAAGATAGCATATCAGGTTTTGTGGCAAGCATGGCTTATGATTCAAAAATTGCAAAAACTTCCAAGAATGTTTATTTTGTTGTGGAAATTAACCAATTGGTAAGCTATTATCAATAACATTAGTTTATTAAGAATGGTATGTGTTGACCTAGCTGACTGGTATCTCCTTGGATAACAGGAGATAATATAAGAAAACACAGGGAAAACATTTTTATTGTACCAGATATTAGTATAAAACAAAATTAGAGGATGCATCTTTTGCATCATTTTTATAAATTAAACCCATGTATAAGGTATAAAATTTGCACATAGAAAAAATTTTTAATCTCAAAAAGCTGAAGCATCCATGCTGGGAGAAAATTTCTAGTCTTTTTTCACAACAATACTTTGAATTGATCATGAGCTACCAATTGAATTTTCCTCATTTTCAAATTCTATATGGGTGGCAATCACATCCCATATCACCCAGTTCTGACTGGAATTCATTGGAATTCCATGTATTAAAGTATGGTTTTACAATTAAATAAAGAATTCTCAATCATTTGATTTATGTAATTATTTTCAATTCAATTCATGCATTACATAAATATGGTGCATGAATCTTCCGGGACCATCCCAAAATCAATTTGATGTTTGACTCCAAAACCAAAACAAAGTCAAAACAGGTTTCACTAACTATCCCAGGTGCTACACCTGCCAGCAGGTGCAGCCATTTTTTTCATGGTGAATGCTTCCATTGTTCACTCTAAGCCTACTTTCAAACTCAAGTCCAGTAAAATCCAAAAGTTTTGCATCCCTTCTTTCTCCCCCACCCACCATCCCTTGCTAATTGATTTATTGATTGATTGATTATCTATTGATTTATTGATTGATTGGATATTGATTGATTGGATATTGATTGATTGATTGATTGATTGATTGGATATTGATTGATTGATCAATTAGCTATTGATTGATTGATCAATTAGCTATTGTTTGATTGATCAATTAGCTATTGATTGATTGATTGATTTATTAGCTATCAATTGATCAATCAATTGCTTAGCTATTGATCAATCCTCCTCCTCCTCCTGTTTGATCAATCAATATAATCAATTAATCAAATTTTTCAGGCACCGTCCATTGATATATCAATCAATCCCCCCCTATCAATTGATTTACCCCCCCCCTTTATTGATCTCCCCAATCAATCTATTTTCCCCCCAATTAATCAATTTTCCCGCAAAAATCTACCCCCCCCCATTGATTGATTTTCCCCCCCATCAATCAAAACAAAAATCAGTTTGAACTCCTCCTCATCCTTCTCCTTCTCCTCCTCTTAAATTCATCAAACTGATGATAAAAAAATCCAACTGACCATTTTTTATTTATTTGTTTATTTTTTGTTAGGATCATTGACTGGTATTTTTTGCTTTGTTTGTTGATCATCTACCTTGATTATAACATTACTAATGATGGGTTTTGTTTTTATTCCATGCAATGCAAACCCCTGTTTGACCCCTTGTTCTTTCAGCCCTCACCCTTTTTCTGGACTGTCAATGCTTCTCCCACAACCCTCAAAATTTTATACGACCAATTGAATCCCTTCTTGATCCTCACCCCAAGCACAGTAGGTGCCTGAGAGGGAACTATATGAAAGGAGAAGGTTTGAAAAACATAAAAAGAGCTGGCCGCAAGCAGAGGGCTCTTTGTCAAAAGAGGGCTCAAATGAGAGATTGCAAAATCTCTTTGGAAGTAGCCAAATATGGGTTTAACAAAAAGGTTGTGTGGTCTTGAAAAAACTGAAACCTTTGAATTTTTACCCCACTATCACTGCTGAAAAGAAAAACAATACTCAAAAACGAAAAATTGCATTTATTTTTGAAATTGATTTCAAACAAAAAGGTATTGTCAAAATGGTTTGGGAAGCAAATAAGTACAAGAACTGCACATTTCCTGCTTTTGACATTGCCACCCATACCAGAATGGCAATTTCTATGAAAATCAAAAAAACTACTAGGGAAAATTGCAAGAACTTGAAAAGTGGAAAAATATACTCTAGGAGAAAAAATATGAATAAAAATAAAAAATATTTGTTTATTGGTGCGGTTAAAAAAACTCTCAAATGTCTTTGTAATAATTTTTTTTTTTGTTTTTTTTTTTTAAAAAAAAAATCAATCAAAGAATATATATTTATAATCCCAGAAATCAAGTAATCTGATGTATTTCCTTAGCTGTTCTACTGCTATCAATAGATCCAAGCAGTGGTTTGAAGGTTTGATCAACGCTTATGTGGAAATTATTGGAGCTGGTTTTTTTGGAATATCCTCCTCCACATTGCATTGGGGCCACTCAAAGGTTTCATCATGATCATCATTTCTAGGCTGAACATCCAAAGCCAAGTCCTTGGTTTTATTCTTTAGTTCCTTGGCCATCAGGAGATAACCATTACCTTAGAGGATGGAGGTTGCCCAAATTGTGTTTCATGGTTGGATCCAAATCAAGTGACATATTTGGAGGGAATTTTGAGCCAGTTTACCAGAATGATGTGATCAGCTCTTATTAGCTGACTTGAGCCTTTGGAAGCTGACATGAAATTATTTTTTGATTTAGATTTCCTTGGAAATGTTTTCTTTTGTTTATTTAATTCTTGGGTAGACTTGTGGGGGGAGGTTTAATGAGGGGCCATTTGAAAATATTAATATGGATGAAGGGATGAAGCAATGAGAGCAATTAAGCAATGAGATTTAGCAAGTTATGAAAGCAATAAAGTGATGAGAGTGATGAAGTGATGAATTGATGAAGTGATGAGAGAAATAAAGTAAAGGGAGTGATGAAGTGAAAACAGCAATGAAGTGATGAGAGTGATGAAGTGACAAGAGCAATGTAGAGACTCCAGTGGGATAATATAAATAATTTAGGAAATAGTGTACTGGAAGTCCTTGAAGAGGAATTTAGTATTACTTTTACTCCTTTAGAGTATCATTAATGCTAAGGTGGTTTTGAATTGCCTGCCCTTCTAGTACTTTAGTAAGTCTGTACAATAATTTGTTTGAATTGATGGCTGGTTTCTTTGAGACTTAAAATAGGTCTCAGATCAGAACTAGATTGATCATTGAATTTTATTGGTAGGATTTGTTGAAGAATGGACCAGAAGTATTGGATTATTGGTTATTGTTTATCAGATAAATCTGATCTTAACAGAAATTCCAATTTTGAAGTGTTCAGGGGTTTATCAAAGGGATGGTTCAGGAGAGGATCCAAGGATGGGTTTACCCACAGGGGGCTGGGTAGAAGGGAGGTTGGTAGTTTCTTTTTCTTGTTCTCTCTTTCTTTATAAGGTTTATTTATTGATTGATGGGTGGTTATTCTTTAATTTGGTGCTGAATATTAAGTTCACAGAAGAACCCTTATTTAAGCACCTGATGGGCTGGTTTAATTGGTTAAAGATGGGCTATAACTTGATATCTGATTTTCTTGTTTCTTTATAATTGGTTCACTGAGAATATTTATCTGGGTAGGTACCACAGATGTTGCGGTGATGGATGGATGGTATAGTTGGTGGTATGGGCCCAGATGGCATGAGGAGATACAACTTGGATAGGGCAGAGAGGCCCTCCTTAAATAGACAAATCCTGCCTCAGTGGGTGCTCAAGGCTGCCCCTGAGGGTTCTCCCTGTTCTGGTGAGGAACAGTGAGATACAGTTACATGAAGCATTTCTGCTGGTTGGAAAAAGGTTGTACAGGGGTTTGATGCATGCACAGCCTTGCATAAATTTCTGTTTAGTGCTGATAAGATGGTTTGGTACTGATTGGTTGTTTGGTGCTGATGGTTTGTTTGGTACCACACAATCCTGCCTGCATATATTTCTGTGCAGTACTGGGCTGAGTTGTACTGGTGGTTTGTTTGGTGCCACATGATCCTGACTGCATGGATTGCTGTGTAGTTCTGGGTTGAGTTTTCACTGGTAGATTGTTTGGGATAATTTTTTATGCCTTTATATATTGCTGTGTAGGGCTGGGTTGAGTTGTACTGGTGGTTTTTTTGGTTCCACATGATCCTGCCTGCATATATTTCTGTGCAGTACTTGGGTGACAGGGTTGAACTGGTGGTTTGTTTGGTACTACTTGGTTCTTCCTGCACATATTGCTGTGCAATGCTGGTGGTTTGTTTGGTACTTCTGTGTACTGATGGTTTGTTTGGTACTTCCTGATTCTGCCTGCATATATTGCTGTGTAGTTCTGGTGGTTTGTTTTGGTTGTACTGGTTGCACTGCCTCCTGTATCTGTATTTCTGCATTCTGGATGAGGTGACAGGATCTGAGCTGGTTGCACTGCCTCCTGTATCTGTATTTCTGCATTCTGGATGAGGTGACAGGATCTGAGCTGGTTGCACTGCCTCCTGTATCTGTATTTCTGCATTCTGGATGAGGTGACAGGATCTGTACTGGTTCTGGTGTTGGGGGTAAGCTGCCACTGGTATTTACTTGAGGGTTTCCAGGTATGCTTTTTATGCCTTCCACAGAGCGGTGACACTTGGTTGGGTATGAGTTTTACCACAGTTGAAGGTTTCTTGGGCTGTATCTTCTAATCCATGAGGGATAGGGTGGTACTTTGGCTGAGTGACTATAGGTTATTTTGGATGCAGAATCCATTTCTGAGGTTTATTTGAGGGTTTGAACTGTTGCTATAGTACAAAAGTGAGTCTGATGGCTATAGGACAGTTTTCAAGCACCACAGAGATAAAGTGATGAGAGTGATGAAGCAACAAGGGGATGATAGATGAAGCAATGAGGGTATCAATGAAGAGATGAGAGCAATAAAGCAATGAGAGTGATTAATCAGATTTTTCCAGTGAGGTTGGAGGTAGAATTTTTCCAATGAGGTTGGAGGTAGAAGGAGGTGAGGTTGAAACCAGGGGTGTATGATGTGGACTGATTTGTGGTTGAGGTGATTAAAGCCTTTAAATACTTTATCTGAAAAACACCATTAATTTTCAGGTAACTCTGACACATCTGATGTGAAATATGTTGGTTTTTTTGACTTTCAATGGCGGGTTTGAAATGGCAGATTTTGAAACCCACCACTAAAAAATGGGGGTTTGGTTAACTCTGATAGGCCCTATTAAAATGGTGGGTTTGGTAAAAAAAATGGCAGGTTTGCTAATTACTCTGATACACCCTATTGGCCCCCCCACCAAAAAATGAAAAAAAAAAATCAAATTGGTTGTGTTGTGAGACTTTTGATTGATGGAGAAGAAACTCAATGACTTAACAGATAGAATAAAGGATGAGATGAGTGTATTGGGGCTGCTTGATTTGGAAATGGATAATCAATGAAAAATTTTGCAGTGGGATGTGGACAGTTGGTCCAATTGCGGGGGGGGGCAAAAAAAAATCAGATGTGGTTGCTTGAAAAATAGGATGGTAAATTGAAAGATAATTCTGGTGGCAAAACCCAGAAGTAAAACCTGGGCAGAAATGGCACCAAGGTTTTTTTTTTTGAAAAAAAAAAGTTGCACTGTCCAAGCTTTTCTACAAACACAATATTATAGATTGCTTTTTTCAAGGCTTGGGAAATACCAACATTGCCCTCCTTCAAAAACCATTGAGTAGGTGTTGTTGTCCAAAATCTTAGCCGCAAACTGGAGGTGGGCCCAAGCTTTTGCACTGGGCAAAAGGCTTCCCTCCCCCAATTTGGGGGCAATATTAAGGGTGTGTTTGGCTGCTGCGTGTAACTGTAGCTGTAGGTTACAAGTTCAGGGGTGGATGTGTAACTGTAACTTTGGACAAGTCCCCGGGGCCCCACAGCCAAACATCCTCCTGATTTGTAACTGTAACCTTCAGGAATGGGTGGGAAAGGCAAAGGTTACAGCTAGTTACAAGGTCAAAACCTTGTAACTTGCCATTACCTTTTTTTGCAGTGGCAGCATGGGAGCGTAACTTCCGTAGAAGTTACACTTGATGGGTTACAGTGCTTGCCGAACACCCAAAATTGTGTAACTGTAACTCCAACCCCCTGTGACTCCCTGTGACTTCAATTTGGCGGGCGGGGGGGGAGTTACAGTCACAAATACAGCTGGCAGCTGAACGGCACCTAAGCTAGTACTCAAGTAAATCCTTACCACGCCACCGATGATTAGCGTTCGAGCCAAGATCAGTGAGTGTCTCTCACACTCTGACGTTTCGGTTTTTTGAGGGTGGCGTTGATGATGATGTAAAATGTATTTATGCATCTACACACGTCTCGATCAAGTGATTTTGGTTTGGCATCCGGGATGACCTGGGCCGAGAGATGAATCCGAGGTCGGGAGATTGATGAGCTGGATCACAAACCTCAAGCAGTCGTGTTGTCATCCGCAGACACCCAATCGACATGCTGACGATAAGGAATGTAGTAGGAGATCATGAATACCTATCGATCTTGCTTAGGATCGATCCCGAGCTGAGGATGATGGATGATGGACGATCAGAGCTTTCATCTCAGTCGGTCAGAATCTCATGGTCCAGCCGATGTGGGAAGATGTCATTAGGATTTGATGATTCCTATCAAGTTCGTCTCTCGATCCAGTCAATGCTGGCTGGTCGGGACGGATTTAAGCAAGTCGAGATGAGAATGGAGATTAAGGGTGATTTGAATCAGTGGATGGGTCGCTTGGATTCTAACATGGAGAGTCTAGCTGTAGTGCGATTCGAAGATGAGAAGGTGTATAGTGGATTGAGGTCTGTAACGAGTTCATCTTACTATCACTTGAACCTGTTAGTTAGCTCTATTGGGTTCCCTTCTACCTACTTCTTCCCGCCCATCCTCCTCCCACTCGTGATCCCAGTGTCCTCCCCCTGGGCCTTCGATTTCGAAATTCGAGCTCGAAGTCAAGTTGATGATGCGATCAGTAGTTCTCAGAGTCGATGATGATGAACTCGATCGATTTATAATTAGCTGATGGGGAATCTCGATGAATTGACTAGTCGACTCGATGTCCTATTTATTTAAATCTTTCATTCACTACTCTATACCTTATCATCTTCCCACCTGTTCTATTAATCACCAGTACTCTCACTACTCCTCACCTTCCGATCCACATTATTCTCAAGTTCAACTTACCACTGACTATCATCCTCCTTCCCCCCCCCCCCCCCCCTCTCTCTCTCTCTCTCTCTCTCTCTCTCTCTCTCTCTCTCTCTCTCTCTCTCTTCCTCCTCCTCTTCTCATCTTGTGATCATCTCTCCCTTTGTTTGGTACTTACCCTACTGTTGTACTGTACATACATACAAACCATGTCCAATCATCCTCATCAGTTCCCCTCCTCCACACCATCATCATCTATCCCCCACTTCATCCCGGTCTCAAGCACATCAACTATAAGAACTTCATCGGCCACCATCAGATCCTCCCAACCCACCTCTAGCTCATCCTCCTCCACCACTCATCCCCCTCTTCCCAACCCTAATCGCCACCAAGCCATCCTGGCTCATCCTCCATCCCAACTCATCGCTCCTCCTCTCATCTCCCTCGCCGCCTACGCCTCCTTGCTCATCACCGCCTTCTCCGCCCTCGTCGCTCTCATCCTCGCCAGTTACGGTCTATCCGCCTGGGATGATGCCAAACTCAAGTTCTTCGGTTTCCGTCATCTCATCGGAAGGGGTCTCGATGCTGGCAAGGAACTCGTCGGTGCCGTCGTCAGTCTCTCTCGATCTCAAATCCCCTCCTCTCTCACTCGACTCAAAAGATCGATCAGAAAAGAAAATCGACAGACTCCATCGAATCGATTCCCCACTCACACCTTGGCTGACTCTCATTCTTTCCCGATCAACGCCTTCATGTGTCCCCCACCTAGACTTCAACAACATTCCCCCAACCTCAAGATCCTCTCAGGACCACCTTCTCTCGACGAGCCACCACCGCCCCTCCTCCTCCAGAGGATCACTCATCACACATCCCTTCATCGGTCGATCCCAACCCAAAAGATCCATTCGATCCTCCCTCTAACTCTCCCGCGGGATACGAACTCCCGAACGATGATGAAGACGATCATCGGCCGATCGGTAATCCCACCGAAGAGACTCATCATACCCACGATTCAAGACCTGCAGACTCCTCCTCATCATCATCATCAACCCTGGGCTATCAACCTGAATCGAATTTCCCCCCACGACCTCCGTTATCGGTCCTGATCGCCAGTCTCGTGCTCACCCTGATCTTCTTGACCGCTCGATTGATGGTCGTCTGGTGGATGGGTCAACAGGCTCAGAAGAACTCGACCCAAGCGTTTCGGAACGCCCAACGAGCCTACGAAGCGGCCACCCAGGAGGAAGACAATAGGCACAATCACCACCACCACCAACAGCAGCAGCAGCAGCGGCAGCGGCCAGAGGAGGAGGACGACGACGACGATGACACTGGCATTACCAATCATCCTCAATCCCACGACCAACGCCTTCATCATCGTCACGCATCGCGTCATCATCGTCGCCATCATTCATCGGCCTATCAGCCCCAGCCATCCCTCTCGACATCCACGATCTCAGTCACTCATCGTACCTGGCACCGTTACTCTCGTTCATCCTCCTCTTACCTCACTCATCAAACTTGAAGCTCTTCGCGCTTGCGCAATCCACTCCACTCACTCACGCACACGCACACGCACACGCACACACGCACTCTCTCGACCACCGCAAAACTCATTGAGCAAAAGAACTTGAGCTACCGATCGCCATTTTTGTATCCTTTAGAGCTTCAGTAATAGACTTTGGTTTTTGTTGTTTTTGTTGTACATACATGCATATCCATCACCTCCTCCCCTTCCCCTTTTACTGTTTGTAGACCGATCCTGCGGGTGTTTTTTTCTTTCACAAGAAACAAGGCAGAAGATGGGAGCGATGTTCCAAGGTTCGTTCGCCTCGTGTCGTTTTGTTGTTTCTGTCGTCCATCGTTTCACCCAAGATAACAAGATCTTAAAAAAACTATATGTATGTGTGTATGTACCCTAGACTCCTACCCCTTCGCAGCTGTTTTATGGCCCGGCCTCTGGATCTTCATCCAAACCAACTCAAACTAAACAAAACAAACAAAAAAACAATTAAGCAAGCCAGACGACGACTTTCCATCGAGAGACTGTCGGGCACCAAGATCGCCACTGTCAAGATGGACGAAAGGGTTAACCAGCCGCTAGGCCATCTACTGTCCGGTGCATAGTTATGCATGGGTCCATGACACTCCCCCACCGGCCAATTCAGCAACAACGGCCAAGAAGAGGTAGATAGATCGGACTGGAAAACAAAGATTGAGCGATGGAATGCTTATGAGGGACGGAAGGGTGACTGCCCAAACCGATAATCGTTAAGCATCATCAGCGTTCACACTATTCTGTATGTACAGGGGGGGTTGGGGTGGGGGGGAAGTGAGTCTTCACACTGATGTGTGAAATGAAAAAAAAAAAAAAACAGGAAATTGTATTATTTTTGAAAAATAATATGCAAATGAATGAGTTCAATAAAACTCAAACCATTTTGAATCAGTATAGACATGAGAAAGTTTGACAATTTCTTACCCTTCATTTTTGATTATAGATGAATCTCTGGCTGAAAAATAAATCAAAGATCATCCTCAGACGTTTTACAGATTTTTTGCTCAGTCAATTTCAAGGTTTGATAGTTCATCTTGGATTTTTCTTTTCTTTTTAAGGTTTGAAATCATTCATCAGATCAAGATGATTTATTCACTAAATTCTTTTCATTTATTTGAAAATTTTAATTGGTTTTCAAGCATTGGGATGAGCCCCTCCTCAAAACCAGCAAAATCAAAAAAAAAAATCACCAAATTCTGGAAGCTTTAAAAAAGGGAAACATTCCAATTGAATCATACTGCAGAACTCAAATAGCATCAGAAATATTTGCTTTTTGAATTTTATGGGTTCTCAGATACCCATCATGATTATTTAATCAAAGTATCAGGAAACGCACAAAAAATCACATGAATCTAATCTCCTTTTCCCATGAATTGAAAGATTAAAATTCATTAGGTTTGTTTTTTATATTTCTATTCTGATTCTTCCCCAAAATTATTAAATTTGTTAAAAAGAACATTAACTGCAAAAGAATGGTTTCATTTTTTCTCTTTCTGAAACATATATTTTGGGTTATTTTGTACCTTTTTGTATAATTTTTAAAAACTTGATAGTTGGATTATTTGAATCATCAATCAATTTCCAACTAAAAGAACAGATCCTAAAATAAATCATCATACAATTTTAAATCAATGTATCATTTTTTGGGACTGGGAAATTTGGCCTTGAAAATGTGTCTTAAAATCAAACTACACATTTTGGAAAATCAGTGGGAGGACTTACTTTCCCCCCCCCCCATACATACATACAGTCAGTAGACAAAAATCTTGGGTCTGATGGGAATAAGTCAGCTCTTTTGGTTCCAAGTACATGTTCCAAGATAAATCTTACAATAATAAAAAAAGTGTCTAGTTAATTGAATGATTATTTTTTTTTAGATATTTCAGGATCTGCTTCTTACTTACTTAACACAAGTACCATGCTAACAGCAAAATTGATTTTGAATTCATGATCATAAAAACAATGCTAAGATTAATAATACTTGAAAAAAAATGTAATAGGTCCAAGAAAGAAGTCGGAAAGTCTTGGTGTAATCAATCTTGTTTCTCATCTATTATTTCTTGAAGGAGGATGAAAATCAAAAATATTAGATTACATTAAAGACAATAATTATTTATTCTACAGATCAATAATTCTAAAATTGATTTTTGTTATTTTTATTTTTTTGATAGTTGGGTTTAATTCCAATCAAATGGCCAGTGATTTAAGATTGTTGAAATTCATGAGAAATTCTCAGACAGGAGCTTTGAGTTAAAAATATTATCAAAAAATATAATTTCTGTTTGGAAGATTTTTGGTATCTTGGAGGAATTTGAGCATGGATCTTTTGATTCTTGGTTTGAGAGGGGGCACCTATGAAAGGCCCAACCGTTTGTTTTGAACAACCAAAATCTTGATGGTTCTGATCACTTGAATCCCTGGACATGTGAGATGGAATGTTAGCTATAAAATTTTGAATTTAAAAAAAGGAAGAAGAAGAGATTCATGAAAAAAAAGAAGCACCAGGAAAAATATGATGGATCTGGTCAGCCAGTCAGATCACATCCTTCCAAAGCAATGCATGGCCACATTCAATCAATTTCTCCAAAAAATTTACATCATTTGCAAGCACAACGTATCCCCAGTTCATGATTAGTTGCTTCAAAATTTCTCAAATTATTCAAATTTGTTTCTGGTTTTATTAAATTCTATTTACCCTTTGGATCTCCTAGTTTTCTGCTTGTTTTTGTCTAGTCTTTCTTATGATTTCAACCAGTCTTCTCCAAATTTTACCTTTTATTTCCTCTCAGATTTGGTGTGGTTCCCAATTTTGTTTCTCCCTGATTTCTCCCTTTTTACCATGGGTTTTCCACCTAGTGGCACATTCTTTCCTTATTTTTCAATATGAAATTAGAACATTTTTCCAAAAGAAATTTTTCCCCATCTTTCATAGAATTCCTTCTGTCATGTGTCATGATAATTTTTTTGTATTTACTGGTAGTGCTTCTTTTATTTACAAGTAATGTTTCAAATTTTTTGATTTTAATCCACTTCAAAAAGTAGGAATTCAAAGAAAACATTTCAAAACACTTCCTAAAACCTTTTGAATATTTCATAAATTTCAAATTTCACTTTTGGGAGGATATAATTTTGTGACTACTATGATTCCATTCTGCATAAAATATGAACCCTGGCCATCAAAAGCCTCAGAAGAAATAATTTCTTGTTGAATCCAATGTTTAAAAATGTAAACCTTGAGATGCTTCCAATCATCTAAACAATTCCCCTCAATTTCAAAAGTAGTAACTTGTAAAAATAAATATGCTATATATCTATCTCCTATATGGATCCATTACACTAAATGTTGTTTTTATATTGATGGGAAATCTGATGAGGGGTTTGATGCTGAATTTCTTGAGAAAAAGCAGAATAACCATTGATGGGATTAGGGTTCTCATGGAGAAAGAACTTAGTTTTCTCATCCTTCAAATCCTCAAGTTGTTTGTTTTATTTTCTTTTTTCTAGTAATACATCTTCTTGGAACCCTCCAACAAATCCTCCTTGGTTTCCACGCTTCCCAGTCACAAGGGGTGTTGAGATTCCACAACCAAAACTTCTCCTACTGTGCTCAATGCATCTCAGCTGCGGAAATAGAAACTCTATACAAACAGGGGATCTCCAGGCTTATGTATTGTTCCTTTTTCTTTTTTGAGTTTTCCATTATTTTTCTTTCTCCTTTTTCTCTGATTGTTATTTCTCATCTGTCTGTTTCAAAAACTCCTTCTCTTCAACTTCTCAAATCTCAATCATCTTATCTTGTTTCTCAACCTCTCTACTTATCTGAACTCCAACCAAGACCTCAACTATTTGTGTCTGTCTTCTATCACTGCCTGGTAAGACTCCCCTCTCCCGGATTCTTGGTCTCATCCAAAATCTAATCACTGAGTTCTCCAATCAGCCTGCACTCAAGTCCTTGGAAATCTCTAACTAAACTTATGCCACAAACCTCCACTCCATCTGTTGGCTTCAGGCATAGGATCCTCTTTTTATCATTTCCTATCATTCCATGCTTATTCTTTGCCATTTTCCTGTTTCTCATTGTTATCTTTATTTCCCCAGTCTCTGCTGATTCTATGTCCTAAATAAATCAATTCCAAAATTTTCAGTGTTAAATTCACAACCCTGGGTTGAAAACACGTATTTACCAACCAATATGGATTTCAAAATACTAATTTTCAATCCTGCAGGCGTCGTGTGTCTTCCCTGGCACTTTTGGGGCAAAATATGCCCAAATGGGCCATTTAAGGGGGGTATTAGGGGTACCTAGGCACCCTGAACCACATTTGAGTGCCAGTAACCTAATTTTGGGGATTTTGCATAAACTGTGGGAATATTGCACCACAAAAAGTAACTTTGAGGAAATCAAACATTCAGCCTATTGGAAAAGAGCAAAGAACATACACAATAATAACCCATCACATAATTCAATTTTTCTCAACCCAACAGTGAGTCACTTTGGAGTTGTTGAAACTGTTGGATTTAATAATAAATTGAATTTTGATTTTTTTTGGATTATGGGAACAGTGAAAAGCCCAAGCCCCCTGGTTTCAACATGGCTGTGTTGAAGTACTTAATTGATAGTGCCATTAACAAATCTGTGTCAGAAGTTAGGTATTTGGGTAGGGATCTGGGAAATAAAAAATTGGAAGGAAAAATTGCATCCTCATCTAGGTTTACAATTGAGGAAAAAAACATTTGACAAATGGAATTGAATCAAGCTGGTGGGTCAAATTTCATGTTCCATTTGAATGATTTTGCTCAATGGATACTAATGTAACCATGGAAGATGTAACTATATAACTATGTAACTATGGGGTTCCAGCAACTCTTGAAACTACTCCTATCAGATCCTTTTCTAGTAGGAAAGAGACTGAAAAATATTTCCAGAAATGGGCTTGCATGCATGGCTATGCTCTCACAAAATTCAAGTCAACAGAGACAAATTAGTAGACCTAGCATGCAACAGATATGGAGCACATAAAGGGCTGTTGCTCACCAAACAGAAAAGGAAAACTCACACAAGGAAGGTTGGTTGTGAACTCATGATCCATCAAAGTTGGACAGGAGCCAATCTCATGTTGCACCTCTCAATTACAAATGAACAACACAATCATCAACCATCAGTAAACCCCTCAGTGCATCCTCAAATTGGGAGAATCTCTGGTGTGGCCTTAGATCAACTGAATGAAGGGATGAAAGATCGGCTAAATACAATTCAAATCAAAAGGAAATTGAGCAATATTTATGGGGGAGAATGCATTGAAAATAGAACAATCTATAATACTAAGCACAAGGCACAAGCAGCTCAGCTCAATGGCAAAAGTTTTATGGATGTTCTATTTGAAATGCTCCAAGAAACCCAGCGGGTCTCCAGGTCAAACTTCAGTGTAGAGGGTCACTTAGAGGCCCTGTTCTTGGCTCATACTGAGTATATAAAGTTTTGCAAACAATTCCATGATATTGCTTTGTTTCATGTTACTTATAAAACAAAGAGGTACAACATTGCTCTATTGCATGTTCTAGGAATGACAGCAAACCGGAAAATTTTTAAAAAGGCTTAATTTGTTTTTATAAAAAAAGAAATGTTTTAGTTCTACATTTTGGCCTGGAATTCACTAAAGGAGTTGGATTATGATACAAAAAGGCTTGCCAAAAATATTTTGACGGAAGGTGAAAAAGCTCTGATTTGTGAAATTGAACATAATTTCCCTGAGTCATCCAGAAAGTTGTGCTCTTGGCACTTGTCTCAAAATATTCAAGGGAATTACATATTTTTCTTCAATAATGATGTTGAAGCATGACAAATTTTTATGTTTCTATGGGCAAAGTATGGGGCTTTTAAAACCAAGCGGGAGGAAGACATCAATGATGCGGAAATCATAGGAGGCCAATTAATTACTTCTTCTGTTCATTTCTGCTGGGATTTCTTATGTTGAAACTTGTATAGAGTGTTTCTTTAAAGACTAAGAGGATGTGCTCCAGTAAGGGAAAAAGAAATTACCTATCAAAGATAAATTTGTAACAGAATGGACTTGTGTCAAACCTAAATTTGGAAATAAAACAAAATCTTGGGTAGAAGAGTCCCATAATAATTTCAAACAATTACTTGTGGGATCTTTGGGTAAAAGTTTGGATGTGTGGAAAAACATGGAAGGAATAATTTATATCCAAATCAAATCAGTGCATGCATTGCTTTAAAAATCTTGAATAAAGTTAGTAAAATTTCTTCCAACAGAAATGTTACCTTTGAGATACAAATTTTCAATTGAGATATTTTAAATCATTGGGGAAAAATTTGAAAATTTCAAGCATGATCCAAATGGAAAAGTGTGCAAAAAGTCAAATTCAAAGATGCTTTAATTGTTCCCACATATTAACAGAAATAATAGCATTAAGAGGATCAATTGTGCCTGAGGATGTTCATCCTCAGTGGAGGTTAGAATATAACCCTTCTCTTTCAGTATTTTGGATTGTTGGATTGTTTGAATGTCTTGAATTTTTCTTGAATTGATTGACTAATGAGTGATTTTATTGCTTTTTGAAAGCTTGAAATTGATACAGTGCTTGAATCATCTCAATTTTTGACAAGCTCAGTTCAATTTTTATGGGACAACCTGAAGAAGTTAACCACAGATTTGAAAGTCCTTGGTCAAGCATGCAAAAACTCTGGTTTCTAAGCCAAGCCTCAAGCCAAAAGTCATACATTCTAGCCATGTTTGACCCAAATTGGAAGACACCTCACTTGAAATTTCAAGATTTGAGTATGTGGAAATTGAAATCAAAGAAGAAAAGAAAGGTTAGAAGGGCACCAGAAATACCAAAAATTGTAAGTCTATTATTTGGAGAAGTGTCATTTTTTAGGGTTTCATTAACTTAAAGGGAAATTAAATTTATAGCACAAGCCAGGCTCTGAATATGAGATTCATGTTTCAGAGGAAGAGACTGAAATTGAATTAGGCTCCCTTCATTTGGAATCACAATACTTTTCTGACAAAGAAGAAGAGCTGCAAACATCAACCAGAATTTCATCATTGGTGATGATTGATTTCATGAATGTGATTAGAATGTTTTCTAATTGGGTTTTGATTATATAAACCAAAAGAAAAATACCTCAATCAAATACCTGAGAGCTTACATAGGTTATTGGGTGTGGTTTGGGATCCTGTTGGTGATGGTAATTGTGGATTTAGAGTAATTGCAAAATCACTTGGGTATGATGAAGATGGATGGTTTAAAGAGCAACAGGAAATGATAAAAACATTGAGGAAACAGAAGGAACTATATGCTAAGATACTTGGGGGTATCAATGAGGTTGAAAAAATTGAAAAAAGACTTGATGCTAAAGAAATCAATGAAAATATTCACTCTTCACAATTGTCAGCTTGCTACTATTGCAGAGCAAGCTGCAAAAGTAACAAGAATAAAATAAAAATAATAATAATATAATTAACCTAAGAAGGAGTAGGAAAACCATCAATATTATTACAGAAATGGATTTTCCACCCAAAATTAGGTAGGGTCACTCACTGACCCCACCCTTGAAATCCAACTCCTTATATTTTTAAAAAATTAAGGAAAGAAAGACCAAAATACCACGGCTCCACTATTAAGCTTTTTGGTCAATTAAATATTTCACACGTATTTTCACGTATAGGTTTCACACCTAAAATTCAGTCAGAATTGGGGTGTTGTGTATATTTTAGGAGTTACATACAGAAATGTGTTTTGTCACAGTTCCCGCACGCAGCCGCAGCAGCCAATGCACCATTGCGCGGCTGAGATAAAGCCCTGTTACTCATTCAAGGTTGTGTACGCAGCCCTGGGCCTCTGACAAGTATGCAGCCATGGGACTACAGGTTGACAGAGTGACAGGCGGCCTGAGAGGCTTAGGTACCGCTTAAACATGCTACAACCCACACGGGAACATTCTACATATGTAATAAATATTCCCGTGGATAGTAGATAGTCTAAAAGTACATAATATTATATAAAACTACTTAAATAACCCTTATACGTATTTTTTATTAAGTATAATTCAAAGTAACAAGAATTTCAAAAATAAGACAATGACAACTTCTAAAAATATATTAAAATACTTTAATATACTTTTATGAGAATTTCTAGACATCAATATCTTTGTGAAATACTAAGAAAACTAATATGACATGAATTCCCATGACTTATATTTTCAAGTAATTATTTTAGTAAATCAACTGTAACTCGAAAATAAGGAGTAAAATCAATATCATGACTTTACTCCAGTTATTTAATACATAATGAGAACTCACCTGAAATCAGGATGTCCGTAGAAATGTCTATTTAAATAATTATTAAATTAATAGGAATATTTACTAACAATAATTAATTAAATAATACATAAATGGGACAGATTAGTGTTATTCACACATCCTAATATCAATTATAAAGTAGAATAATTCCCATACCATGAGGAATTAGATGCTACCCGTGCTATAGCACCAAGAACATGTGACAGGCTACCACAGGCTACCCAGATAGCCTTAGTGTCTGTCCCTTTGAGCTTCTGTACCCCTCAGAAGGATAGTATTGGAACTCCAAAAGCTATAAATAAAAAGCTCTTTTGAGGATATTGATGGGCAGAGACCCAGTTATATTTATATCCAGAAACCGTTCCTGTTGTCTTTTTGATGTTCAAATTCTGTAACTAACAAATTTAGTTACCTTATTGCTATCTTCCTTTTTCATTATCTAATTACCCATGTCTTAGGCCCCCTCTGGGGCTCTCTAGTTGTCTCTAACCTGCTGCCTTAGGCCCCCTATGGGGTTCTCTAGTTTTCCATAAATACTGGTCCTTCCCTTGGAACATGAATGAAAATGATCTATTCACCAGAAAACCAAACCGGAGTGTCCCTTCCTCCTCTTCAGATCAGTTCCACTTGAATATACAAGTACTTTCCCTCTGTCCTTGGCTCTTTGTAGCCTTATCAATACATCTCATTTGGCTTGTCAGTAGCCTACCATACTCCTTCCTTCTCCAAATAACCTTGCTTCTCATATTAAACTTTTCACGGTTAAAAGCCAAAATCTCATCCCACTAAGCTCTCCAGTCAACTTCATTGTTCCAACTGGTTTAATTACCATTATCATCTCAACCAATCCATCCTCCCCCTCCGACTCTTTCCCTCATCACCTCATCCTTTGATCATCCATGGCCCATTGCACAACATCACCCAACTTTCATCTTCACTAGCCATCCTCATCCCTGCTCAAACCTCACCAATTTACTCATATTGATTCAAAATCCCAATCACCATGAGCAACCATCCTTTTTCCATCTCTCAATTATCCTCTTGATCCCTGGTACTATCCTCCTTGGAATCCTCATCAATGCCATCTAAGACCTAAAATCCCCAGGATCCTCATCGTCATCCCAGGCTCTGATCTTAGCCAGATCTTTCCCTTCAATCAATCCTTGGCCGCCTCTCCCCACCCCATCTCATCCACTAGCACTCCTCTTGAGATCTCATGTCTTCCTCCAAGTCCAATCATCCAGATCCTACCAATCCTCCTCCTCCAGACCATCCTCAACATCATCATCATCATCCATAAGAACTTGTGATAAGCTCCTAGCTGCTTGTTTGGGTGGCCTACTCACTAGTTTGACCATGACCCCCTTGGATCTCATCAAGACTTGTCTTCAAACCCAACTACCACAACCCTCCTGCCTCCCTCCTCCTCATCCTCATCCTACAATCCTTCAACTCAAACTTGGAACTCCCAAACTTTCTGGTTCATCCTCCCTCTCCCATTGTTCAGCTTGAATTTTTTGCTGTCAAGTCATCAGAAATCCTTACCTGAACCCTCCCCGTCTCAATCCAACTACTTGGCCATCTACAATAAAATCCCTCAACCTCAACCATCTCACCTCATCATCTCCTACTCATCCCACTCTTCTTCCTCTTCATCATCATCAATCAATCAAACTCCCTTTCCTCAATCCTCAATCACCCTTCATCATGTCCCTCATTGTCTCAGATCCATCTGAGAAACAGTCACTACTCCACAAACCTGATCCCCCTCCCAGGATCTTCCTGGCTGAATACTTACTCAACCATACCTCTTCCTCCAATTGCTGGGTCTCCTTTGATGGCAAGGTCTACAACATCTTGTCCTTCTTATCCAACCATCCTGGTGGTGACAAACTCCTACTCCGTCATGCCGGCAAGGACATAGGCCAGCTCATGGATGACCCAACCCAACACTCTCACTCCAAGGCTGCCTACAAGATCTTGGAAGAATTTCAAATTGGTATCATTGGATCCCCCAAGACCATCCTTGATCCCAACCTTGTCATCAATGATAAATTCCTACCCAACAGACCCTTCTTCCTCCTCCTAAACTTCCTACTCCATGGTGTTCACCATTACCTACGCATGGATTGATTGAGACTTGTCATGCCACCAATCCTCTTTGCCCTCCTGTCACCCTAACCATTCTATCATCCGCTTCACCTGCTACTTCTTGACTTGCTCCATCTCCAACATCCTCAGGAAGCTTGACGACTTGGAAGACCTCATCAATTGACTCCATGGCTCCCAGGATCATTTACTCCAATCCATCAAGGTTGCCTGTTGCTCAAGCAATTGTCTCATTCATCAGACTCATCCATCCGGCCCCCATCAGATCCTATCATCCAACCAAGTTCAAAGCATCCTCTCTGATAGACCCCAACCATTGTTCTGGAGGACTGGTTTGATCCTATCCCACGCGCAACGTTTGGTCAAACGATTCAGATTATTACGCCGTCAGGCCAATGGATTAGAACTCATCATCAATCATCTACTCTCCCATCACCATCCATCATCTTCAACTTCACCCCCCACTCCCATCCCAAACAAATCACCCCAGATCAAATCAGACTACTCTCAATTCTTAACTAAATCCTCACTCAAGCTCAAGACTGTCATCCTCAATCCAACCCGACTATCAAACTCAAGCTTAAATCAACTCTGGATCTTGACCATCTACCTCAACTACCATTGCTTTATCTCCTCTATCTCATTGGCTTCACCTGCTACATCACCACCTAATTCTATGTGGGGGTGGTCCATTTTTTTGGACCGTTCTTCCGCTTTTCATTCTTCTCATTGCTCCATCTCAACCACTTGCTTGCTACCATCCATCTCCTCTGTTTCATGTGCTACATCACCAAATTGCTCCATTGCTTGCTTCCTCCCTGGCAACCTTGCTCTTCCACCTCTCAATCTTGCTTGTTGCTTCTCATCCCCATATCACTCCATTGCTCCATCTCAACCGCTTGCTTGCTCCCATTCATCTCCTCCGCTCCACCTGTTACATCACCACTTGCTCCATCTCCTTCATCTCATTGCTCCATTAACTACACCCAAACTTGCTCCATCTCCTCCATCAATTTACCCATCAACCTCAATCACCATCACTCCATCTCTAACATTGCATCCTACTCTACAACAAAAACTCACCAATCAACCTCAACAACATATCAACCTCCCTTCCATCCAGTATTGAACAGGCTGGTGTGTTGGGATCCTTTCCTCCTTTTGTTCAATACTGTCTCTATATCTCCAGCTCCACACCCTCTATCTTTAATATATCCACATTCCTTATCATGCTATACTGTCATCCACCACCATTATCCTATAAATGTCACCACTCCATTCCAACTTCATCTCTAAAACCATCACCATCACCATTAACATCACCATCACCATCACCATCACCATCACCATCATCATCATATCATTCTCACCCATTAAGCTATACAATTACCCTCATGATCATCATCATCATCATATCATTCTTCCCCATTAAGCTAGGCAACTATGCCTGAGTTCCTTGTTGCTCCTCTTAAAATAGGCTATCATTTCCCCATCTCATATCCTGACAAGGTGGTGTCTTGTCATTTATTACTCAACTCTCATATCTCTATCATTCTCATATTCTCCTCTCATTCCTCATGAATCTCTGGAATGTTTTCTGGTCTTGAATTGGTTCCTAAATTTGTCAGTTAAGGTGGTGTGTTGTCTTTTTGATGTTCAAATTCTGTAACTAACAAATTTAGTTACCTTATTGCTATCTTACTGTTTTCATTATCTCATTACCCATGTCTTAGGCCCCCTCTGGGGCTCTCTAGTTGTCTCTAACCTGCTGCCTTAGGCCCCCTATGGGGTTCTCTAGTTGTCCATAAACACTGATCCTTCCCTTGGACCATGAATGAAAATGATCTGATCACCAGACAACTAAACCGGAGTGTCCCTTTCTCCTCTTCAGATCAGTTCCACTTGACTATACAAGTACTTTCCCTCTGTCCTTGGCTCTTTGTAGCCTTATCAATACATCTCATTTGGCTTGTCAGTAGCCTACCATACTCCTTCCTTCTCCAAATAACCTTGCTTCTCATATTAAACTTTTCAGTGCCAAGGTAATCAAGTACTTATTTGAGATAAGTCAGTGATTTATGGATAAGTCTGATCAATAATATCTATCCTCAACCTCTTTTTAATCAATTAAAACTGCTGAAAAACCTTATAACCCCAGTATACAGGTTTAACCCATCAGTGCACGTCCCAAAAAGATACTCAAAGGATTGAATAATATACCAGTGAGTTTTATTATCCTTTCTCCGTCGTGGCAGCTTGTTTAAAAGGCCCTGCCACTCCACCGTGTATTTCATATACATATTATCTTTGGGTAAAATATCTTTTAAACTAAAGAGCCCAAAGTAACCAGGACTACATGTTTTCATACTGAAATCCCTGAAGAGAGGTGTTAAAGATCCCCGATATAATTGTGGCCCCTCTATAAAAATATTTAATAATCAATTTATTCATATTGATTTAAAACAATAAACCATAACCAAACCACTTAACCTTGCATTAAGCTTAATCCAAATATTTTATGGATTTTTGCTGCATTTATTGAATAATATATTTATTGTTTATTATATCACCTCTGGTAGCTAAAGAATAGCAAGGGTCTTGGCATCCAGGAGGCTGAAAAAAATGGCTTGCAAAGTTAGATATGGGCCAAATAATAGTAGACAATTATAGAAGGCCAATTTTTGTCATTTATTTGGCTTCATGTTGTACTTATACTTCCATGAAAATGATTCTAAAAGAACCATCAGATACCATCTTCATTTTATTTGTTAACAATAATAACTGGGTTCATTTATTACTGGAGGGAGATATGATTCCAATCCCACCCATTGGCAAAAAATTCTTCTTTGAATTCAATGAAAGCTTCTGGTTGGGTTGATCATCTCAAAAATCAACTGGATTTTTATTCCAATTTATAGAAATTATATGGTTTCATGATTTGGTTTTTCATTTCATTATTTGGGTTTGGTCTAACATTTAATTCTGATACTGATATTGTACTTCTAGTAATATAAAGGGTTATCACATTTTAAAAATCATTATTTTGTGTCAGCCTCTTGGATTCCAAGACCCTTGCTATCCTTTAGTTACCAGAGGTGATGGAATAAATAATAGATTTATTTTTCAATAAATGCAGCAAAAATCCATAAAACATTTGGATGAAGCTATTATAAGGTTGATTGGTTTGGTTATGAGTGAATGTTATTAATCAATATTAATAAATTGATTATTAAACCAATTAATAGAGGGGCCACAATGATATTGGGGATATTTAACACCTCTCTTCAGGGAATTCACTTTGAAAGCACGTATACCAGGCTACTTTGGAACCTTTAATTTATATTCTTAAAGGAGATATTTCCCAAAAATAATATATATATATAATATATAATGGAGTGGAACGGCCTTTTAACCAAGCTACCATAGAAGAAAAAGGATAATAAAACTCACTGGTATATTATTGGATCCTTTAGGTACCTGTTTGGGATGTGTACTGATGGGTTAAACCTATTACAAGGGTTTAAAAGGTTGTTCAGCAGTTCAAATTGATAAAAAGGGTTTTGGGATGGATATTATTAATCAGAATAAAGCCATAAGTCACTTGATTATCTCTTATAAGTATTTGATTACCTTGGCACAGTTTCTGGATGTAAATATACCTGGGTCTCTGGGTATCAATAACCTCAAAAGAGATCTATATTTATAGCTTTTTGGGTCACAATTCTGTCCTTCTGAGGGATACAGGGGCTCAAAGAGATGGGTGCTCAGGATAGCAGGGTAACTAGTGGTAGCCTTTCATGTGTTCTTGGTGCTGTAGAACGGGTAACATCTATTTCCACAGGGTATGGGTATCATTCTAGCTTTTGATTGATGTTTTGACGTGTGAATAACACTAATCTATCCACATGATCATCATTTAATTAATTATCCTTTTTAAATGCTCCCAGGATGTTAATAAGTCTTCTTAGTTGACATTCCTATGGATAATCAGATGTCAGATGGGTTCTCATTATGTGTTAGATGATGGAAGTAAACTCATAATATTGATTATGATCCTTATTTTTGTAATTCTGATGATTTAATTGAAATAATTAATTAAAAATTGAATCTATGGGAATATATGTAATATTTTTACATAATAAGTTTCCTGATTATCTCACGGACATACTGATCTCTTGAAGTTCTCACAATTGTATATTCAAAGTATTTTGAGATATTTTACAAACAATAGTTATCTTATTTTTTGACATATTTGGTATTTTTATTATATTTTATAAAAAAATATTTAGAAAGTTTATTTAAGTATTTTTACATGATTTTATTTATTTTTAGACTATCTACTATCCACAGGGACATTTATTACATACGTAGTATGTCCCAGTCTTAGTTGTAGCACTTTCATGTGGTACCTGGGATTCTCAAACCGTCTGTCACTCTGTCAGTCTGTAGTCCTGCAGCTGCGTACATGTCAGATGCCTGGGGCTGCGTAAACAGCTTTTCAGGGTACGCAGAAAGGTTGGAAGTGCTGCTGCTCAGCCATGCGCCGATGTATTGGTTGCCGCAGCTGCGTGCGGGAATTGTGACAAATCACATTTCCGCCCATAACTCCTCTAAATCACAGAATTCTTGGATTCTGACTCAAAATTCACTGTGAAACCTATACGTGGGTTTTTGTGTGAAATACTAAAATGGCCAAAATACCAAGGCCGCATCTCTTCCTAAATTTTCATAAATTATTTAAACATATAAGCAGTAGGAATTTGAGGGGGGTGTCAGTGAGTGACGCAGAATCATAATTTGAAATAATATTTTAAATATTATTTCTAACTTGAATTTATTTATGTTATTTTGTTACTTTTTCAGCTTGCTCTGCAATAGTAGCAAGCTGAAATTCCCCCACTCCAAGATGTGGCCACATTTGAAAAAAATCTTGAGTTTGGGAAAAAAATTCATTCCATATGTATTTTGGTTTCTTTTACTGACTCTGTAGTTTCTATGATTTATTGGTCAATCAGGTATGTTAATCCCTGGTAACCATTGATCTTTTTCTGCAGATTCTCCTTTGTATCTTACTAACTATAGTCAAACATCTTCACCTTTCACTCTCTCCTTCTTGTCTCTCAATATACTGCTTACTTTCCCTTTTTCTTTCACGGGGTCAGGTTCTATTGGGATTATTCCCGGAGGGAGATTGCTACCTTCTCTTGGTTGAAAGTGCTTTACTAAGCTCACAGGGAATACTGGGTGCTTTCTTGACAATTCTTCACTCAAGAATACTACCACAGCATTCTTGCCATGCATTTTCTTGATAAAAAATGGCCCCACAAAAGCTGGTTTCAAATTTCTGTTCCCTGCTAAGTTGTTGAAGTTGGCTGGAGATATTGAGATCTGATCTCCTCTCTTAAAGTTGGGTTCTATGTGTGATTTATACCATCTTTTTTTGTTGTATTCCACTGCTTCTTCTACACATTCTTGAGCATGATTTTTTGCCGGGTCTATCATTTTCTTAAAGTCAAGAGATGTGGGGTGGATGGTGGCTAAGTTTTGGTTCAGGGTATTCATGGGGAGTTTTGGAATCTGTCACAAAACTACCCCACATACTATAGGAAAATCTTACATGATTGTGAGCACAAAGGAAGAGACTGAGTGCAAGGGCAAGTGCAAGGTAGCAAAGCTACTGCAAAGTGCAAAATTATGGTTGGGTAACTCAACACAAAGTGAGAGGGATGAATTGTTAAAGTGGAAAGGAAACTAAAGCCAAGCCCAATGTGATGAATGGATTTAGCAAAATACAAGAATACATGAAATTAACTAAATGAGGAGAAAATCTTCAGGCAAGCAGCGTAGCCTTTATAAGGTAATCCAAAGTGACTAGATACAACCTGATGAACGGCCAACTACAGCTAAGAGGCAATGGGGAAATGAATGACATGAATGGATTGGGAAATGAAATAACAGTATAGATGTTTCAGAGATCATAACATAGATGCAAGGCAATAGATTCTGAGCATACAAGGGTGTAAGGGATGAGATAGGAAGGAGTGACGTGAGAGAAAATGCAAATAAAACAATGTAATTTATGCAGGGTAAGGGAATATCCCAATTTCAAACTATACAGTTGGTGTGGCCTACTAGCATGGGTGAAAGCTAGCTAGAGTGCTTGACCGGGAATGGTAATCCAAGGGCTATTGATACCCAGGAAGGAAGAGCGGAGCTCAAATGGATGGTTGAATGGAGTAGAGTTAACTGTGTTAAAATACGTATGCACTTACGCGTGTGCTACGTATGAGTGTAATCCAAATGGGATGCAAATGTGGGCCTCTGCGGCCCATTGGACACACACACAGACTATACGGGCCCATGTGGATGTCACAGATTTGGGGAAACTGGCCTCAAAACGCGTTCAATAGGCCCATTGGTACACGGGCCCTAACGGGCCTGATGGGGTATATGGGCAAATACAGCCAGATGGGCTTGGATGGGAATAATTGGGCCCAAGGTTTATTTTGGACATACTTGGCCAGACGGGCTGGCCCTCCAAAGTAGTCAATTCTCACATTTTGGGCTTGGGGCGGCCCTTTGGGGACGCTGTCTGTGTCGCAGCCCACTTGGGGCTGCTGCCCATGTTGCGGCCGCTTGTGTTCCTTGGTACGGCCAACGCGGGGCTGTTGCGCGGCCAAGGGATCCCGCGCAGGCCCCGCTGGTCGCGCCCGGCAACCAGCGCCGCAGAAGCAGCGGCCCATGGCCCCGGCTCCCTCTCCTCCCCTTGCTTGCCATTGCAAGGGGGATGGGGGCTGGCTGGCTGGGTTGAACCAGCCAGCAACCGGCCAATGACGCAGTTGGTCAGGGCAGGGGGGACTTGATCACCCTCCTGCCCAGGGAGATGATGGATCCGGCCGCAAGGAAAGCGACTGGACGGTGGGGGGGTTTGACCACCCTCCCACCAGCAAAGAGTGCCGCAAGGGAGCAAAAACCAAAGGAGCGCTTTCCCCCCCCCCCTTTACCAAGGGGACCTAACCACCCCCCAGCCCAATGACTTCTTTGACAACAACTCCCTGGGGCTATCAACCCCCAGGGCCCCTGGTAAGGGGATTTGACCGCCCCCACCAGGGATTTGAGAGAAAGAGGGGGGGGGCAGCATGTCCGCCAGTTACACCCCCCCCTAGTGAGGTTGAAACCGGACCCAGGTGAGTCCTGGGTGCCACCTGGCCCATTTGAGGGGCCAGGGGCTGGCTGCATGAGGCAACCAGCCCGTAAGTATGGTAATGAGGTCATCAGGGCTGGTTGTAATAGACAACCAGACAGGGGATTGAAAGGCAAAGGGGCTGGTTCAGCCCTGTAATGGTGGAAACACAAGAATGGACCGGAATAGGCTGGTTGTAAGGGTTCAGGGACTGACGCCATGCGGGCTGATGTAGTCCAAACCAAGTAACAAGGTCTGTAGAGCCTGTAGAGCTCTTTTGGGGCGGAAAATTTGCCTTTTGGCTTGTTGTATCATGGGCTCACAAGAGGCCAATCTTTTGTACTGAAGGAGCTCTTCTCCCTGCTGTTTTCCTTCATTGATTGATCATCCAATTGAATTCATCCAACATATTGCCCCATTTTGAGAGCCCCATTAGCAACTATTGACACCCAGTGTCCAGCATTTATTTTGCTTTGAATACTGCTCATTTTCCTAAGCTAATTGCTGGCCATAATTATAACAAACTCCAAGGTTTGCAAGTAGGTGCTGAGTCAGTTTCCAAGAATGTAAGGTTTTTATGCAAGCCAGAGTTGATAAGCAGAAGGAAAAATTGATGTTGTGCTTCTATTTGTGTCATGCGTATGGACTGAGGTAGATGGTACTGAGGAAAGGATATGTCAAAGTGAGGGAGACAATAATTGTTAAGCTTGAAGAGTGACAGTTGCCTGGGTATATATAAGCAAGCTCCTGCAAGCGTTCAGATGATTTTCCCATCAATTCAAAAAATTGTTGTGAGTACTGTATACCCGTAGTGATTATCCTACTTCTTTGTCTCTCAAATAAAATTATAATTAAAATATGTTATCATTCTCATCTTGCCATTGTGAAAACTGAATTTGTCAGAATGAACAATGTGTCCCTAGTACTGCCCAAGAGGTCTCCAAGGAAAATGCAAGCTATGTTTTTTGCGCAAGGTTGCTTGCACTTTTCCTATAAATAGAAAACCAATAGTGGATACCCCCGTAGGGTCTAGGAGTGAGGTGCAAAGCCAAAGGTTAGCACCATGAGTGAACTATCAAATACCGCCAGTGCCAGAGATTGAATTGTTAGGCATCCAAAACTCTGGTAGGTTTAAGGCTTAGAGACTAACAACAAATAAAAAGAAATGGAACTAATATAAATTTTTTTCTTTATAGTACTACTGCAATTCAGAAGGTGCACTACTAATACGCCTCCGCCGCCGCCACCATATATTGCATTTTTATTTGGATTCAAGGTGAATCAGATGAATCCCAAGGTGAAAGCCAAGGGATCAGCGGTAGTCAAAGAAGCAAGGGAGTAAGGGATAATGGCTCAATGAGAGGGTGATACAGAACAAAGGGAAGGAAATGAAGAAGAAGGAAACCGGACAGAGGGAAGGGATGGAACGGAACAAGAGATAGAGGAACGGGGTGGAATGGAAGGGAATGAAATGGAAGGCCAAGATGGAGAGAACTGGGTGTGAGTCAAAGTGCCCATCAAAACTGATGTGAGGAAATTGACTGGAAACTTTGGAGAAGGTTTGTCAAGGGGAAATAGGAAGAGAGCATATGAGGAGCTCTTGGAGGAAGGTGGATGGAATGCCTGGCCAAAGAGGGCTCAGACTGCAAGTTGAAAGGAAATCTTTGAAAGACACCTGGTGAAGCAAGTAATGGTGTTGAAAAGGATGTCTTCTTTGATAAAAAACAAGGATTTGGATCAATTTAGGTTGATGGTAGGGCAATTGACCAAGGATTGGGAGGAAGCTGAAGGAGAAGTAAAGGAAAATTTGTAAAAATGTATTTTGTTTTTAGTCTTATTTTATTATAATATATATAGGTCATTTTATTATTATTTTTGTATATATTTATTTTTATTTTTTTTATATTTGAAATAAACAAACGTGAAAGAATAAAAGATTGTGAAAAGAAAATGGATAATTTTTAGGAACTGAAAAGTAGATAAAGTAAGGAAATGGAATGAGATTGATGAGATGGAATGAGATGGAAGTGCAGAATGGGTTTGGAGTCATGATTGGCAAGGTTTGCAATGATAACTTGCAAGAAAGTATTGAATCAAATCAGGAGAGTTGCAAAGGTGATGGGCTGGTTCCCACAAGGTGCAATCTTTGTTGGACTGGAAGCCAGTCCCTTTGATGAGGTATTGAAGTTTTACTTTGCATAACCTGGAATCAAGAATATGACTTACTTTCCACTCTAACTGATCTTGGGCATTGACCGGTTCAGGAGGGGGATGAGTCTTGCCTGGGTAAAAGACTCAAGCTGGCTCTGGGAGAGACACATGAAAGACTGGGTGGATAACTTTCCATTATTCAGGTAAGGTGAGTTTAAAAACATTAGGGGAAATGACTGATTTGACTTTTAAGGGGCCAAGTTTTCTTTCAGAGAAATTTTGGGTGGGGCAAGTACTGAAAATATTGCAAGCATTGAGCCATACTTGATCTCCTACTGCAAAGGTTGGTGCCAAAGTGCAAAGTTGGTCTGCTTGTTCCTTGTAGCGCTGGTTTGCCTCTTTGAGTTTGGTTCAATGTTGCTTTTGAAGAGAATGAATGTGATTAAAGTAATTGGTAGCAGGTTGAGAAGGTGCTATGTGAATAGAAGAAAAAGTTGGGTTTCTACAAAAAAGATTCTGGAAGGGCCACTTTTTGGTGGAAGAATGAGTGGAGTTGTTGTATGCAAACTCAGCTAATGGGATCCATTGCGACCAGTCATCCTGTTGTTAGGCAATGTAAATTCAAAGGTACTGTTTGAGAATCTTATTGAATTGCTTGGTTTGCCCATCCTTCTGGGGTCTAGAGACAAACAAAGATCCACAATCACTAATTTTGTTATCAGGGATACCACTTTTTGAGAATACATATTCTTTAAATAAATTACCTAAGTCTTCTGAGGAGGCCGTCAAATTACTGCAAAGGAATAAAGCCATCTTTGAGAAGAAATCTACTACTACTAAAATATAATCATAACCACTAGAAATAGGTAATTGCAAAATGAAATCCATAGACAGCAAGTGCAAAGGAATAGGCATAATTGAAAGTGGCTGGAGCAGCCCATACTTACGGTGTTTTGAGGACTTGTTAATATTACAATCATAGCACATTTTAACATAGTCTTTTACTTCCTTGGTCATAACAAGCCAGTAGAAGTCTTGTGAAATAAATTGGTAAGTTTTATCCTGCCCATGATGACCAGTGAGCGGGGAATCATGCCTTGACTTGAAGATATCTAAATTAATGCAAAGATTATCTGTTACTAATATAGGGTCCTTATAAACTAAATAACCATTTTTGTCAATACTGTAACCACTATCTAATAGATTTGCACTTTTGCAAAGTTTGGTACACTTGGGATCATTGATTTGGGCTTGTTGTAGTTTGGAAGCTGTATCTTGAAGGTGAGTGATAATTGAACTGATTTGGGAAGATTGGGTTGAGAAGAGTGTCCTAAAGTTTTCAGATTTGTTGTAGGCAAAGGTGCCCCCCCCCTGGGTAAATGTTGTCCCAAAGTGATAAAGCATCAGGGACTACTGCTTGTTTACCAGGAAGGTATGTGATTGTAAAGTTGAAATTGGAGAGGTATTTTTCCCATTGTGCCTGTCTGCTTGTAAGGAATTTTGAGCTCATGAAATATTTGAAAGAATTGTGATCAGTTAGGACCCCAAAGGGTTCCATAAGACTCAAAAGGTATGAACACCATTTCTTCAAGCAAAAAAAATTTGTGAGAATTTCCTTTTCATGGATCTTGTAATGAAGCTCTGCAGCAAGCAATTTACAAGACTCAAAACTCATGGGATGAAAGAGGGAAGAAGAGGAGGAAAACTGCAAGATTACTCCTGCAACCACAAATTTGCTTGCATCCGTTTCTACAATAGTGCAAGCTAGCTTGTTGAAGTGAGCAAGTATTGGAGCAGTATTGAATGCTTTCTTCAGAGCTTTGAGCTCTAAAGCAGCTTGTTCTGTAAAAACAACATGAGTGTCTTTTTGAAGAAGGTTAGTAAGGTTTACAGTTTTCTTGTCATAATGCTCAATAAAACTCCTGTAAAAATTACTGAAACCAAGGAAAACTTGAAGGGATTTGGCCAAAGAAGGTGGGGGCCAGTCCAATATGCGCTGGCTCTTGGCTGGATCCATTTATAGTCCTTTATGCAAAACTATGACACCTAGAAACTGAAGAGAAGGAGTATGGAATTTTCACTTAGAGGATTTTTCAAACAGGTCATTCTTGCAAAGTTGCTGTAGCACCTCTTGCACATGTGCAATGTGATCCTCAAGAGTTTTCAAGTAGAGTAGTATATCTTCAAGATAAACCACAAGATATTTCTCTACAATTTCAGAAAAAATGCTGTTGAAAAAGTGTTGAATAGTGGAAGCAGAATTGCAGAGGCCAAAAGTCATGGGGGTATACTCATAACTGCCAAACCGGGTTCTCATTGCGCTCAAATATTCATGATCTCTTGCAATGTAAACTAGGTTGTAAATTCCTCAAAGGTCTAACTTTGAGAAATCAGAAGCTGCATGGAACAGAATGAGGAGGTGCAACATAGGCAGTACTGGATAGGCATTCTTCTGGGTTACCTGGTTCAGTTTCCTGTAGTCAAAACACAGGTAAAGTCCGCTTTCTTTCTTTGGAACAAATAGGACAGGTGAAGTGGTATTTGAATTGCTTGGTCAAAGAAATCCTTTTGATACATTTTCTGCAATATATTCTTGAAGCGTGGTTAATTCTTGCTTCAAGAGAGATTAGACTGATCCAGGTGCCAGAGGTGGGCCAGTAAGTTCAATCCTGTGATCATAAGAAAAGGATGCAGGAAGTTCATCTGCCTTTACAGCTGAAAAGATGTCAGCAAATTCATGCTAAACCTGAGGCAAAGACTCTCAAATTATTTCTAGATTTTCAATCTTGTCATCTTTGAGCATGGGCTTTGAAGTGCTTGCATAATGGAAGAGGATTGAGGATCTCAAGATACACCCTTTGGTTGGTGCCTGTTTCTCTTCAAAGAAACAAGGAAGGGGTAGGTTGGAAAAATAAGCGATAAATACTAAATCTCAAGAGGGAACTTGGGAATGGAAGTCAGGATATTGCAAATCTCCTGGCATAAAAGTGTCATTCAACTCAAGATTCATCAGATAGGTTGTTTAAGTCCTTTTTGATGGAAGGGTTAGTGTCCTGGGGTTGCAAGGTTCAAAGGTTAATTAATCCTTCTTGCCAATTCACATCCAGATTCCAGTGAAATAGGAAGTTGTAGCCTAGAATGATATCATCCATTCCGGGAATATCCAAGAAAAATAATTCCCATTCAAAGCTGGGGAAATTGGAGAATGCAAAGGTCCATTTTGCCTTTTGGGAAACCCCATGAGATGGCTTGGTTTCACTACTTACTAAAGAGATGGGAAATGTATGTATCTTGGAACGTGTAAGATTTTTGGAAGTGGCAAAAGATTCACTTATAAAAGAAACATTAGCACCAGCATCAAGAAAAACTCAATAAGGGGATTTGTTGGAATGAAAAAGGAAAAATCCCAAACTTGGAGTACCTAGTGACTTGCAAGTGCAAAGATTGACTTGCTGTAATTTAGATAATGTGTAGTTTTCCTTGCAAGTATTAGAGAAACTATGAGCTAATTTTTTGACTGTCTAGCTGCTTTTCACAACTATTGACATTATGTTTTTGTCCACAATACATACATAACCCATTCTTTTCCCTCCTTAGCCATTCCTTGTTCCGGAGCATCACATTTTCTTTCTCCAGGAACTTTGGAGTTTTGGCCACAGCCTTCCCTTTCAGGTTGGAGTGCAACGTTGGATTTTGTTTGGATTGTTTTGGGTTCTTTGAGGATTGTTTGGAGGAGTTGTCTGCCTTTGGAGCTGAGGTTGATGGTACATGGTTGTTTTTTTGAGAGCAGTTCTTTTCATGGTAGCTATTATCAAGCTCAATCACCCAGTCAATTAACTGATGAAGGGATGTTGTCTTATTTCCCCCAACTTCAAGTTGCTAAATTAGGTGTGCCATTAAACCTTTTTGAAAGTGAAATATTAGAGATGCCTTGTTCTATTGGATGCAAGGTTTCTAAGTTTGGAAATTGGCAATATAAATAGAAAATCTACTATTCTCCTTCATGACTCAGTTATTAAGGTTGTATTCTGCCTTTTGGACTTTTTTAGGGTTTCCAAACAGGGTGAAAAATTGCTAATCAAACTTGTCCCAGTTGTTGAGGATACAAGTGGGGCTAGTGTTATCTGATAGTTTGAGATAAGTTTTGAACCACTGAAAGGCTTTTCCACCAAGGAACAAAGACACATACATAACTCTGTGTCTATCAGTAGGAAAATTATGAGGATCATTTGAGAAAATGATTTTACAGGACTGTAAGTAGGCTCTAAGTTTATGGGGGTTTTCCCCAGTAAAATGATCAGGCTGCTTCATGCCCGGAGTACAAAATCTAGGGCCACTTGGATCAGATTTCAAGGCAGTTTGGTTAAGTGCCTGGATCAGGGTCAAGAGCAAGGTCAAAGTGTTGGGTTTGGGAGCAGTAGTGCAAGCCCTTGATCTACCAAAATTCAAGGTTTCATTGGAAGAGTGGTTGGAGTCTTTGATTTCTCAAAGGGGGTCCACAGCTTCCCAAGAAGGAGAAAGGGGATATTCAAGGGGTTCAACCAAAGGGGATTTAGAAGAACCAACAGGGTCTAAAGGTTGTCTGGCCCAAGAAGCGCTGGATCTCCCTACCCAATGGATATAATCATTATAAGGGGTGAGGGAAGCCTTCCCAGTTGAGCAAGTACGTGAAATTGTAAAAGAAATATATTATAGGTTGGAAAACTAAAATAGATCAGTTGAGTTAGTTAATTCACTGTCACATGATCACTTCACGTACTATAGGGAAATCTTAGATGATTTTGAGGGCAAAGGAAGAGACTGAGTGCAAGGGCAAGTGCAAGGTAGCAAAGCTAACTGCAAAGTGCAAACTTATGGTTGGGTAAATTGACACAGAGTGAAAGAGATGGATTGTTCCAATGGAAAGGAAACTAAAGCCAAGCCCAATGCAATGACTGGATTTAGCAAAATGCAAGAAGGTATGAAATTAACTAACTGAGGAGACAATCTTTAGGCAAGCCGCGTAGCCTTTATACAGTAATTGAAAGTGACTAGATACAAACTGCTAACTGGGGAGACAATCTTTAGGCAAGCCGCGTAGCCTTTATACAGTAATCCAAAGTGACTAGATAAAAACTGATGGACGGCCAACTACAGTGAAGAGGCAATGGGGCAATGAATGACATGAATGGATTGATAAATGAAATAACAGTCTAGAAATTTCAGAGGTCATAACGTAGATGAAAGGCAATAGAGTCTGAGTGTACAAGGGGGTAATGGATGAGATAAGAAGGAGTGATGTGAGAGACAATGCAAATATGAGGATGAGACAATGCAAATATGAGGATGAGACAATGCAAATATGAGGATGAGACAATGCAAATATGAGGATTTAATTTATGCAGGGTAAGGGACAATTCCAATTGCAAACTATACAGTTGGTGTGGCTGACTAGAATGGGTGCAAGCTAGCAAGAGTGCTTTACCAGGAATGGGAACCCTAGGGCTATTGATACCAAGGGTGGATGAGCAGAGATCAAATGGATGGTCAACTGGAGTAGAGTCAACTGCAAGGTTTGCAAGTAGGTGCTGAGTCGGTTTCCAAGAATGGAAGTTCATTATGCAAGCCAGAGTTGATAAGCGGAAGGCACCATTTATGTTGTGCTTCTATTTTTCACGTGTATGGACTGAGGTAGATGGTACTGAGGAAAGGATATGTCAAAGTGAGGGAGACAATTGTCCTTCAGCTTGAAGCATGAAAATGATATGCTGTAGAAAAGGCTAAAGTAGTACCCAGTATATAATGTAGATTCCTCCAGAATTCAGAAGTGAATTTGGGGTCTCTGTCACTGGTTATAATTTCAGGTATACCTACATCAACTATAATCATGTTCCAAAATAACAAAGCCACACCCATGGAACAATCTTCTTTGTGGTTAGGTAAAAACCTTTCCTTCTTAGAGTATCTGTCTACTATGACCAGGACAGTTGGGCTCCCAGGAGGAAATGTGATTTGTCCAAATTCCCGCACACATCCGTGGAAAGCAACAAATCCGCGCACCCCTGAGAAGCAGAACTGCCACCCTGTCTGCCTACCCTGACAATCCCTGTACGCAGCCCTGGGCATCTGACAGGTACGCAGCGGCGGGACTACAGACCAACAGAGTGACAGATGGTTTGAGAAGCCCAGGTACCATGTAAAAGTGCTACAACTAAGACAGGGACATAGTACATATGTAAAATATGTCCCTGTGGATAGTAGATATTCTAAAAATACATAAAAATATATAAAAATACTTAAATAAACTTTCTACATATCTTTTTACAAAATATAATAAGAATACCAAATATTTCAAAAAATAAGATAACTACAGTTGGTAAAATATCTTAAAATACTTTAAATATAAAATTGTGACAGCTTGAAGACATCAGTATGTCCGTGGCATAATGAGTAAACTGATTATGTAAAACTATCACATATATTCTCATAATTTAAATTTTTAATTAATTATTTCAAGCAAATAAACAGAATTTTGAAAATAAGGATCAAAATCAATATTATGATTTTACTCCCATCAGCTAACCCATAATGAAAACCCATCTAAAATCTGATTACCCGTAGGAATTTCTACTAAGAAGACTTATTAACATAATGGGAGAATTTACTAAGGATAATTAATGAAATAATGATCATGTGGATAGATTAGTGTTATTCACACGTGAAAACATCAATAAAAAGGTAGAATAATTCCCATACCCTGTGGAATTAGATATTACCCGTGCTAAAGCACCAAGAAAATGTGAAAGGCTACCACTGGCTACCCTGCTAGCCTTAGCACCGGTCAATTTGAGCCCCTGTATCTCTCAGAAGGACAGAATGGGGACCCAAAAAGCTATAAATATAGAGCTCTTTTGAGGTTATTGATACCCAGAGACCCAGTTATATTTACATCAAGAAACCATGCCAAGGTAATCAGATACTTATAAGAGATAACAAAGTGATTTATGGCTTTGGTCTGATTAATAATATCTGTCCCAAAACTCTTTTTATGAATTTAAACTGCTGAACAACCTTTTAAACCCCCATAATAGGTTTAAACCACCAGTACAGGTCCCAAACAGGTACCTAAAGGATCCAATAATATACCAGTGAGTTTTATTATCCTTTTTCTGTTGTGGAAGCTTGGTTGAAATCCCCTGAAACACCATAATATATTTTATATATATATTATCTTTGGGAAATATCTACTTTAAGAATATAAATTAAAGGTTCCAAAGTAACCAGGTATATGTGTTTTCAAAGTGAATTCCCTGAAGAGAGGTGTTAAAGATCCCCAATATCATTGTGGAACCTCTATTAATTTGTTCAATAATCAATTTATTAATACTGATTAATAAAATTCAATCATAACCAAACCAATCAACCTTGCAATAGCTTTATCCAAATATTTTATGGATTTTTTCTGCGTTTATTGAATAATATATTTATTATTTATTCCACCATCTCTGGTAGCTAGAGGTTAGCAAGGGTCTTGACATCCAGAATGCTGACATGTTGAGTGTTTTGAGTTAAAATCATTTTCTTGAGTGCTTTGAATGATATTTACTTGGTAAGTAAGTTCACATTGTGTTGTGCTGATCCCATCATAAGGAGTATTTTTACTTCTTATGATGCAATTAGCTTAAAAAAATTTGAACTTGGTTTTTTTTGGTGTTTTTACTTTAGGGATGATCCATTGAGGTGGGGTTGATACAAGTGCACCTGAATGGAATTGCCCTATTTTTTGGGGGCTTGATTTAGTTTTGCACTGTTGAAACTTGTAAGGGGACAATCCCATCACAAGAAGTGTTCTTAATTATTATGAGGGCATCAGCTCAACACAAGTTGAACTTCATAGAGGTGGTTTTTTTTTATTTTATTTAAATATTATATTGCTTGAGGGCTGTATTGTATGTACATTTTTCCTTTTTATTTTGAATTACCCATTTATTTATGTTTTTTTGGGGAATTCTTTTTGATTTTTTCAACTTTTCAATTGTTCATTTTTTATTTATTCATTGAGCAATGAATTTGCATTCATTTCCCTAGATTTGTGAAATTTTCACAATTTTTTTGAATTTTATTTTGAATTTTTAAGTTGTTTTAACTATTTTATTTTTTTCCCAATTTTTAGAAATGTCTTCTAACTTTTTTTGGTGTTTTTTTCTTTTTCTTTTTTTCAATTTTTTTCTTCAATTTTTTTATTTTATTTTTTTTATTTTTTTATTTCATGTTTTTTTGAATCACAACCATGGAGTTGTGAACAAGTTTTGAATGGCTGTTGAAAACTCAGATGGGTTGAAAACAGCCTTTCACAACTCTGCAGGTTAAGAACCTCCCTGAACTGTGCCACAAAAGCCAATTTGGGTTGTGAAGGGTTTGTGATAGGTTGCAAATTTAACACTTCCATAATTTTTTATTGTGTTTTTTAAGCTTGGTTTAATGTTTAATATTTCTTTTATTTATTTCTTATTTTTATTTATTTTTTATTTATTTATTATTTATTTATTATTTTTATTTATTTATTTTTCAAGGAAGAGGAGGAGGGTTGAAGGGATAATATCAAGGCCAAACAATGAAAGGAAGGAGGACAAATTGGTAAGGACAATATTTTGGGTAAGGGAGAGGAGTAGCCTAAGAAGAATGTGAAAATTATGTGCTTGTCTGTGAGGGAGAAAAGGTGGGATTTTTGTTCTGTTTGAGTTGATGTTGACAGGATTTTTGATTTTATGAATCAATACCTGAGAATGATGATGTTGGTGATGGGCTGGAGCCTGGGAAGGATGAGGATGGGTGGTAGGATGAGTGTTATAGGATGATTAAAATGATGATGGTGTTGGATGATGATGATGATAATGATGGTTGAGGAGGTTGTGAGTAGGCATTGAAGAACTTGTGGCTAGTTTTGGTTTGATTCTGTGATTGATTGAGACCTGGTGGTTGGAATCAGATTTGATACAGAGGGTGTTGTTTTTGCTGGATGAGTTGGAATGGCTTGGTTGAGGTTCAAGTGAGAAGAGTTTGGAGTAGATTGAGCTGTCCCTCCTACAAAGGTCAGTGGTGATTGGGCCAATTGAGAATTTTCAAGATGAGGGTGAGGATGAAGAAGATGGTGAGATATATTAATCAATTTTGAGACCAGGGTAAGAGTTTTTTGATGAAGTTGACTGAGGGGTTGGGGTTTTTGAGTCTGATTGGGATTGGTGGTCAAAGAGTGAGCATGTATTAATGGCAAGTTTTGAGGATGGGTTGCAGGTTGAGATTGCAAGTGAATGTGCTGTGGGGATTGAGGGTGTGGGTTGTGTGGCTGAGAGGGATGACGGTGAAAATGATGATTGGAAGGAGGAGGAATTGAGTTGGTTGGAGATGAGTGAGAGTTAGAGAAAAGATGGTTTTATGATCCTAAAAAATTAGTCTTCAAAGTTGAGTGAATGAATGAGTCTTCAAATTAAAGTGAATGAATGATTCTTCAAAGTAAAGTGAATGAATGAGTATTCAAAGTAAAGGGAATCAATGAGTCTTCAAAGTCAAATGAATAAATGAGTCTTCAAAGTCAAGTGAATGAATGAGTCTTCAAATTCAAGTGAATCAATGAGTCTTCAAATTCAAGTAAATGAATGAGTCTTCAAAGTCAAGTGAATCAATGAGTCTTTAAAGTCAAGTGAATGAATGAGTCTTCAAAGTCAAGTGAAGGAATGAGTCTTCAAAGTCAAGTGAATGAATGAGTCTTCAAATTCCAGTGAATGAATGAGTCTTCAAATTCCAGTGAATGAATGAGTCTTCAAAGTAAAGTGAATGAATGAGTCTTCAAAGTCAAGTGAATTAATGAGTCTTCAAAGTCAAGTGAATGGATGATTCTTAAAATTCAAGTGAATTAATGAGTCTTCAAAGTCCAGTGAATGAATGATTCTTCAAATTCAAGTGAATAAATGAGTCTTCAAAGTCAAGTTAATGAATGAGTCTTCAAATTAAAGTGAATGAATGAGTCTTCAAAGTCAATTTACTGATAGCTTGCAGATGATGATGAGGATGGATTCAGGAGCTGGAAATCAGTGGACTCTGGAGATGAGGTTGACCATTGAAATGGTTGAATAATGAGTTGGAGATATTTTTGTTAGGGTTGGTCTGATGAAAATTATTTCTATGAAAGCTCTTGTTCCTCAAAGCTCTTTCCATAATTTACATTGAATTTGGGAGATCCTTCAATTTTATATCTCCTCTTCTTTTCATGCTAAACCTCTGGATCTCCTCAAGGTCCTCCAATACTTGGTGTAAACTCCAGACCTCCCCTGGTTGCCTCATAATCTGAATGTCCTGGTTAGTTTTTTTAAAACCCAGAGTGGCTTGAGGATTGGGTATGTAAAATAACATTCAGACTCCTAGGATGAGAGCGGAGGGTAGGATGATTGGAGTGGAGGACTAGGTTAAAATGAGAGGGATTTTGAAAGTGTTGAAGATGAGGCCTGAAGAGCTGTTAATAAGGAATATCAATCAAAAATTGATGGGAAATCTGCTGAGGGAAAGAATTTTGATGCCTGTAGAGGTGAATAAACATTCTCAAAGGAGTTGCCTGATTTCCAAAAACCAGGCATCACAGGCAGTGTTATGCCCCCTTCAAGAGTTTATTTGAAATTTGAACTTTAATTCACCAGCTTTGTCTGTACAAATAATTGAACTAATGTTTATGGCTGTTATTCTTGAAATTAAATTTGTAAAAAGGAATAACACTTCTAAAACATAATTCCTGGTTTATGGAACCTGGGAATCAACATGAATTAATTTTAAACTTGATGTACAGAGAATCTTGATGCCTGTAGAGGGGCATGACCATCATCAAAGCTGATGCTTGGTTCACAGAAAACAGGCATAACCTTTTGGAATTTCTATTCCCCTGTAGAGGGTTAATTTCAATTATAACATTCAGGAAAATTAATCAAAAGATTTTTATAGAAAAAGCTGGCGAATTAAACTTCAAATTTGAAATTGACTCTCTACAGGGGAATAACACTGCATCCCTATACAGCTTTAATTTTTCAGTTTAAATCTCCTAAATAAAAGAGAAAATAAAATTTCAGACAAATTTTCTGCCTGATATGTGATTCTGTGATTCTTTAAATGACCAAAATTAAAAAAAGTATGATGGTTGAGAAATTCAGCACCTAAGCTTTGGCATTTTGTATGGCAATTATATATTCCCCCTCCATTTGTGGGTCATCCAATGGAGCTCTCATGCACTTTTATTCACATAACTATATTCAAGTCATCATTTAAGATATTTGTCTGGCTTTTCAGCTTGAAATTATCAGCAATATGACTCATAATTCAATTAAATTGAAAAAATTTACACATGCTTCTTGATTTTTTTTTATTTAAAATTTCATGCAAATCATTTTATTCCCCCTTCTATTCCCAAGACTTATCTGATTAAAAAAAAACCAATCATAGGGAGAGGAAGCATTAAACTCTCTGGTAAGCCATTCTACAAAAAATTCCACATGATATTTTTCACATATTCTCAATTGAAATTAGTGATGCTCATGTGCTCATATTCAATCAAACAGAACGTGAATCAAATTAATATCATCCGTATAAATATTGATAATTTCAGCTTCAATATCCCAAATACAAGAGCACATCAAACTTCAGCAAAATTTACTTCATGTTATGTGATTCTGTGATTCTTTACAAGACAAAAATAACAAAAAAATTACCATGATGAAGCTATCCAGAACCTAAAATTTGGGAGAGTGTATTTCTTCCTTGTTTATTTGAATCATTTATTTCAAAGAGCATTCCTTCCTTAAGGGTACACCTGCCAAGATTACAAGTCATTATTTGAATTGAATAGATCATCACACATGAACATAGAACCGAAATTTTCCAAGCTTTTTGCAATGTTCCATCAAGCATTTGGAGAAGTCAGGGATCTTTATTTTATTCATGGAAAGAATTCAAAAATTGCTTCAATCCAATGATTCTCTAAAATTTTAAGGAATCTATCATCATCTAATATAATATCTGTTCAATTAAAGTTCTTCTATCATTAACAGGTTCAAGTTCATCAATTTATTTGAGCATGCTAAATCTTAGACCATTCAAAAAATCAAGCTGAGAATCACTAAGATTCTTGATCATATTAAGATACTTCTTGAAATTTCTTTTTAGAGTCAAGTACTTATTTTAACATACCTGTCTTGAATTTTCTATGTTGGAGGGATGCAGAGAGTTGGGGGAAGTGGAGGAAGGAAAAAAACAATCTATTTGTACCCTAAATGTCAGATTATTTTCCACAGAAATTGGAAAACTGGTGGTGTGGTAAATTTCCCAAAAGTTGCTTACTTTGAAGGGATTAAATTAATCAAAATTATTCAAAAGTCATTAATGTCTGAGATAAATCAAAGATAAAACTGAAAAAAATCAAAGAGAAACCAAGGAGAAATGAATGGAATTATTGGGGGAAAGATAATGGAAACCTGTAAGACCACTTTGATAAGTCCAGTTGAAACCAATTAGAAACACACTGTAAAATTTGAAGAATCAAATCAGAATTCATTGTTAAATTTTGGATAATTTAAGAGAATCCTCAAAAGAAAAAATAGATCAACTTTGTTTCCATCTTTGTGAAATATACCAGAAAAAAAAATATTGATGGTGATTTTCTCAGGAAATTGATGATAAAATTTGAAGCAATTGGGGAGACCAACATGGTGAAGTGAATTCTCTGGTCAGCCAGAGATGGCTGATTTTTACTGGTTAAGTATTGAAATAACCAGTTAAAATTGGAAATAGATTAATGTCACCCAGCCACCTGAGTTACTAAGAAGGTCAAGAATTTATGTTAAATGGTGAAAATAAGAAAGACCACTGCCAAATCAAATCTCAAAGTTAGTAAGACTACCCTTCAAAGCTCAAAATAGAGCTCAAAGTTAGGTGCAAGTTGCAAGGGGGAAATGTTTTGATAATACAACTTGTTATAATTATGGCAAGCAATTAGCTTAGGCAAATGAGAAGTATTTAAAGCAAAAGAAATGCTGGACACCTTGTGTCAATAATTGCTAATGGGCTCTCACAATGGGGCAATACGTTGGATGATATTGTTGATGAATTCAATTGGATGTTGAATGAATGATGGAAAACAGCAGGGAGAAGAGATCCTTAAGTACAAAAGATTGGCCTCTTGTGAGCCCATGATACAACAAGCCAAAAGGCAAATTTTTACGCCCCAAAAGAGCTCTACAGGCTCTAAAGGCCTTGTTTCTTGGTTTGGGCTACATCAGCCCGCATGGCATCAGTCCCTGTACCCTTAAAAACAGCCTATTCTAGTCATTTCTGCTGTTTCCATTGTAACAGGGCTGAACCAGCCCCTTAGCTGTTTAAACCCCTGGCCAGTTGTCTGTTACAACTGGCCCTGTTACCTCACATGCTGGCTGGTTGCCTCATGCAACCAGCCCCTGGACATACAAATGGCCAGGTGGGACCCAGGACACACCTGGGTCCGGTCTCAGACTCACATGGGGGGGGTGTAACTGGAAGACATTCCGCCCCCCCCTCTTTCTCTCAAATCCTGGAGGGGGCAGTCAAATCCCACTACCAGGGGCCCTGGAGGTTGATACCTTCAGGGTTTCATCAAGGTAAGAGGGCTGGGGGGTGGTAAAATCCCCTCCAGTCAGTCGCTCGTCCCCCTTTGTAAAGGGGGGGGGGAGAGCTCCCCTTTTGTTGTGCCTTGCTTTGATGGTGGAGGGGTGATCAAATCCCCCCCCACCGCCGGTTTCCTTGCTGCGACCGGCCCAGCCATCCTCCTGGGCAAGGGGGTGATGAAATCCCCATCACCATGACCGGTCGCCCTCCTGCGGCTGGTTGCTGGCTGGTTCAACCCAGCCAGCTGTTTCCTTCCCTCTTGCAATGGCGAGCAAGGGAAGGCAGGGGAGCTGGGGCCGGTGGCCCCTGCTCCTGCAGTGCTCACGGCAAGTTGCAACCGGCTGGGCCCGCGCGGCGTTTCACCGTGCGGGATCCCTTGGCCGCTGCCACAGTCCCACCCGGGCCATCAGGCCCCGCATGGGCCAAACCAAGGGAGAGGAGTGGTCCTGTGTGGGCCGCGACATGGGAAGAAGCCCCAAACGGGCTGCAACACAGGCGGCGGCCCCAATGGGCCGCCCCAAGCCCAAAAAGTGAGTTTAACATACTTTGGCGGGCCAGCCCGTCTGTCAAAGTATGTCCAAAATCAACCTTGGGCCCAATTATGCCCATACAAGCCCATATACCCCACCAGGCCCGGTAGGGCCCGTGTATCAATAGGCCTGTTTCACGCATTTTGAGGCTATTTTCCCCAAATCCGTGACATCCACACAGGCTTGTATGGTTCCCGTGTGTGTCCAATGGGCTGCAGAGGCCAACATGTGCATCCAATTTGGATTAAACTTATACGTAGCACATGCGTAAGTGTATACGTATTTTAACAAAACTGAGGCAAATCTTGAGGTAAATAATCAGAATGATCAATCATGCAAGAAAATATAAACTTGACTAAATGAGGAATCAAACCAAAGCTAAAGTCTTTTCCTTTGAAGATAACATAAATTGTGGTGCAGATGAATATATGCAAACAGATTATTTTCTCTCTAGCTGGGAAAAGGAAGGATGAAGGTAATTTATGGAAATAAAAGCCCAATTGAAATGAGAACATGAAATTTCAAGCAGATGATGAAAACATGTGAATCAAAATACAACAGAAGGTGAGAGGATAATGAATTTAATGGAGATGAATAAAGATGAAGAGTTTTAAATAGGCTGTAAGGCCCCAGAGAGAAGAGTGGGATTTTGTTGGCCACTGAGGAGACAACTTAGGAGTGATGATAAGGCTACAAAGAGCTAGGGTAGAAAACTTATTAATTGTGAATTAAAGTGGAACTGATCTGTGTTAAGTTGACAAGTGGGAACTAAATTGTTACTTGCAAAGACCAATGGACTAACAAGCAATTCGAATTAACAATGATGAAGGAGTGTAAAAATAAAGGAGAAGGAATCTTTACCCAGGGCACCTTTTCTAATGTTGGAATTGGCCGCTACAAGATGGAGGATAAGGAAAGAAAGAGATAAAGAAAATAGTAAAGAAGGAAATGGATCTGTGATAACAAGAGAGCACACAAGGATGAGAAGAAGGAAATTTAGAGATAATGAGAGCAGAAGACAGATCTCTCACATCTGATCAGCCTGAGTGATCTGAAATTGCCTTTGAGAGTGATGTTGAAGAGATTTGGGATCAGAGCTGAGCAAGGAGCGGTTGAGGATGATTAAGATGAGTAGTTGGAGGAGTGGATGGTGGTTAAGATGTTGAGATGATAGGTTGAAAGTGTTGAGTTTGAGTGATTAGATGAGAAGCGGAAGGAAGCGGGAGGAAGCGGGAGGTTGAATTGAATGGATGGAGGGAGAGAGGGTTCAAGGTGTGAGGAGACAAGTAAACAAGGATTGGCAAGAGGGAAGAGATGAGGAAGATGTTGGGTTTGGAGTTGGGGACCGGATGAGTTAGGGGTTGGTTGAACTTCAAGTTAGGGAAGAGTTGGGTGAGCCAATTCTCTCCACTTCAGGATTCTGCACCGGGGTGAGTTGAGAGGTTGCAGTGTCAGTGGAAAGTGGGAGAGGAGAGTGGACAAGGAATGAGAGGGTGGATACAGCAACAGAATAGAAGGGGGAAATGACAAGAGTAGGAAGGGAAATTGACAACACGCCACCATGATCAGATGTGAGAGGATAGGGTAGCGGAGATGAGATTGAGTATGGAAGATCTTAGAGCTGCTTTAGTGAGGGAGTTGGCAAGCATTTGGCTTGAGGTGATGAGATGAGTGATGAGCAAATGATTGTTTTGTTGTTCACGTAGCCACTTGATTTGCGTATCAACATGTTTCAGAGCACCATGGTGGGATTCTTGATTGACTAAATGGTTCAAGGCTTTGTTGTCAATGAACAAGCAGTAGGTGTGATTGATGGAGGGATTAATTTTGTGGAGGAGTTGGGAGAGCCAGATTTTTTCTTGCTTTGCAAGAAAAAGAGCCTTGAGCTTGCCTTTGGTGGATGATAGAGAGATGGATCCTTGCAGCTTGCTGTGCCACAAGACTGGACAGCCATAGAGCATGATCAGATATCCAGTGTGACTTTGACGCGATTCAGGATTGTTTCCACTGTTGGAGTCCCTAAAGACTTCTATATTGTATTTGAAGGAGCTATTTTGAAGGCGCAGGGCCATGTCTTTGGTGGTGTTGAGGTAAATCCAGGCGTGTTTTGATTCTAGCCAGTGTTGGGTGCTGGGTTTTTTGTTGAAGCAAGAAAGGTTGGATACGGCGTAGGAGAGATTGGGTTGTGTTTGGCTGGCAATGAAATTGAGAAATCCAGTGGAGGATCAAAAGTTGATGTGAAATTTTAGGAAGTCCTTGTGCTCATCATTGGAGGCGCTGGAGAGCTTGATGTTTGGAGTGAACGGAGTGCTGATTGGTTTGAAATCAGTGAGGCCAAGCTCTCTGAGCAGGTTCTTGATGTGATTGGTCTGAAGGAGTCCGTATCTGTTCTTGGTTTCAAACAGTTTGTTTCCAAGAATCTTGCAGAGCGGTCCATCCTGCAAAATTTTGAACGCGGTCTTGAGACTGTCTCAAAATTCGATGGAATTACCAACAATCAGAAGGTTGTCAACGTAGACAAACACGTAGAGCTGTCTTGTTGTGCTGATGTATAGACATGGATTGGCTCTGGAAGTGGTGAAGCCCTTGTTCAGGAGCCAGGATTTGAAGGTTTCATACCAAATTTTTGGAGCCAGCTTTAATCCATAGAGCGCTTTGTTCAGCTTAAGGTAAGGAAATGGGGAGTCATAGCCAAGAGGGGTTTTAATGAAAATGTCTTTGTTGAGCGGAGCGTGAAGGAAAGCTTATTTTATGTCCATCTGCCAGAGCTTGAGTTTGTGGTGCAAAGCATAAATAAGAAGCACTTGCAGAGTCGTGATTGATCCAGTAGGGGCATAGGTTTGGCCATAATCAAAGAATTCCACCTGTTTGAATTCTTGAACGCACAAGTGTGATTTGAAAGAGACTCCGGATTCATTGAGACTGTCCTTGATTTGGTAAACCCAGACCGTTGTCAGGGCATTTTTGCCTTCAGGAAGTGAGTAGAATCCTTCCCACACCTTCATGACTTCAATGCTGGTCAGTTCTGATTTCATGGATTTGATCCAGTTAGTGGCTTTGTAATAGTTCTTTGGTACGAATCGGATCATGAAGCCATATCATTGAGGTTTTTTGAGGGTGTTTGAATTACGTAGAGTTGGTGCAGAAGACATGAGAATATCCTTGGCTACGGCGTTTTCATCTTCCAAATCGGACTTTGATAATTTGGAGTTTGAGTCAACATGGGAAGGGGATGGATGGTTGAGAGCAAGTTCGCTCTGAGGGGAGTTTTGAGTGAGAGGAGTTTTGATGGAAGAGGATGAAGGATCATTATTGGAGTTGGGGAAGGAGACAGGAGACGAGTGGGAGTTAAGGATGTCAGTGAGAAGAGGACTATCAGTAAGAATCAAATCAAAGAGGGAGTTGGAGCTAGGGTATTCATCTGAGGTAGAAGATGGAAGGGACAGATTTTCAAAGACTTTTACATTTTTGGAACAAGCAATGGACTTGGAGGATGAACAATAAATTTGATACGAGTTAAGATCTATGTTGAATCCAGTAAAAATACCCTCTAGGCCTTTTTTGTCCAATTTGCCGGTGGAATGGGCTTGATTGAGGATGATGGCCTTGGAGCCAAGGATAAAAATGAGATGAAGTTTGGGAGGAATTCAGGTCCAGAGTTCATATGCTGAGACTTTGGACTTAAAGGAGGGAATGAGATTGAGAATGAGACAAGAGCTGATTAGAATTTAATCCCAGAGAAAGGCGGAAGTTTCATGCTGATCATGGCAGTTTGTGCCGCTTTGAGGATGGTTTGGTTTCCCCTTTTGGCCACCGGGTTGTGTTGAGGAGTATAGGGTTTGGAGGTTGAGTGCTTGATGCCGTTTTTGGAGAAGAAGGTGGAGAGCCAATGATTGGCAAACTTGCTGCAATTGTTGGAATGAAAAATCTTCAGCATTCGCCCTTTCTGGTTGGTGTGAAGTTTGATGAACTTGATCACCTCTTCAGGTACGTCGGATTTGAGTCTGATTGGTACACAAGTCTTGAACTTTGACCAGTTTTTGGTGAGCAGCAGGAAGTAAAGACATCCAGAAAGCAATGGTGGATTGATTGGACCACAAACATCGGCGTGAATCTGTTCAAAGGATTCTTGACTAGGAGGTAAGTGGTTTTGAAAGGGTTGTTGATGGATCTTTCCTTTTGCGCAGGAGATGCAATTGATTGGGTCATATTTAAGGTTGGGAAATTCTTTGGAGAGGAGGCACGTCTTTTCAAGATGGGGCTGACAGAATTGTTTGTGGATTGTGGATAGAGAGATGAACGAGTAGGAAAGAGCAGGAAAATTGAAACCTTTGTTGATGAAGAAGAGAATGTCCTCAATGATGCCGGACATGATTTGAGCGCCGTCAAGGGTGATGGAAAACTGATTCGGAGACAGGAGGGTCAGAGAACACCCTTTCTGGATGAGTTGACCAAGTGAAACCAGGTTTATAGCAAGATTGGGGACTTAGAGGGAGTTTTGAAGATGAATGGTGGCAGAAGTGGTTGTTATGGTGGCCGTTCCTTTTCCAAGGGAGGAGATTGGTGTGCTAGGGTTACCTGTTTGCACTTTGGTTTCATCGGGCTGAAGGTGAGGAAAGAAATTCGGATTGTTGAACATGCTGCTTGAGGCGCCAGAGTCCAGCAGTACTTGGTTAGGGATCAGGATGGGAGAGGAGATCATGGCCAAAATGTAGGCAAGATGAGCTGAGGATGATTTTTGAGGATTTTGGGGAGCGTTGGATGGAGGTGTCAATTCCGGACCACTTTGTTGATTACCATAATTGGGTTGCAGGTGAGGGTAGAGCCACCAACATTTGCTTTGATCGTGGTTGGCCTGAGGGTTATGCCAGGTTGATCGGCACTTGATAGCTTCATTCTTAATAACCAGAGCTGACGCACTGGATCCGCCCATGATTTTGTTTTTGACTTTATTGAGATGTCACAGGACAAGATTGGCGTCAATGTTGGACTCTCCAAGCGAGTGGGTAATAGTGGTCTTGAGGTGCTCAAGTGCTGGTTGGAACTTTTAGAGAAGCAGTTAGGCGGCTATGTCATTGTCCATTTTTATTCCAATCTTGGCGATTTGAAGAAGACACAATTGGGCATTGGTGATAAATTTTTCAACTCTCTTGGGGTTGAACTGGAGGTTGAGAAGATTGAAGAAAACCCTAGAGCGGTTGGCAGTTTGAGACAAGGCATAGTATTCATTGATTGATTTCCACAGTTCAATTCCATTGGTCGGATGATGATTCTTGATGCAGTTGATGTAAGTGCGGTTTTCCAACTTGGCAAGAATATATCCAACTATTTTGAGATTCACCTCTGGTGGACACTTATCAGGTTTGGAGGAATTGAGCCAGTGGGAGATTCCCTTCAGGGAGAGAATGGTTGTGATCTTGGACCGCCACAGGGAGAAGTTGGAGTTGCTGAGATTGGGAATGGAATCCGTCAGGGTCTTCAGTAGCGTTTGTGTGGGGTCCATTGGTCTTTGATGGTCAAGAGTTTTCCAGGCAGCTTCAGACAAGGGAACCTTTGGCTTTTAACCTTGTTAAGTTGACAAGTGGGAACTAAACTGTTACTTGCAAAGAACAATGGACTAACAAGCAATTCAAATTAACAATGATGAAGGAGTGTAACAATAAAGGAGAAGGAATGAAATGTGAAGGAATCCTTACCCAGGGCACCTTTTTTAATGATGGAATTGGCGGCTATGAGATGGAGGATAAGGAAAGAAAGAGATAAAGAAAATAGTAAAGGAGGAAATGGATCTGTGATGACAAGAGAGCACACAAGGATGAGAAAAAGGAAATTGAGAGATAATGAGAGCAGCAGACAGATCTCTCACATCTTATCAGCCTGAGTGATCTGAAATTGCCGTTGAGAGTGATGTTGAAGAGATTTGCAATCAGAGCTGAGCAAGGAGCAGTTGAGGATGGTTGAGATGAGTAGTTGGAGGAGTGTCTGGTGGTTAAGATGTTGAGATGATAGGTTGAGAGCGTTGAGTTACAGTGATTAGATGAGAAGCGGAGGGAAGGGGGAGGAAGCAGGAGGTTGAATTGAATGGATGGAGGGAGAGAGGTTTCAAGGTGTGAGGAGACAAGTTGACAAGGATCAGCAAGAGGGAAGAGATGAGGAAGACGTTGGGTTTGGAGTTGGGGACGGGATGAGTTAGGGGTTGGTTGAAATTCAAGTTAGGGAAGAGTTGGGTGAGCCAATTCTCTCCACTTGAGGATTCCGCACCTGGGTGAGTTGAGAGGTTGCGGTGTCAGTGGAAAGTGGGAGAGGAGAGTGGACAAGGAATGAGAGGGTGGAGACAGAAACAGATTAGAAAGGGGAAATGACAAGAGTAGGAAGGGAAATTGACAACAATCTGGTGAGGAGGAAAGTTCCCTCCCATTTAGAAGTCTGGTAATCAGAAATATTTCATTGATGATACCAGTAAACGACCAAATTTGAGAAAAGCTAGAAAACCCCAAAGGGGGCCTGAGACAGGAGTAATTATATCATAAAAAAAGTAAGATAGAAATAAAGGTAACCAAATTTTTTAGTTGCAGAATATGAACAGAAAAAGACAACAAAACCAGACTAAGTCCTTGGAATGAGAAAAGGTGTGATGAATTTTGTAAATTAGTTGAATTTTTGAATATTAAGCTGTGAATGGTAAGTTTTATGATGACTGGAAAAGGGTTGGAAGTGGTGGCTAGGCTTGCGCAAGATGCATAGCTTAACAGAGATAGACGTGAAGGGGGTAATCCCAACTGCAAGCTGAATTTGAACTAGTTGTAGATGGTATGGAAATGTGAAATTGAAATTTCAGGGAAAGACTCAGGTACCAGATATAGAATGCATCTTGAAATTCAAAAATAAAAGAGGATTGAATTTGATTGTATAATTCTTTTAGTTTAAGAATAATAGATTAAGGTGGATTATACTAAAGAGAGGAATATAACAAATTTATTTTGAAAAATAAAATAAAATATTTGTAGAATTAAACTTTCTTGGTTAGAAAAATCACAAGGTCCTGCAAGCTGCTATTAAATCTTGACATAACTAAAAATTTTCAAGTCCCTAATTATTTACTACTGTGATAAATTAAATAACCATTAATTGAATAATTATACCACCACCCTCCAAACTCTTGGTTTCTGTTTTATCATCACATAAAAATACTCCCCTCTCCTCAGTATTATCTACCTCATTCTATAGGCATGAAACCAAAAGCATTTTAAGGGAAAATGCAAGCCACTTTTACCTTGGAATTTCAAGAGACCTTCTATCTCTTGCTACTCAGACAGCACTTGAAATCACCCTTGCATTTTTAAGTTTAATCTAAAACTAGTTATGATTTATCTGGCAATGGGTATCATACTCTTGAACTTCCATCTCTGGTTAACTAAGGATCTTGCAAAATCCTAACTGCCTTTCAGTTCCATTTCCAGTCACCTTCAAACAATAGTTTTTAAATTTAATATTAAACAATACAACTAATTGCTGAAAATTAATAACACCTTCTCATTCCCAGGACTCAGTACACTTTATTACCTCCATTGAATTAATTATCCAGTCTCTTGAATCTCATTGTATTAACATTGAAACACTTTCATGAACTTCCTATAATTTGATTTTTTCATTTAATTTAGTCCTGCATTTCTTTAAATTCTCTAAAAAAATCATTTTACTAGCTAGAGAGGACACAATCAAGTTGTATCTAGTCACACAAACTATGGTTTAGATTACCTTAAAAGGCAAAGAACTTGTCTTTTTATTTTTCCCACTTTAGTAAATTGCTTATTTTATTCAATCTTTCCAAGACTAAGTAATTAAATTGAGATTAAAATCAGTTTAATTATTGAAACCATTCTCCTTAGCACCTTTCACTTTAATTTAGCTTTAGTTTGAATTTCAAAGAATAGTCTTAATAGATTTGGCATTTTATTTACCTTTGGAAATCCCAATTTTTAGCTTTCTCACCTAAATCCTTGCCCCTTGTTAGTGTGTGGGGTGAGCCTTTGAAATATACCCATTAATAAAATGCCTCAAACCAGCAGAAAATTAAATGAATTTATATTGAATAAAACAAATGTATGCCAAGCTCTGCATTCTGTGGTGACTTCATGAAGTGCAAGCAATTTTGAATTTTAAAAGTAGTTTGCCACTATACACTTTTGGAGCAAATTAGAAGAGAGCCAACAGAGCAAAAGGGTTTTTTCAGTGGAAATAAAATTTTATGTGACATTTGCCAGATGAATTGTCAAATTCCACATTCTCTCAAGATAAAATTTATAAGAGAGCATACTGCTAGGAAGTTATAATAGGAGATATAAGGAGAATAAATAAAAAGAAAAATTAGAGGGTATTTTATTTTTCCAATCTTCAAAAGATATCCAACAGCTATTGCCCCACCAGCATCCCTTGAAATCTAGCCAATTAGTGACAAAAGAATTTATAAAATTGTTGAAGAGGTTCCAAGTGGGGTTGCAGGATTTGCAAGAGTGGATCCAATTCAAGTTTTGGAGGCAGAAGGAAATGGAAAATGAAATGAAGAGGTAAAGAGAAGGATGGAAGGAAGTAGAAATGGAATGGAAAAAGGAACAGAAGATACTGTATTGATGAGTACTGGATTGGAAGGCTGTGTGGAAGAAAGAAAAGCAAATACTAAAGATTTTGCACCAAGATAATTTGATCCAAGTGTTTTTACTGGAAATTTCTGCAAAGGATCTTCAAAAGGGGTCCAAAGAAAACGTCCATATGAAGTTGAGATGGAAAGAGAAGGATGGTAAATTAAGTCAAAGAAAGGTTGAACAGAAGGCAATATTCAAAGGAATTTTTAGGGCATAGGTAAAAATAATGAAAAGAATTTAAAATTCAACAGATAAAGAAGGAATTATAATGTTTTTTAAATATTAAAGGAGTGAAATAATAGTTGGGAGAAGTTTGAGGAGAAAAGAAAAGAAAAAATAAAAATCTTTTTCAATTATTTTATACATATATATTTTATTAGAAATGGGTTTTTAAATAAAATAAAAGGAAAAATGAAAAAGGGAGGTGCTAGATTGACAACCCTTGGTTGGTAACAGGCATGAAACACCATTCACAATCCATATAACTTTTGAAAAGAGGTTCACAACTCAACAAGTTCCAAGAAATGGTTTTGAAAACTTGCGCAAACCCCAGGGGGTCTTTAATGTGTAGTTTGCAACAGTTTTTTATTTCTTTCCTTTCTTTTTATTTCTTTTGTCTCTTTTTTTCTTTGTTTACTTTATTAATTTTTTTGTCTCTGTTTTCTTTTTTTTCTTTTTTTTCTTTTTTTCCATTTTTTCCATTTTTTCTTTTTTCTTTTTTCTTTTTTCTTTTTTCTTTTTTCTTTTTTCTTTTTTCTTTTTTCTTTTTTCTTTTTTCTTTTTTCTTTTTTCTTTTTTCTTTTTTCTTTTTTCTTTTTTCTTTTTTCTTTTTTCTTTTTTCTTTTTTCTTTTTTCTTTTTTCTTTTTTCTTTTTTCTTTTTTCTTTTTTCTTTTTTCTTTTTTCTTTTTTCTTTTTTCTTTTTTCTTTTTTCTTTTTTCTTTTTTCTTTTTTCTTTTTTCTTTTTTCTTTTTTCTTTTTTCTTTTTTCTTTTTTCTTTTTTCTTTTTTCTTTTTTCTTTTTTCTTTTTTCTTTTTTCTTTTTTCTTTTTTCTTTTTTCTTTTTTCTTTTTGATTGTTTGATTGTTTGATTGTTTTATTGTTTTCTCATTTTTTCCTTTTGTTTAATTTTTAATTTTTCAATTTATTTTTATTTTAATTTTTTTTACTGACAACCCTGGATTTATGAACAACTTGTGAATGGCAAGCCACAACTCAAAATGGGTTGCCAACAGCCCTTTGCAACCCATCTGAGCTTTGAATGGATGTTCCCAACTCTATGGGTTGCAAACAGCTGTTCAAAAATCCAATGAGCTGTGAACCACACCACACAGCCCAATTTCATTATTCAAGGGGCTGTGTAGGGTTTCAAATTCAACACTGCCCCAAAAAAAAAAAATAAAAAACAAAAGACAATAAAAAATAGAATTTTGAGAGATGAGGAAAAGAGGAAATGGGATTTGATGAAATTTCATGGAAGGAAGATTGGATTGGATCTCAAAGCGTTTTCCAGGGTATTTGGGTTGGAAGTATTGAAACAGGTTTGGGGGGGCTTTGAAGATGGTGTCCTGGTTTCAGGTACATTCCTTGTTGGACTGGTAACCGGTCAACTCAACAAGTTCCTGTAAATTTCTTTTGTTCAACCTTGAGTAAAGGAAGTGGCTTAATTCACACATTAAGTTACCTGGAAAATTTATGTACTCTGGAGGGGGAGAATTCTTGCCTGTCTATAAGACTCCAGCTGGCTCTAGCAGAGAAAAATGAAAGAACATTTTAATAGCTTTCCATTTCAAGGGTGAATAGACTTTGAAAGAATTATTAGAAATGACACAGTTTATATTGAATAGACAAATTTAATTTTTGGAGAGTTTGCAATTAGGTCAAATAGTGAAAATATTGGAGCATCATGAAATAATGAATACCATAATTTAAAGGCTTGTGCCAAATGTAAAATTATGTTGGATTGATTCTTGTAACATTGATTTGCAGCTTTGAGGTTATTTTGTAGAGGCAATTTAAAAGATTGGATGAGGTTAAGGTATTTGGTTGAAGGTTGAGAATTTTCTATGTGAAAGGAATCAAAAGTAATGTTTTTACCATAAAGAGTTTCTATGGGCAAATTATTGGTGGAAAAATGAGTGGAGTTGTTGTAGGCGAATTTGGATCATGGGAGCCAATTTGGTATAACTTAGTTAAAGGGTAATGTTAAATTCACAACTCAAATGCGCCGTGTGGCATGCTACACAACTAAAATGGGCTTTGTGGCACGCAAAATTACACAAATGGGTTGTGTGGCATGCTACATGGCATAAATGGGCCATGTGTCATGCTACACAACCCATTTGAGTCGTGTAGTGTACCACATGGCCCATTTGAGTCGTGTGGCACGCTACGCAACTACAATCAAGTTGTGTAACCTTGACACAACTTGACTGCAGTTTTGTAGCACCCACATGACGGTTCAGTTTTGTGTGGCACCACGCACAACTATATTCCAGTTGTGTGGGGTCGTACATAAATCAAATATAGTTGTGTTCCGTGCCAAAAAAAAAGCATTGAGAAAAATGAGTAAATTCTTGCACAGCCCTGGGGGGGGGGTTGTATACCCCCCAACACAGTTCTAAATGGTTGTGTACGTGGGTAAAAAAATCAAAAATTTCCATCATGGGGGGTATATGCCCCCCGGGGGGTTGCACGTGTTTGGAACAACCTTTTGGAGTAGTGTATGGGACCCCACACGTTGATTGGGTCATGTGGGGCCCTACACAACTGCCACATGACTGGGAGTTTGAATTTATTATCACCCATAATTTAAATAGCAGAGGTAAATTTAAAGATATATTTTGAGTATTTGATTGACTTGCTTGGTTTGACCATCAGATTTAAGGAAGGGGGGGGTAATCCATTGATAAGCTGCAATTTATCTTCAAATTTTGGCATGAATAGGTCCAGAAGCTAGATGAAAATGTGTTCCCACAATCAATGAACATTGTTTCAGAAATAAAATTATTCAAATAGAAATTTTATACAAAATATTAGGCAGGTATTCTGAAGAGGAAGTTACTTCAATTTAAAGAAACAGGTCCATCTTCAAGAAGCAATATAATATTGCTAGCAATGCATAATAAATTTTAGAAAGGGTCAATTGGGAATTGAAATTCATGGAAAGAGAATGCCAAGGAACAGGTAGAATTGGAAGTGGCTAGAGCAGCCCATAAATCTGCTGATTAGAGAAATGTTTACAATTTTCATTATAGCATGCACTTCCATTTTATTTTACTTCATTGTTCATACAAGGCCTATAGAAGTCCTGTGCAATCAACTAGTAGGTTTTATCCTGAAAGTAATTCACAGCAAGCAGAGATTTATTCTATGATTGAAATATATCCAATTTAATACTAGGATTGTTGGGTACCATCATACAGTCTTTATAAAATAAATAACCACTTTTGGTGATTGAGTAGCCTGAGGAAAAATTAGATTTCTTTCAAAGTTGATACATCAAGAGTTTTTCAGTTTCACCAGGAAAAGTTTGAAGAATTTATATTGAATTTATTTGATGATCAAACTGGGTTAAGGATAATTATTTTCTAAGATTTTTTAAATACATTCAGGGTTTTTATCAGAAAAGGTGCTTTCCCCTTGGATAAAAATGTTCCAAATGTGACCAAGAATCATGGACAACCTCATGTTTCCCAGCAGATTACGTGAGTTTTAATTTGAAATTGGGGAGTTATTCTGATTTTTTTTTGAACAGAAAATACCCCCTGGCTGTTGCATTTACAAATAGTAGTTTTGATATAAATAGCACATGTTAAATAGTAGTAAAAAAATATTGAGAATTAAGTTTTTTAGATTTTAATGGAGGTCAATGGATAAAAAATTATGATAGTAACAAATCAAAAGCTATTTAAGATTCCTTTTTGGACTTTTTTCAGGGGAAAAAAATATTCATAGAAGGAAACCATGAAATTGATATTAATTTCAAGAATAAAGAAAAAATGGTTTAAAAAAGAGAAAAAATGGTTTAAAAAAGAAAAATGGGGACCCCCAAAAATTGAGGCCTGCAAAATATATGTCAAAAATTGTAAAGGATTAAGTGAATTATGAAACCTAGACCAGGCTAATTCATTTTAAATCCAAGCACAAGGTCAGAAACTTTGAAAACAAGTTGATTAAAGAGATAAGGAAAGAGACCGCAAGGAAAACAAACAGAAACTGATCGCTCTACAGGCCGGATGATGACCTCTAATGAGATTAAGTAGAAAAGAGCAGTGATTGAGGATTCCTTGTAGACTGATCCAAACAAAGAAAGATTCTGGGACCAATGGTAGATTGATTTGGAGGAATGTTGAGTTGATTCCTTTAATTCAGTCTTCAGGTACTGATTGTTTGGTGATCAAAGTCGTAGGCAAGGAGTTGGCCAAGTGGTTGAGTCTGAGTGATCTAGCGTTGGTTGGGAGAGGGTTGCTTGTCTCTTAAGTGTAAGTTGAGTAGTCGATGGAGAGTCGCGGGTGAGAGATTCTTCTGGTGCGAAAGACACGTGACAGGAAAGGTGACAGGACAGTTGAAAGAACTACCAAAACAAGGCTGACACAAGGATGAAAGCAGATGAAAACATCAACACGCTGGCTCAACTCAACATCCAAAGAGCTCAGCTCCCTACATACCTTGTGAGTCTGAGTACGGAAGTGGGATTTGCTGGTTTGGTTAGTGAATCTTCCAGCATGTCATGACAGGAAATGAGTTTGACATTGATTAGTCCGTCATTACAGTTGTTCCTGAGCTCTTGAGCTTAATATCTATATACTTTGCATGTGATTTGCATCCAAACTTCTTGATTTTATCAATGAGGCCTTTGTTGTCAACGAGGTGCATTGGGGGTCCATGAGATGAAGTCCTCCAGATTTCCGTCAGGAGGTGGTGAAGCCAATGGCCTTTGAGGTGGCTTGCTGAGAGGGCGTTGCATTTGGATTCAGTCAAGGATAGGGCTATACTTTGTTGCTTTCTGCTGGTCCAGTAGATTGGACATCCTTTGAAGAGGGAAATGAAACCAGTTTGGCAGAGTATGGTGACTGGATCATTGCCGCAGGTTGCATTGCTGTAAGTGAAAAGGTGATTGGCAATGGATTTTGATTGAAATTCAAGTTTGAAGTCAATTGTTTTAAGTAGATACCGCCATACATGGATCACTTATTTCCAATGATTGATTCCCAGTCTTTTGCAGAATCAAGCAAGATTTGAAACTGCAAAGCTGATGTTGGGTCTTTCCAGGTTTGCAATGAAGTTCAGCCTACCTATTGGAGACCTATAGTTCTTCCCAAGTTTCTCAAATTCTTCAATTTCCTCAGATGTCGCTGGCTTCAGTTGAAGTCCCAAAGTACAAGGATTATTCAGCGGCTTGGCTTCAAGGAGGTTCATTTCTTCCAGCCCTTTTTTGATGTGGTTGGGCAGTGAGAGACTGATTGAGTTGGGAGTGACTTCTACCTTAATTCCTAGCAGAGTATTGACCTTGTGCGCTGAAGAATCCTTGAATTTTGTGAGGAACCGGCTTTTAAAGTCTTTGGTGTTTGCCACGAGGATTAGATTTTCTACATGAAAGAAGAGAGCTGTGATTTGATCTTTGTGGAGGTAGAGACATGGATTGCTGTCACTCTCCTTGAAGCCATTTTCCTTGATCCACTCACTCAAGGTTTTTTACCAGCTCAGCGGCGCTTGTTTCAGCCCCTACAGTGATTTCTTCAGATTTAGGTATTTGGCGGTTTGCTCTGAGCCACCTGGATTTTTGATGTAAACTTCCTTTCTCAACAGAGAGTGAAGAAACGCTCCTTTTACATTGAATTGGAGAATACTAAGCCCCCTATCCTCAGAATAACATAGTAAGGCTAGTAAAGAGGCCACCTTACCTGTGGGAGCAAAAGTATCAAAGTAGTCAATACCAAATCGTTGGTTGAACCCCTGTACACAGACACAAGCCTTGAGGGTGGTGTTCCCGGGGTGCAGGTCTTGTTTGCATCAGAAGGCCCAGGCGGTGTCAAGGGGGTTGGTGACTTCTGACTCATTGGCGTCTTCCCAGACCCCGAGTTCCTCTATTGTGCCAAGTTCTTTGTTGATGGGAGGTACCCATGTTTGATTGTTGAGTGCTTCATGAATTTTCTTTGGTACATCTGAGTGGTAGTACCCCTATTGTTGGGGAGGCCTGAGCTGACTTCAATTGCGTAAGTTTGGTCTGAGGGTTTTGAGAACCTTTGTATTTGAGATGTCTGATTTGGAGAGGTCAGACTTGGTGGTGGATTTGGTGGAAGGTTTTATGTCTTCTTTGAGTTCAACAACAGCTTCATCAGTACTGGCTTCCGCACTCTTGAGACCCTTGTTCTGAGTTAGCTGAGGAGTATCCTGGGCTGCGGTCTCATTTGTAGGAACTTCAAGGTCAATAGTTTGTTCTTTATTCATGAACTTGACATTTTTTGTCTCGATGATCTTTCCACTTCTTGTTAGAACTTTGTAAGAGAAGAGTTGGGGGTTATAGCCTAGAAGAATCCCCTCATCTCCTTTTTCACTTATTTTCGACGGGATCTTGGAGTTGCTAAGTAAATAGATTACTGAAGTACCCATGGGCTGTAAATAGTTCAAGGGTAAGTCGGTTTTTTGAAACATTTTCCACGGCGTCTCCCCGCCTTTTTCAGAAGGGATTTGATTGAGGGCAAAGCAGCAGATTTGTATAACCACGTTCCAGTAGTTTTTTGGTATGGAAGTAGAACTGAACACTGAGAAAACTGACTCAATAATTGTGCAATTGGCTTGTTCCGCCTTCCCATTGTGCTGAGAGTGGGAAGGTTTGCTGATGATGTGCTTTATTGCCTTGGATCTAAAGAACTGCTTAAGATCTTTGTTCACAAATTCTCCTCCTCCGTTGGAGATGACTTTGGAGGGATATCTGAGTAATTTTTTGGCTTCATTTTTGATGAAAAATTTGATTGCATTGGAGGCAGCATCCTTCAAAGGGAGTGGAAATGAAGAAAGATAGCCTGACTTGTTATTGAAAATTGTGAGAGAGTATCAAATCCCTGCTTTACTGGTTGGATTCAAGGGTCCCATCAAATCCAGATGAAGTCAGTTGAAAACCCTTAAAGCTGGAGCTTGAGTACTGTCAAAGGGATGTTTGGATATTTTTGCCTTTTTCCATGCTAAACATTCAAAGTTTCTGGTAAGAGTTTTGCAAATACTGTGAGCTAGGTGTTTTTCTATGCGTTTGATGCTTGCATGACCAAGTTTTTTGTGAAGATCAGTTAATTTTGTCTGAGTGAGATAACACATGAGAGTTTGTGATTGGTTTGAGACCCCAGACTTGATGAGCAGTAAATTGTTCTCTATAATGCCAGTCAGGAGCAACTTGCCATTGAAGCGGAGTGAAAAAGAGGAGGGTTTGGTCTTGAGATTGACTTGTAGTACGCATACTTTGTTCAGCAGGGCTCTCAGAGAGATGAGATTTACCTTAGCTTCAGGAACCCAAGCTGCGTTGTCTAGACGTATACGTTTGCCTCGGTCTGAGATTTATATTGTGCCAAGGCCTTTGATAATCAGAAATTCTCCTCTTTTTCCAGTTTTAATGGTGTCGTTGCCTGTCTGTTCAGCTAGAGAGGTAAAAAATTCCTTGCTTTGAAACATTTGGATTGAGCATCCGCTATCAGGAATGTATCTGTCTTTAGGGTCTGAATTTGCTTTTTCATCAGCCCAGTAGAAGCTATAGAGATGGGACTTCTCTTGTGATTTCTTCTTTTGTCCCTGTCTTGCTTTGTTAGGTGGGTTGTCAGGTTTCAGTTCGGGAAAATTGACCCAGAAGGAGGACTGAGAATGAGACTTCACTGCTGGATTGTGTTTCCCCTCCTGGCATCTTGGGTAGTTTGAGTCTCTTTGATGGTTGGAGTGATACAGCGCAGAATTTGTGTCTGTCGTCTCTGGGAGTTTGGCCTGGACTTCATTCTTTTGTTGGACAAGATGGTCAAGTACCAAGGAGACCAAGAGTTGAGGTCTTGAATGCATAATTTGGGACCAAATGGCCTTGGGCAACTTGGGTAGTTTGAATTGAATTGGGTAGCTAAGGATGTTGGCCGGTAGTTTGATTCCAACTTCATCAAGTTTTCCCAGATGGGTTCTTACGGAGGTCACAAAGCTTTCAATGTCATTTTGGTCAAAGGCTAGGTATAGAAAGTTGAAGAATGTTTGAGCCCAATTGGCAGCTTGACTGGAGGCAAAGTGATTTTTGGTGGCCAGCCAGATCAGCTTTGTCGAGTCTTTGTTTTCTGAGTTTATGATGTTGGTGTGGGTTCCAGGATCCAACTTTGACATGATGTATCCGGCCATGTTGTTGTTGTTGAGGACTTCTGTATAGGGATTGCTTGAGTTGATGAGGTCAAGAATTCCTTGCATTTTGAACAAGCATTCCATCTTCTTTTGCCAGGTTGAGTAGTTAGTTTCTGTGAGTAGTGGGGTGGATTCAATGAGGGACTTCAGTGCCAGGGCCTTAAATTTTCCTTCTCCTCCTCCTCCTGGTCCAGGTTTTTCTGTAATTTGATTCCTGCCGGTTGAGCTGGGATGATTCATTTTTGCTCTTAACCGTGTAAAAGATTAATTGAATTATGAAACCTAGACCAGACTAATTCATTACAAATCCAAGCACAATGTCAGAAACTTTGAACACAAGTTGAGTAAAGAGATCAAGAAAGAGACCGCAAGGAAAACAAACATCAACTGATGGTTCTACAGGCCGGATGATGACCTCTAATGAGATTAAGTAGAACAGAGCAGTGATTGAGGATTCTTCATAGACTGATCCAACCAAAGAAAGATTCTGGGACCAATGGTAGATTGATTTGGAGGAATTTTGAGTTGATTACTTTAATTCAGTCTTCACACCACAAAAAAACTAGTGGCACTTGCTAGCAAGTGCCATCAAGGAAGCTTTGGTTGAAGCTCTGTCCAATCTCTAGTTGAAGGTATTTTCATGCTCTAACATGTTTTTGGTTCACAGTGACTGTGCAAAATGCAGAGTGACTGTGCACAATGCGCAGCAACTGTGCACAATGCGCAGCAACTGTGCACAATGCACAGCAACTGTGCAAATTGCACAGCAACTGTGCACCATGCACAACAATTTTGCACCATGCACAACAACTGTGCACCATGCACAACAACTGTGCGCAATGCACAGCAACTGTGCGCAATGCACAGCCACTGTGACAATGCACAGCAACTTTGCACAATGCACAGCAACTGGGCACAATGCATAGCAGCTGTGCCCAATGCAGAGTGACTGTGCACAATGCACAGAAACTGTGCACAATGCATAGCAACTATTCACACTGCACAACAGCTATTCAAAATGCACAACAACTGTGCACAATGCACAGCAACTGTGCACCATGCACAACTGAGCACAATGCAAAAAAAATGTGCAAAAGGCACAATGACTGCAAAACACACAATTAATGTGCACAATGCAGAGTTACTGTGCAGAATGCACAGTTGTTGTGCATGGTGCACAGTTGTTGTGCATGGTGCAAAATTGTTGTGCATGGTGCACAGTTGCTGTGCAATTTGCACAGTTGCTGTGCATTGTGCACAGTTACTGCACATTGTGCACAGTTGCTGCGCATTGTGCACAGTTGCTGCGCATTGTGCACAGTTGCTGCGCATTGTGCACAGTTGCTGTGCATTGTGCACAGTTGCTATGCATTTTGCACAGTTGCTATGCATTTTGCACAGTTGCTATGCATTTTGCACAGTTGCTGTGCATTGTGCACAGTTGCTGTGCATTGTGCACAGTTGCTGTGCATTGTGCACAGTTGCTGTACATTGTTCACAGTCACTGTGCATTGTTCACAGTCACTGTGCATTGTTCACAGTCACTGTGCATTGTGCACAGTTGCTGTGCATCGTGCACAGTTGCTGTGCATTGTGCACAGTTGCTGTGCATTGTGCACAGTTGCTGTGCATTGTGCACAGTTTCTGTGCATTGTGCACAGTTGCTGTGCATTGTGCACAGTTGCTGTGCATTTTGCACAGTTGCTGTGCATTTTTCACAGTTGCTGTGCATTGTGCACAGCTGCTGTGCATTGTGCACAGTTGCTGTGCATTTTGCACAGTTGCTGTGCATTTTTCACAGTTGCTGTGCATCGTGCACAGTTGCTGTGCATTGTTCACAGTTGCTGTGTATTGTGCACAGTTGCTGTGCATTGTGCACAGTTGCTGTGCATTGTGCACAGTTGCTGTGCATTGTGCACAGTTGCTGTGCATTGTGCACAGTTGCTGTGCATTGTGCATAGTTGCTGTGCATTGTGCACTGTCACTGTGTATTGTGGACAGTTGCTGTGCATTGTTCACAGTCACTGTGCATTGTTCACAGTCACTGTGCATTGTGCACAGTCGCTGTGCATTGTGCACAGTTGCTGTGCATTGTGCACAGTTGCTGTGCATTGTGCACAGTTGCTGTGCATTGTGCAGAGTTGCTGTGCATTGTTCACAGTCACTGTGCATTTTGCACAGTTGCTGTGCATTTTTCACAGTCACTATGCATTGTGCAAAGTCAGTGACTGTGCATTGGAGTGTCAATAAATTTTGACCTGAGCTTGGTTGGAGCTTGACCTGAGGTTGGCCATACATTTGACAAAAGTTCTTTGATGGCACTTGCTAGCAAGTGAAATGCCAATTTCTGTGGTGTCAGGCTCAGCTTACTGGGTGCAGGCTGGGCTTAACTGGGCCTGGTGGGTTGGGCTTAACTGGGCCTGGTGGGTTGCGGCCCACTCAGAAATCAGAGATTCAAGAATGGAGCTTCCTTGACCAGTTTTGTGGGCAGCTAGTTTGAGAAGATAGAGCAGGGCAATTAGGGCTATAGGAGAGGGTAGGGCACGCTCAAGCACGGGCCAAACCGTGGGGCAGGAAATCACTTGGCACACTGGGGGCTCCAAGTAGGGCATGGCAGATGTCCATTTCAGGAGAAGGAAAAAACGTGTGTGTGTAAAGGCTAGTTTGTGAAGGTAGAGTGGGGCAATCAGGGCAATAAAAGCGGTCCGGGCCTGTGCAAGCACAGACTGACCCATGGGGCAGGAAATCACTCAGCGCGCCAGGAAGATATGGACAACACGGGAGGCTCCAAGTAGGGTGCAGCCGAGGGCCATTTTGTGGGGAGGATGAAATTGGTGTGTGAAATGTTAGGCAGGCTTGAGGGTGGTTGCTGCAAAGGAAAGGGTTAGGGTTAGGCTAGGGTTCTGCTTTTTAGGGTTTCTTTTCTATTTGTTGTTGGGCTGTCATTGAGCTTGTACTTAGGTTAGGGTTGAGAGTGTGGGCATAAAGTCCGCACTCTCAACCTCAGCTTTGAGTAGATACAGAAGGAAGAGAAACGGCTTAGGAGGACAGCTTTGGATCATGACTTGGGAGCATGGCTTAGGATATGGAAAGCTAAAATCATCTATATATAATCATCAATCCTTTTCTGATGTATGTACCTAGAACTGTATCCATAGTTCTTTGGAAGTGTGATGGGGCAATCTTTATGCCAAAGGGCATCCTCAGATATTGATATATTCCCAAATGGAAGATTATTCTCATAAACTTCCTGCTTTCAGGGCTTATAGGTATCTGGTGGAAACCTTTAAGCATATCCATAGTACTGATATATTTGGCGTTGGACAAGTTATGCAGAGCGTGATCAATACGGGGTATAGGATAATGATGTGCCTGAGTATAATTATTGAGCATTCTGAAGTCTCCTACCATTCTTGACTTGTCATTATGCCAAGCTATGATTACAGGTGTGGTAACATCTACCTTCTCTTTGTGCCCTACTTTCCTTAATACTTGTAAGTCTATCATTTCTTGGATATGTTCCTCAAGAGCTATTCTAGACTTAGGACTAGAGGGATAGGCTGGTCTTCTTAAGTTTGGAGGATAAGGAGGCTTAATAGTTAATGTTAATACCATATCAGGTCCTTTGATATCACCAATGGGATGATCTTTAGTAAAAAAAGAATTTTGGTTCTCAAAAAAGACTGTCAATATATCTTTCTTCTGTTCCTCAGAAAGTTTCATATTCAGAGCTGCTTGAGAGAAGTATTCTTGATTAAAGTCTTCTAAATTCTTTTAATAAGTGGGAGAGTGGAAGTTAGATTGGATAGTGCATATCTTAAACTTCTTCTCCCAATTACCACCCACCGTAAAGTATCTCCCTTTACTCTGGAACACATCTATACCATATAGAAATAAAGCATCACTACCTATTATCAGGTATTCACATAGTCCATTGATCAATACCACAAATTCCACTTGTATTCTCAAAGATCCTTTAGTATGGGGTGATGAAGAAACTGATAGATTGACTGAGATCAAAAAATAGAAGGAGAATGAAAACTCAGAAAAAGAAAAGGAAGAGAAGAAAACAGATTCAAAAGGAGGATAGAGAAGAAGAGGCAAGGAATCCCACCACCATGAAAGGCCCAACAAGCGATCCTTGATTGATTGGATGGATTAAGGACAAGGAAGAACAGTTGCGAGACAAGAGCTGAGATTGGACAGGGAAGTTTAAAGGTTCAAAGAAAGATCCAGGGATCCACCTCTGCTTCCATCGACGGAAAAATCAGAGGTTGAGACGGAGAGACAAAAGAGAAGAGACGGAAGGAGAAGGAGAGGGCGTTTGTACCAAACTGGATCAGAGGCTAAGGCAGATACAATAAGTAGTGAGGACGAGTCCTTCAGAGGATGACGAGGTATTGAGGATTTTCAAGAAGGCAATCCAGCAGGGTTGAGTCAAGTGATGGATGAGCGCAGGGCAATAGGATGAGAGAGGAAGGGTGGAGGAAGAATGGGAACAAGGGAGACAATGAAAGACAAAGGACAACAAGGAATTGTGCAGACAGATAATAGGACAGGGAAGGACAGAAGATGAGGAAAGACAGGTCTGTGACATTGGAGCATGAGGAGGAAAGAGCGCGGGAGTCATCTATCTTTGACACCCCCCTCAGTTTGGGTAGAACTGCCAAAACAAATATTCAGAAGGGAATCAAGAGATTTCTTCAAGCACGCTTTAGTAATCCCATCAGCTATCATATCCTGAGAGGAGATGAGCATAATGTTGATGTTTTTCATCTTAAATTTCTCTCGTAAGTATTTGGCCTTGATGTTGAGATGCTTGGTTTTCGAGTGTGATCCAAAATCTTTGATTTTGTCAAGGAGACCGGAGTTGTCAATGTGAAACAAAGTAGGAAGCAATTCAATTTGCCAGAGTTCTTGGATGAGATTTGACATCCATTTGTTCTCTTGATTGGCATCAGAGAGAGAGTTCAATTTGGATTCAGTGGAGGACATTGCAATTTTTCTTTGGCTACCACTGTACCAAGTGATGGGGCAGGATTTCCAGAGACAGATGTATCCGGACTGGGATTTCCTGGAGTGGTGATTGTCTCCCCACGTGGAGTTGGAGAAGTATTGGATCTGGGGCTTCGACAAGCTTGACAGTTTGAGTCTGAGTTTGAGATTTTTGGTACCAGCCAGAAAGCAAAAGCAGTGAAGCACCTCTTTCCAATGGGACAGTCCCGGGGAATTGTTGAATTGGGATAGAATAGATACAGCGGGAGCCAAATCAGGTCGATTGCGGCAGGCGAGGAAGTTAAGGATACCGGTGTAGCCTTGGTAGTTGATATTGAGACGGGAGAAGGCTTCAAGATCTTCAGCAGAGGCCTTATTAAGGCATATGCCGGGCGAGAGAGGGGTAAGGAAAGATCTGGAATTAAAAAAGTTCATTTCATTCAGAGTTTTGTTGATCAGTTTTCTTTGGTTGAGAGTGATGCAGTCCGCAGATACGTTTATGTCCATGCCAAGGAAAGTGTCAGGAGAATGGGCAGAGGAATTAGGAAATTGAGAGAGAAAAGCAAGAGAAAAAGAGTCAACGTCTCCCACTACAAGAAGGTCATTGACATGGAAGTAAACAAAGGAATTAGATGAGCGGTTGATGAAGAGGCAGGGATTGCTGTCAGAGGAAAAAAAGGAAATATCATTAAGCCAGTCAGTGAGAGTACCAAACCAATTGGCCGGAGCTTGTTTTAGTCCATATAGGGACTTATTAAGTGTAAGGAAAGGGGATTTGCGTTTGCAGAATTGAGGAGTTTTGATGAAGATTTCCTCCTTAAGCGGCGCATGAAGAAAGGCAGCTTTAACATTGAACTGCTTGATGTTTAGCTTCTTATCACAACAGAGGGTGAGCAGAGCAAGAAGAGAGGAGAATTTTCCAGTGGGGGCAAATGTGTCAAAGAAGTCTACTCCGTGTTCCTTGTTGGAAACCTTGAATAAAGAGCGGGGCTTTCTTTCTCTTAGAACTGGATTTGGTGGCCGGTTTGGTCTTCAGAACCAGAGTCGTGTTAAGATATTTGGAAGGGGTGGTGAATCATTCTTCCCAGACTTCTTGTTTCTTGATTTTATTGAACTCTTTGTCTATGGCGTCTCTGTAGGTGTCAAACTGTTCAGTAAGATGGGAGTATTTGATTGGTCTGACGCTCAGATTTCTGGTTCTTAAGGAGTAGGAATGACCGGAGGTTTCAACCTCGGGAATGTTCTCAGCAGAGCAGTCCGAGTCTCCAATTTCTTCCTTGGCCGTGGAAAAATCTTCCATTGTGGTTTCTTCAGAGCAGTCTTGGCTTTGGTCGATGCTGCAAGTGTCCACCTCAGGATTGGTAGTGAGATTAGGTGGATTTGAGGGAATGGCTTGGTTGGGTAGATCGGGAAGATTGTCTTCCATGATCAAAGATCTGGGGAGAGGATCCCTTTCAGGCGGGTCACAATCCAAGAACTCAATGTGTTTGGAGTCAAAAATTTGTCTGCTCTCCGTCAGGATGCAATACAAAAGTAATTGGTTGTTGTAGCCAATAAGCCTTCCTGGGATTCCTTTGGGATCCAATTTGGAGCGAGGAAGTCCAGGAGGAGCAAGAAAGATGAGATTGATGCCAATTGGCTTGAAAAATGAAAGGGGAATTTCTCTTTTTCTGAAAAGTTTTTACGGAGAAGGCCGACTTTTGTGAGCTGGGATCTGATTTAAAACTAAGGTGACGGATCGGATGAGTTCATGCCAAAGATTATTTCCAATACGCAAGTCCTTGATCATGCATCTCAAGCTTTCAACAATAGTCCTATTAAATCTCTTGGCAAGGCCATTTTGTTGAGGGGTGTAAGGATCCGACTGTCTCATGCGGATACGATTGGAGTTACAGAAGTCAATTAGGGTGGCATTAAGAAACTCGGTCCCCCGGTCTGAATGGAGAATGGTAGGAAAATAACCGAAGCGTTTGGCGTCCAGCCCAAGGAGATGAACAAGGGCTTTGGATACCTCGCTTTTCTGTTTGACGGGAACAGCGGAGCAGTATCAAGAGGCACTGTTGACGACCGTGATGAAGTACTTATGACCTTTAGCAGAAGAGGTAAGCGGGCCGACTAGATCAAGATGAACTTCTTCAAAGGGTTTTTGAGCCTCGTTGTGGGAATTCTTGAAACTGGCACGAGTTATTTTACAGGAGGCGTAGATCTCACAGGGTTTATCCATTTTCAACGGAACATTCAGCTTGTTGAAAATGAAATGATAGCTCATGTGGCCAAGAGCCTTGTGGAGAAATTCGGAAGATGATAGTAGTGAAACCGGTTGTATTTCATCAGTGAAAACAGTGGGTAGATTATTTAAGTAACAGCCCTCGTAGACAAAGTCTTCTCCTTTGAGAATTTGAAATTTAGATTTATCAAACTTGATGAGGAATCCATCCATCAGTAGACATCGAGAGGAAATGAGATTAACCCGAAGATCCGGCACATAGAGAACATCCTTGAGAACAACAAAGGATGGTCCGAGTTTGATTTTTATGTCTCCAATTCCCTTAATCAGCATATCTCCACTCTTGGCGCCAGTCTTTACAAGTCCTGTTTCTTTATTTGAGAAAGAGGAGAACAAGTTGATGTCGGAAGTCATGTGAGATGACGATCCCAAATCCAGAACAAATGAGGTGGATAGTGACTCAAAAGGGGTGTGATAGAAGCAACTGACGGTGGTTGGTAGTTGGTTTTTCCTTTTTGAAAATTCATCTCAGAGTTCGGGGTGTAAAGCCCAGCAGTTGGCAGGTGAGTGGAATGCGCTTGAGTTGTGTTTGCCATTCAAGCATCTGGCAGAGTCTGTTCTTTTTTCCACGTTGATCAAGGCAGACGGAAAGACGTTTGATTGTTATTCTTTGATCTTGACATTGTTGAAATGTATTTGGATGCATTCAAGTACGGTGTCCGGATTGACCAAGTTCTGATCGTGGATCATGCAATCTTTGATGTTGGACATAGAACCAGGGAGTTTGTGGATGAGCATGTACGCTATAATATTGTTAGGAATTTCAATTCCGACTTTGTGAAGGCGGCGGATGGCTATCTTGGCGCCGGTTATGAATCCTTGTATGTTGCAAGGATTAAAAACAAGATTCTGGAGATTGTCAAACACGCGAGCTTGGTTCAAGGCATTGGAGGAGGCAAAGAATTCTCTGATGGCCTTCCAGATAAGTTTGGCATTGCCTTTGTTGTTAGGAGTGATGATGTTTGCATGGATGGAAGAGTCCAGTTTGGAAGTGATAATGGATCTCAGGTAGATGTTGTTGGTCTCGGAAAGGTTGGCATTGTCATCAAAAAGCGCATCCTTAATGCCCTGAATGTCTAGCATGTTGACAACTTGAGTTTTCCATAGGGAGAAATTGTCAGAGTTAAGTTGAGGGATGGATTTGATTGCAGTCTTCAATATGGTCTGCTGTAATTGGTCCGTTATGGTGTTTGGAATATGGGGGACGTCTCTGGTTGCTTTGACTGTTAATCGTGATGAAGAAACTGATTGATTGACTGAGATCAAAAACTAGACGGAGAATGAAAACTCAGCAAAAGAAAAGGAAGAGAAGAAAACAGATTCAACAGGAGGATAGAGAAGAAGAGGCAAGGAATCCCACCACCGTGAAAGGCCCAACAAGCAATCCTTGATTGATTGGATGGATTAAGGAAAAGGAAGAACAGTTGCGAGACAAGAGCTAAGATTGGAAAGGGCAGTTTAAAGGTTCAAAGAAAGAGCCAGGGATCCACCTCTGCTTCCATCGACAGAAAAATCAGAGGTTGAGACGGAGAGACAAAAGAGAAGAGACGGAAGGAGAAGGAGAGGGCGTTCGTACCAAACTGGATCAGAGGCTAAGGCAGATACGATAAGTAGTGAGGATGAGTCCTTCAGAGGATGACAAGGTATTGAGGATTTTCAAGAAGGCAATCCAGTAGGGTTGAGTCGCGTGATGGATGAGCGCAGGGCGATAGGATGAGAGAGGAAGGGTGGAGGAAGAATGGGAACAAGGGAGACAATGAAAGACAAAGGACAACAAGGAATTGTGCAGACAGATAATAGGACAGGGAAGGACAGAAGATGAGGAAAGACAGGTCTGTGACATTAGAGCATGAGGAGGCAGGAGCCCGGGAGTAATCTTTTGTCGACATGGGGTAGTATTATGGGAGCAGTCCATACTCCAATAGCATTCATGGTAGATTTGTAAGAGCTAAACTTGGCTTTTGGGACGGGCAGAAGGTTTTATTTCCAATTGGTATCCCATTTGTTTAAGAATTCAGCACAGAAACATGAGCAAAAAGCTCAACTATCCAGTAATAACCTTATAGGTCTGTCTATATACAATCCTGTTGCATAGCAAGTTTGAACCGTAGTTCAACTTTTGCCACTTATAAGTTTAAATTTTTATGGTTTAACATCAGTGATATGTGTAGGAATTATTGTAGGATCCCATTTTTGGAGCAAACTAGAATCCTCAAGGATGTTATTGATTTCTAAAGAAGTGCCTATATCTCCTTCTATAACATTAACAGGGTTGGTAAGGATCAATTCAAATTCAGAAAGGGATCCTTCAGTATCAGCTATATCTTCATAGTTCTGATTCCCTTCAGCCTCCTGCTTTCCTTCCAAGACTGCTATCTTTCTTTTTGTTAATGGGAAGTCTTGTCTCATATTCCCTGTCTTGTTACAATTCCAACAAGTTCCAAGCATTCTCTCTTTGTCCCTGTTCTCATTAGGTTTCTTATTATCAGAATTATTTATCACAGGGGGTTGTCATCTGGTTTTGTTAATGTTGTAGTTCTTGTTGGGTCTAGAAGAGACCTTCTTGTCTAACCCATTCATGTCTATGACTTCTTCTAACACATTTAGTAGAGTTGGTAAGTCAGCATTCATACTCATCCTGCATCTTACACTATTTTTAAGATTTCCAGGAAACAAGTTGAGGAGTCTTTTGTTTACTCCCAATTTATCAGCATCTGGATAGAAGCAATCTAGTCTTTTCTTCTGTTCCAAGCACCATTTGTGAGGCTTATCCTTGGAAGGGTCAAATGTGAAATTTTCGAAATTATTCATCATTTTTCTTTTCCACATTCTAGAAACAAATTGTTCTTTAATTAGAAGTTTCCAAGTATTCCATGGTAAGGATACTACTTCTTCTCTTTTACTGATAAACCAGCCTCAAGCTACTCCTTCAAATAGTCTGGGCAGCCTGACTAAAGCTATAGCTTCTGGTAAGTCATAAGACTTAATAGTATAGTCAATAAATTTAATGAAATTTATATGATTGTATTCTCCTTCACCAGAGAACTTAGGCAATTCAGAAATAGGGGGTAAAATTTTGAGGGCTTTCTCAATCTCAGGGGGAGGACTAGGCCTGAAGGTGTCCCCCTATGCATTCCTAGTAAGGGTGGTGCATAAGGAGTAGTTGTTTTTCTGGGAGGTTTTGGTTCCTCTGTGGTACTCCCCAAGGGGTTGGTCAGACAGAATTTTAAGTCTCTAAGATCATTCTTGATCAGATTAAGTTGCAGGTCCACTTTATTATTAAGAAGATATAATTTCTCACTAAGGGATAGAATCAGCTGTTAGTAGTGGTTACCAATTCTTCTTTTAAAGTTTGAGAAGACATAATAAAATCTTCGTGGATACCTGATAACATATTCTAAATTGTTTGAGTCTGTCTGATGCTACCTTGATTAATTGCCTCCAATAATATTTCTGTGTGTTCTTTAATATCTTCGATCCCTACAGTTTTTGTTTGTTTATTAATCAATTTGGCTACTACAGAGGTTAATTTATCCATCTGGGTATAAAAACCGTCCAAATTTCCACAAAAAATCTTTAAATGATGGCAAATATCATTAGAAAAGGAATTAATGACATCGGAGTTTGTTTTGGGCTCAGAATTAGAGGCTAATTGTTGTACACCTTTTTCCATTTTTGAGCTAAGGATATTATCTGATCCCAATCCTTCTTTCCCTTTGGCTTTGGATGGGAAGAAGATCTCTTCTTTCCTGATCCATTGCCTTTCAGTTGGGCTAATTGATCCCAAGGATTCCACTTTTTTATGTAGGATTATACCTCTTTCCTTGTAATCATTTTCTGAAGAGCTATCTGGGTAGTTTTTTCCTGGGATATTATCTTTTTCATAGATACCATGTCCTCTTAGGCTTGGGCTTCTTTGAAATCTTCCCAATATTTCACGTGCTCTCTGACTAAGTCTTTGATCCTGGCCGCTTCCTTGGACAGATTCTGCTGGTGTGGCTGCAGGGAATCTTGTTGTAATGGATTGTTGATTAATTATACTACCTTCTCTGGCTCTAGGTTGGGGGAGGGCAGAAGTTCTTGGGGCTGTTCCTTGTCCATCAAAATTTGATTCACAGATTCCAGTACCCTCATGGTTGTCATTAATGGTGTTATCACGGTTACTGGGGGCTCCTGGAAAAGACCCATAGAAGGGAATTCTCCCTGAGGCTCTTGTGTTACGTCTATTCATATTTGAATAACATGTTTATAAGTATTTGTCTTTCTACAGAAAAAATCCGTAAAAATAAGTTTTATTTAAAACTCACTTAAGTTGATATTCAAATGTAACAAGACTTTATTGGGATTGAATTGGTCCTTAGTAGGTAATCCTATGGGGTCTTGGTGTGTTCAAATGAGGTCTTCACCCATCCAATCAATATTTTCAGGGCTTCCAGAGATTTCTGGGACTTCTTGATCCAATAAATCAGTTTCAGTGGTGATAGTTTCTGGTATAGAAGGGTTCACTGATTTTAAAAGGTAATTTTATTGTTCAATAAAATATATTAATATTATTTAAAAAAATAATATGGTAATACAAGTTGTATACTTACTTTTATATTTGAAAAAGTAATTTATACGCTACTTCTTCCAAGCTTTATGTTTCCTTAAAAGGGCCGGGAAGTTGATACGCCTATCAAGATCTTCTTGTTCAAGGATTTTATCCAAGTTTTTACATGAAGAAGAGATATTAAGTTTCTCAGCTTGAGTTAAAGCTTCCCAACCATTAGATTTATAATTTTAAATATATTCTTCTTTTCTTATCTTTAAAAGATTCAAATAATAAAATATAAATTCTGAATGGGTTATAAATCCACTGAAAAAGAATTTAATGATGAATCATGGTTAAAAAGTCAGATAAATTTATCTTTGGTTTAATTTTTTGCAAAATGTCTGGTCCAAGGTATTAAATATAATAAAATGGAATTTTCCCGGCCAGACCCCCAATTTTCAGCCTTCTGAATGCCAAGAACCTTGCTATCCTTTAGCTACCAGAGGTGATAGAATAAATAATAAATATATTATTTAATAGATGCAGCAAAATTCTGTCAAATATTTGGATAAAGCTTATTGCAAGGTTAATTGGTTTGGTTATAGTTTATTGTTAAAAATCAATATAGATAAATTGATTATTAAATATTTTTATATAGGGGCCACAATTATATTGGGGATCTTCAACACCTATCTTCAGGGAATTCAGTATGAAAACACATAGTGCTGGTTACTTTGGGCTCTTTAGTATAAAGGATATTTTGCCCAAAGATAATATGTATATAAAATACACAGTGGAGTTGCAGGGCTTTGTAACCAAGCTGCAACAACAAAGAAAGGATAATAAAAATCACTGGTATATTATTAAGTCCTTAGGGTATCTTTTTGGGACGTGCACTGATGGGTCAAACCTGTATACTGAGGTTATAAGGTTTTTAAGCAGTTTAAATTGAAAAAAAGAGGTTGAGGACAGATATTATTAATCAGAATAAGCCATAAATCACTTACTTATCTCTTATAAGTATTTGATTACCTTGGCAGGGTGTCTGGATATAAATATAACTGGGTCTCTGGGTATCAATATCCTCAAAAGAGCTCCTTATTTATAGCTTTTGGAGTCCCAATATTGTCCTTCTGAGGGGTACAGGGTCTCAAAGAGACAGAAAATGAAGCTAGCAGGGTAATTAGTCATATTTTATTATGTGTTCTTGGTTCTGTAGCACGGGTAGCATCTACTTCCACAGGGTATGGGAATTATTCTATTTTATAATTGATATTTGGAAGTGTGAATAACACTAATCAGTCTTTTCTATTTATTATTTAATTAATTATTGTTAGTAAATGTTCCCAGTAAGTTAATAATTATTTTAATAGACATTCCTACGGATATTTTGATGTCAGGTGAGTTCTCATTATGTATTAAATAATTGGAGTAAAGTCATGATATTGATTTTACTCCTTATTTTCAAATTTCAGTTGATTTAATAAAATAATGACTTAAAAATATAAGTCATGGGTATTCATGGAATATTTTTACATCATTACTTCTCTTAGTATGTCACAAATATATTGATGTCTGGAAATTCTCATAATAGTATATTAAAGTATTTTAATATATTTTTAGAAGTTGTCATTGTCTTATTTTTGACATTCTTGTTACTTTGAATTATATTTCATAAAAAATAAGTATAAAGGTTATTTAAGTATTTTTTAAATAATTTTATGTACTTTTAGACTATCTACTATCCAAGGGAACATTTATTGCATATGTAGAATTTTCCCGTGTGGGTTGTAGCATGTTTACGCGGTACCTAAGTTTCTCAGGCCGCCTGTCACTTTTTCAACCTGTAGTCCCGCAGGTGCTTACTTTTAAGAGGCCCGGGGATGCATACAATTTTTTGACTGAGTGAGAGAGCTGTATCTCAGCCGCGCGCGGGTACATTGGCTGCCGCGGCTGCGTGCGGGAATTGTGACAGAACAAATTTCCGTCTGTAACTCCTGAAAAAATATACACAACACCTCAATTCTGACTGAATTTTAGGTGTGAAACCTATATGTGACAATGTCTGTCAAATATTTAATTGGCCGAAAATTATAATAGTTGTGCAATGGTATTTTGGTCTTTCTTTCCTTAATTATTTAAAAATATAAGGAGTTTGATTTCAAGGGTGGGGTCAGTGAGTGACCCTACGTAATTTTGGGTGGAGAATCCATTTTTGCAATAATGTTTATAGTTTACCTACTCCTATTCAGGTTAATTTTATTATTCTTATTTTTATGTCATTTCTGTTACTTTTGCAGCTTGCTCTGCAATAGTAGCAAGCTGACTAGAAGTTATTGATCCCTTGCGTCTGTAAACCCTGAGTGCAACTTTTCATCCTACAACTGAGAGATAGAGAGGTAGAGAATAAGAGAGATGAGTTTAAAGAGCCTTCCAACCTGATGTCCTCCTCCCCGCCCATGCCATCAGGGTTGAGGGTATGGTTTAAGTACCCTCCTCCTTAACCCTAACCTAAGTACAACTGCAAGTAAGCAGGAATAATGAATTAAAACCCCACAGTACAGAACCCTAGCCCAAACTCTATCCTTCCATCCCCATATCCCATCTGTATTGTCTGCCTGCCATTAAATCCACCCGGTTTGTTCTTTTCATGACGCAGCTCTTGCGCCGCGCCCAACTTGGGGCCCCCCGCGCATGTCCGCATCCGCCCAACAAGCCATTCCAGATATCCAAGGTACATCCGCGCAATACAATCTGCCCTGCATCTCCAGATTCCTAGCCCAATTTCAACGCTTCTGAGCCCACAGCATGGCTTGCTGCAGCAGATCCGCACCCATTTCTAAGCGCGCTGCCACTGCTGAGCCTGCAGCTACTGCTGAGCGCGCAGCATGCAGCCCATTCCAATTTGTGTCTATAAAATAAGGCCACACTGGCCCAACAAGGTTTGCGGACAGCTAGTTTCAAAGGGTGGAGCAGGGCAATTGGGGCTATAGGAGTGGGGCTATTGGAGCAGGGTGGCCGCGCACAAGCGCGGGCCAACCTGGGGGGCAGAAAATCATGTGGCACGCCAGGCAGATACCAAAAAGGTGGGGGGCTCTGAGTAGGGCGTGGCAAAGGGCCACATCATGAGAATGAAAAACCAGGTGTGTGTAATGGCAGGTGGGTTTTAGGGTAGTTGTGGTATGGGAAAGGGCTAGGGTTAGGCTAGGGTTCTGGTTTTTAGGGTTTCTTTTCTGTTTGTTGTTGGGCTGTCATTGCGCTTGTACTTAGGTTAGGGTGGAGAGTGTGGGCATAAAATTGGCGCTCTCAACTCCGGCTTGGAGGATATATATATATGATATAGAGGAGATCATGGCTTAAAGTAGGGAAAGGAAAGCAAAGAAAGGAAATTGATCTCTCTCTCTCTAAAGGGGCGCATCCTTATCCTTACAGACACTAGGACCATCAATTTGCAAACTTAGGGAAAACTAGGTAAGTTCCTCTCTCTTGTTTCCACAAAGTGAATGATCTTTCAATTGTAGGTGAACCACAATTTTTTGATGAACTCATTGTTTCCCTAGTCAAAACTTTTTAATTGGAGCAGACAAATATCTCCACCACTTTCTCTCCTTCAAAATCACTTTTGATGTTCCAAGCCCTGTTCTCTACTTAAATCAGTATCACTAAATCAACATACTTCAAGAGATATTTCTTGGAGGCAAGCATATATTGGTCTCAACTCCAACTGACTCCAGTTTCAAGAATCTTTTCCAACAGAAAATATGTGAGCCTATCTCATCTTTAACTACAATCAACCCATAGGTTTGCTTTTCTGTTTGTCTCAGTCTACCAGACAAGAAATCTATTTTGTGGAAAATTTCCTGTCACAACACTTGAGAGATCCCTCTGGGTCATACTGGAAGGCAGCAATTTGCACCCTCAACTACTTTGTAACCACCAAACACATGCAGCTTAAAATTGGGGGATCTCTCCAACCCTCAGGGTACTCAGATTCATCCTGGCAAGAAGAAAGAGACAATAGAAAATCTACTTTAGGCTATGTTTATTGTCTAGGTGTGGGAGAAATAACATGGAAGCCATGTAAGCAAGCCAATTTATCCCTCTCCAGAACCAAGGTGGAATGCAAAGCCCTATTGGAATCTTGCAAAGATGGCATTTGGCTCAGGAACCTGCTTGCTGAAATTCACCTACAAAAAGATTCATCCGTGCCAATCCATATTGACAACAAAGGAGCAGAAGCTTCACCAAGAACCCAGAACATCATGCAAGGACCAAACACACCCATGCCTGCTATCACTTCATACTCAAATGCATGGATAATAAGGCAGTGGACCTTGTCCATGTATCCACCAAGAACATTTTAGCAGACATGCTAACTAAACCTTTGGGCCAGTTTCTTCTGGAGAAGCATTTTCAAATGTTTGGGTTGATTGGTTAATTTTTTTTGTGTTGAGATCACTCCATTTTCTTTTGTTTCCTCCATCTACTTATCTCATTTTTCGGTTGTATGCTTCCACTGTTCATCACCAGGTGGAAGCAAGGGGGGGTTTTGGGTTACACTTATTCCACCCTCTCTCTTTCTGTGATTTCACCTTCATTCACATGTCACACACTCCTGACTATACCTGCCGCGGCTTCAGGATTTTCAGCCTCCTGGATGCCAATACTCTTGCTATTCTTTGGCTACCAGAGGTGATAGAATAAATAATAAATATATTATTTAATAAATGCAGCAAAAATCTGTAAAATATTTGGATTAAGCTTATTGCAAGGTTAAGTGGTTTGGTTACGGTTTATTGTTTTAAATCAATATGAATAAATTGATTATTAAATATTTTTATAGAGGGGCCACAATTATATTGGGGATCTTGAACACTTCTCTTCAGCCATTTCAGTATGAAAACAAATAGTCCTGGTTACTTTGAGCTCTTTAGTTTAAAGGATATTTTACCCAAAGATAATATGTATATAAAATACAAGGTGGAGTGGCAGGGCCTTGTAGCCAAGCTGCCAAGACAGAGAAAGGATAATAAAACTCAATGGTATATTATTGAATCCTTTGGGTATCTGTTTGAGACGTGCAATGATGGGTTAAACCTGTACACCGGGGTTATAAGGTTGTTCAGCAGTTTTGATTGATAAAAAAAGTGGTTGAGGATGGATATTATTGATCAGACGTAGCCATAAATCACTTACTTATCTCTTATGAGTACTTGATTACCTTGGAAAGGTGTCTGTATATAAATATAACTGGGTCTCTGCCAATCAATTTCCTCAAAAGGGCTCTTTATTTATAGATTTTGGAGTCCCAATATTGTCCAGCTGAGGGTTGCAGGTGCTCAAAGGGAGGGACACTTAGGATAGCAGGGTAACCAGGGGAAGCTTGACATGTTTTCTTGGTGCTATAGAATGGGTAGCATGTAATTTGTCAGGGTATGGGAATTAATCTACTTCATAATAGATATTAGGATGTGCAAATAACACTAATCAATCCCATTTATGTATTATTTAATGAATTATCCTTAGTAAATGTTCCCATTAATTTAATAATTATATAAATAGACATTTATACGGACATATTGATGTCAGGTAAGTTCTCATTATGTATTATATATCTGGAGTAAAAGTCATGATATTGATTTTACTCCTTATTTTCGAGTTCCAGTTGATTTACTAAGATAATTACTTAAAAATATAAGTCATGGAAATTCATGTAATATTTTTTTATCATTAGTTTTCTTAGTATGTCACAAAGATATTGATGGCTAGAAATTCCCATAATAGTATATTAAAGTATTTTAATATATTATTAGAAGTTGTCATTGTCTTATTTTTGACATTCTTGTTACTTTGAATTATATTTAATAAAAAATAGGTATAAAGGTTATTTAAGTATTTTTATATAATATTATGTACTTTTAGACTATCTACTATCCATGGGAACATTTATTACATATGTAGGAAGTTCCCGTGTATGTTGTAGCATGTTTACACGGTACCTGAGCCTCTCAGGCCGCCTGTCACTCTGTCAACCCGTAGTCCTGCGGCTGCGTACTTTTCAGAGGCCCGGGGATGCGTACACAACCTCGACTGAGTGACAAGGCTGTATCTCAGCCGCGCGCGGGTGCATTGACTGCTGCGGCTGCGTGTGGGAATTGTGAAAAAACACATTTCCGCCCGTAACTCCTAAAATATACACAACACCTCAATTCTGACTGAATTTTAGGTGTGAAACCTATAAGTGACAATGTGTGTGAAATATTTAATTGGCCAAAAAGTTCAATAATGGAGCTGTAGTATTTTGGTTTTTCTTTCCTTAATTATTTAAAAATATAAGGAGTTGGATTTCAAGGGTGGGGTCAGTGAGTGACCCTACCTAATTTTGGGTGAAGAACTAATTCCTGTAATAATATCTATGGTTTTCCTACTCCTTCTTAGGTCAATTATATTATTATTATTTTCATGTTATTTTTGTTACTTTTGCAGCTTGCTTTGCAATAGTAGCAAGCTGACAAGGATTGTGGAAGGATTCCTTTTTCTCATCCTTCCGCATTCCACTCTCTGCTTTTCCAGGTATGTTCTTTCCTCCTTTCTCTTTTTCTTTCTCTTCTTGTCTTCATGTCCCAGTCTCTCTTCATCACTCATCCTTCCACATTCCACTCTCTTCTGTCCCAGTGGACCTCATCATTCTCTACAGCTTATCATCCCCAGACAGATGGACTAGCGGAAAGAATGATCCAGACCTTAGAGGATATGCTTAGAAGTTTCTGTTGCTTTTGTATAGAATACAAAAATGCTGATGGTTACTGCCATGATTGGGTTAGCCTTCTACTAGCACTAGAAATGGCTAATAATAGTAGCAAACACTGTACTACTATAGAAGCACCCTATCTAATGGAAAGAGATTGGATTCCTAAGTTACTCAAGGATAACCTCAACCAGCATTTAACCAATATTCATCCAACATCACTTGATTTCAAGAAAAAGATAGATTTAGCCAAGAAAAATGCTGCTAATTGTGTTGAAGATGCGGTTGAATATAACCAACAGAGGTGGGATAAAACTCAAAATGAACCTGATTTCAAAATTGGTGATCAAGTCTTTGTTTCTACCACCAATTTTGTAAACCTAGCTGGAAATAGGAATCTTAGACCTGCCGTTTTTGGGCCTTTTACCATCAAAAAGCTACATGGTGAGAATGCTGTAGAACTAATCTTTAGTGATGAAATTTCCAGGAAACACCCCATCTTCCCAGTAATTCTCATCAAACACTAACATCCTACATCAGGATAAAATACTCCTCCACCAGAAATACCTCTTCCAGATGATCCTGAAAAAGAAAAAGGGAAATTTGTCAAGATCCTCAAGGATAAGAAATAAAGGATCAACAGGAAAGTTGTAAGAATTTACCTGGTCAGGTACAAAGTAGATTCAGCTGATAAGGATGAATTGTTTCCTGAACACAATATCCCAGATGGACCTATAAACCTGAGAAATTATAGAGCTAGCAGGAGAAATTAGATCCAAACTTTTTTTTCAGATATAGACATATCTTGGAGTGGGGGAAAGTCAGCTTGCTACTAAAGCAGAGCAACCTGTCAAAGCAGACAAATAAATAACATATCAAAATACCAATATAATTTAGAATGGCTGGGAAACTACAAATATTATTACAGAAATAGATTGTTCTGCACAAGCCCTGCGCAAATTTCCGCAAAAAACGCGCGCAAATTCGCGCAAACACTGCGCGAAAATAACTGCAAATCCCCGCAAATAAGCGCAAAAATTCCCGCGCAGAAGCAGAAAAATTACTGCTCAGAAGCGCGCAAATTCTTGCTCAGAAGCGTGAAAATTCCAGCTCAGAAGCGCGCAAACTCCCGCTCAAAAGCGTATAAAAACCAGCAAAAATGTATGCATACTTCCTCACTTCTGCAATAATTGCCAGCAATACTGAAGGAATCTGCATGCACAGCTCAGAAATTATTTCTGGAATAAAGAAGTCCTTTGCGCAGCCAATCCTGCTGCACACGCAGCAGATCCTACCCCGTGTGCATTAGTCTGGGCTGATCCCGCCGTCAGGATCTGTTGTGACAAATCTGACAACAGGTGCTGCTCACAAGAGCTAAAACCTAGTTGAATCTACCTGGCATATGTAATAATGTGACATATGAATTAAAAATGGTCCCAAAACCTTAAAACCTAAATCAAAATATTATATAATTAATTTTAAAGTATTTTAAATAATAAATCAAACATTGAAGGTTATGCATGAAAAAAACAGATCCTGATCTTTGAAGACCATAAAACACTACAAGGAGTGGTTGTAAAAATCATCAAAAACTACCTATGTGCTGAGCAGAAATACCCACACCTGTCTACTTTAAAACAATATTAATAGTACAAATGAAGGATAAGTGCAGAATGATCAGAATTAAGCCATTGACAGATTAACAGATGCTGTGGCTAAAATAGAATCAAAATCCAGCTGATCTGATGACAGCTGATTGAGAGAACCAAGTGGACGTGCTAAACCTTCCCTGAATTGCTATCCAGCCTCAGACCAAGAGCAGAACCCTCTCTATGTGCCCTGAAAATCCCATGATCACCCCAAAAGGTATTTATATGGAGTGCTGTGGAATTAAGAGGGAAATACTCCCCTCAGTTTTCCTCAAGTTTGGAAGTTATTGATCCCAGCATCTGTAAGGAGGTTGAGTACTGATGGGGTTTGAGGAAGAGAGAGAAGAAAAAGATGACTAAAGAAAATAATTTTGTATATTCTTGCCCTTCAATCCTTCCCTAATCCTTTGGTGATATAATATATGATACAACCTGAAGTTGAGAGTGAGGTTTTAAGTCCTCCCTATCAACCCAAAACTAAGGACAAGCGCAAAGGAAAGCCTAACAACAAAGTGAAGAAACAACCCCTATAATCCAGAATCGTAGCCCAACCTCAATCTGTACCTCCAAAACCCTTCCGCTGTTACGTATGTCCAGTTTGTCCTTCTCATGGTGCAGCAGAGGGCCGCGCCCTACTTAGAGACTCATGTGTTTACCCATGTGCGCGCGCCTGCCAATCCTGTCATCTGAGGTGTGGTGGTTATTTATTGACACAGAGGCAAGTAGGCTCACCACTGGACATTTGACTTGGAGCAGCTCAGCTGTGGTTGGAAGTCTGCAGTACAATGGGCTCAGAGAAGCATTTTGGCAGACTTTCTATTCCAGAGTACATCAGGTGATGGCTTGGCATTGGTGCAGTGCGGAATTTTTGTGGGCACAATGACAATAATGGACTGGAGTTTTTTCCCTTTGCGGACATTGCATGGTTGAACATAAGTTTTCATCTGCGGAGGTGGGTTTAAAACTGCAGAAGCAAGTGATCAAAGCTAAGTAGTACAGATTACGCCAATTTTGGGATATGCACTGAGATTATGGAGTGCTGTGGGTTGATGAACGCTAAAGTTGAGGAGGCGGCATGCGGGTTGTTGGGGATCTGTAGATATGCTGCATGCAAGATTGGGAGTGATCCGCTAGGGAAGATCAACAAGGATCTGTTGTTAGTTATGCATTGGCACAACTCAATTATTAGGGGGAATCGGCAACAGGATCATTGAATCTACTGCAGATCATCAAATTGGGTAAGGATTGGACTATGAGGGAGGAGGATCAGTGCGGATCACATTGAGGTGGTGGAAAAAGGAGAATTTCTTTAGCAGTTTATGTTCCTTTGTTATCTTTTGTATATTTAAGGAAAATTTTATTTTTTTTAAAGGAAAATTGGAGGAGTTTATCATCATTGAAGTTTATCATCATCAGAGTTTATCACGATTGGAGTTTACCATTATTGGAAATTTTGGCAGAAAATTATAGCTTTATTCTTTTTCCCTCCGTTACTTTGGAGTTTAATAACCAGCAAGAGTTCTCAGAGGTCATAGTCAAGGAAATAGTTCAAGTGCAGAGCTCATTGGGGAGTCTTACTTGTTTATTTAGTATTATTTCATTTCAAGTTAGCTTTAGTGGTTTCCAAATTGGGTTCAGAAGCAGAGTTCAATTAGGAATTGCAGAGGTACAGGAGTGTGACTGAAGGGCTAGTGGGATTTCCAGAACATGGAGCTGGATTGTTGCAAAGAATATTATATTGTTGCAGGGAATTTAACAAACACATAATCTCTTTCCATAAATTTGGGGTCTGGCTGGGAAATTCCTTTCTCTGTTATAATAACTGGTACCTTCTGTGTAGATATACATTCTTTTGGTATTATTCTTTCCTTTATATAAAATATTTTGGGGGACGGGGAAGCTCAGATCACCATTGCAGCTTGGAAGTTCTAGTCTTAGAGGCCTTTGTCTGGGGTGGTCCAGGTCCCTTAGGTGAAATTTATTCAAGGAGTTTTGAGTCTTTTCTTTGTCTCATTCTCAGATTTGGAGGGGTTCTCACTAAGGGTTGCAGAGTTTCTTTTTGTGTCTCATTCTTTCGGATGCTGCAGGGAATCAAGAGGATTCCTTTCTGGGGCGTGCCAGGCATCATATTCATTTATTTAGCTATATACAAGATTCAGGAGGCATGGTGATAGTTCAAGAGAAGGGAGAAATCTAAGGAAGTAAGATTGTGCGGCAGAGCTCACCACCGGCATGATGATGCTTTCAGAGCAGCTTGCAACTCTCTGTGGCTGGGATCCCAACCAATGTTGGAGGATTGCCAGTATATACACATCCAATTGGCTGAAGTACTGGTCAACTTTGGCTTCCTCAATTCCTCAGCGGCCTTCTTTGTTGTCTTTTTGGATGACTGAGTGGTATGGAGAGACCAGGCGGAATTGGGTTGGCCTAGAAGGGCAGAAGTTGGAGTTCTGGGAGATAAGCCAGGGAGATGGGGTCCGTATTGGAGACAAGAAACACAGAGATCTTTGGACCGGAAATGGAGGAAATGGCAACTCAAAAAGAGGCGCGGGAGCTGTGGAAGAAATGGAGTGGTCAAAAAAAAAATTATGGGGTACAGGAGGTGGATTGGAGCTAATTGCAATGACCAAGCGTGGGGACTCAACCTCTGCAGGAGGTGTTGTGGTTGGAGTTGTGGACACCGGAAAAGTGGATGATGGTGGATGGAAGAGGGGGATGTTGCGCGCTGTTGGAGGGGGTATTGGAGGCCTAGCTACTCAAACAAAGACAGGAGCCTTGTTGGGCCCGCATGGCACCTGGCCAAGTCCAACCTTCAGGTTATGGTGTTTGGCCCCAGGGAGCCACAGTGGGTTAGTCTGCGCATGGAGGAGGGGGGGAAAGCTGATTGATGACCTCTGTGACAGGAAAAAAGGAGGAGGCGCAGTCCAGCTCCAGAGTCCAGTCTTCAGTCTTGATTGATTTGTCATTTTCCACCACCAAGTAGGCCATTGGTCTGCGGCGGCCAAATTTGCAATGGGGACCAGAGGTAAAGCAAGGAAGGGGCAGAGGGCAAGTCCGCAAGGATCCAGGGCTTGGAGAAACAAACAAACACCTGTGGTGGCCTAGAAAGCAGGCATTGCAGGCTGGGCAACCAGCGGTTTTGGTGCATGTCCTCCACATTTTTGCGTAGTAATTGCATCTTTCCATGGCGGGGGATTTTCTTTCTTTTGGAGTTTGAAGGGTGTTTAGGAGTTGGTGGTTGAAGGGTTTGGCAGGCGTTCTGGCTTTGTGGCGCTAAGGAATCATGGGGAAAGAATTCAAGTTTTGGGGGGATGTGGTGGTTATTGATAGAAACAGAGGCAAGTAGGCTCACCACTGTACATTTGAATTGGAGCAGCTCAGCTGTGGTTGGAAGTCTGCAGTACAATAGGCTTGGAGAAGTCTGTTGGAAGACTTTCTATTCCAGAGTACGTTAGCTGAGGGCTTGGCATTGGTGCGGCGCGCGCTTTTTGTGGGCACAATTACAAGAATGGGCTGGAGTGTTTGCCTTTTGCAGAAATTGCGTGGTTGAACATAAGTTTCCCTCCGCCATGGTGGGTTTACAAGTGCGGAAGAAAGTTATCAAAGCTAAGTAGTAAAGATTAGGCCAATTATGGGATATGCACTGAGATTGAGGAGCTCTGTGGGTTGATGAACTATTAAGTTGAGGAGGTTGCATGCGGGTTGTTGTGGATCCGTAGTTATTCCGCATGTGCGTTGGGAGTGATCCACTAGGGAAGATCAACGATTATCTGTTGTTAGTTATGCATTGGCGCAACTCAAGTATTAGGGGGAATCCGCAACAGGATCATCAAATCTACTGCCGATCATTGGATTGGGTAAGTATTGGAATATTAGAAAGGAGGATCAGTGCGGATTGTTGAATAAATTATTCTCTTCCTTAATAATTCTCTTCTTCTAATCTTTATCCTCATTTTCTCTTGTTCCTTGTTCTCCCTTTTCATTTTCTTTATCTTGTTCTTCCTCCTTCTTTTCTGTTTTTCCTTCTATTTTTCTCTTTCTCTTTTAAAGTTTCACCCACGTCCCTTTCATGTGCGCGCGTCTCCAGCTACTGTCATGTGTCAACCCTTGCATGTCACATTCATGTCTCTCAACTTAGCTCTACTCTCTTCCGATGCACGACTCTCTTTCGTTCTCTTGGCTCATCATTCCATACTTGAATTTCTGATTCTTCTGATCATCTTCAACCAAAAACCCAATCACGCTTAACTCCTCAAATCCGAATTCTCAATCTTCCTGCTCTTTGTCAAGTCCTGACTGGTAAGACTTACCATCGTCGCCATCTTCATCACATCAACAAAGTCTAACACTTTATTCTCAAATCTTCCGAAGTCTTTTATTATCACGTCTCCATTTCTTTTCCTCCACCTTCAACCACATAACAGATCAACTTGACAACCTCAACATCTTCCACTTGCTCAATGTTTGTTCTCTTCCTTTCAAATCTTTTTCTCTTCTCTTGTTTTTCCTCTTTCAATCTGTCTTTTCTTTTCTTTAACTCATGTTGGCTTTGGCACAGCCCTCTATGTTCAATATTCCTAAAAATCTCTGACAGAAATTCAACACAGATCACATGGAGGTGGTGGAAAAAGGAGTCTTTCTTTAGCAGTTTAGGTTTCTTTTTTATTTGTTTTAAATATAAGGAAGCTTTGCTTTTTTTAAAGGAACATTGGAGGATTTTATAATGGGAGGAGTTTATCATCATCAGAGTTTATCATCATTGGAGTTTATCATGATTGGAGTTTAACATTATCAGAGATTCTTGCGGCAAATGATACCTTTTTTCTTTTTCTTTGCTTACTTTGGAGTTTAATAACCAGCAAGAGTTCTTGGAGGTCATATTTAGGGCAATAGTTCAAGCGCGCAGCTTTTTGGTGAGTCCAACTTGTTTATTTATTATTATTTCATTGCAAGTTAGCTTTTGTGGTTTCCAACTTGGGTGCGGAAGCAGAGTTCAATTATGAATTGCAGGGTTACAGGAGTTTGACTCAGGGGCTAGTGGGATTTTCGGAACTTGGAGCAGGATTGTTGCGAAGAATATTATATTGTTTCCGGAATTTACCCAACACACAATCTCTTTCCACAGGGGATTGGTCCGTTCCTATGCTTGGGCCAACCTCCCCGGCGCATAAAACCCTGCAATTGAACTGCTCCCGCTTTCTGAACTAGCTACCCACAAACTTGGTTGGGTTGGCTCCATTGCTTTGTCCGCTTCATCCAAGCCAGTTGCAAGCCTGCCCCACCAAGAGTGGGCCCAACCCTCACAAAATACTCAGCCAGCCTACCCAACTGCTGAGTGCGCAGCCCGCAATGCAGTTCCCAATCCAAGCTTAAAAATACAACACCACACCGCTTTGGATCCATTATTCCCCATCAGTTTTACCAGGAACTTATTTATTATCAATGAGACACTGTGTCATTGTTAATAAAATTCTTACAAATAGATAAGCAAGTGATTTATGAGATAGTCTTTAGTATTATTATTATTTCACAAAAGCAATCACCCTCATTCATTGAAGTATAGTCAAGCAATCAACCCCAACTGCACTGAAACTCTTTACCTGAATATTTGGAGGCTTTCTGTTGAATTATTGCTCACAGTAATTTTTTCCCTTCCTGCCTTGGCTATTATGCTGTTTTTCCTAGCCATATCAGTTGATAAGTCCTTATAACGCACCCATAATAATTCCAAATTTATTAAAATGCCTAAGGAGGCACCTTGAAGAGATTTTGTCTGTCTTTAAAGATCCCCAGTAGTATAATACTGTGGCCTCTCTTTTTATAACAAATTTGAAACGCTTTTTCCCAAACCAATTAAAACTTGCACCAGCTCTTAAACATATTTATTGTTTGAGCTTTTTAAGTGTTTATCTTTGGAATGTTATTATTATTATTATTATTATTATTATTATTATTATTATTATTATTATTATTATTATTATTATTATTATTATTATTATTATTATTATTATTATTATTATTATTATTGTTATTATTATTATTATTATTATTATTATTATTATTATTATTATTATTATTATTATTATTATTATTATTATTATTATTATTATTATTATTATTATTATTATTATTATTATTATTATTATTATTATTATTATTATTATTATTATTATTATTATTATTATTATTATTATTATTATTATTATTATTATTATTATTATTATTATTATTATTATTATTATTATTATTATTATTATTATTATTATTATTATTATTATTATTATTATTATTATTATTATTATTATTATTATTATTATTATTATTATTATTATTATTATTATTATTATTATTATTATTATTATTATTATTATTATTATTATTATTATTATTATTATTATTATTATTATTATTATTATTGTTATTATTATTATTATTATTATTATTATTATTATTATTATTATTATTATTATTATCATTATTATTATTATTATTATTATTATTATTATTATTATTATTATTATTATTATTATTATTATTATTATTATTATTATTATTATTATTATTATTATTATTATTATTATTATTATTATTATTATTATTATTATTATTATTATTATTATTATTATTATTATTATTATTATTATTATTATTATTATTATTATTATTATTATTATTATTATTATTATTATTATTATTATTATTATTATTATTATTATTATTATTATTATTATTATTATTATTATTATTATTATTATCATTATTATTATTACAGTATTTTTATCACTCTCTGTAGCTCAATGACTGAAAGGCTTCTGGTATCAGAGTGCTGACAGAATTCTTTTTCTCACGTTTGATGAGGGATCCATTTTTTTCTTTCATTTAATTTTTACATTTAGGGAAAATATTTAAGGCTTAGATAAATTAAATGAAATTAATTTCCAGCTATTTGAGAGGAAAAATGTGGCCGGTATCTTACTTGGATCCAAAAGCTTGGAAATGAATTTAGTACAGGATTTTCCAATGTGGAATTCCTTGTAGATTTTTTCTTTGCTTAATTGGCCTTCTTTGTTTTTCTGAAAAACCATTTTGCATCATTCAGATATCACAGGCAATCAAACACTGGTTTTCTTTAAATGCTAGTTATATCTTTAGCAACCTGGGATAGACATTGGTAAGGATCTATTACTGTGGGACACATAGCAGGTAAAAGTACACTTCTTGGGGTTACTGGAAACCTGTGGGTGACAGAGAAGCATCCATGTCACCATGGGACACCTAAGTCCCAACAACCACCCCTTGGAAAGATGCTGGTAACCCTACAAGAAATAAAGAAAAAAAAACAATGAGGACAAACAACCCACCTTTCCCCATAAAACAGTGAATGGAAAGAAGAGATGAGGAGAACTCACCCTGTTGGCCATATGCGGGTAGCAGGTTGAATAGTTGAGAGACAAGAGACCAAAGAAAGTTTTCATAGCAGGAGAAGGAGTTAGAACAAGAGGACTAGTAGTAGCTCTAATCTAAGTTGCAGCAATGATTGTAGCCTCCAAATTTATTGATATAGTCATATAAACCTCCCCCATCACTATATGCACCCCCACCATCATAATCATAGCCCCAACCAACATCATGTTCATACCCTCCAGCAGCGCTATAGTTATCCATCCCATCATTGCAAAATTCAGTTTGGTCAATGATGGGAGAGGGTGATTTTTTGTGTAGTGTGCCTAGGTAGGGGGGACAGGGCCTAAGAGTTGGGGGTGGTGATGGTAGGCTGTTGCAGTAGGGTGAGGCAGCCCAAAGAGGGGGTTTTGATGCTGGTGGACTGTTGGAGTAGGGGGTTGAGTAGCAGTCTAGACATTCAAGAGGTGGTGGTGACACCGGGGGATCATCAAAGTAGTGGCTCCAAGTTTTGAGAGGAGGTGAGAACTCCTCCTCTTCATCCAAAGAAGGGATACATCTGTCTCAGGGGATGTGGCTTTTTCTTATCATTGTAGTAGAGGTTTGACATTCTAAGAAGTTGTGGCTCCTCCTCTTTGAAGTAGGGGGACAGGAATTTTTCCCAATGGGGAAATTGGGATGAAAGGGGGGGTTTATTGTTCTATATTTTCCTTCTTTGAGTAGGGAGTTGCATTTTTTTTCAATGACAAATTCAATAGATGACCCATGCTCTGTCACACAACCACCCCTTTCACTATAGAGAAATATGAAATGATTGTGAGTGCAAAGAGGGAAACTGAGGCCAAGGGACAATGAAAGGTTGCAAGGCTGACTGCAAGGTGCACACTGATGATTTGGTGGCTAAGCAAACACCAAGAGGGATAAGTGGTCCAATGGAAGGGAACTAAACCAAAGACCAATGTGATCACTGGATTGAGCAAATGCAAGAACATATGAAATTAACTAAATGAGGAGACACGCTTTAGAGAGAAATTAGGCAATGAATGACAAGAACAGAATAGGGGGTATCAAAGTTAACCAAACCCGCCATTTTTTAATGGCGGGTTTCAACCCAAATCCGCCATTTCAAACCCGCCATTAAAAATCAAAAAAACCCACTTATTTCAGATCAGACGTGTCAAAGTTAACCTGAAATAAGTGGGTTTTTTCAAATAAAGTATTTAAATGCTTCCACCACCTGTCCGCGTCATACACCCCTGTCTTCCCACCTCCTTCTACCTCCGACCTCATTGGAAAATTTTTTACCCCCACCCTCATCATAAAATTGATTGACCACTCTCATCACTTTATCGCTCTCATCACTTGATCACTCTCATCCACTTCATCGATCTCAAAACTTCGTTGCTCTTAAAACTTCATCACTCTCATCACTTAACCGCTCTCATCACTTGATCACTCTCATCCACTTTATTGCTCTCAAAACTTCATCACTCTCATCACTTAACCTCTCTCACCACTTGATCACTCTCATCCACTTTATCTCTCTCAAAACTTCACCACTCTCATCACTTTATCGCTCTCATCACTTGCGTAGCCCAAACTCTTTCAAATGGCCCCTCAGCGAACCTCCCCCAACAAGTACAATACACCCAAGAGAACATCGCCAAGGAACTCCACAACAAACAATCCTCCCCCATCAGCTTCCAAGGGCTCAAGTCAGATCAAGAGAGCTGATCACATCATCCTGGTAAACTGGCTGAAAATTCCCTCCAACTACAATGCCTGCTTTGGATCCAACAACAAAACACGTGTTGGCCAACCTCAATCCTCTAAGGTCAATGGTTATCTCCTGATGGCCAATGAACTCAAGAACAAAACAAAAGGTAGGCTGGATCTGTCATCCAAACAGATGAGGGAGCGGTTCAAAAACTATCGAGCCAAGTACAAAAAGGCCCACTCCATGTCTATCTCCACTGGCTTTGGTATCAGCGACTTGGACAAAGCCAAAGGAATCAACTTGGTGGTTGATAAGTTGGACTCGATTTGTCCTTTTTATATTCAAATGGATGAAATCTTTGGAAAGAAGGCCAACATCACCCCCCTAGCTGCTTTCAATGCCCAACAATCCGATTCCGTTGATGCCGAGGACTTGGCTGGGGATGCTCAGCCTACCAACGGGGACCTTGATCAAACCTTGGCCTTGGAGTGGCCCCCATCTGATGACGAGGAGGATATTCAAACACAATCGGCTCCAATCACTTCTACTTTGGTATTGATTGATCAGTCAATCCCGACCTTGGACCCCTCACTTCCTTCTTTTGATTTCTATCTTCCTGGGGCAGAACAACTGGAGAACTTGCCCAATGAGGAGGATGTTATTCCTGGATCACCGTTGCCATCAACATTGGCTCAAGTAAGGAACTAAATTGTTTTTGATTCTGACTGGTTGCTCCTGACTGATTTACATTGTAAAAAAACAGGCTCATCCATTTTTGATTGGCCAAAAACTCAAGCCAATGGGGCCTCCCACATCGCCTTCAAATACTAGTGAGGAATTTCAGACTCAACCCTCCTCTGCCAAGGGTAAGCAAAAGGCCTCCAATTCCATCAATGTCAACCCCAAAAGTCATCAAAAGAGGAGAAACACTTCCAGTTTTTTGGGCTTTGAAGAAATCATGGAGAAGCGAGATTCATGTAAGTTGATTGATTCAATATCCTTGCTTTCAAAATCATGCTCATTGCCATTCCGCTCCAAAAAACAGTGAAATCGCAAATTGAATCAGATAAACTTCAGTTTGAAAAGCAAAAGTGGGATTGCCAACTGGCCATGGATGGTCAAAATCAGCAAGCCAAGACTTTGGCTAATCAAAAAAAATTGGATGCTGAGTGGAGGTTGAAACAAGCTGAGCTAGAGTTTCAAAAAGAGGAAAAGGAGAAGGATTGGCAGCAAGTGCAACTGGAAAAGGAGAGGGAACAACGGGCAAACAAAAAAAAGGATAAGGTATCAGTAGCTTTGGCTTGCATTGGCAGTGGTAGATTGGTAGAAGAAATACAGCAGATTACTCAAATGCTGGGCTTGTAAATATATTTGCATGGATGAAAGAAAAACAAATTATTTTTTACTACAACAACGTTTGAGAGCATTCTTAACCCCACCAATATACAAATCTTTTTTGTTTTTATTGATATTTTTTTCTCTAGAGTAAATTTGGCCGTTTTTCATGTCCCTACAAGTGCTCTGAGTTTTTTTATTAATTTGGAGTGACATGGCCATTCTGGTATGGGTTGCTGTGTCCACAGCTGGAAAGGTACAGTGCTTGTACTTGTTAGCCGCCCAAACCATTTTGACTATACCTTTTTGCTTGAAATCAATTCCAAAGCCAAGGTCAGGAAAAACAAATTGACCATCCAAAACTTGATATTCATCCGTATCTTCAATAAGTTGACCATTCAATTTTTTGGTTGGGACCACAAGTAAAAAGGAATAGCCAGAGATGTTGCCTTTGTCAATATGAGGAGAATTGTAAAAATAATCCAAGGTGAAAGCGAGGTGTGGGGAGCAATCAAAAGGTGTAGGCTTGGAACCAAATTCCAACAAAGAGAAAGAGGGGATGTTGCTGTCCTTCATGGTATCACGGTTTGATTCAAAGGCAAGTTTGGCCAAATTACAAAACATTTGTCCTAAAATTCGGGATACTTTGTCGGCCTTCAAGTTGAGGACAGCGTACTCTTGAGGAGAAGATCTAATGGATGATTTCTTCACATAACGTCCAAATAACTCCAAAGGTTTCATTGATTTTTGCCAACCAATTGCCCACATTTTTCCACCCCAAGATCTTGAGGGACCAACCGGGTTGACAAATTTTTTTGAACTGTGAAGGAATGTTTTCACAAAGTTGGTATCTTTCTTATCTTGCTCAGATAGTCAATCCAAAGGCACAAATTCAATGACGGCAATGAGAGCATGGTGATCAGATTGGTCGAGAACAATAACTTTTCCATGGTGGAAGAAGTGGAAAGCCCCAATTTTCTGTTTTTCTTGCTTAAATTCTTCCTGGGTGGGTTTTCGAGGGTTTTTTTTCTTTTCAGCCATGATAGAAGGGTACAGATCCAAAGGGCATAGCTTTTGTCTAGACCAGGCAAACTTTTCCTTGATCAAGTCGTCAGTCACTTCCAAAGAAATTTCCAAATCCCTCATTTGAGCCCTCCTTTTTCTACGATTCCTCTGCTTGCCACCTCTATTTATGTTTTTCATACCATCTCCTTCCATCTTTCTCCCTCTTAGGCACTTGCTGCACCCAAGGTGAGGATCAAGGTGAAATTTGAATGGATGTATAACATTTTGAGTTTGGTAGCCAGTGAAGGAATTGATAGATATCAAAAGAATAGAATTAGATGGGGAGGAGTGGTAATGATGAGGGGCTGCAGCCGGCATCATACTAGGCAAACCAGACTGTCCCAGGACGTAGCTTGGTTGGCGTAAGACTTGAGAGAATGTGTTCTGGCCAAGCTTGAAAACCTAAAAAAAAAAAAAAAAAAAAAAAAAAAAACGGGTAAATCAGTTCCTGTACCCTACAAAAACCCTGCATCAATTGGCCAATTGATCGCGAATCGATTGCTCGATCGATTGCCAATTGACCAAGCAATCGATTCGCAATTGATTGCCAATCGATCGGGCAATTGATTGCCGATCGATTGAGCAATTGATTGCCGATCAATCAAGCAATTGATTTGCAATCGATTGGCAATCAATCGAGCAATTGATGGCTGATTGATTGCGAATCGATTGAGCAATCAATCACTCGATCAATGAGAGGAGAAATTGGAGGAGGGGAGGGGCTCACCTTGAGGGATTGACCTTGAGGGATTGACCAAGGGATCCAGGGGGGGACTACAAGTTGAATGATGAAAGGATCAGAAACTGGTGAGGGGAAGGAAGAGGAAGAGCGTGGAGGGGGCTTACCGGGATTAGGAGGAGGGGATTCAGTGAGTGTGGTGAGATGAGGTGGTGGTGATGAGTGAGGTGGTTTGGTGAGGAGGAGGCAGGGTTTGACCGGTGAGTGAGTGGGGTGGATCCAGGGGGGGACTAAAGGTTGAATGATCAAAGGATCAGCAACTGGTGAGGGGAAGGAGAAGGAAGAGGGTGGAGGGGGCTTACCAGGATTAGGAGGAGGGGATTCAGTGAGTGAGGTGAGATGAGGTGGTGGTGGTGAGTAAGGTGGTGGTGATGAGTGAGGTGGTTTGGTGAGGAGGAGGCAGGGTTTGACCAGTGAGTGAGTGGGGTGAGGTTGAAGGGGTTGAGTGGTGAGGGGGAGGGGGGTGGCATTTGGTGAGTGGCAGGGTTTGAGGTGGAGGTGTTTTTGGATTCAAGTCCACTAAAAAAAAAAATAAAAAAAAACTCAGCCTATGAATCTTGGGTGAACAACCAAAACCAAAAAAATACGGTGAAGGGAATTTTTACCAATTTCAAAATCAAAAATTACTCATCAAAGCAAGCAAGGCTGAGAGGAAGAATCCGCTCTCTCATAGAAGAAGATAAGGGACCAGATGAGACAGGGATGACTTGAGGCGGATCAGGAATATCATCTTGGAATATTTCGTCCCATTCATCTTTGATGTCAGCCAAAAGGTTGTGAAGGATTACACAAGTGATAATCCAGTTGATGAGGAACCTCATATCTTTGGAACATTGGAGCTGGTTTTGCATCTCCTGTAAGCTGGCCCATCTTCCTTTCAGAATTCCTACGGCATGCTCAATCTGAACTTGTGATTGGGCAAGATGATAGTTAAAATTGGTTTTTCCTTGATCATTGGAAGAAACATTCCGTTATGCTGGAACTACATATTTCCCACTAGCATAAGCCAAATCGGCCAGAAGGTATTGATCTTGGTCAAAGTAGATCTCTGGTTGTTGGGCAATCCACATCCGATTGAAAATATATGAATCATGACAAGAACCTGGAAGGCCAGCATGGAGGTAGATGAACTTCTTGTTGTTATTGCAAACAAGTTGTAGTGCCACAGAGTATCTAAACAAAGAGATGGAACATATTTGGTCAGTGTGTGATCCAAAGTTTTATCATAGAGATTGGAAAAGAAATGAATCAATTGCCTTTTTTTACGATCAAAATAGTGGTTGCCATCTAGGTTGGGTTTTTGACTCAAGGGGATGGTGGTTCCATCAACAAAACCGATGAAACCAGGAAAGCCTTCTGTCTCCATTACTTGAGATATATCCTTGCTTTCTTCTTTGGTTAGCCATGAAAGGACCAAGCGACGGAAAGATAGGATAGCAATCATGACTCTTTTGGTGTATAAGTCAATGCTTCCGTAACTGACTGAGAATAGATTTTCCAATTGATGGATTGCTGCTCCATTTCCATTTGACCCCAATCTACAAAGAGCAACAGCAAGTTGGATGGCTGGATCGCGTTGAGGATTGCAAGAATTGTTCTGGAAGATTTGGTGGTCTTCAATCATTGCCAAAAGTTTCATGAAAGAAGGCAACAAAGTTCGGAACAGTTGCTGGAAGCTTAAGTCAGGGATGAGATGAAGCTTTTGCCTTTCATACATAGGGTTATGGAGAGTGTGTATTCTTGGAACCATGTATTGCTTTTCCAACAGAGAATTCAAAGCTAACTAAGTTGATTCCAAATCGGAGTTTGAATCAGAGTCTGAATGGGAGTCAAACAGTAGCAAAAGTTCAGTCAGCTTTTTTGCGTTTTCAACTTACTGGCGGGATGTTTGATTGGACATGTTGAGAAAGGTGGTGAGTGATGTGGGGTGATGAGATGATGATGGGATTTATGTGAAGATGGGTATGTGAAGGTATGTGAAAAATGATAGAGATGTGTGTGATGCAATGGATATGGGACCGGTATGGATTTGCTGATGTGGATGGGTGTTTTTGATGTGATGGATGGTGGATGGATGATGATGCATAAATGGCGGGTTTAATGGCGTGTTTGATGATTGAAATCCGCCATTTTCATGAAACACGCCATTTTGAAATACACCAGTTAGGGGGTATGTGTATTTCAGAAACCCGCCATTAAAAATGGCGGGTTTTGTCAAAAAAAATGGCGGGTTTCTAATGGCGGGTTTGCTAACTTTGATACGCCCTAATGGGGAAATGAAACAACAGTACATTCATTTCAAAGTTCATAGTGCAAGGACAAGAGAATATTAATAGTGTAAAAGGATGTAATGGGTGAGAAAGGGGGGATTAAAATGTGAAGGAAATTTTTCAATATGAAGATGTAGCTTATGCAGGGTATAGTACTAGTCCATTTTCAAACTATACAGCTGATGTGGCTATCTAGGCATGAGTGCAAACTAGTTTGAGTACATGAACAAGAATGAAAGCCAATGATTGATGATATCCAGGGTAGAAGAGCAAAGCTTGAATGGATGGTTGATCTGTATTAGTGTTAAATGCAGGATTTTCAATTATATAATGAGTCTCCAAGATTGGAAGGTTGTTGCGCAAGACAAAGGTAATACGCATAAGGAACCATTGAGTTTGTGCTTTATTTTAGTCACACTTATGGACTGAGGTAGATGGTCCTGGGGTAAAGGATATTTTAAATGGTTGAAGAAAATAAACCTTAAAATTGGAGAAATACAGTTAACCAGGTATAAAGCTGCATGCTCCTGCAAGTTTTTAGATGATTTCCAATTGATTCCAAAAGTTTTTACCTACTGTATAGCCTTTATTCATTATACTAATACTTAGTTACTTTAAAAAAGTTTTATAATTAATTATGTAGTCATGCTTGTTGTGTTTTTTCAAAAAATGTATTTGCCATAACAAAAGACATGTTCCAAGCAATGCTGCCTGTGGCCTTTGAGGCAAGTGCAGACAATTTTGAATTTGGAAAGTAGCTTGTACAATTCCTTTATATCAAGAATGTTGGTTGAAACCCCAGAGGTTTCCGCAAGTGAAGTTCAAAGTCAACAATGTGCTCCTTGCATGAATTATCATATTCTGCCAGTGCTGGAGATTGAATTTCTAGGAGTGCGGAATCCTGGTGGGTTAGGCTAGAGACTGACTAAATGAACAAAATAAACTAATTGAATTTTATTTTTTTTATTTTTAGTATTGCCAATTTTCCATAGGTATACTACCAATACACACCACCACCACCATACTTTGGACCATTGGCCATGTTTCAAACAATTCAAATGGGTGCTAGGGTGCAAAGAGAAGTGCAAGGTGAAGGAAAAATTGAGGAAACTCCCAAGGGCACGAGAGAAGAACAAAATTAAGCAGGAAACAAAGAAAGAAACAGAGTGGATGGAGGAAAAAGAGAGGAGGAAGGGAAAGGGGCAGAACAGGAGGAAAGGGTTGAAACGGGAGAAGATGGAATGGAAGGAAATGGGATGGAAGAAATAGAAAGGGTAACCAAGTTCAAGGCATAGTGCCAATTGAAACTGATGAAAGGTGGTTGACTGGCAATTTTGGAGAAGTTTTTTTTCAAGGTCAAAGGAAAAGATCTTATGAAGAACTCTTGGAGGAGGATGGATGGAATGCCCAACCAAATAGGGCTCTGACTGCAAAATGTGAGGAGATATTCAAAAAGAATTTTTTTACGCAAGTCATTATATTGCAAACAGTTTGGGGCTGATAAATTATGAGTACTTGGATAAATTTAAGTTGATGGTAATGGAGTTGAATTAAAATTGGGAGGAACCAGAATAGGAAATGAAGGAAAATTTGGTAATTTTTATGTGTTTTATATATTTATTTTTATCATTATTAATTATTATTGTTTTTTTTTTTTTGAGAGATAAGGAATTTTTTTACTTGGAATAAGGAAATAGATAAACATAGGAAAAAAATATTTTCAAAGAAGGAACAGAAACAACTTTTTTAAGAAATTGAAAATAGGACTGGATGGAATGGGATAGAGTGGAAATATGAAATGCAATGGGATTGAATGCAAGGTAATGGAATAGAAATGAGTAATTGAATGAGATTGGATTGAATAGAATAAATCCTGGCAAGATTTGCAAGGGTAATTTGAATAGAAGTGTTGGCCAAGTCAGGGGAGTTTCAAAGGTGATGGGCTGGTTCCCACAAGGTGCAGTCTTTGTCAGACTGGAAGCCAGTCAATTCAACAAGGTATTCAATTTTGCCTTTCCTAACCAGGAATCTGTTAAGTTGTTATATCTCTCTACTGGGTACACAGAAACGACTCTCAGTCAGACATAGGATGAGTTGAAATACTCCAAATTCCTCTACAATCCAAACTCAGGCTTGGGAGACTTCACTTCCTGATTCTCTTAACTCTCTATCACTTCTGGCGCCTTACAATCTCAATCCTGAGAACCTCAATCACTCCCTGATATCACTACCTCAATCTTCCTATTTTATCTCTTTCCTCTTGTCTTCCTGAAAATCCCCTCAAGCTTTGTCTGTGTGCCCAGTGAGATAATCCTACATTTCTCATTTCCTATTTATTTCTCATATCTGTTTTCTCTTATTGACTCAATTCCTTGTTTAGCCCATGTCGTCTCTTGTCTCTTCACTCCTCAACTGCCTTTGTAACTGTTCCTAACTCAACCTCACTACCTCAAAAACTAGCCTATGCTGGATGTTTTTGATCTTTCTGATATTTTCTAAGTTTATGTCTCAATTTTGATTTTCCCATATCCTTCATTTCCCATTTTTCAATATAATCAATTTCATACCATTTAAAAAATTTAAAAGCCAAAGGTTTACTCTTTCAAAACTCAATTCTCAACCCAATATATTAGCAAATAACTGGGAAATGATGGCCAGCTCATCATCAGAGGGATTTAGGCAGGCCATGATGAAGACAGCCTTCAATACAATACCCAAGCTCATTAAGGACAACTAAGGCGTATGGAAGCATAATTTGGATGCCATTCTAGATGTTTGCAGATGCGCCATACCCATTAATGACAAATCATCAATCCTCAATTCCAATGTGAATGAACAAATGAAGCTTCTCATAATCTCAAGGATTGAGGCATCCACACAAAAAAACATTGATACCACTCACAATAAGAATTCCGCCAAACTCTTGTGGAAGGCTATCATCGACAAATAAGCATCCTCACAAGCGTCAAACAGAGCTAGAATATTTAACAAATTTCTCTTCTTGAAGTTTGTGTCAGATCAGATTGAAGAATTCATAACTAAGGCAAAAGTTTGTCTGAAGAAAATTTCTGAAGTTTGAATCATCCTGTCACAACTGTCCCTGACGTGCAAGGGGCTGAAGGCACAGGCACTACTACTCATAGAAATCAAGGATGTTTGATTGGATTTCAATGAAGGAGATGAAAGGAGGAGTACAAGTGATGAGAAGAGGCAGGATGAGAAGACCAGTGCAGGAGGTTGTTGAAGAGAGAGTTGTTGAATCCTATAAGAGTAACACCAGGAAGGGGAAAGGTGATAGAGTTAAGCAGGCTGGGTGAAGGTTTTCTTGTGCTGAGATGACACCTACTGGCAGAGGGACTAACCATTAAGGAGTAGTATACTAATTCCTTTGGGGGGATTAGTCCAGGAGGGAAGGAGAGGCCATTATATGTGAGAGCTGAGAAGGAGGCCTTGAGGGATGAGTGGCTGGTGTTGCAGGTTAGAGTTCCCATGGTATTACATGTTGACTGATGGGGCTGGAGGCTGCAGTTGACTAATTGGGTGATGGGCCTATCCAGGAAGGTTTCACAGGTACTGATCTGGAGTCCTGGGAGTATGGGCTGAATAGACAGTGGAGAGCATGTACTATGTATATACTAAGTGTAGTATGTACTAACTCATACACCAATTGGGTTGAGGAGTGATGAAGGTTGTACCAAGCCATGGAGAGAGGGAGAGGTCCTGAGAAGTTTGGCTGAATCACATGACAGGTGAGGTGTACATGGAAATAGAGCTTATACCATACAGAGAGAGGGTGAAGCTGGTGGAAGAGGATGGAGACTGCAAGAGATGCAGAGGTAGGACTATCCGGTGGAAGGTACAGGAGTAGTGAAGTTGGGTTTGATCTGAGGGTGAGTTTGATGAAGAGGTTGGATTGGTTTAGTTGAAGGAGTGTCAGAACTACGGTTATGACAGTACCCCCCCTGAAAGGGAAGGGGCAGCCCCTGATGCCAAAAGAAGGATGTGCTGGGGGTGAGGATTGAGGTCTGCTTTACTTGCTGGTTGGAAGATGGCAGGCTTGGAAGCAAGGTTAAATAGCTTGAAGCATGTGAAGTATTGCAAATTTTCTGTGACTCAAAGTCTGAGGTTAGAATGGGGGTTTGAAAGGTTGAAGTTTGAAGTTGGAGATTTGAAGTTTGAGAAATTTGAGAAGTTAGGCAAGTTGACTAGTTTGAAGTTCCGCTTTCTGCAAGTTCAACTGGTTTGAAGCTCAAAGTTCAAAGTTTGACTTCAAAGTTTGACTGGTTTGACTTCAAAGTTTGACTGGTTCAACTTTAAAGTTTGACTGGTTCAACTTCAAAGTTTGACTGGTTTGACTTCAAAGTTTGACTGGTTTGACTTCAAAATTTGACTGGTTTGACTTTGAAGTTTTACTGGTTCTACTTCAAAGTTTGACTGGTTTGACTTCAAAGTTTGACTGGTTTGACTTTGAAGTTTGAATTGAAGGGGGTTGGAGAGGATTGGAGGTTATTTAAAAGGGACTGAGGGGGATTCTTCCTTGGACTGGGTTGATGATGAGAGTGCTCCTGGAGAGATTGGATGAAAATGAAGAGAATGAAAAACAGAAAGGAAGAGAAGAGAGAATGAAAAGAGGAGGTTCTGGAAGATGGTTGAAGAGGTTGGAAGTATTTGAGATGAAAGCTTATTGGAGGGTTCTGGTGTATTAAAGATTGGTTTGAAGTGCTGATGGTGATGAATATCCAGAAGTGAAGTTGGAAGGTTTCCAGGAATGTTTGGGATGGATGATTGAGGATAATGGTGATTTGATGTTGATGGATTTGAGGATTGATTATTTGAAGGAAGAAGGAATATAAGGGATGGAAAAGGAATAGATAGGTGGACTGAAGGATATTTTGATTTGGAAGTATTTTCTGATATGATATTTAGGATGGAAAAGACTATTTGGAAGGTGAAGGATAGGAAGGAAAATACTTTATTTATTATTTATATTTTCTGTTCTTTTGGTTTTGATTTGATTTAGGAGATGATTGATTGGAAATTGGATTGGGAAAAAGGATTATAGGATGAGTTGGGTTTGGAATGATGGATGGAAATGAATTTATGGAGAAGCAGGGAAATCAAGAAGGGATGAAGTTGGATGTTGGTTCCCAGAAGGTAGTTGGTGCTTGAGGATGGTTGAATTGATGGGTGGATGGATGAATGGATGGATGAATTGATCAGGGTTTTGGATTTGAAGCATGAGTATGTAATTTTTCAAAAATAAGAAAAGGTTCCAAACCAAAGCTCAAAGAGCTATCTTGGAAGGTCTTTCAGTAGTGATTTTCATTGCAGATAGTCATACTTAATTCCCAGGATGGATGCCTTTTGGAATTCAGTTTCTATTAAGGTCAGAATAGTTCCTATACTTATCCATATGCTGTTTTGTGAATCATCAAAGGAGTTTGGTTGATTGAAGAAGTATTTCTAGCTTTAGTTAGTCAGCATGTTGGGTATACCCACTTTAACCATGAACAGGAGTAAGCAACTGTAGGAATCTATAGAATTGTTAGTTACTTCATTCCCTTTCTTCAATCTATGAATAATATCCTGGAGTACCTTTTCAGCTTGTTGATTTATGGTCAATTCAATCAGTTGAGCTTCAAGAATTACCAAAGAGAGGTAAAAAGGTTTAGAAGTTTCAAGTTCATCAGTATTATGTTCAGAGTATGCGTTCCCCCGTCTGGAAACACGTTGTCCCAACATGACAGGAGGACAGGTGAATTCAATGAAGAACTTCCAAAGACTGTAAGTGAGTGTTGAAGAAGGAAAGGAGTATCATGAACTACCCTTGTATTCTGATGAGAGCTTTGGAAGACATGGAAATACTTTTAGAGAAGAAAAATCAGTTAGTAAATCAAAGGCCTGTGATGTTGAATTTCTGAAGAAGAAATAGATTGATCAATAACAAAAAGGGCTACGACGAATTTGAGGTTAGTTAAGAATCAAGAAAGGAAACATGCAAGAAGAAAGAATCAACCAACATCAAGCAACAGGACAAGAGATGTTGTAGGATGAGAACTGAGTTTGAGTCAATAGTTGAAAATAAAGAAAGGAAAGAAACCAAAAGGAAAGAAAGAGTATTAGATCGAAAGAGACATTTCAGATCAGATTCAGGAATTTTGAGATAGTTGTTATACGTGTCAGTCTTACCAGACAAGTTTTTGGATGAGTTCAATTAGATTGAGTAGTCATTTGAGTATGGGTGATTCGGATTGAGATAAGAAAAAGAAGAAAGGAAGAATTAAGAAAATATAGAAAGGAAATAAGATTGAAGAGAGTTGAGGTTGAGAGATGTAAGTGTCGAGTGGTTGAGGTTGATGTTTGACGATGATTTGATTAAGAACTTGATGAGTAAGATCGAGTGGTGGAGTGGTGGAGTGGTTGGTCTGAGGTTGTTGTGTGCTTGTTCCAATCAGTTTCCCCACGCAGGGGTTAGATTCTATTACAAGAAGAAAAAGAAAGACAAGAATGACATGGAAGTGAAATAGATAGAGAAAGTGACATAGATAGAAGGCGCGCGGATGAGGTGTGAGAGAGACTTGTGACAGAGGATCTGAGATGATTGTGGACATGATTCATGGACACATAATAATTCATGAGGATAGAATTGTGAATTATTCTACACCCCCCGTGGCTGGTAAGATTGAGGACTTGAAGGACGGATTAATTAGTTGTTGAAGGATTAAAAGAGAGGCAGGTGGTAGAGCCTTAGTGAGACCATCGGCTTTCATTCCGGATGCAGGAATTAGGTCGATGGAAAGATTGTTTAACTGAAGTTCTTCGCAGAGTGCTTTTGTTTTAATGTCTATGTGAAGAGTTTTGGAATTGCATCCAAACTTTTTAAATTTGTCATCAAGACCCTTGTTGCCAACAAAATGTCGACTAGGTTTGATATCTATCTTCCAGAGTTCTGCAACTAAACCCTTCATCCAAATAGCTTCAAGAAAAGAGTCGACTAACGGATTAAGCTCTGCTTCTGTGGTCGAGTGAGTGACATTTTGCTGTCTATAACTGCTCCAAGAGATGAGTGAGTTAAAGAGTAAAGAGAGATGGCCGGATTGCAATCGTCTAGTTTCTGTATCGTCGCTCCAGGTAGCGTTGCTGTAGCATTGAAGTTGGGTGGATTGATTATTGACTTTCAGAGTAAGTTTCAGATCTTTCGTCGCCTTGAGGTATTTCCAACACCGTTTTACTTCCCTCCAATGACGTATCCCAGGTTTTTCACAGAATCAAGCAAGGCTTGAAACCGCAAAGCTGAGATCTGGAAGGGTTAGGCAGGCAATGTAATTAATAAGAAAAACTGCTGATCAATAATTTATGTTGAGGGCTTTGAATTCTTTGTGCTCTTTGTCTGTGGCTGGAAGTAAGTTGATGTGTGAAGTTAATGGAACAGAAGACGGCTTGCAATTGAGCATTTTTAGCTCTTCCAGACCATGTTCTATATGTTTGGGCTGTGAGAGAAGGATTCTGTTGTCGATGCATTCATATTTCATCCCAAGTATTGTGTTAGGTTCATGATGGCTGGACTGCGGAAATCGCTTCAAGAATTTATCTTTAAAATTATTGCCAAGACCTACAAGAATCAGATCGTCTACATGAAAAAATAAAGCGGAATTTGAGTCGGAATGGATGTACAAGCAGGGATCTGAGATGGATTCATGGAAACCTTGTTCGCGAATCCAAGAAGTGAGTGTGTTGAACCAATTCGCAGGTGCTTGCTTTAAGCCGTAGAGGGATTTACAAAGAATGAGATATTCCGATTTTCTTTTTGATCCTTTGGGTCTCTTAATAATGACTTTGTCAGTTAGAGGTGCGTGAAGAAATGCACTCTTAACGTCGAATTGCGTGATAGGGAGTGAATGAAAGAGACCAAATAAAAGTGTAATACGTAAAGAAGAAGCCTTTCCAGTAGGAGAGAACGTATCTTGGTAGTCCAATCCATAGATCTGATCAAATCCTTGAACACATAAACGGCTTTTGTAGACCAGAGGATCCCCGTGGCAGTTGTCCTTCAAACGGTACACCCAGGTTGTATTGAGGGGGTTCACTGGTTCGGGGCCCACGTAGTCATCCCACACTTTGAGAGATTCTATTCTGTTTAATTCTGCGTCCATGGAAAGATCCCATTTGTGAGAATCAAAGCATCGTTTGGCTTTTTCGTAGGACTTAGGGACATAGTAATGGTGATAGCCGTAGCGTTGAGGAGGATTCACGGTTGACCTATCTCGAAGATTATATTTGGGTGCGAGTTGTTGAGCAAGTTCTTCTGACGAGTCTGATTCTGAGTGGACTGAATATGAGTCTGGATGGTCAGGAGTTGAAACAGAAGAGGATAGTTGATTGTCAATTGAAGATTTGGAGGAAGGATTATTGGGAGAGGAGTGAGCATCAGAAAAGATGATTGGATCGTAGTCAATTTTGAGTTGTTGAGGCTCTTCAGCGGAGATTGAAGTGCGGGATTGCTGCAGATGGTTGAGATTCTTGAGAATTTTAATATTTTTGGAAGAAATGATTGTGGAGTCAGGCTTAAGAATTCAATAGGAGTGAAAGTTGGGGTTATAACCCACAAGGGTACCAGGTAGCCCTTGATCCTTAAACTTTTCACCGCGATTAACTTTGTAATCGAGGTAAACAACTTTGGAACTGATAGGTTGAAAATAACTTGTTGGAAGTGATTTTTCAAAGAAGATTTGATATGGAGACGGAGAGTTAGGAGATTTGGGAATTTGGTTGAGTGCGAGACAAGCTGATTTAGCAATTTCTACCCAAAGATTAAGTGGGAGTTTAGAGCTTCTGAGAATGGCTCGTATAGACTCAGTAATAGTTCTATTTCCTCTTTTGATTTTGCCATTATGTTTGTGGTGGTAGGGTTCTGTGATGAGGTGCTGGATAGAGTTGGTTTTGAAGAAATTTTTCAGATTGGAAGAGATGAATTCACCGCCGCCATCGGTACAAATTGTCGCGGGGAATCTATTTCGTTTGAGCTTCTCATGATTGAGAATTATTTTGATTTGTTTGCAAGCATCTGATTTATATTGCAGCGGAATTGCTGAAACGTATCCAGAATGATTGTCAATGACGGTAAGCCAGTAATTCATGTTGTTTCTTCCAGAAGGAGAAATTGGACTGATAAGATCGAGGTGAAGTTGTTCAAAAGGTTTAGAGGACGGATTTGAAGAGTTCTTGAAGGAGGCTTTTGTGATTTTAGAAAATACACAATCCTCGCATTGAAAAATCGAGAGAAGATCAGCTTGGATAGATGGGAAGAGATTTTTGAGGCGATATGGACTAGCATGACCAAAGGATTTGTGAAGAAATTTGATCTTGTCTTATTCAGATTCTTGAAGTGAAAGGAGACTGAATTTGTTATCATTACCAATTCGAGACAGTGTGTTGAGAATGAAGAGATTTTCTCGTATAAATCCCAAAAAGGCGAGTTTAGAGTTGAAAGTGAGAGAAAATTGGTTATTGGATGAAGAAAGCAAGCATTTCTTAGATGAGATTAATTCTCCTGGGATAATTAAATTAACCACTAGGTCTGGAACAAAGAGGGAGTTGGTAAGAGTGATAACTGAGTTCCTCCAGCACAGTTTCACAATTCCTTTTCCTTTAATAGAAAGCTTAGCGTTTTCTTTTCCTGTGTTAATGAAATCGTCGCCATTGCATTCCTCAAAGTGGGAGAAGAAGTTTTTCGAGTTGAACATATGGCAGGATGCGCCAGAGTCGAGTATAATGCGATTCTGAGGATTAATTTCTTGAACCCAGGTCGTGAGAAGAGCTAGATAATGTGCGACTTCCTTGGTTTTCGAGTTAGAGTTAAGCTGTGCTCGCCAGTTTGCCTGAGACTCTTTCGACCAGTCGGGAGCCAGATGCTCGTGGAGGTGCCAACATTTTTCAGCGAGATGATCGGGCGATTGAGGATTATGATATCCTTTCTTGCATCTGAATTCTCTGGGTACTGGTTTCTTGGGAGGTCTAGAAGATATAAGTGCTGTATCACTGATTTTAGTTTCTTTCAATTTAACCTTGGTTTCATTATCCAGTTAAATGAGATGATTTAAAACCAGTTCCATAGTGACTATCTTATCCAAGTGCATTATTTGTTGGCAAAGGGAGTGAAGAGAGGGAGGAAATTTAAACAGAATACGGTAAGAAAGGATATTGTCTGGAAGGTCTATTCCAACATCTACCATCTTCTTTAAGGAAATCTTAGTTTCAGTAACAAATAGATTGATGGCTTCGGGCTTGAATTGTTGATATAAGAACTTGTTAAAGACGCGAGCTCAATTCATTTTTTGAGAAGAGGCAAAACGTTCCTTGATGGTTTTCCAGAGAAGTCTGGCAGAAGATATGTTCGACGAATTGACCACGTTATTGTGAGTGACGGAATCAATACAAGAAAGGAGAATAACTCGAGTTTCCATATTGTCGTTGAGACTGAGATTTTTCTGATCATCCTCCAGGGCATCCTTAACTCCTTTGAGTTCCAAAAGCATCGTCATCTTGTCCTTCCATATGGAGTAGTTTTTGTCCGAGAGAATGGGAACGGCCTCGAGAGCAGCCTTGAGAATGATTTGACGAAAACCATTGTTGCTAGATCCCTCCATGAGTTCGATTAGGTGAGTCGGATTGATTTTTGGCTTTTAACCGTGTTGAATTTCTGAAGAAGAAATAGATTGATCAAGAACAAAAAGGGCTACAACGAATTTGAGGTTAGTTAAGAATCAAGAAAGGAAAAATGAAAGAAGAAAGAATCAACCAACATCAAGCAACAGGACAAGAGATGTTGTAGGATGAGAACTGAGTTTGAGTCAATAGTTGAAAATAAAGAAAGGAAAGAAACCAAAAGGAAAGAAAGAGTCTTAGATTGAAAGAGACATTTCAGATCAGATTCAGGAATTTCGAGATAGTTGTTATACGTGTCAGTCTTACCAGACAAGTTTTTGGATGAGTTCAATTAGATTGAGTAGTCATTTGAGTATGGGTGATTCGGATTGAGATAAGAAAAAGAAGAAAGGAAGAATTAAGAAAATATAGAAAGGAAATAAGATTGAAGAGAGTTGAGGTTGAGAGATGTAAGTGTCGAGTGGTTGAGGTTGATGTTTGACGATGAGTTGATTAAGAACTTGATGAGTAAGATCAAGTGGTGGAGTGGTGGAGTGGTTGGTCTGAGGTTGTTGTGTGCTCTTTCCAATCAGTTTCCCCATGCAGGGGTTAGATTCTATTACAAAAAGAAAAAGAAAGACGAGAATGACATGGAAGTGAAATAGATAGAGAAAGTGTGACATAGATAGAAGGCGCGCGGATGAGGTGTGAGAGAGACTTGTGACAGAGGATCTGAGATGATCGTGGACATGATTCATGGACACATAATAATTCATGAGGATAGAATTGTGAATTATTCTACATGTGATTCTTAAGGGGTAAGCACCCTGAGATCAGTTTGGGTGAGGATGGTAGAACCTGGAAAGACATTCAGTGAAAGTCATTGGAGGAAATGGGTGAAGGTTCTCCTTGATAAAAGCATCAGGTTTGCAAAAATCAACACATAATTGTAAACCACTATCCTTCTTCTTAAAAGAAGAAAGGAAAGGTGCTCCAGTGCTTGAAGTGCTGGGGCTGGATGAAACCTTTCTCTAAATTCTCTGCTATGTAGGCTTGTAGGGTTGAATTTTCATTGTGAGGTAGTGAACAGACAAGCCCAACTGGAGGCATGAGCCCTTCCAGTCAAACATGGTGGTTGTAAGCGCGGTGTGAAGAGAGTTGGTCTGCTTTAACCTGGGAGGAGAGAATATAGGAATGAATGGAAGTCAGCAGTAACTTTCTTTAACACGGTTTCTGATTCTTCAGGAACTTCATCAGTAACAAAGAGAAACATCAGAAGAAGTAACCAGTTGCATTGTATGCAAGGATGAATCCAGTATATCTTCCTCCTGTGAAAAAATAAAGCATCAATGAATATCTGAGCAAGTGGAAAGAGTTTTGAACTCAAAGGGAATTGGAAGTTGTGTTGGGGAATTGCAAAAGGTTCTGAAGTGTGGGGAAATGCATTGGGCTGCAGCGCCAAAGGCAGAGTTGAAGGGAAGGACAGCTGTAGGCAGTGTAGCCAGGTTGAGTTCAACAGGATTGGAGCAAAGGTCATTGGTTAGTTGGTATCTTGAGGTGATCAGCCCCATCTTCCAAGTTTGCCTCTGGATTCCAGTGATGAGGAGATTTGATTCCCAGGGTGAAGGTTTCAGGGGATGGTGCATTGACTTGAAGGGGTTCCCATTCAAAGCTAGGAAAGGAAGTAAGTAAAACCATTTGGAAGTAGATTTGATGAGCTGAGATTGGAAAGATGAAATATTTTTTCCCAGAAGGAAGGGTCTGTAAGGTATAGATACTTTTGAACCATGAATTGACCATTAAAGATTGATTTTCACCTGAATCAAACAAAAAATAGAGATAAGCCTTGAAAAAGACGCAGAAAAGGGTGAGCCTAATCTTGAATTGGCCTTGGGTAAGCACTGGAAGGTGCTGGGTTAGGAGAAGAAGATGAGTTGACAGTTTTCTTTCTACAGTCTTCTGTCTTGTGTTTACCACCACAATATAAGCATAAGCCTTCCCTCTCTCTTCTTGCCCTTTTATCTTCCTTGAGTTTTCCATCTGAACCTAGGTCCAAAGAGGGTCTGGTAAATGTGGTAGTTGAATTTGACTTTTCTGGGGACTGGTCATGCTCCCTACCCTCACCGCTACCCTTGTAAGGTTGATTAGAGGTAGATTGAGATTGAGAAGAACGGTGGGGTTGAGAATTAATGAGAGAAGAGGATTTTTCTTTTACCCTTTCATGATACCTTGTATCATTGTCCAAAACTATATCCATAAGGTCCTGGAGATTTTCTTGAGAGCCATTTTACCCTGCTAGTTGGTCCAGGAAGTGTGAAGGAAGGCTTTGTCAAAAATGGAAGTACAAGGCTCTATCACCCCACCCAGAGACTTTGGTCATAAGTGATTGAAATTCAGTGATGTGGGTTGAAGCATAGCCAGAGTCCTTCATCTTCAAGTTCACCAGTTACTTTTCAGCCTTGAAAACTTCTAGTCTGTCGCCAAAGAGGGTGTGAAGTTGCTCTGTGAAGTGGGACCATGAGTTGAGGAGGAAAGAGGGCTCTTGGTTGGAAAGGTGAGCCAGATAGGGTTGGATCCATCGATTGGCACTTCCAGAGAGGTAGGAAGCTGCAAGGAGTACCTTCTTCCGGTCCACGCTAAAGGTTCCTTCATCATTTGAAAAAATGAGTTGACAAGATTGGAGGAATGGTCGTAGTTTGCTAGGATTGTTGCCTTCAAATGTATCTAGAGCATTCATGGAAGGAGACTTGAAGGTGCCAGAGTGAGAAGTAATGGTTGATGGGGGTTGAGAGAGTGTTTCCAAAGCAGAAGTCATGAAGAGATATGAGGATTTGTATTGTGAGAAGAACTGAAAGCTGGAAACAGGCAAGACAACCACACATGAGTAAAACATGAGAATGGAGAAAGAAACGAGAATCAGACATGAGATATGAGTCGAAGAAAACAGAAAGGAACCCAAGACTGCCGGTGTGACTATTTGAGGTGAGGTTGATGGTGGGATTTGAGATTCTGAGAGGTCTTGAGTCTGAGATGGAAAAGAATGATGACAAGCTAGAGATTGTTGGATGAGTGAGTCATTGAAGCAAGAATAATGAGAGAAAAAGCAGACTACAAATCTCACCAGGCACAGTTGAGTCAGAGGATGATTGACGAAGACAAAATGAGAAACATGAGAAAAGTAGTTGAGGACAGCATAGCACGAGATACAAGATGAGAATGATTTAATGAGGAAGATGAGAAGATCATGATTCCTTGAGGTTCTTAGATTGAGAGGAGTGAGATCGAGAGATGAGGGTCTAGGTTCTCTATTTGAAAATCAACATTTCAATATTTGGAAGGTCAATTCTAGAGAGGCTGTCACGGTAATAGAGCTCCCACGGGGGCAAGAGAGCGCGGGGGTGAGTGCAGGTGAAACTTGGAAGTGTGAAACCCCAGGCTGGATGAGAGTCCTCTGACGTGAAATCTCAACACGCCCCATGCCTGGAGAGATGAGGAGTCGCCATAGCCCACAGTGAGTGAGATATACAAACAAGAAGAAAAAAAGAAAGAAACAAAAGGAAAAACAAACAGAAGGAAAAGGAAAAGAGATCACACGGAAATCTGAGAGGAGAAAGATAACTGAAGCCGTTTTAAGCTAGCTAAATCAGCGCTTTTAGTAAGAGAATCCGTGGGCATTTGTTCTGATTTAATGAGAACGGTCAAAATGTTACCAGTCTTCAGCTCCTCTCTCATTCCCTTGGTTTTCAAGTCTAGATGTTGAGTTTTGGAGTTTGAGCCGAATTTCTCGAGTTTGTCTAACAGTCCACTGTTATCTGTATGAATCGCTATAGGTGAGATTTTACTTGAAAAGATTTCGCATGCAAGTGAGCGAATCCAGGAAGCTTCATGAAATGCGTCGACAAAAGCATTGAGCTCCGCATTGGTGGAGCTTTAGGTGATATTCTTTTGTTTACAGCTGTTCCAAGATATGACACAACCATAAACCGCACACAGATATCCAGTTTCAAACGCTGTGGTGACCAATCTGGGACACCACGGCAAAAAAAAAAAAAAAAAAAAAAAAAAAATTTCGGTTGTACCCCTATGGGTACCTTCATTTCCCCCCATCTCTGAACTTCTCCCTGTCCTAGCGGTCTAGGACAGGCCTCTTGCCTGTCTCTCCGCTTCGATCCCCCCCTCCTATGTTCAACTCCTACTTTTCGCGCTTGCGGCCCTGACTTTTGGCAACGCGAGCAATCGTCAACCATTGATTCAATCTCCCCACTCCCACCAGTCGTCATCGCTCATCCATCCCATTGGCGCCCTTCAAGCCAGTCCTCGCTTTGAATCGCTCAATCTACCCCTTCATCCTCTATCCTTCCCGATACCAATCGTCACTTTTGTCCGATCACCCCTCCCAACCTACCACCACCTCTATTGACGATCAACAACAACAACCAGACCACCACCACCTCATCACCATCTCCACAAAAAAATTCATCATTGCCATCATCATCATCATCAGATTCAGATTACAAATCACCTTCATCATCATCATCATCACCAGCCAATCGAGCAGGACGACCACCTATCAACGATCAAAAGATCTCATTGAGACCTACCTCAGATGATCATCATCCTCCCTCAATCCTAACCAACAAGGATCATCTCAACCTCGCCCATCATCTGATCCGCCCAACAACCGCAAGCTTGGAACCTTCAACCCGCTGTCGCCACCGATCAGGCGACAACAGCCGTTGTTGACACCCGCGACCGCTGTCACGGGTGTCCATCTGGTTGCCCGCGGTCATTCTTGACGCGGGCAACATTTCTTTCTTTTCCTCTCATCTCATCTTTTTTTTATGTTTTCATTTTCCTGCACCTATTTGTAGTATCTCTTGTACGTAGTATACAGGGCCTCATGTCTATAAAAAGAGGGGCTCTCCCCCGCCTTTTGGCCTAGCAGAGCATCCCATAGCAGACCATCATCATCTCATCTCATCTGTCTCCCTCATCATCAGAAATCAACTTATCCGTGGGCATCCTTCCCCACTTATCTGAGAAATTTATCCGGGTATATCCATGATTGCCCCTTGATCCTTTGAGCCTCCGTACTCAAACTCTGTCCCTTGTGACCTTGATCCTTATCACCAACCAATAGCCTTGCTGGTTGAAGAATAATTCCTGTCTGAATTCTTGGGTGTGTTATACCACTCTGATCCCCTTTTCCGACCATACTGGTCTTGATCTCTCCTTGATCATCTTTCTGGAGCCAATCACGTTTGATTGAAGGGGTTTTATTAAGCTTAAAACCTGGAGTGTTATACCTCCCTTCTTCTTTAAGGTTGAATTTCGCCACGCTATTCTTGAGTCCCTTGAGAAGTGTTGGGATATTCTTGCTTGAATTTGTTATTGATTTGCTTCTAGAGCTTCATAAACAAATTGCTTTTGTTTTGTTCAGCCTCCCACAGTTATCTGGTACCCTTCAAGCGCTTGATTGCGGAGAGTTGGGCAGGTTCATTGAGAACCTGGAGGTTGGTTTGGATTGAGTTGATGTTTCCTAATCAGCTGCTGACAACCAGAGTTATTAGCTTGTGGGCGTTGTTACTTACAACTGCCTTGTTCTATTGAACTCTGAACAAACCTTGACTTATTTGTTCAAGTCTTTACCTGCACCATCTTGCCTCAGATAGTGTTGTTTCCATCGCTACCAACAACTCTTATCCTCTTCCCTTACTTTGATTTCTCATCCATAAGGTTCTGGACCTTGATTCCGGTTACATTTAAATATTATTGTAACTCCTAGGAGGGCAGCCTAAACAGCACCTTTCCCCTCCACATAACTGCCACGGCTTAGCACTGTTTGGAGTCTTACATTTGGTCCCCCGGGCCGGGATTGAACCAGCAACCTTGGGATTTACAGTCCCAAGAAATTTAAAATCAACCTCAAAATCCAATCTTTTTTTTCTATTTTTTTTCTCTTCTCAAATCTGATCCGTGGAGGCAACTTATCCTAGAAGTAAGTCCTCCCAATTTGTGCACCGCTTGGGCAAGATACTTGTCGTTTTTGGCAAAACCCTACTCTTGCCACACTCGTGAGCCACTTTGGAAATCTGCTCTTTGGATCCCCTAGGAACTCTGTTATTCAATATGGCATCTTCCGCTACTCCAACCACCCCTGTCCAACCTAAGATGGTAAACATCAAACCTCAGAACAAGAACTTAGGCTTCAACGGTACAAATGTTGAGCGATTCTTGGACTCCTACGAAATGGCTGCTGAAGTGGATGGAGCTAGTGAATTTGATATGTCTTATCAGTTGCGATTCTTTATCTCTTCTGATGAAGTTATGGAGGTAATCGAGTCTTTTGAGGGATTTAAATCCCATAACTGGATGCTTCTCAGGAAGGCTATGTTGGCATACTGGGGTAAAATAGATGTGGCTAGGTTTACTCTGCAGGATTTGGATGCTCTGGTTTCTCAGTGGATCTCCAATGGTGGTATTTCTTCAGCCTCTGACTATCAGATTTTTAGGAAGTCTTGGGATCCCATTCAAAACTATCTTATCTGAAACAATCACATTGACACAGTGGACAAAATTTGAGCAAAGTTCTTCCAATCTTTTTTGTTGGCTGTGCAGGAAAGGATTAAAGAAGAACTGGTCAAATCTGGATCCATGATTACCACCAGGGATAATCGATTCAAGCTCCCTGTTTTTCTCACCCTTAGGAGTACTGTGGATAAAGTCATGAAAGTTCAAACTGCTCTTACCTTTGAAAAGCCTAGAACTACTGAACCGGTCCATGCTCCTTCTTTTAAAGAGTCAAACAATATTATGATTAAAATGGAGGCAGATTGTAGGCCTAAAGCAGATCCTAATTCCAATCAAGAACCTACTACTATAGATGAAATCACCAAGTTACTTAGAGCCTTTGAGAACAAAATAGATCAAAAGATTTCTTCGCTAGCTACTCCTAAAACTCCTTCTTCTGTCCCCAAATCAACTCTGGTCTGTTACTACTGTCATAGGGAAGGCCATGGAACCGGACGATGCCAAGAACTTCAGAAGGACCTAAAGGAAAAATTGGTAGAGCATAGGGGGAACAATTACTTCCTCCCTAATGGTGCTCTAATCCCTTTTGACTCGTCTCGTCCTATCCGACATGTGGTGGCCTCTTACCAGCCATCACCTCCTGTGAAAGCATCTCTTGCTTCCCTTGAATTTCAATCATCCTGTGGTACCCTCCAACCTTGGTATCCTCCAGCTATTTCTTCCTCTAGTCTTGCTGGGACTACTTATCAATCTGATCCAGCCAGGAAACAACATGAGCAACCTAAACCTCATAAGGCTCCTTCCTTGCCAACTTCAATCGTTCAAAAACCCGTTAAACGTCAATCATCACTTGAGCCTCCTTCCTCTGAAGTAGAAGACATGGAGGTGGAAAAGGAACCACTCATGGAAAGGTTCCCAGATCACCCTGATCCTTCTCCCTCACCTCAACCTTCTAATCCTATCTTAGATTCTGCGTCACCTGAACTTCTTCCCTCCACCCAGCCCAAAGTTTGATTTGAAAGGGGCATCTCCAAGGATCACCCCAATGCTGTGGAGGGAGTATTAAAGAAAATTTCTGATCTATCTGTGGATGAACTCCTATCAATCTCTCCATCTGTTGCTGAAGGAATGAAGAAATGGGTCTCTTGTCGACGTGTGGAAATTGGCCCTGAAGAACTCAAAGTCTCCTCTGGCACTTTAATGGAGGACTCTGGTGGAACCAGTCCTTCTTTAGACTCCAACCTTTATTCATGTCCCCTTGGCTTCCTTCCTTGTTATCTTGGTGACTCAGCTAAAACTGTTTCTCCTCTTGTGGATTCTGGATCTCAGCTTAACTTAATCACGGATGCTATGGCCTGCAAGCTCAAACTTAGTCCTAGGGTCAGCTTCAACTCTGCAGTGTATGGGATAGGAAATCAAGCTTGTGAACTGGTTGTTATTGCTGAAGATGTACCGGTCAGGATTGGTTGAAATATTGTTGGAACCTGCCACTTTTGGATCACTTGTTTGGACAGTCCTATGATCTTGGGACAACCCTTCTTAATGGACTTTGATGCAACCCTGATGTTTTCTGATCAAGTTGGGGAGAGAATTCTTCTCCCTGATGCTGATGTCAGGAAAATTGAAGTTCCTCTTTGCTCTTTGGATTCTGGTCGTTGGGAAAGAGATTTTCCTGGTCATTCTCCCAAATCATCTTTTAAGGGGAAGCAGAAGGATAACTCTAGTTCCTCTCATTTTTTAGGGGAATAGTTGATCCTACTAATAGTTGTAGTTCTTTTCAGCCTCAGACTGCAACTCAAGGGTCAACTCCCATCCCTCAGGCTTATTTTTCATTCCTTTCATCATTCTCTTCTGAGCTCAAGAATATTAAAAAACAAAAACATATCAAAATAGAAAAATCCAAAAATATTTCTTCTCCATCTCCTTCTCTCTCTGGATCTGTTGTTTCTTCTTTTCCGTCTACTTTTGAGTCTGATCAATCTTCTCTCAGTTCCGGTTCAAATCTCTGCAATGAGTCTAAACTAGATCCTAATTGCAATTCCGTTTTTGGTGATTTTGGTATGAAGGAATATGGGCTTCAGTGGAGGCAATTTGGGGTACAAGTAAGTCCTCCCAATTGTGCACTGCCAGGGCAATCTTTTACCGTCATTTTAGAAACCCTACCTTGTGCCACACATGTGAGCAACGTATTATCTCCTGGTTCTCCTTTTATGGAAAAGGCACCCTTCAAGGATATTGCAGAACATCGGACTTGGAAGATTTTGGAACTTGGACTCAGCTTTTGTAATCAAGTCTCTCTGGTCAACTCTTGGAGGAAACAAGAACTTCTCTCTTTTGCCACTAAGTATAAACCAGTTGCTAAGAAGATCCAACCAGTCAACCAGCCTATGCCTCTCAACCTCAATCCTCCCCTTATGCGTCCTCCTCTATCTTGCAATCCTTACTGTGGTCTTCCTCAATCTCTTACTGGTCCCTTTGTGCCCATTGGACGGGTCACTGAAGAAGGTCTGAAGGTGGTCAACTTTGTTCCAGATGGATGGCTTCTTCCTGATGAGTTAAATTTAATCAAAAATGTCTTATCTCTAAGGGAAAAATCTATTGCTTTCTGTGAAGAAGAGAGAGGTCTCTTGCAGGAATCCTATGGCCTCCCTTATATCATCCCTGTAGTTGAACATGATCCTTGGAAAAAGAAAAAGATCCCTATCCCTGCTGCTAAAGTTGACGAATTCATCCAGTTGGTCCGGGAACAAGTTTGAACTGGCCTGTATGAACAGTCAACTTCTAGTTACTCCAGCCCTGTCTTCTGTGTTCTCAAGAGTAATGGTAAACTTAGAATAGTTCATGATCTTCAACCTCTTAATAAAGTTACTATTAAAGACTCTGGTATCACTCCTGCTACTGAAGAATTTGTTGAATCCTTCGCGGGGAGAGCTTGCTATGGTCTAGGGGATATTATGGGTGGCTATGACAAACAATCCTTACATCCTATTTCTCGTCCTCTCACTACTTTCAATGCTCTTCTTGGTCGATTTCAACTTACTCGATTGCCTCAAGGAGCCACCAACTCAGTTGCAGTCTATCAGGCTCAGATGATGTGGATCCTTCAGGATGAAATCCCTGATCATGCTGGTATCTTTATTGACGATGGAGGAATTAAAGGTCCAGTATCTGACTATGATAATGAGCTCTTACCTTGGCATTCAGGAATTTGTTGTTTTATCTGGGAATATGCTACTACCTTGGAGAGGATTCTGTTTCAGATCAAGGAATCTGGCCTTACTGTCTCTGGATCCAAACTGGCGGCTTGTGTCCCTGCTCTGGAAATTGTTGGTCATGTGGTCTGCAAGGAAGGAAGAAGGATGGCACCATCCAAAGTCAACAAGATCATCTCTTGTCCTACCCCAATCAATCCAACTGAAGTTAGGGGCTTTCTAGGTGTTGTCACTTATGTTAGAATCTTTATCCCATCTTTATCCAAAATCTGTGCACCCTTGCGTCGTCTAACCAGAAAAGATGCTGAATGGATTTGGACCCAAGATTGTGAATGTGCTTTCCAGCTACTCAAAAGGATAGTTGGTAAAGACATAGTTTTGAAAAAGATCTCTTATGGACCTGGAGCTGGCAAGATCAAGCTGGCTGTCAATTCTAGTTATCAATCTGTTGGGGCCGTCCTTACTCAGGAAGATGAAAATGGTTGGGACCGTCCTGCTCTTTATGAATCTTTGTTGTTTTTGGGATGTAGATTCTAGATACTCCCAGCCCAAACTGGAACTCTGTGGTGTGGCTCAAATGATGAAGAAACTTCAAACCGTTCTCTGGGGCCAACATTTTGAATTGCAAGTTGATGCTCAATCCATCATTGAAATGATCAACGCTCCCAGTCTTCCCAATGCTCCTATGACTCGTTGGGTGGCCTTTATCCAGCTTTTCTCTTTTGATATTGTTCACAGGTTGGGGAAATCTTTCACCATGCCTGACGGTTTATCTTGACGACCTCATGGGGACAACAAATCTGATTTTGGAACCAATTTCAATGAAGAGGAACCTTTAATCCAACCTATTTTCTCTTTTTCTTCTCAAAATTATTCTGGCTTTCAACAAGGCTTCTGGCTTAAATTAGAGCAGTACCTTTCAACTCTTCAAAAACCTCCTGATCTCTCTGCTAAGGAATTTTGATCTCTTAAACAAAAGTCTTCTAATTTTTTTGTTCAAGGCTCTAGACTTATGAAGAGAGGCAATCCTTGTGCTCTTATTGTTGTTACTATTTCCTCTAAACAAGATTCTATCCTTGAAAGTCTCCATGAAGTCCTTGGTCATCGTGGGGAAACCAAAACTTATCGACGACTATCCGAACAATTCTGGTGGCCATCTTTGAAGAAATCCGTCTCCCAATGGTGCAAGAGTTGTGAAGTTTGTCAAAAACGTGATCTTAGGCGCCCAGCTGAAATTTGTTATCCTACTGGGGAGTCCACCGTCTTTGGAAGGATTGCTATGGATGTGGTTCATATTAAGGAAGGTGGTGCTGAGTACCTCATTGTGGCTAGAGATGATTTTTCCGGATGGGTTGAAGCAAAATTTCTTAAGAACCTTAGCTCTGAATCAGTGGCAGCTTTCCTCTAAGAGACCTGGAAAATGCGTTATGGCCTGGCTCGATCTTACTCTACTGATGGTGGCTCTGAATTTGGGGGCAAGCTTGCTGAAATGATCCAATCCCTTCCTGGACAAAATAGAGTTACTAATCCTTATTATCTTGAAGGCCAAGGCATGGTGGAATGAGGCCATGCCCCTTTGAAGGCTGCACTTGTTAAACTGGCTGGTGAAAGTGGCAAGGATTGTTGCAAATTCCTTCCTCTTGTTCTCTTCTCTGATCAAATCTCAACCAAAAGGACTACTGGCTACTCACCTTATGAAATCATCTTTGGTCAAAGAGCAGTCCTTCCTTTGTATCTGGAAATGGAATCTTTCTTGGGTATCTCTTGGGAAGAGGTGTCCTCAACCACTGATCTGTTAGTTGCTAGATCCAAGCAACTGGAGCGAAGTGAAGACGTTTGTGAAGGAGCTTATCAAAAGATGATGGAGTCCAGAGCAAAATCCGTCCAGTATTGGGAGGACAAGCACTCTAATCGAGTCAGGGAGCCCTTGAACCCTGGTGACCTAGTTTTAGCTTATAATCGATCTTTGGAGACCCAGTGGGGCAAGCTTTTCTCTAATCGTTGGAATGGCCCTTATCGAGTGGTTCATCAAGTTAGAGGTGGATCTTATGTTTTGGAGGAGCTGGATGGTACTCGGTTGGCCAGAAGGTTCTCTGCTGATCAAGTCAAGAAGTTTCATCGTCGTGGGGGCAACTTATCTCAGAAGTAAGTCCTCCCAATTGTGCACCACCAGGGTCATTTGCTGCGTTTTTGTTGAAAAACTCTACTGTATGCCACATATGTGAGCACCTGGGACGCCCTCCTTGTTCTATTCCTGCCGCTTCTAGGGCTCATTTGGAAGAATCAAGATATTTTCCTCAACTCTTCAATTGCTCTCAAGATCAAGAAATGGCCAATCTTTGCTTCAATTTCTTTGTTCCCTGCTTTTTTTTAATCCCTTCAAATTTTAGATGCAGACTAGGGACAGTCTGTAAGTTGGGGAGAGATGTGATGACCAATCCGGGACACCACGGCAAAAAAAAAAAAAAATAAAAAAAAAAAAAAAAAAAAATTTTTTTTTTTTTGGTTGTACCCCTATGGGTACCTTCATTTCCCCCCATCTCTCAACTTCTCCCTGTCCTAGCGGTCTAGGACAGGCCTCTTGCCTGTCTCTCCGCTTCAATCCCCCCCTCCAATGTTCAACTCCTACTTGTCGCGCTTGTGGCCCTGACTTTTGGCGACGCGAGCAATTGTCAACCATTGATTCAATCTCCCCACTCCCACCAGTCGTCATCAATCATCCATCCCATTGGCGCCCTTCGAGCCAGTCCTTGCTTTGAATCACTCAATCTACCCCTTCATCCTCTATCCTTCCTGATACCAATCGTCACTTTTGTCCGATCACCCCTCCCAACCTACCACCACCTCTATCAACGATCAACAACAAAAACCAGACCATCACCACCTCATCACCATCTCCACAACAAACTTCATCATTGCCATCATCATCATCATCAGATTCAGATTACAAATCACCTTCATCATCATCATCATCACCAGCCAATCAAGCAGGAAGACCACCTGTAGACAATCAAAAGATCTCATCGAGACCTACCTCAGATGATCATCATGCTCCCTCAATCCTAACCAACAAGGATCATCTCAACCTCGCCCATCATCTGATCCGCCCAACGACCGCGAGCGCCGTTGGAACCTTCACCCCGCTGTCGCCGCCAATCAGGCAACGACAGCCGTTGTCGACACCCGCGACCGCTTTCGCGGGTGTCCATCTGGTTGCCCCTGGTCATTCTCGACGCGGGCAACATTTCTTTTTTTTCCTCTCATCTCATCTTTTTTTTATGTTTTCATTTTCCCGCACCTATTTGTAGTATCTCTTGTACATAGTATACAGGGCCTCATGTCTATAAAAAGAGGGGCTCTCCCCTGCCTTTTGGCCTAGCAGAGCATCCCATAGCAGACCATCATCATCTCATCTCATCTGTCTCCCTCATCATCAGAAATCAACTTATCCGTGGGCATCCTTCCCCACTTATCTGAGAAATTCATCCGGGTATATCCATGATTTCCCCTTGATCCTTTGAGACTCCGTACTCGAACTCTGTCCCTTGTGACCTTGATCTTATCACCAACCAATAGCCTTGCTGGTTGAAGAAGAATTCCTGTCTGAATTCTTGGGTGTGTTATACCACTCTGATCCCTTTTTCCGACCATACTGGTCTTGATCTCTCCTTGATCATCTTTCTGGAGCCAATCACGTTTGATTGAAGGGGTTTTATTAAGCTTAAAACCTGGAGTGTTATACCTCCCTTCTTCTTTAAGGTTGAATTTTGCCACGCTATTCTTGAGTCTCTTGAGAAGTGTTGGGATATTCTTGCTCAAATTTGTTATTGATTTGCTTCTAGAGCTTCATAAACAAATTGCTTTTGTTTTGTTCAGCCTCCCACAGCTATCTGGTACCCTTCAAGCGCTTGATTGCGGAGAGTTGGGCAGATTCATTGAGAACCTGGAGGTTGGTTTGGATTGAGTTGATCTTTCCTAATCAGCTGCTGACGACCAGAGTTATTAGCTTGTGGGCGTTGTTACTTACAACTGCCTTGTTCTATTGAACTCTGAACAAACCTTGACTTATTTGTTCAAGTCTTTACCTGCACCATCTTGCCTCAGATAGTGTTGTTTCCATCGCTACCAACAACTCTTATCCTCTTCCCTCACTTTGATTTCTCATCCATAAGGTTCTGGACCTTGATTCCGGTTACATTTAAATATTATTGTAACTCCTAGGAGGGCAGCCTAAACAGAAACTTTCCCCTCCACAGAACTGCCACGGCTTAGCACCGTTTGGAGTCTTACAACGCTCAAGTGTCCGGATCATCTGCCCACAACGCGTTGGAGTAAGCTGATATCAGAGTTTTCAAATCATTCAATTTCATGTGCAGTTTGAGGTGGGAAGTTTCTCTTAAGTATTTCCACGCCTTTTTTAGTTCATTCCAGTGGATTAGACCTGGCTTCACTTTGAATTGTGACAGGCTGGATACAGCAAAAGTCACGTCTGGCCAAGAATAGCAGGCTATGTGATTAAGCAGACTAATAGCCGACCTGTAGTTAATGTTGAGGTTTTTGAACTGTTCATGCTTGTCTTCAGATGCGGGTTTGAGTTGAAGATTTTGAGTGAGTGGAGATCTGCTTGATTTTGCGTCTTAAAATCCTAGCTCCTTGAGGCCACGCTTGATGTGCTTAGGCTGAATGAGGAGAATTTCATCCCCTTTTACTTCTATCCGCATGCCTAAGATGGTGTCAGGATCTTTTGCCGTGGAACCAGCAAAGAGTTTCAGGAATTTGCTTTCATAATTGTTGCTGTTGCCAACAAGAACAAGATTGTTCACGCGGAAGAGGATGTGGGATTTTCCGTTGTTGGATAGATAGAGGCATGGGTTGCATGCAGATTCTTTGAAACCTACCTCTTTGAACCAACCTGTCAATGTCTCATACCAGTTCTTAGGCACCTGCTTCAATACGTATAGGTATTTTTGGAGCCTGAGGAACTTGCATTTTCTTCTTGACCCCTTTGGAGTTGCAATAATCACCTCCTTATCAATCAGTGAATGAAGAAATGCACTCTTGACATCAAATTGGCAGAATTTCTGCTTTGATTTGAGCGCGTAGAGAAGCATGAGACGCAAAGTTGATGGTTTCCCGTTCAGTGCAAATGTTTCAGAGTAATCAAGGCCTTTAATTTGGTTGAAGCCCTGTACACACAGTCTTGCCTTGTATCTGACAGGATCTCCATGACAGTCCAGCTTGATCTTATAAATCCATGTAGTCCGTAGCGCATTTTTTGGATCAGGACCTTTGTATTCCTCCCACACACTGAGATCTTCAATTGAGTCCAGTTTGACTTCCATAGCTTCCATCCAATCTAAACATTCATCGCATCGGAGTGCATCTTTGTATGATTTGGGCTCGTAGAAGTGAAAAAAACCGTACTGTTGCGGTGGTTTGACTTTCAATTGATCTTGTAGAGCTTGTACAGCGGGAGCAACTGGAGGTTGAGCTTCTTGACTGATCTCGTGCGACGTGATGGAATTAGATTGTTCTGTGACATGATGAGATGGTGAGGTTACATCTTCTGAGGATTGACTCGTTGAATCTTCCTCATCTGCTGAACTAATAGATCCTTTGGATCTGTCTCAATAGCTTGTCCAGGGTATACAATGATCAGGGTGAACTTCAGGGGTGCAATCAGGAGCAGGCGTTGAATGGTCATTATCCAATTCAGGATTGACGTCGAAGTTGGATCCACTCATTTGTGAAGCAGGCATTTGTAAGAACCTGACATGCTTGGATGAGATAATAGAACCAAACTTAGTTAATATTTGATAGGAGTGAAGAGTTTGATTGAAGCCTACTAATGTGCCTTCTTTGCCCTTCAAATTGAACTTTAGTCCTTGCTCTCTTTTGTTGATGAGATAGATGCATGGATTGCCGATGGGTTTCAGAAAGGTTGAAGGAAGGGCTTGACCATGTATCTTCTCCCAGGGGGTTTCTGTTTCACTTTTGAGTGGAATATGATTCAACATCAAGCAACAGCCCTTCACCACTTTGTGTCATACCGTAAATGGGAGACAACCGTCTTTGATGGTAGCTTGAGTTGATTCAACAATCGTACAATTGGCGCGTTTGGCTTGCCCGTTATGCTCCCGATGATAAGGTTGCGAAATTATGTGAGCGACATGTTTGTCTTGAAAGAAGGAAGAGAGTTTTTTGTTAACAAATTCAGTCCCTCCATCTGTAAAAACCTCAGAGGGATACGTGCCTTGGCGATTTTGTTCCTTCTCAAGCAGACTGATGATGGTATTGGCTGTCTTGTCCTTTGAAGTCAATGGGAATGCAGCAAGATAGCCAGTGGCATTTTCTACCAAGGACAAAATGAATTGGTGACCTGACTTTGAGGAGGGTTGTATCGGTCCCATGAGGTCAAGATGAATCTTTTCAAAAGCCTTAGATGACCTAGTGGAGGAGAGCTTGAACAACAACTTTGTAATTTTACTTTTGACACATTTGACGCACTGGAAGTTTTGTTTAACTTCATTAGGGATATGCTGAATGAGAGAGGTGAGCCTTGATAAGGATGCATGTCCATATCTTTGGTGGATCTTGAGTAAGGCAACTTCTGGGGAGGAGACAATGGATGAGTAGAGATTTTTCAAGGATGAAGTAGCAGCATAGGAGGGTGTGGGAAGAGTGTAAAGATTATCTTCAATCTGTCCAGATATTACTGTTTTACCACCGTGTGACACTGAGAATGTACTGGAAGTTGAGTTAATCAAGCAACCCTTGCTGTTAAAGGCACCTGCACTGATTAGATTAATGGTCACGTCAGGTACGTAAAAGGTGTTGCTAAGTTTGAGCTTAAGGTTGTCCCAGTGGAGGATTGAAGGACCTCTTCCTTTGATTGGCAGACTTGCTCCTTCTTTCCCCGTTTTAATAGGATCGCCGGAGTAGGTTTGCATCTCACAGAAGAATCAACAGTCGTTGATCATATGGACCAAAGCTCCCCGATCAAGTAAGAATTGTTGATTTGAGTCACCATGTTCAATGCACTGATTGAGTAATGCTAATTAGTGAGCTGAATGTGACTCAGTCTTGGCTTTGGATCCACCCTTCTTCACTTTCCATTTCTCTTGGTTCTCTCTCCACCACTCAGGCGCTACTTCAGGATGAAGATGCCAGCACTCTCCAGCCAAATGATTCTTATCTTGGCCAGGATGATGGTGCCCTTTGACGCATCTCTTCAAGCTGGATCCTTTGCTTGACATAGAGTGTGCCGCAGTTTTTCCTCCAAAAAGAGCAACATCACCCTTCATCCTAGAGTTCAAAATAGACGATTGCGCCACGGATTTGTTATTGAGCTGAGTCAGGTGATTGAGGACAAATTCAACCAAGAGACCCTTGTCCAAGTGCATGATTTGTCTTTTGAAATCGTCCATGGAGTTTGGAAATTTGAATAGAATTAGATAAGCCAATATTTCGTCAGGTAACTTGATGCCAACCTTGCCCATCTTTTTGAGACAGACTTTTACCCTTGTGATGAAGTCAATGATTTTTTTGGGATTGAACATGAGATAGAGAAGAATATTGAAAACTCTAGCTCAATTTGATGCTTGAGATGATGCGTACATGTGGACTATTGCTTTCCACAGGAGTTTGGCGGAATTCCTATTCTCGGGTGTGACTATGTTCTTGTGGGCCATAGAGTTGAGCTTTGAGATTATGAGGATTTTAAGTTCGTCATTGACAGAGGTTTCCAACACAGAGGTATTATTGTTTATGGCCAAAGCACATCCTCTGACATAAAGCATGGCATCCATTTTGTCCATCCAGATTCCGTAATTATCTTCCCCGAGCAAAGGTATCGTTTTGAGAGCGGTCTTGAGCATAGTTTGCTTGAAGGAGTCCATGATGCCTGGTCAGTATCCTCTCTCAGTTGATTATTCAGCGGTCAAACTTGATCTTGACAGATTCCTTTTGGCTTTTAACCTTGAAGAGATATGAGGATTTGTATTGTGAGAAAAACTGAAAGCTGGAAACAGGAAAGACAACCACACATGAGTAAAACATGAGAATGGAGAAAGACACGAGAATCAGACATGAGATATGAGTTGAAGAAAACAGATAGGAACCCAAGACTGCTGGTGTGACTATTTGAGGTGAGGTTGATGGCGGGATTCAAGAGTCTGAGAGGTCTTGAGTCTGAGATGGAAAAGAATTATGACAATCTAGAGATTGTCGGATGAGTGAGTCATTGAAGCAAGAATAATGAGAGACAAAGAAGACTACAAATCTCACCAGGCATAGTTGAGTCAGAGGATGATTGACAAAGACAAAATGAGAAACATGAGAAAATTAGTTGAGGACAGCATAGCACAAGATACAAGATAAGAATTATTTAATGAGGAAGATGAGAAGATCACAATTCCTTGAGGTTCTTAGATTGAGAGGAGTGAGATCGAGAGATGAGGGTCTAGGTTCTCTATTTGAAAATCAACATTTGAATATTTGAAAGGTCAAATCAAGAGAGGCTGTCACGGTAATAGAGCTCCCCCGGGGGCAAGAGAGCGCGGGGGTGAGTGCAGGTGAAACTTGGAAGTGTGAAACCCCAGGCTGGATGAGAGTCCTCTGACGTGAAATATCAACAAGTCATGGTCTGGAGAAGGGCTAATATATTGGGATCAACTGCAGATTTTGGAGGTTGAGGTTGGGTTGGAGGTCCAGGTATTGAAGTAGAAGCTGAAGGTGACAATGCTTCTTGAGGTTCCATAGTTTGTGAATTAAGATTATTTAGGATCCTTGAATCAAAGTCCAATTCCTCACTTCCTTCCTTGTCCTTGCCTTCCGGAATAGGAATGATGCTGGTATCATAAGATGGAGAATCTAATCCAAAGCCTGCTTGGGGATATTGACCAATTACACAATTAGTGATACAACTAACTGCAGGTGGGGCAGGAGAAAGAGAAGCTCTAGGAGGAGCTGGGTTAAGGATACCAGTGTCCATGGAAGTGGAGCAGCTGGCATTTGAAGGTTTGAAGGGGTCCTCCCACGTCTACAAGCTTGAGGAGTTGTCTAGTCCTGATTGGAGATGTTGATGACAGAACCTCTGCCTCTTGCTGCTTTGGTGAGGGGTGGACTTGAAATGAATGAAGGTTGTGTACGTTGGGCTGGCATGGTGTCCAAATACGCCAGAGAAGAGAAATGACCCAAAAAAAAGTACCCAGAGAAGATTTGAGAAAGAACGGCCAATTTTCAGTGAAGAAAGTTCCCAGAAATTTTGAAGGAAGGGGGCGCCGTAGGGCGTCAAAGGGCGTTGTAGTTGCTTCGAACTGGCGTCGAAGAGGCGTGCAGGAAGCTTTGAAGAAGCGTAGAACAAGCTTCAAAGGAAAGGTTCAAAAAGGGTTGAAGATGGTCAAAGGCGCCTTGAAGGCGTCAAAGTAATGTCAAAGGCAGGTCAAAGGCGTTGAAGAGATTTCAAAGGCGCATCAAAGGCGTCGAAGGCGCGTCAAAGGCGTCACAGCAGTTTCATAGGCGAGTCAAAGCTGTGTTGAAGGCGAGTTGAAGCTGTGTTGAAGCGGGGTTGAAGCGTTAAAGTAAGGTCAAAGCGTCGAAGTGCATCAAAGTGCGTCAAAGGGCGTCAAAGGGCGGCGCAGGGCGCCATAATTGCTTTGAATTTTTGTCAAGGAGGCGCCTAGGAATACTCAAACAAGCATTGAAAAATCTCTTGAGGAAGTGTTGAAACAGAGGGTTGAAGATGTTGAAGAGGAAAATTTAGGGATTTGGCCAATGAGCAGTTGATGAGGGGAATGGATAGCTTCGGCAGGGGTAGCGACAACTTTTATAGCACTTCTTTGGAAACGTGAAAGGCTGCACACTGTTCAGCTCAATCACACACTGGTCCACAACATGCGTAGGTAGTATTATACAAGGTTGAAGTGGGGATGGGATGGAGTTGGTAGAAGGTGATGATTTGAGAGGTAGAGAGTGGGCAGTAATTAAGGGGAAGGAATTAGAATAATGTCATGACTGTCCCTGGCGTGCAAGGGGCTGAAGGCACAGGCACTACTACTCATAGAACTCAAGGATGTTTGATTGGATTTCAATGAAGGAGATGAAAGGAGGAGTACAAGTGATGAGAAGAGGAAGGATGAGAAGACCAGTCCAGGAGGTTGTTGAAGAGAGAGTTGTTGAATCCTATAAGAGTAACACCAGGAAGGGGAAAGGTGATATGAGTTAAGCAGGCTGGGTGAAGGTTGTCTTGTGTTGAGATGACACCTACTGGCAGAAGGACTAACCAGTAAGAAGTAGTATACTAATTCCTTGGGGGGAATTAGTCCAGGAGGGAAGGAGAGGCCAGTATATGTGAGAGCTGAGAAGGAGGCCTTGAGGGATGAGTGGCTGGTGTTGCAGGTTGGAGTTCCCATGGTATTACATGTTGACTGATTGGGCTGAAGGCTGCAGTTGACTACTTGGGTGAAGGGCCTATCCAGAAAGGTTTCACATTTACTGATCTGGAGTCCTGGGAGTATGGGCTGAACAGACAGTGGAGAGTATGTTATACTATGTATATACTAAGTGTAGTATGTACTAACTCATATACTGTTAAAGTTTTTCAGTATTGATGTTGTGCTGCTCTGCACGTTGCTTGTTATTTCTGTCCTCTATATTTTTATTTTTCTATATTTTCATTCGATTCTTTATTTTTGTTTTATTTCTCCCACACATATGATTCTATCTGTTTTGTGATGATCCGCTTCTATCAGAGTGACTGTGGACACTCCATACTCAGTCATCACCCGCGAGTATCTATCCCGGCTAATCTCTGCTCCTGATCGCGGATCATTTCAAATATCAACCAACTCAAATTAATCAATCCTCCAATTTTAACAACCCGAGATTACGAACTCAACCTGACCAATCTCAAGATACTCAATCAATCAAACCAACTCTTACAAACCCTCAAGATATCAATCATCTTTTACAACTATCATTGTCAAGCACGCAAACAAGACTAGCAGCCAGTTTATCCAGTAAGACGTTCAGAGCATTAGCCTCAACTTCTAGCTCATCTCACTCACACTGATCTTTTCTCAGTTATTCAAGGCGCTTAATCTCTTCTATCGCATCATCTCAACTGGCGCACTCACTCATCAATTCTGATCATCTTACTTGAGCTTAAATCTCATATCTCATTTTCAGATTGTCCACCAGTAATATCTTGTTGGTTGTTTTTGTATTTCACCTCAGTTTCAGATCTCATACTTATCTTCTCGATCTTTTGTTGGAATACATTCAGCCTGGTCTTGGTGACCTGTTTAAATTTTCTCACGGTTAAAAGCCAAAGCCGATCAATATGGAACGACCGGGGCCTTCTACGACGCCAGGACCAGGGGGGGATACAAGTAGGAACTATTGATCTTTAGCCATAAAATCACTAATAGAGTCAACTCCACTACTTACGGCCGATAACTATAGTATGTGGCGAAAGAAGTTCAAAAAATTATTTAAATTACGTGGAATTTTCGAGATAATGAGTGATCCTGACAATCTAAGGCGACTCGACGAAGAAATAAACCAAGAATTTGTCGCACATATCATCGCCAAACTCGATTCAAACACATATGACAATGTTATAGATGACGTTAACAAGGATGATGCCAAGCTTATTTGGCTTTCGACTCAGGCGCACTTTGCTTCTTCTCAGTCCGCAAACCGAGCCAGGGTTTTTAATGGATTTCTTCATCTTTCAATGGACTCCAACATCGAGGTGTTTGTCACTGCGGTGAAGGTATATTTGAAAAAGATGTCAGAAGTAGGGATTGACTTGCCATCCGATATTGTTGCATATTTAGTCCTTTTTAAATTTCCCTCAAACATGCAAGCTATGAAGTCACAAATAATGCACTCGACCTCCGAAATGAAGATTGACACGGTGCTTAACCACCTCATTCAACATAAAAACAAGGCAATGGCCCAAGCTTAAAACGTTGAACCTATGAATATAGCGTTATATAGAGGCCCGAGGTGCAAAAACGGAAAGCATAACCCTGCTGTTACGTCACACCCGGCCAGCTCTTGTTGGTTCAAATTTCCCGAGCTAAAACCTTCAAATTTACACAATCGAGCAAAGAAGACAAAACCAAAAACCACGAACGAAGCTCACTTCTACTCGTTTTTCTGTGACGGGAAATCAATTGGTGATAAGCAATTATCCAAACGTTTCATTCTAGATTCTGGGTGCTCCGTGCACATGATAAAATATCAACAGGAATTTATAGATTTGTCTATTAGTGATCGAAACGAACTCATTCAAACTGGCAAGAAGGACGCGGCCCTTCTAATTGAAGGAACGGGTAAGGTTGCTTTGTCAACTAAAGACGCAAACTTAATCCTATCAAACGCCACCTGGGTTCCTGAATCTACTATTAATTTGATTTCACTCGGTGCTCTGATGACCCAAGGTGCCTGTCTATCCTTTGACTCAAAATTGCAACCTAGCACGTTTCATCTATCATCACAAGGAAAGGTCATTATCTCTGGACAAATTGTCAATAACTTATTCGTTATCAACATGTCAAGCAAACCAAAACAAGCCTACTACTCTAGTGCCGAACTCCTTCAAATTCACAGATCTTTAGGTCATGCGAGTATTGACAGGATGGAACAATATCTCAAAGTGACTATTCCTGCAGATCAGAAGCGCGAATTTGAATGCCTCAGCTGTGAAAAGTTGAAAACCATTCAATAGTCGACAACAAACAACGAATCAATCTTTCGAAAGAATTCACGTTGACCTAATGGGCCCAATAAATCCGACGTCAAAAGGAGGATTTAGATATATTCTTAACTTAATCGACTCTCACTCAGGTTATATTGCATGTTTTCTGTTGCGCGCCAAGAACGATGCAGCAGATACAATCATCTTCATCATTGAAAATCAACATTGAAAAACAGGATCCTATCCCGCTGAAGTCTGCTCTGACGGGGGTGGAGAATTTGTTAATATGAAACTTCAAAATTTTTATCAATCCCTAAACATTAATCAGATCATAAGTGAACCGTATCACTCGCAACATAACGGAAGAGTAGAGAGGGCGAACAGAACAGTAGTTGAATCAGCCAGAGCAATCATATCCAATGCTGGTTTACCGAAATTGTAATGGCATGAAGTTGTACGCAGCTCCTGCCTAATGCTCAATCAAATACCGAAGGAGAAGGACGGAGTATCTCCGTGGTTATTAATGCACAAGAAAGATTTACCACCTGATTATATTCGACCTATCAGAACGCCGGTGACCTATTGACTCAACTTGACTGACATCAAGTCGAAGTTCGACAAGAAAGGTGCGCCAGGAATTCTGGTTGGATTCAACCCATCTCTCTTATCTTACAAGGTTATGAGCGCTTCTGGCAAGATCTTAGACACTAAACATGTCATTTTCAACTCTCAAAATTCCGTCAAGATTTTGATCGAGACGGATGAACCTAACCTAGATGTTACTAAACCAAACACAACTCAATCGAGAAGACCATCCAACTCTCAAACCGACAATCCGGCCGATTCAGCCAACGACTCAAATACAGAAGAATTGCAATCTCCCGCAACTGTGAAAGACGAGTCAGAGTCTGAGACTGAATCGGATAAAATATTAGAAGAACAGCTACGACCTAATGTCAAAGATAGACAAACCCTGGTCAAACCTGAGAGGTACGATTTCATAGCTGACAGAGTGCCAACCTCCCTTGAAGAAGCAATGAAAATTCCAGAATGGAAGGAATCGGCCATGAAGGAATTTGAAACAATAGAGGATCAAGGTGTTTGGGAGGACGCCGACGAAAGCATTGTCACCAACCCTCTCAACACGGTGCCGGTGTTCAAAATTAAAACCAACGCTCATGGCGAAGATCCCATCTTAAAAACGCGGCTATGCGTTCAGGGGTTTAACCAGAGGTACGGCCTTGACTATCTCGACACATATGCTCCGACTGGTAAGGTAGCCTCTCTAAGGGGTCTCCTGACCTATGCAGCGGATAGAAAACTGGATGTTCTTCAACTTGATGTGAAGGGGGCCTTCCTTCACTCTGAACTCGATGAACAGGTTTTTATCAAAACGCCGTACGGATGCAATAGGAAATCGAAGTACTTGAAGCTTAAGAAATCACTATATGGTCTCAAACAAGCACCGCGGAATTGGTACATCATGCTAAGCGATTGGATCAAAAGTCAAGGTTTCAAAGAATCAGATTGCGATCCGTGTCTCTACATAGGCGACAACAAGGTGACTGTTGTATTCTTTCATGTAGATGATTTGATTGTAACAGGCAACACCAAACAATTCGAAGAAGGCTTTCTTGGTAGGCTCAAGAATTCTTCTGCTCATCCTCCCAACACGCTCCTTGGTATGAAGGTGGTACAAAACGACGGCCTAATTCATCTATCCCTACCTCTGCACATTGAAAAAGGGCTCGAACAAATGAATTTGATCGATTGTAAGCCAGTCTCAACACCCCTCACTCCTGGTCTCCATCTCAAAACCTCCAACGACGACGATCACGCAAAATTCTTGGCTTTGAACTTGAATTATTGCTCTCCAATAGGAAGGTTAAATTTCATTGCATGTCTGGCACGTCCGGAAATCAGTTTTGCCGTTTCCAGTCTAGCAAGACATTCCGAACGGCCAGGCCTTAGTCATTGGCAAGAAGTGATACATGTTTGGCGTTACTTATCCGGTACTAAACATTTGACCCTGACACTTGGCCCTTGTTCGATCACCAATTGACTAGTATGTTTCAGCGATGCGACGTGGGCCGATGATCCAGAAACTCGTATCTCGCAGAGTGGATTTATTTGTACCTTCAAAGGAAGTCCATTGTACTGGAACAGCAAACACCAGCAGTCTATCACACACTTGTTGACCGAATCTGAATGCGTTTCTCTTTTGAGCTGCCATCTAGAAGCCCGCTGGTTACAGAGATTGATTGAAGAAATCTATCGATTCAATTTCAAGTGTCCTCTTCACTTAATCGATAACAAGGGACTTGATGATAAAATCAAGAAATTTGGATCATTTTCAAAGGCCAAGCACATCGATATAAAAACCAAGAGCCTTCGAAATGAATTCAAAGCTGGGCTCATAGATGTTAAATTGATTCCCTCTCTCTCGATGAGTGCTGATGCGCTAACGAAAGCAGCCAATAAAACATTGAATATTAGACTAGTCAACACATTCAGTTCTATTGTTCACTGATCAAGAAGTTGCGGGGGCGTGTTAGAGTTTTTCAGTATTGATGTTGTGCTGCTCTGCACGTTGCTTGTTATTTCTGTCCTCTATATTTTTATTTTTCTATATTTTCATTCGATTCTTTATTTTTGTTTTATTTCTCCCACACATATGATTCTATCTGTTTTGTGATGATCCGCTTCTATCAGAGTGACTGTGGACACTCCATACTCAGTCATCACCCGCGAGTATCTATCCCGGCTACTCTCTGCTCCTGATTGCGGATCATTTCAAATATCAACCAACTCAAATTAATCAATCCTCCAATTCAAAAAACCCGAGATTACGAACTCAACCTGACCAATCTCAAGATACTCAATCAATCAAACCAACTCTTACAAACCCTCAAGATATCAATCATCTTTTACAACTATCATTGTCAAGCACGCAAACAAGACTAGAAGCCAGTTTATCCAGTAGGACGTTCAGAGCATCAGCCTCAACTTCTAGCTCATCTCACTCACACTGATCTTTTCTCAGTTATTCAAGGCGCTTAATCTCTTCTATCGCATCATCTCAACTGGCGCACTCACTCATCAATTCTGATCATCTTACTTGAGCTTAAATCTCATATCTCATTTTCAGATTGTCCACCAGTAATATCTTGTTGGTTGTTTTTGTATTTCACCTCAGTTTCAGATCTCCTACTTATCTTCTTGATCTTTTGTTGGAATACATTCAGCCTGGTCTTGGTGACCTGTTTAAATTTTCTCATATACCAATTAGTTTGAGGAGTGATGAAGGTTGTACCAAGCCATGGAGAGAGGGAGAGGTACTGAGAAGGCTGGCTGAATCACATGACAGGTGAGGTGTACATGGACATAGAGCTTATACCATAAAGGGAGAGGGTGAAGCTGGTGGAAGAGGATGGATACTGCAAGAGATGGAGAGGTAGTACTATCCGGTGGAAGGTGCAGGAGTAGTGAAGTTGGGTTTGATATGAGGGTGAGTTTGATGAAGAGGCTGGATTGCTTTAGTTGAAGGAGTGTCAGAACTACATTCATGACACATCCTTTCTAACATATCTTGGCCTATCACCTACTCTTCAAATTTGCTAAATCAATGAACAACGTCAAACGCCAAATCATGCACACAGATAAGAAGCTCCCAGTGGAATACGTATTGAATCATCTCACTCAGTTAAATAATTAATCTAAAGCGCAGAAAACTTGAGAAAATCACCAATCTTGGACAGAAGTGGCTTTGACAAACTCAAAATCTAATGTTTCAAATCATGCCAACAAATCTGGAGAGCGCTGGAGGTGTACCAAAGGCTATCACAACCCCAAAAAGGATAAAAATCACTCCCCTGACAACTGCTGGCATCTGCATCCTGAAGTAGCGCCTGAATGGTGGAGAGAAGAACAAGCCAACTGGAAGTCCTGAAAAAAAAAGTTCAAATCAAAACCAGTCTCTCATTATCTTTCCCTTCTCTCAATGTGGATCAATCATGGAAATCCCAAATCTTGTTTCATTTTGGACAGCGGTGCCTCAATTCATATGATTAACCGTAGCCAATATTTCAAGGATATTTCTCCTTGCAACAATCAATCCATAAAAACTGGCAAGGAGGGGGAAGAATTCAAGATTAAGGGCAGGGGCACTGTGTTGCTGATCCGGAAGGAGTTTACTCTTGAAATTTTGAACTTGTTCCACCTTCATATCTTGAACTTTTGAACTTGTTCTATGTTAATATCTTGAACTGTAAAACTTGTTCTATGTTCATAATCTCACCATCAATTTGATAAGTGCAGGTGCGCTCATTCAATCATGATGCACTTTGCAAGCAAGCAAAAACCAATTTGACATCTCAAAGGATGGGCACAGAGCCTTTGGTGGTACAATTGTGGACAATCTGTATACATTAGAAACTCCTTGGTTTGATTGAACTCTGATTCAAGGTCATTCAGCAAATGTGGCGTGGACTGCAGAAGAGGAACTCATGGAAATCCATCAAAACTATGGTCATGTCTCTACTTCAAGGCTGGAAAATATCAAAAAGCACATCCCAACTGAAATCAAAAACAACTTTGAATGCATTCATTGCATCAAAGGAAAGATTAATAAATTGACCTTTAAAGGAACGTCCATCAAAGCAAAAAAAACCTTTGAAAAAATTTGCCTTGATCTCTTGGGAACTCTCAAACCGCAATCAAAGGAAGGTCAAAGGTTCATTCTGACCTTGGTGGACAGTTCTACTGGATTTATTGGCAAATTTCCCTTAATGTCAAATGAGGAAACTCCTGAAATTATAATTGACCTCATCAAAAAAGAACATAGATGCAGGCAGTACTTTCCTTTGCAAATGTGCTCTGATGGTTGGACTGAATTTTTCAAAAACAAACTGAAAACGTTTTAGAACAAAAATCATATTTGCCAAGTTATCTCAGAACCTTACCACCCAGAACATAACAGAAAGGATGAAAGAGCAAACAGAACTATTTTCAAATCAACCAGGACCATCCTGAAGGATGCTCACTTGCCTGCAAACTTGTTGCATGAGGTAATGAAATCCAGTGCCCTGATGCTCAACCAAATTCCAAGGGAAGATCACCCTGATTTTCCGTGGTCTAGAATACATGGTTACTTGCTACCAACATCCTACCTCAAAACTGTTGGGAGCCCGTGTGTATACTTGTTATCACAACGGAAAAAGGGCACAAATTTAAGGAGAAAGGAGAAGAGTTAACTTTAGTAGGCTTCAATCCTCTCTTTCATTTTTATTGCATCCTAACTAAAACCCAATCTATCATTTGCTCTAAGCACATGAAGATTTTGAAAATTCCTACTCCTAAAAGCTCAATCTTGGAAATCTCAACTAAAAACTGGACAGATGAACCTAGCACAAAAGACCCCACAAACAATACCCTTGCCTCATTGGAGCAGAATTGAGAGATTTTGCAACAACAGGACACTCAAGCCTTCACCAAACACAGGAACGTGTTGGAGAATGAGTTTTCCTCCAATCTGGACATCAGTGCCTCATCAGATTTGGAATCTTCTGACGCCAAAGATAAATCATTCCTTCCAATTGCTAATTCCCCAACCGGTGTCGTACAAACACAACACAAAACAATATCAACAACTTGATCGGTGAGAAACCTCAGAGATTGGTCTGCTATCAAGCCTCCTCAGCGCTACGGGTTCTTTTGTTACTATGATCCCAAAAGCTATGAGGATGCAGTCATCTGCAAATAAAAAGCCAAATGGATCTCAGCTATGGTTATGGAACTCACCTCAATTGAATCCTTTGATGTATGGGAAGAATACAAGGGACCTGAACCTGTGAACCCCCATTGGAAAACCTGGATCTATAAAATGAAGGAAAACCGTCATGGCAATCCAGTAAAATTTAAGGCAAGACTTTGCATGCAGGGATTTAATCAAATTGAGGGAATAGATTAAAGTGAAACTTTTGCACCTACAGGTAAACCGTTGACACTTTGATTACTGCTGGTGTATGCACTGAAGTCAGCACAAAAGGTTTGTCAGTTTAATTTTAAAAGTGCTTTTCTACACTCTCCCATTGACAAAGAAGTAATCAGCAGAACTCCCAAAGGCTCAAATCAACCCTCAGAATTTCTAAAACTGAACAAATTGCTTTACGGATTGAAACAATCACCCAAAAACTGGTACAAGACATTGAGTGACTGGTTAAAACAGATTGGCTTTTATGAATCAACATGCAATCCTTGCTTGTACTTGTCAAAAGATGGTAAATCTTGACTATTGTTCCATGTGGAGGATTTAATCCTGGTAGGCAATGGTCAAGGTTTCAAAGAAAAGTTCATACAGAAATTCAAGGGATCCATGTGCCAAGATCCAAATGCCATAATTTGAATGAAGATTGGAGTTGAGGCGGAAAGAGTAATGCTCATCCAACCTAATCACATTTAACACAGACTGGAAGAATTAGGCCCGGGGGACGCCAGAGATTCATCTACGCCTATCATTTGTAATCTAAAGCTCAAACCTGCTACCAACAACAAAAATGCAGCATTCAAGGTGTTGAACATCAACTATTGAACAGCAATAGGGATGCTAGACCATATTTCTTGTTACACTAGGCCAGATGTGAGCTTTTCAGTGTTGAGTCTTGCCTGTTTCAATGTCAAACCAGGTGTTACGCACTGGAACAAACTGAAGAAAACCTGGAAATACCTAAAGTCAACCCAACACTATTGACTAGAACTCAAGCATTTTCCCCAATGAAATCCATTAGAGGATTTCTTGGACGCATCCTTGGATGATGACCCCTGCACTCAAAAATCCTAACTGGATATCTGTGCACTGTATTTGGGAGCCTGGTTTCCTGGAACAGTTGCAAACAGAGGAACATTACGTGTTCCTCTACAAGTGCTGATTTAAATGCCTTGTTGGATGCATATCACAAAGCAATGTGGATCAAGGCATTAGTAAATCAAATATTTGACTTACCTTTAAAAGCAATTCATCTCAACATTGATAACAGTGGATTGGATGATAAAATAAGCAAGTTTGGCTCAAACTCAAAAACACACCATTTATATTTAAAGACAAAAGTAATAAGGGAAAAACTTAGTGCAAGGAGTATTGAGATCAAACTAGTAAAATCCACTGAAATGTTGGCTGATGCTTTAACTAAGGCATCCTCCTTCCAGAGTATTGCTTGGTGGTTTCCTTTTCTTCATTCAGATAATTCATGATTTTGTTTGTCTTGTTTCTTCTTCTCTGATTTTATCATCTTTTGCTTTCTTCTGTAATATCTCATTGGGCATGGTGGGGTGTTAAGTTGTTAGATCTCTCTACTGGGTACACAGACACAACTCTCAGTCAGACAGAGGATGAGTGGAAATACTCCAAATTCCTCTACACTCCAAACTCAGGCTTGGGAGACTTCACTTCCTGATTCTCATGACTCTCTATCACTTCTTGCTTCTTACAATCTCAATCCTGAGAACCTCAATCTTTTTCTGATCTCACTATCTCAATCTTACTATTCTCTCTCTTTCCTCTTGTCTTCCTGAAAAATCCCTCAAGCTTTGTCTGTGTGCCCTGTGAGATAATCCTAAATTTCTCATTTCCTATTTCTTTCTCATCTCTGTTTTCTCTTATTGACTCAATTCCTTGTTTAGCCAATGTCATCTCTTGTCTCTTCACTCCTCAACTGCCTTTGTAACTGTTCCTAACTCAACCTCACTACCTCAAAAACTAGCCTATGCTTAATTTTTGTGATCTTTCTCATCTTCTCTAATTTTATGTCTCAATTTTGATTTCGCCATATCCTTCAGTTCCCAGTTTTCAGTATAATCAATTTCATAATGTTTAACAGAATCCAGAATACAGATTACTTCCCACTCTAAATGATCTTGCACATCAACCATTTCAGGAGGGGGATGAGTCTTTCCCGGCTATAGGACTCAAGCTGGCTCAAGGAGAGACACATGAAACACAGGGTGGATACCTTTCTATTGCGCAGCTAAGGTAAGTTTAACAGCGTTGCAAGAGATGAATTGTTAAACTTTGAATGGACCTAGTCTCCTCTCAGAGAATTTTTGGGTTGTAAAGTACTTCAAATTTTGCAAGCATTGAGCCATACCTGATCTCCTACTTTAAAGTTTGGTGACATAATGCAATGTTGGTCTGCTTGCTCCTCATAGGACTGGTTTGCAAAAAGAGCCAGGAAGGGAAAATTTTTGGCGGAGGAATGAGTGGATTTTTTGTAGGCAAACTCTGGTAATGGGAGCCATTTCAACCAGTTTCCCTGTTGATAGGCAACATAAATTCAAAGATACTGTTTGAGGATCTTATTAAATTGCTTGATTTAGCCATCCTTTTCCGCGTGGTAAGCCATTGATAAGTTACAAGTGATATTCAAATGCTGGAATATCAAGGTCCAGAAGCTAGAGATGAACAAAGATCCAAAATAACTAACTATATTATCAGGGAGGCCATATTATTACAATACATGTTCTATGAATAAATAAGCTAGGTCTTCCAAAGAGGCGGTCAAAGTACTGAAAATAAATAAATCCATCTGAGAGAAGCAATCTACTACTACTAAAATAGCATAATAACCCCTAGGAATAGGTAATTGCAAAATTAAATCTATTGACAACAAGTGCCAAGAAATAGGTGGGATAGGAAGTGGCTGGAGCAGCCCATACTTCTGGTGTTTTGAGGAATTTTTACAATTGCAATCATAGCACATACTAAAATATTCTTTTACTTCCTGGGTGATACCAGGCCATAAGAAGTCTTGTGCAATCAATTTTTAGGTGTAATACTCCCCATGATGACCAGCAAGAAGAAGAATCAAATACATTCAACTTAATGCAAGGATTATCAGGTACTATGATACAATCTTTTTAAACTAAATAGTCATTTTTTTAATAAGATAGTTACTATCTAGTAATTTTTCACTCTTGAAAAGTTTTTTACACTTGGGATTGTCAATTTGAGCTTGTTGCTGTTTGGAAGCTGTGTCTCAAAGGTGAGTGATGATTGAACTGAGTTGGGCAGAATGATTAGAGAAGTGTGTCCTAAAGTTCTCAGGGTTGTTATTGGCAAAAGTGCTCCCCCCCTGGGTAAATTTATTCCCAATGTGACAAAGCATCAGGTACTAACACTTGTTTCCTGGAGCAGTAAATTATTTTAAATTTGAACGCAGAGAGGTATTTGGCCCAACGTGCCTGTCTACATCTAAGGAATTTTGAGCTCATGAAATATTTAAGAGAATTGTGATCAGTTAAGACCACAAATGGTTCCACAAGACTCAAAAGGTATCAAAACCAGTTGTTCAAGCAGTAAATCATTGTGAGATTTTCCTTTTCATGAATCTTTTAATTAAGCTTAGAAGCAAGAACTTTTCTAGACCCAAAAGCTACGGGATGAAGATGAAGGTAAGAAGAAGAAAACTGCAATATTACCCCTGAAATTTCATAGTCTCTTGCGTCTGTTTCAACAATAGTGCAGTCTATCTTGTTGAAATGAGAAAGTATCAGAGTAGTAGTGAAGGCTTTTTTTGAGGCTCCAACTTCAAAGCATCTTGTTATATAAAAAAAATGAGTGTCTCTTTGAAGAAGGTTAGTAAGATTCATGGTGTTTTTGGAGTAATGCTCAATAAACCTCCTGTAAAAAGTACTGAAGCCAACAAACATTTGATAGAATTTTTAAAAAAAAGGTGCAGGCCATTCCAATAAGCTTTGGCTTTTTGCTGGGTCCATTGATATTCATTGCTTCAAGAATATGACACCTAAAAACTAAAGATAATGGGTATTAAATTTTCACTTAGAGGCTTTAGCTAACTGCTTATTCTTTAAAAGTTTCTTCAGCGCCTCTTTCAAATGTGTGATTTGATCCTGAATAGTTTTTGAGTAGAAAATTAGATGATCAAGTTACACCACAAGGTATTCCTGTAAAAGTTCAGAAAAGATGTTCAAAAGTGGAAGGAGCATTGCAGCGGCCAAAAGGCATGACAGTATAGTAATAAATGCCAAGGAAGGTTCTCATTTTGGTCAAATACTCATGACCTCTTGCAATGAAAATTATTTTATAGGTGCCTTAAACGTCTGAGTTTGGGGAATAAGCAGCTCCATTGAAGAGAGTTAGGAGGTGCAACATAGGTGGTACTGGGTAGGCATTCTTCCAGATTACCTGCTTCAGTTTCCTGTAGTAAGAAAAAAGGCAAAGGCCACTGTCTTTATTTGGAAAGAATAGGACGGGCAAGCAGGTGTTTGAATTTCTTTTTCAAAGAAATCCTCTCAGTAGATTTTTGGCAATCTATTCTTGAACTGCGGTTGATTCTTTATTTCAGAGAGAGTAGACTGGTCTGGGTGCTGGAGGTGGGCCAGTAAGTTCAATCCTGTAATCATAAGAATTGGAAGTAGGTATTTTATCTGCTTTTACAGCTCAAAAGATGTCAGAAAAGTTTTTTTTATACAAAAGTTAAACAATCTTGAATTATTTCTAAATATTGAATGTTCTCATTTTCAAGAACCAGATTTGAAGTGCTCACACAATTCAAGAGTGAAAAGATATTATTTGAATTTCAAGGAAACTAAAACCAGAAGACTCAAGAGAATGAGACAAAGGCAGTTTTAGATATAATACTAAACAATCTTGAGAGGTTTGGGATGAAGTTGGAGGAGATCTTACCATTGAGGAAAAAAATATAGGAGGAAGAGACAGAAACTCAGGAGGAAAGAATCAAGCACTGAGAAACCAATTGGGTTGATGATATGACAACAAGGAGGGGGAGGAACTGAAAAGGAAGGTTAGAATAAAGGCCAATGGGAGATGAAAGAAGTTGAGGGCCTCAAAACTGAACAAAATAAACAGAGTTGATAGTTTTCATGGAACGGAAGGGTCAGAGATGATGATGTTGAGGTAATTGATGAAGGGCAATGACTTGTTGAGGATTAGGAAGGGAGATGAGGTGCGAGGCAGGGATACAGGAGAGCGGATTGATAGAGGGGTGAGGAGGGAGGTGGTGGATAAGATGGTGGAAGAGGATTGAGGTGAGGTGAGAGATGATGGAAGACAATCAAGGTAAGGAGAGGGATGATGGAAAAGGATCAAGGTGAGAAGAAAGATTTTTGGAGAAAGGTGGAGAAATGATTGATTAAGAATGGAGGAGTTTTCTTCATTTGGAGTCTTGACACCGGGAGAGAGAGTCTCTAGCCTGGGGATAACTGGAGAGACAGTCAACTCACTACACTTCTGTTTTCAGTTGTGAGGAGTCAGAACAAAAGAGGTTAGATTTTGAAAGGAGGATAAGATTGAGGGGTTGGTCAATGGGTTGGCTAGCATTTTGTGAGAGGGGATAAGATTTGTGATGAGTTTCTTGGCTTCGCAATTTTCCCTGATCCAAATTATTTGAGTGTCCATGTGATTGAGAGCGCTGTGGTATGATTCAAAATTAACTAGGCTGTTTACTGCATTTGTGTTGATGTTGAAGAAATGAAATAGACAAATGTTTAGATTTAAGTCACAAAGCAGGTGCTTGAGCCACAGTTTTCCTTAAGTGACAGATAATAGGGCTTTTAACGCCCCTTCAGTTGTCATTCTCCTGGATGGCAAGACCCTTGCTATCCTTTAGCTACCAGAGGTGATAGAATAAATAATAAATATATTATTTAATAAATGCAGCAAAAATTTGTAAAATATTTGGATTAAGCTTATTGCAAGGTTAATTGGTTTGGTTATGGTTTCTTGTTATAAATCAATATCAATAAATTGATTATAAAATATCTTATAGAGGGGCCACATTTATATTGGGGTTCTTGAACACCTCTCTTCAGGGATTTCAGTATGAAAACACGTAGTCCTGGTTACTTTGGGCTATTTAGTTTAAGAGATATTTTACCCAAAGATAATAAATATATAAAATACACATTATAGTGGCAGGGCCTTTTAACCAGGCTGCCACGACAGAGAAAGGAAGCTTAAACTCAATGGTATATTATTAAATCCTTAGGGTATCTGTTTTGGACAAGCAATGATGGTTTAAACCTGTATACTGGGGTTAAAAGGTTGTTCAGCAGTTTAATTTGATATAAAGAGGTTGAGGACAGATATTATGAATCAGAATAAGCCATAAATCACTTACTTATCTCTTATAAGTACTTGATTACCTTGGCACGGTGTCTGAATATAAATATAACTGGGTCTCTTCCCATCAATATCCTCAAAAGAGCTCTTTATTTATAGCTTTTGGAGTCCCAATACTATCTTTCTGAGGGGTACAGGGGCTCAAAGGGAAGGACCCTAAGGCTAGCAGGGTAACCAGTGGTAGCCTGTCACATTTTCTTGGTGCTATAGCACAGGTAGCATCTAATGCCTCAGGGTATGGGAATGATTCTAATTTAGAATCAATCTTAGGAAGTGTGAATAACACTAATCTGTCCTATTTATGTATTATTTAATTAATTATCCTTAGTAAATGTTCCCAGTAAGTTAATAATTATTTTAAAAGACATTTCTACAGACATCCTGATGTCAGGTGAGTTTTCATTATGTATGAAATAACTGGAGTAAAGTAATGATATTGATTTTACTCCTTATTTTCAAGTTTCAGTTGATTGACTAAAATAATTTCTTAATAATATAAGTCATGGGAATTAATGTAATATTTTTACATCATTATTTTTCTTAGTATGTCACAAAGATATTGATGTTTAATTAATTATCCTTAGTAAATGTTCTCAGTAAGTTCATAATTATTTTAATAGACATTTCTACAGACATCCTGATGTCAGGTGAGTTTTCATTATGTATGAAAAAACTGGAGTAAAGTCATGATATTGATTTTACTCCTTATTTTCAAGTTTCAGTTGATTAACTCAAATAATTACTTAAAAATATAAGTCATGGGAATTAATGTGATATTTTTACATCATTATTTTTCTTAGTATGTCACAAAGATATTGATATCTAGAAATTCTCATAAAAGTATATCAAAGTATTTAAATATATTTTTAGAAGTTTTAATTGTCTTATTTTCAACATTCTTGGTACTTTGAATTATATTGTCAGCTTGCTACTATTGCAGAGCAAGCTTCAAAAGTAACAAAAATAACATAAAAATAATAATAATACAATTAACCTAAGAAGGAGTAGGAAAAACAGAAATATTTCTACAGAAATGGATTCTTCACCCAAAATTAGGTAGGGTCACTCACTGACCCCACCCTTGAAATCCAACTCCTTATATTTTTAAATAATTAAGGAAAGAAAAACCAAAATACTATGGCTCCATTATTGAACTTTTTGGCCAATTGAATATTTCACACACATTGTCACTTATAGGTTTCACACCTAAAATTCAGTCAGAATTGAGGTGTTGTGTATATTTTAGGAGTTACGGGTGGAAATGTGTTTTGTCACAATTCACGCACACAGCTGCAGCAGCCAATGCACCCGCGCGCGGCTGAGATACAGCCTTGTCACTCCGTCAAGGTTGTTTACGCAGCCCCGGGCCTCTGACAAGTACGCAGCCGCAGGACTATGGCTTGACAAAGTGACAGGCGGCCTGAGAGGCTCAGGTACCGCGTAAAAATGCTACAACATACACGGGAACTTCCTACATATGTAATAAATGTTCCTGTAGATAGTAGACTGTCTAAAAATACATAATACTATATAAAAATAAATAAATAATCCTTATACATATTTTTTATTTAAAATAATGCAAAGTACCAACAATGTCGAAAATAAGACAATGACAACTTCTAAAAACTAGTCCATCTGCCTGGGGATGATAAGCTGTAGAGAATGATGAGGTCCACTGGGACAGAAGAGAGTGGATTTGGGAAGGATGAGTGATGAAGAGAGACTGAGACATGAAGACAAGAATAGAAAGAAAAAGAGAAATGAGGAAAGAACATACCTGGGACAGCAGAGAATGGAATGCGGAAGGATGAGAAAAAGGAATCCTTCCACACTCCTTGTCAGCTTGCTACTATTGCAAAGCAAGCTGCAAAAGTAACAAAAATAAAATCAAAATAATAATAATATAATTAACCTAAGAAGGAGTAGGAAAACCATAGATACTATTACAGGAATGGATTTTTCACCCAAAATTAGGTAGGGTCACTCACTGACCCCACCCTTGAAATCCAACTCCTGATATTTTTAAATAATCAAGGAAAGAAAAACCAAAATACTACGGCTCCATTATTGAACTTTCTGGACAATTAAATATTTCACACACATTGTCACTTATAAGTTTCACACCTAAAATTCAGTCAGAATTGAGGTGTTGTGTATATTTTAGGAGTTACGGGCGGAAATGTGTTTTGTCACAATTCCCACACGCAGCGGCAGAAGCCAATGCACCCGCGCGCGGCTGAGATACAGCGTTGTCACTCCGTTGAGGTTGTGTACGCAGCCCCGGGCCTCTGACAAGTAAGCAGCCGCAGGACTACGGGTTGACAGAGTGACAGGCGGCCTGAGAGGCTCAGGTACCGCGTAAACATGCTAAAACATAAACAGGAACTTCCTAAATATGTAATAAATGTTACTGTAGATAGTAGAATGTCTAAAAATACATAATACTATATAAAAATAAAAAAATAATCCTTATACATATTTTTTATTTAATATAATGCAAAGTACCAAAAATGTCGAAAATAAGACAATGACAACTTCTAAAAATATATGAAATTACTTCAATATACTTTGTTAAGACATGAAGCACTTCCGCAACACTTCTCTCCTTACTCTACAGCGCACCCACCTAAAGCTCCGCGTGACCCCAACGGTCCCCCGACTTACCTCTTCCGCGCCTCCCCTCTTCCTCATTGGTCTGGCACTGAATGACCTTCTTCCTCATCCTCTACCAACCAAATCAAATTTGAAGCTCATCAAGATCAAATCAAACCCGTCTCTATTTTCTTATTTCCTTATTTCTATTTTCATATCATTTATTTCATTCTTTCTTCTATTCTTTATTTTATTCCATTCCTTTTATTCTTCATTCAAATTCCTCCTTTCCGCTATCAACAACCGATACATCTCTCCAATTCAAGACTGAACTGCTTCCAATCTCTGCCTGGTAAGATCTCAAACTTCTCAGAAGATCATCTGGGCCAACTAACCCTCAGTTCCTCAAAAATCAGCTTTCGCCCGACTCATCCTACTTATCTCAAAGACCTCTCCTCATCCATGCTACTTAACTCAAATCTTGTGATCAATCAGACCTGTAGGATCTCTTTCTCTTTATCTATCTTGTGTCTTCTCATGTCCTTACCTATCCTACGTTTTTCAGCCTTGTTGGTTATTAGTTCTTGATAATCAAATCTCAAAGTCTAACACGTTTAAAAGCTGAAACCAACAACCTCAACCAGACAAATTAAAGACATGAACAAACCAAAGGGAGCGTCATACTATTTCCACCAAGTAGCCCTAAAAGCCTCGGTCAATGCCATACCCCCGTTAAATGAAGAAAACTACTTGATTTGGCAAGACAAGATGCTCATGCTCTTCGATCTCAAGGACATCAAAGACGCCATTACAAGGAATTCTGGACAGATGTCGACTAAGCAAGACCAAGAGATATGAGCAATTATCCTCTTGAAACTCGACAGTACCACTCATGAAAATGTAGTCAACTCAACTAACATAGCGTCATCTAAACTCCTATGGGCCAAAATCACGCGGAGATTTGCATCATCAGAGACGGCCAACAGAGCTAGGGTTTTCAACCACTTCCTCCACTCAACATTTAGCGAACATGCTATTGATGGATTTATCACCGAGATGCGAAAAGCGATTACAAGAATGACGGACGTGGGAATTGAACTTCCAAAGGACATATTAGCCTATTTACTTCTCTTTAAATTTCCCCCCATCCTTGAGAACCTCAAACAACAGATTATGCATGTCAAGAAGAATCTGACCGTAGATGTGGTCTTCAATCATCTCACTCAGTACAATAAAAAAAGAAAAGCCCAGATCAAAGTCACAAAACATTTTTCCAACGTGTCCCTTGTGACGACTAGGGCAAAACTCAACAAAGATGAACGCAAAGTTAAGATGCGCTGTAGAGAAGGCTACCACGACCCTAACGCTCCACATCCCAAGTCATCCTGTTTCCACCTACATCCCAAGACCGCTCCAGACTGGTGGATTGAACAACAAATGGAATGGAAGAATAAAAACAAAAAGAACCCAACAATTAACTACCACGCTCTTCTTACTCTCTGGATCAACTCTGATAGCAATCCAAACCTCCTTCTGGACACTGGAGCCAACTTCCACATCTTCAACAATCTCAAGTACTTCACCTCAATCAAGATTCAAGATAACCTTGAGGAAATCAAAACTGGTAAACTGGAAGCTAATCTTAAGATTTGAGGAACTGGAACGGTCCAGTTAGAATAGAAAGAATCAACAATCACCCTTGAGGACTGCGTATACGCGCCCAATATCATGATAAACCTAATCAGCCCTGGTCTCCTAGCTAAAAAAGGGTGTAACCTCACTCAACGACACGACAATTTCACCGTTACCAGAAACAACAAGATTGTCTTAAAAGGACTCATCCAAGATCATCTCTTTGTCATCAAAAACCTAGGACCGCTAGGAATAACCAAATTGTGAATCTCTCCAACCTATCTCCCACTACCCTTCCTCCCTTACTCAAACTCCATCAAACCTATGGGCATGCTTCAATTTCCACCCTCAAACCTCTCCTGAAAGATCACTATCCTAACGAGGAACTCCTCAAGTTCCAATGTGAGAGCTGTGTTAAAAGTAAAATCACCAGAGCTCCATTTACTAGTGTCTCTACCTCCTCTAACAAGCCTCTGGAGAAAATTCATCTCAATCTGATCGGCCCAATCTCTCCCCAATCCAAATCCAGCCATGACTATCTTCTCACCCTTGTTGACAACTACACTGGCTATTTGGCGGCATTTCCCCTTAAATCCAAGGACAAAACTCCCAACACTATCATCAACATACTTGAAACAGAACAAAAAAGACTAAACTACTATCCAACCAAATTATTTTCAGATAAAGGGACTGAATTCACCAATGCCATCATCAAAGATTTCTCTAATTCAAAACATATCAAGCTTTTAACCTACGAACCATACCACTCTCAACATAATGGCCGCTCTGAAAGGGCCAATAGAAATATTGTAGAATCTTCCCAAGCCATGTTTTCGTCTTCAAGACTACCCAAGAACTACTTGCACATGGTGGTCAGAAGCTGTTGATTCATGCTCAACCAAATTCCGCGGGAAGGTAAAAATCAATCCCCTTGGGAGTCTATGTTTGGTAAGAAACTACCAACTAATTATTTTAAACCCGTAGGTACCTCGGTAATATACCTTGCGAACCTTAGGCAAAAGGGACATAAGTTTGACAAAAAAGGCCTCAAAGGAATCTTAATTGGTTTCAATCCAGTCTTTCACTCTTACCTCTTCCTCAAATCGCTTTGGGCTGTTATAGAGACAAAACACGTCAAATTCCTCAAGACAAGCTTGAGCGAGTTCCCACTCCTCAAATCATCCGGATTGGACATCTTCTCCCAATCCAACTCAGATCTACATGAATTAGATTTCTCCACATCCAACAAACAATATCCCATCCGCGACGCAAGCACTGAATCTCTAGAATCAGACTCTGAACCCAAGGACAAAGATAACTCCTCAAATCCCCCATCACCAAACTCTCCAACTCAAACGGTTCCCACTCCCAATATTGTTGAAGCCACTGAGGATACGCAGAAGTGAGAGCAGAAAGAAGGATGATTTCAGATTTATGAGAAAAAAGAAACAGAGAATCATCAGAGAGCATAAAGTGTATGAAAACAAACTCACTTGAGGATACGCAGAAGTGAGAGCAGAAAGAAGGATGAGAGAAGATCCTTCTGTCTGACTTGACTGCTGTCCGCAGGTAGTGGTGAGTGACTGAGTGTCACAGACAATGTGACATGATATATGAGACTATAAGACGCGCGCTAGTGACATATAGTTGAAATCAGGAAAAGGGAATTAGAGCGTGAAAGATGTGAGAAGCACATGTGACTTGTGTATCTGATGAATGAAACAGGTGAGAGATTGAAATGAGAGATGGAGATCTGAGAAACAGAAAGAGATGAAAGTGATGGAAAGAAAGAAGAAGAAAAACAGAAAAGAAAGAAGAAGAGAAACAGATTATGTGGCATCAGATATGGGAACTCCAACACCCCCTCTTGCTGAGCACATCATACCAAGCCAAAAAGAGAAAGATGTTTTCGAAGAAGAGTCCTGGGAAGAGGCTTTTTGAGCATTTCCGCCAGCATGTTGGAGGTGGAGACGTGCTGTACTTTGAATAGTGACCTGTTCACGCATTCACGGATGAAGTGATGTCTAGCATTGATGTGCTTTGTCCTGGAATGGTGGAGAGGGTTTCTAGTCAGTGCCTCAGCCCCGCTGTTGTCCACGAAGAGAGGTACCGGCGCTGATGCACAAAGTTGTAGTTTGGACAGGAGGTTGCGCAGCCACAGACCCTCCTTGCACGAATTGGACATGGCCTTGTATTTGGCCTGCGTGCTTGATAGCAAAACTGTGGGTTGTTTCTTTGACTTCCACAAGATGGCCCCTTGACCGAGCCGATACGTGTAGCCAGAGGTTGACCTTCTATCAATGGTATCCTCAGCCCAATTTGAATCCATGTATCCCGTGAGATCAAGCGTAGAACTCCCAAGAACAAGCCTTAGGCCGCGAGAGCCCCTGAGGTACCGGAGAACCCAAATTGCAGCGTCCCAGTGATTGACTGAAGGGTCCTGAAGGAACTGTGACAACCTGTTAACAGAAAATGCAATATCAGGGCGTGTGCACTGGGAGATCCAGAGCAAAGAGCCTATGAGCTGACTGTATTTGGGAGGAGCTGCGAGGGAGTCTGGAGGCCGTTTTTTCAGAGACTTGAAAGAAGACAAGGTGGGCGAGGGAGCGGTCTTGAGATCCTTAGCCAGGAGAAATCGGTCGCAGACAGATTCAATGTAGTGAGACTGACCTATGGAGACAGTCTGAGAACCCCTTTCGTGTTGAACGGAGAGTGACAGAAAGAGGTGTAGCTCCTCATCCAAGCCAACCTTGAACTTTGCGCCTATGTCCGCTATGAAACCCTTCACAAAGTTTGGGGTACCTACAACGGCAAGATCGTCAACATGAGCTGCTACCGCCCCCACAAGGCTACCATTGAAGAGTTTGAAAAACAAAGCAGGGTCGTAGGAGGACTGAGTTAAGCCAAGGGAAACCATTGCGGAACTCAGTTCAAGGTTCCATTGGTGGGGTGACTGGCGCAGGCTGTAGATCGCACAAGATACTTTGCACACCCAGTCAGGGTGGGATGGGTCTTTGAAACCAGGGGGCTGGGACATGTACAAAGGTTCGTCCAGCCTGCCGTTTAAGAAAGAAGTTTTAAAATCGACTTGGCGGCCGATCCAATTTTTGTGGCCGAGGAGAGATAGGACCAAGCAAAGGGATTCCATGCGGATAGTAGGGGCGAAGACCTCAGAGAAATCAAGCCCTTGAACTTGGGAGAAGCCCATGGCGACAAGCCTTGATTTGAGCTTTAGAATTGATCCATCTTCTTGGCGCTGGAATTTAAATACCCATTTGCATTGGATGACTTTTTGTCCTTTAGGCGGAGGAACCAACTTCCAGGTTCCCATCCCTTGGAGCGATGAAATTTCATCTTGGGTGGAGAGGATCCAGCGGCGACGGTGGGGTGACCAAAGGAGCTGCTTCCACGTTGTCGGGGCAATGAGGTTGTCCTTTACTGAGACGGAGAGAGAAAAATTCCCCTATTGCAAAGGAGATCGGCGACGCCTTGAGGACTGTTGAATAGGCTGAGATGCGGTTGGGAGAGTGTCAGATTGACTGGGGGGATCTCGTGCTTGGGACCGGCGGCGGAGTGACATCAGGAAAGGAAGGGGGGAATGGAGTCAAAGGAAAAGAAAGAGGAGGACGATCAAGCGCTGGGAAAGGGGAGGAGGGTGAAGGAGGCAAAAGTGGATGTACAACACTGCCAGGAAGAGCAGGGATCCAGTCGGAGCCTGACGAGTCAATGCTTACCAAGCGTGGTTGGGGCAAGGGGGGGCGGAACCTGGTGGCCATAGAGGGCGAGTGATTCTGATGGACGGAGGAAGTGGGAGGTGGCGGAGCCGTTGCGGGTACGGGCGGGGACAAAACATCAGGTAGGACACTGGATTCCGGCAAAAGTGGAGTGACGGGCTGGTTAGGGGGGACAAAAGGAAAAGAGGAAGGTTCTGAGCTTGGCGTCGGCCCAGGTTCACTTCTGACGCCAGTGGTGGAAGAATAGGGGAAAACAGCATTGTTGAAGATGCAGTCATGGCTCTTTATCACCCTACAGCTCTCGGAATCAAGGATGCGGTATCCATTACCGTTGGGGAGGTAAGATAGCAAAATACCACCATTACCCTTCTTGTCAAGCTTTAAACGGTTTTGTTCAGGGATTTTGTACCATACTTTACGGCCTAACGGATGGAGGTAGGAAAGAGGGATGTCATTGTGTTGAAGGAGAGAGTTAGGAGAAACAAATCTGGAGGGGGTTTTGCAGGGAAAGGAATTGAAAGCAAAAGTTGAATGGTGGAGAGCGTCCACCCAAAAAGACTTTGGTAGGTGTGAGGATATGAGTGCAGCACAAATCATATTGCAGATTGTTCAATTAGATCGTTCGGAAACTCCATTAAGTTGAGGAGAGTGTGGAGGCCCAGGCTCAAGAGTGATGCCTTTTGATTCAAGTAAAGCTTTCATTGATTGATTCAGGTATTCTCCTCTGTTGTCGGTTCAAAAGGAGGTGATTTGGGATTGATACTGATTTTCAAAAAAGGGAATGAATATTTTTGTGCATTGAAAGACATTGGATTTGTTTTTTATAGGATATGTAAAAAGGGCTTTGGAGTAATCGTCAATAAATGTAACAAAATATTTGTACCCCTCTTGGGAAGTAGTCTCAAAACTGCATACATAAGAGTGGATCATTTGAACTGCTCTGGTTGACCTATTGCTGAGACGGGTGTGGAAGGGTGTTCATGTCATTATTGATTCAATGCATGTTGGACACTGTTGAACCTCAAGGTTGTTCAATGGCATTGGTGATATATTTTGCGACTTGAGTAGCTTCTTGAGTGATTTTAGATTTAGATGGGAAAGTCTGCTATGATAGCCAAATAGACAGTTGTCAGAAGAACGATCAATAGTTGAAGAACAGGAATCGTGACCGCTCACATCCTGTCTTGGCAGGTAGTAAAGGTTTCTGCGTTGGTATCCTGATTGGAGAGGTAGGAGTGTTAAATTGGTGGTTTTATTGTCAAAAATTTTGCAGCCGTCCTCAGAGAAAACGACCACAAAACCGGAGTCACAGATGTTTGAGATTGATAGGAGGGGTTTGTTCAGTTTAGGCACCAGAAGAGATGGGATCCAACAGAAAGAAAGATTGAGTGACCCTTTCGCTACTGAGGTGATGGTGGAACCATCAGCCAAGCGGATTGGAGTGAGATTTGACTTTCTGTCAGAGATCTGGTACTCGTACGGGGTCATTGACACTGAACATCCCAAATCCAGATTGAAATCTCTGTTCATATTTGCATTTGAGTGAGTGAGGTTGCAAGTTGTAGACCCCGCATGGACTATGATTTGAGAATCGCAGAAGTCATCGGAGTCTTCTTCTTCAGATTCATATTTGACGACTGCCTTGCTTGCTTTCGCATTTGATGGCTTAGAATTTTTACCCCTGTTGTTTGATTTTGGATGATTATTTCCTTTTGATTGTTCCAGAATTTTGAGGACTTCTGGAAATTTTGAAAAAGGGTGTCCTTCATTTTTGCAATGTGTGCAGTAGTACGTTTGGTTGTATCTATTTGGGTTCTGAGTAGAGCCAGATTTCTATTTCCTTTTTAGCAAGACATTTGATGCAAACTTGGTGCTGACTGACTGGATGGTTTTGTCTTCAATCCTAGTTTGCCGTTGTAGGTGTTCCTGTTTCAAAGCTGTTATTATTTTTGACAAGGGAACCAATTCTTTGTTCATCATACTAGAAACGCAACCAAGCCAATCGTCCGGTAGTGATAGTAGAATAGCTGTGGCCTGAAGATCGTCTGCGGTAAGTGGACTTTCTGGATTGATGAGAGAACTGAGTTTATCCCCATACGATACGATTTTGGAGAGGTGAGTTGGCATATCCTTATTGTTTAATCTGGTAAGGAGAAGTTTCTGGAGCCAATACATTCTACTGCCCAACGAATTATCCTGGTGAGCCTCCTTCAGTGTGTTCCACATTCCCAGCGCGCTTTCTTCATGTTTACTGATGTATTGAAAATTAACAGGAAGAAGAGACCTGGAGATAACCAAGCACACAGCCAAATTGTCTTTCAACATTGTTTCAGGATTGATCTTTGAGGATTTGCCGTTGAGGAGATAGCTTACGCCTGAAGCTCTGAAGTGGATGCGTAAGATCATCGCCCAATCAAGGTAATTAGATTCTGATCCTGGCGAGTTCAATGGAATGATCGAAGGGGTTTTAAGGGCAGGGTGAGATGATTGGAGTTCATCCATGGTGATTGATAGTATAAGTTTGATATTGAGTTTAACAACGCTGGACAGGGTCGGATCCTTCTTTGGGTTGATTTAAATCACAGTGATTAGCCTCTGGGCTCATAACCTGTTGAAGCCACTGAGGATACGCAGAAGTGAGAGCAGAAAGAAGGATAATTTCAGATTTATGAGAAAAAAGAAACAGAGAATCATCAGAGAGCATAAATTGTATGAAAAAAAACTCACCTGAGGATACGCAGAAGTGAGAGCAGAAAGAAGGATGAGAGAAGATCCTTCTGTCTGACTCGACTGCTGTCCTCAGGTAGTGGTGAGTGACTGAGTGTCACAGACAATGTGACATGATATATGAGACTATAAGACGCGCGCTAGTGACATATAGTTGAAATCAGGAAAAGGGAATTAGAGCGTGAAAGATGTGAGAAGCACATGTGACTTGTGTATCCAATGACTGAAACAGGTGAGAGATTGAAATGAGAGATGGAGATCTGAGAAACAGAAAGAGATGAAAGTGATGGAAAGAAAGAAGAAGAAAAACAGAAAAGAAAGAAGAAGAGAAACAGATTATGTGGCATTGGATATGGGAACTCCAACAGATATACCATTGCAACCCAAACAAGAAACTCAAAAACCACAAAGATATGGATTTCATCACTACTACAAACCACCTTCTTATAAAGCCACCCAAAAATGTTCCAAATGGCCGAAAGGGAGAAAGCGTCAAAGGACAAATTACTATCAATTGAATCTCAACACGTCTGGGAAGAATATTACGACACTTCAAACAACATCCTCAATACTACCTGGGTATTCAAGATAAAAGAAAATTGTCATGGAGAACCTGTTAAATACAAAGCCAGATTATGCGTACAAGGTTTCAACCAGATTCAAGGCATTGATTTTGACAAAACTTGGGCACCTACTGGTAAACTAGGATCTCTCCGCCTGGCTCTCTTGTACGGCCTCAAAAATAAGATTAATTTTACGCAATTCAACGTAAAGGGAGCTTTCTTAGATGCTCCTCTGAATGAAACATTTATAATTAAAACTCCCAAAGGATCAGATAGAAAGTCTCCCTTCTTCAAGTTGAAGAAATCCTTATACGGCCTCCGACAATCACCAAAGAACTGGTAGAAAACTCTTACTACTTGGATCAAGTCGCAAGGATTCCATGGGTCTACGAGCAACCCATGCTTGTTTCTCAATTCCAATTCTGGCGAGGTTGTCTATTTCCACGTAGATGATCTGATTCTAGTGGGAAGGACTAACGACTTCGCGTCAAATTTTCTAAAAAGATTTGCAAATTCTTCTTGCCATTCCCCGAATACAATCCTTGGAATGCTGATGGAATTTGAAGGCGACAAGATTATGCTCAGCCAACCAAATCATATCAACCAAGGACTCAAAGAATTGGGCCTTACCGACTGCAGGGATGTCAACTCCCAACTGACTCAAAATAGGCACCTCAAACCTGCTACGGATGAAGATCACGCCAAATTTGTCCAGCTCAACATCAATTACCAATCCCTGACCGGCGTCCTGAATCACATTTCTCAATACACTCAACCGGACGTCTCCTTTGCCGTATCAAGCTTAGCAAGGTTTAATGCCAAGACAGGTCTCACGCACTGGAGAGAGGTCCGGAAGGTTTGGAAGTATCTCAAGAAAATGAGAAATCTCAAGCTGGTCCTCCAATACAATCCCAATCAGGAGATGATTTCCGGCTTTAGCAACACAACTTGGGCCGACGACCCTGTGTTTTGCAAGTCTCAGACTGGTTATATAATTTTTCACTACGGAAGTCCCGTCATCTGGAACTCGTCAAGACAATGAAACATAACCTATTTGTCCACTGAGTCCGAACTGAATGCTATGCTGGACTGTTACTTAGAATTGAAGTGGATTTGCCATCTGGTTGGTGAGATTTACTCCATCACCTCAATCAAACCCACAATCTACGTAGAAAATAAGGGGCTCAAAGATAAAATAAAGAAGTTCGGGTCTCATTCAAAATCTTGACATATAGATATCAAAACTAAAGGCTTAAGAGAAGACCTTTTGCTCAAGAAATACAAACTATGGCTCATTCCTTCAGATGAAATGATGGCTTATTCCTTAACCAAAGCAACCTCAGTTCAAATACTTCAATCTATTAACTCAAAGATATTCTGCGGAATCAACAGTGACCGCCATTTGACTTCTCCTCTTACCAGCCACGAGGGGTGTTAAGACATGAAGCACTTCCGCAACACTTCTCTACTTTCTCTACAGCGCACCCACTCAAAGCTTTGCATGACCCCGACGGTCCCCCGACTTACCTCTTCCGCGCCTCCCCTCTTCCTCATTGGTCTGGCACTGAATGACCTGCTTCATCATCCTCTACCAACCAAATCAACTTTGAAGCTCATCAAGATCAAATCAAACCCATCTCTATTTTCTTATTTCCTTATTTCTATTTTCATATCATTTATTTCATTCTTTCTTCTATTCTTTATTTTATTCCATTCCTTTTATTCTTCATTCAAATTCCTCCTTTCTGCTATCAACAACTGATACATCTCTCCAATTCAAGACTGAACTGCTTCCAATCTCTGCCTGGTAAGATCTCGAACTTCTCAGAAGATCATCCGGGCCAACTAACCCTCAGTTCCTCAAACATCAGCTTTTGCCCGACTCGTCCTACTTATCTTGAAGACGTCTCCTCATCCATCCTACTTAACTCAACTCTTGTGATCAATCAGAACTGTAGGATCTCTTTCTCTTTATCTATCTTGTGTCTTCTCATGCCCTTACCTATCCTACGTTGTTCAGCCTTGTTGGTTCTTAGTTCTTGATAATCAAATCTCAAAGTCTAATATACTTTTATGAAAATTTCTAGACAAGCAATATCTTTGTGACATACTAAGGAAACTAATGATGTAAAAATATTACATAAATTCACATGACTTATATTTTAAGTAATTATCTTACTAAATCAACTGGAACTCAAAAATAAAGAGTAAAATCAATATTATGAATTTTACTCCAGTTATATAATACATAATGAGAACTTACCTGACATCAAGATGTCCGTAGAAACTTCTATTAATATAATTATTAAATTACTGGTAACATTTACTAAGGATAATTAATCAAATAATACATTAATAGGACACATGAGTGTTATTCACACGTTTTAATGTCTATTATAACGTGGAATAATTCCCATACCCTGAGGAATTAGATGCTACCCGTGCTATAGAACCAAGAACACATGACAGGCTACCTCTGGTTACCCTAGTAGCTTTAGTGTCCGTCACTTTGAGCACTTACAACCCTCAGAAGGACAATATTGGGAATCCAAAAGCTATAAATAAAGAGCTCTTTTGAGGATATTGATGGGCAGAGACCCATTAATATTCAAATCCAGACGCCGTGCCAAGGTAATCAAGTACCTATAAGAGATAAGTAAGTGATTTATGGCAATTTCTGATCAGTAATATCTGTCCTCAACCTCTTTTTATCAATTAAAACTGCTGAACAACCTTATAAACCCCAGTATACAGTTTTAACCCATCAGTACATGTCTCAAACAGATACCCAAAGGATTTAATAATATACCAGTCAGTTTTATTATCCTTTTTCTGTCGTGGTAGCTTGGCTACAAGGCCCTACCACTCCATTGTGTATTTTATATACATATTATCTTTGGGTAATATATTCTTTAAACTAAAGAGCCCAAAGTAACCAGGACTACGTGTTTTAATACTGAAATCCCTGAAGAGAGGTGTTAAAGATCCCCAATATAATTGTGGCCCCTCTATAAATATTTAATAATCAATTTATTCATATTTATTTAAAACAATAAACAATAACCAAACCACTTAACCTTGCAATAAGCTTAATCCAAATATTTTACAGATTTTTGCTGCATTTATTAAATAATATATTTATTATTTACTCTATCACCTCTGGTAGTTAAAGGATAGCAAGGGTCTTGGAATCCAGGAGGCTGACATATATTGAAGAAAAATACATATAAGGGTTATTTAAGTATTTTTATATAATATTATTTACTTTTAAACTATCTACTATCCATGGGAACATTTATTACATATGTAGAATGTTCCGTGTGGGTTGTAGCATGTTTACGCGGTACCTAAGCTTCTCAGGCCGCCTGTCACTTTGTCAAACCGTAGTCCCGCAGCTGCGTACTTGTCAGAGGCCCGGGGCTGCATACATGACCTTGACGTAGTGACAGGGCTGTATCTCAGCCATGCGCGGGTGCATTGGCTGCCCCGGCTGCGTGCGGTAATTGTGACAAAACACATTTCCTTCCGTAACTCCTAAAATATACCCAACACCTCAATTCTGACTGAATTTTAGGTGTGAAACCTATAAATGACAAAAAGTGTGAAATATTTAATTGACCAAAAGCTCAATAGTGGAGCTGTGGTATTTTGGTCTTTCTTTCCTTAATTATTTACAAATATAAGGAGTTGTATTTCAAGAGTGGGGTCAGTGAGTGACCCTACCTAATTTTGGGCGGAGAATCCATTTCTGTAATAATCTTTCTTGTTTTCCTACTCCTTCTTAGGTTAATTGTTTTATTATTATTTTTATGTTATTTTTTTTACTTTTGCAGCTTGCTCTGCAATAGTAGCAAGCTGACATCCGTGGACAAGAGCAATACAGACGGTTGAAGTTTACTGTTCCAGGATACTGGACAGTTGAATAGGAAAATTATGAAGCTGGTGTGACTTCTTCAAGTTATTGTGTCGTTGACGCCATTGGAATCATTGAAGCATTTGTTTTTTTATTTGAAATTGGACAATTAGAGTCAAAGAGATAGATTTTTAGTGTGGTTAAGGTAGCGTCAGGCGTGCTTGGCTTCTAACTAGTGTTGAGGGCCAGGCTTGGTGTTGAATTGAGAGAGAGCCAATACTGCATAAGACAGATTTGAACGGGTTGGGCTGGCAATGAAAGTGAGGAAGCCTGATGACAATTGAAAAATGATATGAAGATCAAGGAATTTCAGATGTTCATTGTCAGAGGCTTGAGATAGGTGAAAATTTGGAGTCATTGGAGTTGTTATGGGTTTGGTATCTAGTAGTACTAATTTTTTCAGAGCATATTTGATGTGCTTGGGTTGCAAGAGAGCCAGGCCCTGGGAGGTGTGGACAGGGTGGTTCCCAAGAATCTTTTGGAGAGGGCCTTTGTGGGAGATAGACAATTGAGTCTTGAGGCATTTTCAAAAGTTGGCTTATGGACCAATTACAATTAGACCATTGATTTAAACACATACAAAGATGGATCTTTTTCTGTTGATGTATAAACAGGCATTGGCGCATGAAATATCAAAGCCTTCTGACAAGAGCCATCCTCAAAGGGTATCAAACCAACTTTTTGGAGCTTGCTTAAGGCCGTAGAGGGCCTTATTGATTTTAAAGTAAGGAAAAAATGAGGAGTATCCATTGGGTTGTTTTATGTAAACCTCTTTGTCAAGTTGAGCACAAAGGAAGGCGGATTTTACATCCATTTGACATATATTGAGGGAGTGATGGTAGGAGTAGATGAGGAGCGTGCAAAGGGTGAAAATAAAGCTGGTAGGAGCATAAGTTTCACAATAGTCACAGAATTCCATTTGTTTGAATCCTTGAATGCACAACCTTGATTTAAAGAGGGATTTGGAGCCTTTGGTTTGTTCCTTGATTTGGTAAACCCAGAAGGTAGAGAGAGAATTTTTTCCATCAGGAAGGGTGTTACAGCCCTCCCAGACTTTGTGCCGTTCAATGCCATCTAGCACTACCTTCATGGATCAAGCCATTGGTCTTGGTTGGAACTTTTATTGATGTCCTTGTAACACCTAAGAACAGAACACATCAGAAAGTCAAAGCGTTGAGGCCATTGAATGTTGGATCAATTGCAAAGATTATAGGGGTTAAATGGCATGAGGAGATTGGAGATTTTGTTGTTTTCAGAGTTGTTGGAACTCAATTTGGAGGTGGGATCAATCTCTGGTGTCTGAGGTGTAGGATTTGGTTGGTGGATGGAGGAGGCATTGGAAAGGGAAATTGATGAAGAAGAGGGAGAATTGGGTGAGGACAGCATTGGATTGGAGTTTAAGGAAATGGAAGTTTAGGAGAGATTTTTAGAGGCGGAAGAGGTAAGGAGATCAGTCAGTGGATCATTAAGGAGGGAGTCAAAAGGGGAGGACAAAGAGGAGGAGGAGAAATCATCAAATCTCACGTTTTCAAAAATTTTAACATGTTTACTACGAGCAATTTGACCAGATTTGGGGCAGAAGACCCTGTAGGAATTGAGGTTTAGATCAAATCCCACCAGAATTCCCTCAATAACCTTTTTGTCAACCTTGGAGCAATTTAGGTTGTTGCTGAGAACTACGGTTTTGGACCCAAGTGTTTGGAAAATTTTCAGCTTTGGATTTTTGTCATACCAAAGTTCAAAAGGTAACAATTTGGAGGTTACTGAGGGCATTGAGTTGAGGATCTGACACATGATGATTACAATCTTGTCCCACAAGTCCAGTTGAATTGACATGTCAAGCATTGAAGCTCTGGTGGCCTCAACAAGTGTTCTATTTCCTTGCTAGACCACCGTGTTATGTTGAGGTGTGTATGGTTCCAAGGTGGTGTGGAGAATCCCATTTTCTTTTAGGAAGGAGGATAGGCGTGTATTGACAAATTTGCCCCCTTTGTCGGAGTGAAATATTTTAAGCATTTTGTTGAGGCCGTTGGAATGCAACTTAATGAAGTTGATAACCTCTTCTGATACATTAAATTTGAGTTTTGTGGGGATGCAAGTCTTGAATTTGGAGAAGTTTTTGGTCAAAAGAAGTAAATATCAATGTCCAGAGGTGGAGATGGGAGTGATTGGTCTGCAGACATTGGGGTGGATGATTTCAAAAGGAAAGGAGCTTGGAGGGACCTTATTCATGAATGGAAGTTGATTTATTTTCCCTTTTGCACAGGAAATGCAGACGTCATCATCCCACTTCAGATTTGTAAAGGAGGTTGAAAGGAGTTTGGCTTTCTCACAATGGATGTGGCCAAAACGTTTGTGTATGGTTGATATGGAGATAAAAGAGTGACAGTTGGTTGGATTGGGGGTTCATTCATTGATGTAAAGGAGATTGTTGTGAATACTTGTAAAAGTAGATGCGGAAGTACCACAAGCGGTGACACGTACTCATATCTGCGACAGGTTCAAGGTTCCCGCGGGTGTCTCACGATGGTCATTTCAGATACCATTTGAAGGAGGAACTCTAATGGCTTCCAAAAGGACTCAAAAAAAGGGATAGCTTGAAGATTAAAGATCCAATTTTCTATCTTTCTAATTTTCTTTTTCATTTCTGATTTTCGCTGCTCTCTCAGTTTTCTACTGTTATCTTCACTCAACTTTCCATCACGAGCGCTGGTTTCAGATACCATTTGAAGGAGGAACTCTAATGGCTTCCAAAAGGACTCAAAAAAAGGGATAGCTTGAAGATTAAAGATCCAATTTTCTATCTTTCTAATTTTCTTTTTCATTTCTGATTTTCGCTGCTCTCTCAGTTTTCTACTGTTATCTTCACTCAACTTTCCATCACAAGCGCTGGAAAAACACCATTCTTGACGGTCTTCAACTCACTCAACCTCAACCATATACTTGTTGACCGCTGATTCTGAAACAAGCTCTTAATTTCATTCATCAAGCCTTAACACTCAAGAAAATAACCTTATCTTCTTTACTTGGTAAGATGAATTCTAACTGAAGATCATCCGGAAAGTTACTTACTGGTTATCTTTGATCTCAATTCAGCTCTTTCATGTATTTCTCTTACTGACTCATATAGCCATAGGTTACTTGGGAAACTTCCTCACTGTGTTGTTTTTCTCAAACTGGATTCTGCTTTTCTGTCTATCTTCATTTTTTCCTGATTCTCATCCATTTATTATGTTTCATAGCTTGCTGTTTCAATCAAATCATCAATCAAAGTTATAATACTATCCAAGATGATCAGCTTTCCTTCAAAAAACACCCCAAACCTTTTGGGGTCAAGACAAGAGAGCAAGCACCCCTTCTGGATAATTTGACCAAGAGAGATGACATTGATGGCTAGATCAGGCACTAGAAGCAAATTGGTGAGGGTGAGTGAGGCAGTCTCTGTGTGAATGGTTGCATTTCAAACTCGTTCGGACATGATGGAAGCGTTTGGCTTTCAAGTGCTGACCTCATTGTGATTGTCTTTGAGCCCGTCAAAGTAGTTGGGGTCATTGAACATGTTTTTTGAGCCTCCAGAATCAAGAAGAAGGGAGCCAAAATCAATGTGTGAAAGTTTGAAACGGCAAAGAAGTATGCTAAGTTTGCAGAGGCCTTTGATTTTGAGGCTGTCTGTGGCTGGTTCTTGGAGGAGGGGTTGTTTTTGGAGAAATGGTGGGTGGTTCTGAGATTAGGATAAAGGGAAAAGAATTTGTTTTTTGGATACAAGGCTTGAGGTTTGTTTCAATGGGGCTTGTACCGCAGTAATTCTTGATTGGTAAGAAGGGCCAAGGCATAGGTTCTGGCAGCTACTTTGTTTTTAATTTTATTCAGATGCCTAAGGACCAGATTTCCATTGATCTTGGCCTCTCCAAGTGAGTGAGTCTTGATTGTTTTCAGGTGTTTGGACTGTGGCGGAAATTTGTACAGAATTAGGTAGGCCACTATTTCTTTGTCCATGTTTTTTCCTATCTCCAAAATCTGAAGTAGGCACAATTGCACGTTGGTGATAAAGTTCTCAACATTCTTGGGGTAAAATGCAAGATTTAGGAAATTGAAGAAAATACAAGATCAATCGGCAGTCTGGGAGGAGGTGTAGAAGTTTTTTATCAATTCCCAAAGAGCAATCCCATTCAGCAAATCAGTTTCCTTGATGCAAATTATATATGTTTGGTTATCTGGGTTTGCAAGAATGTAGCCGGTGTGGTGAACCATTTGGGACACCATGGGAAAAGAATTCAAAACTAAAAAAAAAAAATTCCTGTCCTCGCGCGTTGCTCATCCTCATCCTCATCCTCATCCTTGCGCGTCACTCATCCTCATCCTCATCCTTGTGCGTTGCTCATCCTCATCCTTGCGCGTTGCTCATCCTCATCCTTGCACGTTTCTCATCCTCATCCTTGCGTGTCCTCATCCTCATCCTTGAGCATTGCTCATCCTCATCCTCATCCTTGCTCATCCTCATCGTCATTGTTGCGCGTTGCTCATCCATCATCGTCATTGTTGCGCGTTGCTCATCCATCATTTTCATTGTCGCGCTTCACTCATCCATGCCTTACCAAACCCATCCCGACCGCACCTCCAAGCGCTTGTCCAATCCTTGGATCCATCAATCTCCCGCCACACTCAACTATCAGTTGCCAATCTCAAGCCCATCAGGATTTACTCAATTGCCTCAAGCCGTTGAGTCCTGCCTGCCATCATCCAATCCGTCACCCTTCCTCGGACTCTCCCAGCCCCTTCCATCTCCGGGTGGGGGTGGAGAGTGTTGACTACCGCCTGTGGACATCCGCGGCGGTCTGGTTCATTTTCCTTTCCCACCCCTTCCCGCCTTTGGCCAAGGGTGGGTGATTCCAGTATTGTTGAAAGCGCCCATCCATGGACGGAAACGAGAGATGGTGAAGGGATGAGAAGGATTTCCACCGGCCTGTGTGATCAAATTTTTCTGATCACCTGATTTTCTTTCTTTTTCCGCTCTATTTGTAGAATCCGTTGTACATAGTCTAACAGGGCCTCCTGCCCATATAAAGAGGGGCTCTCCCCTGCATTTTGGGGGAATCAGCACATTCTATCATCACATCAGATATCTATGATTTCCCCTTGATCCTTGAGCCTCCATACTCAAAACCCTTGATTCTTGATCCTTATCACCAACCAATAGCTTTGCTGGTTGAAGAAGAATTTGAATAATTGAATTCTTGAGTGTGTTACACCACTCCTGATCCCTTTATTCAACCATAATGTTCCTGATCATCCTTTGATTATCTTTCTGGAACCAGTCACGTTTGAATGAAGAGGTTTTATTAAGCTTAAAACCTGGAGTGTTAAACCTCCCTTCATCTCTTTGAAGTTGAATTCCACCACACTACTCTTGATTCCCTTGAGAAGTAGTGGGTTATTCTTGTTCGAATCAGTTATTTTTTTGCTTCTAGAGCTTCTTCAAACAATTAGCTTTGTCTTGTGCGGCCACCCACAGTTATCTGGTACCCTTCAAGTGCTTGATTGCGGAGAGTTGGGCAGGTTCATTGAGAACCTGGAGGTTGTTTGGGATTGAGTCAATCTTTCCTAAGCTCCTGCTGACAACCAGAGCTCTGAGCTTGTGGGCTTTTTCACTCACAATTTCCTTGTCTTGTTGAACTCTGAACAATTCTTGACTCCTTCTATTCAAGTTTTCCCCAACATCATCTTGCCTCAGGTAGTGTTGTCTCCCAGACACCAACTACTATAATCTTTATCCTCTTACATTTGGTTCCCCGTTTACCAGGTTCTGTACTTTGATCTTGGTTACATTTAAATATTTTTGTAACACTCAGGAGGGCAGCCTAAACAGCACCTTTCCCCTCCACAGAACTGCCACGGCCTAGCACCTTCAGGAGTCTTACACTGGCAATTTCCAGTTTCACTTCTGGAGGGAATTCCTTGGCCTTATTGTTGTTAAGCCAGTGGGAAATTCCTTTCACAAGAAGATGGTGGTTAATTTTGAGTGCCACAAGGAGAAGTTTGATTTTTGAAGATTAGGGATGGAGTCCATCAATGTCCTGAGAAGGTAGGCGTTTGAGTCTGCTGGTCCAGTTGAGTCCATGGTTTGGCTAGGTTGATCAGCTAGGTTGAGTTTTGGATTTTGAATGTGAGAATATATGCTTTGAATTTCAAGGAAACTATAACTAGCGGACTTGATAGAATGAGAAAAAGGCAGTTATAGATATAATAATAAAAAATGTTGACAGTTTTGGGATGAAGTCTGAGGAGATCTTACCTTTGAGGGAAAAAAGATAAGAGGAAGAGATAAAAACTCAGGATCACAGACTCAAGCACTGAGCAACCAATTGGGTTGATGATATGACAACAAGGAACAGGTGAGGAACTGAGAAGGAAGGTGAGAATGAAGGCCAATGGGAGATGAAAGAATTTCAGCGCCTCGCAACTGAAAAACATACACAGAGTTGATATTTTTCATGGCAGGGAAGGTTTGGAGCTGATGATGTTGAGGTTGTTGAGGAAGGGCAATGACTTTTTGAGGATGAGGAATGGAGATGAGGTGCAAGGAAGAGATAAAGGAGAGAAGATCAATAGAGGCGCAAGGAGAGAGGTGGTGGAGAAGATGGTGGAAGAGGATTGAGGCAAGGAGATAGATGATGGAGAGGATCAAGGTGAGGAGAGAGATGATGGGAAAGGATCAAGGTGAGAAGAAAGATTGTTTGAGAAAGGTGGAGAAATGATTGAGTAAGAATGGAGGAGTTTTCTTCATTTGGGGTCTTGAAACTGAGAGAGAGAGTCTCTACCCCTGGGATAACTGGAGAGACAGTCAACTCAAAAAAAAGTATTAGGGAGCTCAAAATACACCGTTTGGTAGGTTCCTGTTTTTCTCTTTGAAAAAACAAGGAAAATTTAAGTTGGAAAAATAAGTAATAACTCCTAAATATGAAAAGGAAATATGGGAATGAAGTTCAGGATATTGCAGATCTCCTTACAGAAATTTGTCATCCAACTCAATGGCAGTATCTGGTATGTTGTTATATTCCTGTTTGAAAGAAAGTTTAGCATCCTGGGGTTGCAAGGTTTAAAGTTTAATTACTCATTCTTGCCAATTTACATCTGGGTTCCAGTAAATTAGGAAGTTCTGGCCTAGAATGGTGTCATCCATTCTGGGGATATACAAAACAAAATAAATCCCATTTGAAGCTGGAGAAATTGAAAAATGTGAAGGTCCATTCTTCCCTTGGGGAAACCCAATGAAATGGCTCAGTTGCACTACTTAATAAATATATGGGAAAATTATCTATCTTGGAACACGTAAGATTTTTGGAAGTGTCAAAAGATGAACTTATAAAATATAAATTATTGCTGGAATTGAGTGAGACATGATAAAGAGTATTGTTCGAATGGATGAGGAAAAATCTTGAACTTGCAGTACCAAGCAACCTGCAAGTGGACAGATTTACTTGCTGTGATCTAGGTATTGTGTAGTTTTTCTTTCAAGTATAAGAATTGTTGATTTTATTCCTTTTCCTTATGCTGTTTTCCATCTCTTTTCCTTATTTTATTCTTTCCTTATCCTTTTTTTTCTTATGCTCCTTATCCTGTTTCTTCCAATTTTGTGTGACGTTGTGTGTTTCCCTTGTCTATCAGGGTGTCTCTCATGTGTCACACTTTTCCTTCAGTTTTTTTCCCCTGTCATCCTCTCACTGTCAAGTGCTCATGGCTTGAAATCCCAGGGGTGTCAAGACTCTATTTCAAATAAACCTTGAACAATCAAATAGCCCAAGTGGATGGATTGCATTCTATTGATCAGGACTCCCTTCTGGTCCTCCACCTACTTGAAATTCCATTCAAGGTGCCTTTAATTCCACCAAATCAATGTCAACTCACTTTTTCCAATCACTGAACCTACTCATCAACTTACCTGGACTCAAAAAATCAAATTTTTCAAGACTCAAGAACCTGAAAGCTGATTGAACCACCAGTTCCTATTCTCTTCTTCTTTATCCCTGTCTACGTTGTTTGGCTTTTATTCAGTTTCATAACTCTTCATTCTAATTTGTTTTGTTTCTTCTTTTGATCCTTGTCTCTAATGAAAGCTTTTATTCAGCCCCTTAACTTAACAGATTTACAGTCCCAACAGCTGACTCAAGATCAAGCCAAACAAGGCCTTTGTGATTTCTGAAAATTCTGGAGATGATCTCAGCAAATGGCTGAACATGCCTCTGCTTAACAAACCCAACTTTTCCTCCTTGGTCATTTGCATCCAAAGCTATTTACAAAGGAAAGGACTCCTTGAGTATGTGGAAGACAGCCCTGAAGTTCCCCTTATAATTCCCTCTTTTTCTCCCCAAAGAAAGAAAGCCTACAAAGCAGCCACATTCTCATCCAATATCTTGGAGACACAGCCTCCAACGCTGTTATCAACCCTTCCAACCAATCCAAACCTGAAAAAATTTGGAAGGCCATCCAGAATTGGTATGCTTCTCAGTCAACTAACAACCAGGGAAGAATTTGGCTTAACCTCATTCAATATCAATTCAATGGCGGTCTCACCACTTACATTCAGGAATGTCAGAAACTCATGAATGAACTTTCAATAGTGCGCCTCAAGGTCCCAGAGGACATCCTCAGCTACACTATCCTGGCAAAACTCACCCACAACTTCTATCAACTTGTTGACTCTATTCTGCTAAACAATGAACTTCTCCAAAGTCCCACAAGAGTCCTGAACAAGCTGAGGGAAGGAACTCACCTGGAATCCTCACATAAAATACCCCAAAATTCTGTTTTGGATTGTACCTCCACTTCCTTCATCAAGTCCAAGGTTAAACCCTAGAAGAAACCTCCACTGCAACCTTGTTCAAAATTTTCCCACAATCCCCTGGCCAACCATGCTGAAAGTCACTGCTGGCATCTCCATCCACATCTACAACCCACTCGCTTGAAAGCAAAATCCTATCTTGCATAGAGCAATCCAAAAGAGAGCTCAGACCCTCAGGAAGCTGCTCCTCAAGCCTACTACAACACCCAGCTCTACCTCAAGGCCCTTCTGTCCACTTTGTTGCTTCTTTCAGTTCTGGATTCAGGTGCAACTCATCACATTGTCAACTTTCCCTCCAATCTCACCAACCTGAAACAAACATCTATCTCCATTGGTACTGGAAATATTTACCATCAGATGTCGGAAGAAGGAATAGGAGAAACTTAATTCACCAATCATGATGGCAAAATTGTCAAGCTCAACAATTTGCTTCTCATTCCTTCCCTCAATTGCTGTCTCATTTTACTCTCTCAGCTCAATCCTCAAGTTACCACCATCAGCAAAGTGGGGTTCTCAGGGGCAGAAATATTTATCAATAAGTTTGTTTTGATTGGCTCTAGGAAGAACAAAATTCTCAAACTGGTTGGTTTCATGTTCAGCAAAAGCAATCACAGGTCCCTTTCCAGTCCTCACCTCACCAAAGCTAATTCAGAATTGTTGCACAAAATCCTCAGACATCCCAGTGACCAAGCTCTCCCCAAACATTTCCCTGAGGCTACTGCCAAGATTGCGTCAAATTTTCCAACCTGTCTCACTTGCAAGATGTCTGCCACAGCCTTCAAAATCCAATTCAAACATGTCTCCTCTCCTCTGGAAGCTATTCACCTAGACCTTGTTGGTTTCTTTGCCACTGAGTCTGATGGAGGCTGCAAGTACTTCCTACCCATCCTTGACCAGTTCACCAGATACAAGTTCATTTCCTTACTTAAGTCAAAGGGTGAAGTGCTTCCAGCCTTTAAGGACTACATCAATTGGGCAGAAGGGCAGTTGAAAAAAAACGTAGTCACCAGAATCTCCAACAATGGGGGTGAATTCTTAGGACTTTATTTTACTTGCTTCTGCAAGGAAAAATTTATTGATAAACACTTTTTGACCCCTTACACTCCCCAAAACCATGGTTTGCTGAAAAAACTAATTGGTCCATTCTTGAAAAAGCGCGCTGTCTCCTCTTTCAAGGTAGGCTTCCCCTGTCTTTTTGGGCAGAAGCTTCACCACAGCTACCCACTTACTTAAATTACTACCTGTGTTTACTAACAATCACAAGATCCCCTCCAATCTGTGGTATGGCAGAAGGACTAACTACTCAAGAGTGAAGCCTTTGGGTGCTCCACTTACACTTTGATTCCCAAGGTTCTTTGCAATTTTAAACTTGATCCAACAGGCTTCCATGGGATCCTGATTGGATACTCAAATAACTTCTCCACTTACAGAGTCTGGAACCTGCTAACTTGGAAGGTCATTTGCATCTCTAACACAAAGTTTGATTTCTCTCACTTCCCTTCTCCAGCATCAAAAGCCTCTGAACCACTAGAACCTTCTATGTCTGAATCACCAAATTATCCTACCCACAAGGAGCTACCAGCAGCTATGGATCCTACCAATCTTTTAGATTATCCTCCCATAACTGCTTATGAGGACCCTGTGGCGCCTGAAAGCATCAACTGGAAACAGCCCAAACTGAACAGAATCCATGAAGAAAACATCCTGGCCCACAGTAGGCAAGATTCTCCCAAATTCTCCCTTGTGGATGCTAATTATTCCAATCCCAAGTCCTTGGCCCAAGCTCAGTGAAAACTTGAGTGGATTCCAGCTATGGAAAAATAAATATAAAACTTACTTAGCTACCAAGTTTTAGAAGAAATTCCCACTGATAACTCTCTTCCAAAACTCAAGTGCATTTGTTTATTTCAAACTAAACAAGACTCAAATCACCAAATTACAGAGTTCAAGTCAGGCCTGTACATTCAAGGCTTCAATCAAGAGGAGGGTTTCAACTACAACACCACGTTTGCCTTTACTGGAGAAAATACTTCTGTTAGGTTGCTCATCTTATTTGCCCTGGAAAAAGGGCTGCTTTTTCATAAACTTGACATAAAATTGGTGTTTTTGAACTCTCCACTTGAAGAGCAAGTTCACATCATACCTCCAAGCAATGTCAAGGTCTCTCCCAGAATGGTCCTCAAGATTTCCAAAGCTCTATATGGCCTTAAAAAATCACCACAAGCTTGGTACAAGACTCTCAGCTCATGGCTCACAAGTGTAGGATTCAAGAGAAGCACCAGTGATAACTGTGTCTTCTGGAATTACAACACTTGGATCTACATCCATGTGGATTATATAGCCATCTTTAGTAAAAATCCTCAAGAATTTGTGAAGCTTATCCAATCAAGATTTTCCATCAAATACTTGGGGAAATCTTCACTTCTACTTGGCCTAAACATCAATGTGACAAACAATGTGATCAAACCCTCACAAAGGAACTACATTGCCTTTCTGGCCGCACAATATCACCTACCTAAGTTCAAGCAACATTTGACGCCCCCCAAACCTCACCAACTACTTCCTCAGGCGTCTCTGGATGAACAATCTCAGTTTCTCAACTCTGATCTGAATTATCAAATGCTGATTGGAGAGCTCCTCTAAATCAGCATGAACTCCAGGCCCAACATCACTTTTGCCACTAACCATCTATCCCAGTTTCTCAACTCACCAGGTATAAATCACTACAAAGCCAGGCTTATATTCTTGAATTACCTCAAACACACTTCTGAGCAAGGGATCACTTACCAAGCGGGCTGTCAGTCTTAAGATTTGGCAGCTTATGTTGACTTGGAATGGGCTCTTCTACTTGTAGGTCAGTTTTGGGGATTTTTGTCACCTGGAGAGGAAATCTGGTGTACTGGAAGTCCTGCAAGCAACCCACTGTTTCACTGTCAACAACCAAGTTGGAATACAAGTTTATTGCTGATGGCATTGAAAAAATCAAATGGCTCAAGAACTTCATCAGAGAGGTGTTTTGCAATCCTCTCACAAATCCCACCCCAGTCTATGAGAAATGAAGGCTGCATTAAACTGGAATCTCAGCGTGCTGATCATTATGGATTCCAGACCAAGCACATGGACCTTTGCTACAATTTCATTCATGAGGAAATTGAATGCTGCAAAATTTTACTTGTCAAGACCTCTTTGGCAGAAAATTCTGCGGACTTCTTAACCAAGCCGCTGGCGGGACTAAATTGGGAGAAGTGTCTTAAAATGATCAGACGCGGATGAAAAGAGATAGCAAACATGGGTGGCTGTTGATTTTATTCCTTTCCCTTATGCTTTTTTACATCTCTTTTGCTTATGTTTTTCTTTCCTTTTAATTTTTTTTCTTATTCTTCTTATGCTTTTTCTTCCAATTTATTGTTATGTTATGTGTGTCCCTTGTCTATCATTTCATGTCTCTCCTTCATTTTCTTTTCCCCTGTCATCTTCTCACCGTCAAGTGCTCATGCCTTGCAATCCCAGGGGTGTCAAGACTCTATTTCAAATAAACCTTGAACAATCAAATAGCCCAAGTGGATGGATTGCATCCTATTGATCAGGACTCCCTTCTGGTCCTCCACCTACTTGAAATTCAGTTCAAGGTGCCTTTTATTCCACCAACTCAACGTCAACTCACTTTTTCCAATCACTGACCCTACTTGTCAACTTACATGGACTCAAAACCTCAAAAATTTCATGACTCAGGAACCCGAAAGCTGCTTGAACCACCAGTTCCTATTCTCTTCTTCTTCATCCCTGTCTACGTTGTTTGGCTTTTATTCAGGTTCATAACTCTTCATTCTCATTTTTTTTTCTTCTTTTGATCCTTGTCTCTAATGGAAAATTTTATTCATCCCCTTAACATAAACAGAAAAAATTAAAGCTAATTTTTTGGCTGTCTGCCCACTTTGCACATCTATTTAAATCATGTTTTCCTTTGAAATACATACATAAACTCTCCTTTTAACTTCTTTGCAGTTCTTCATTCCAGAGCATCCCGGTTTCATTTTCCAGGAATTTTCAAGTTTTTGGCTACGGATCTCCCCTTTGGGTTGGAGTTCAAGGTTTGATCTGGTTTGAAGTGTTTTAGATTCTAAAAATTTTGCTTTGAATAGTTTTCTTCCTTCAGAGCCAAGTTTCACAATCCATGGTCCTTTTTTAAAGAGTGGTTCTTGTTGTGACAGCCATTATGAAGATCAATCACCCAATCAATTAACTGCTGAGGGGAGGTTGTCTTATTTCCCCCAACTGTGATTTTTTCAATTAGACATGCTGGTAAACCCTTTTGAAAGTTAAAATAAGTGATGCCTTGTCCCATTGGATGCAAGACTGCAAGGTTTGGGAATTGGAAATCTAAACAGAAATTCTACTATTCTCCTTCATATCTAGATTATCAAACTTGTATTTTGAGTTTTTCACTTTGTTGGGGTTGCCAAACAGGTTGAACCGTTGCTTGTGAAAATTTTCCCTGTTGTTAAGATTACAGGTGGGAATAGTATTGGATATTATTTGAAGATACTTTTCAAAAAATTGCAAGGCTCTACGCCCTAGAAAGGAAGACACCTACATAAATTTATTTCTATTTGAAGGAAAGTTACAAGGATTGTTTGAGAACGTTATTTTTCAAGACTGTAAATAACATCTAATTTTATTGGGGTGTTCCCCCATAAGGTGGTTAGGCTTCTTCATTCCTGGAATACAGAAAATAAGAGCACTTGGACCATATTGAAAGGAATTTTAATTGGGATCCTGGATCAAGGTCAAGAGAAGGGTTGATGCTTTGGTCTGGGGAGCACAAGTTCAAACCCTTGATCTACCATGGGTCAAGGTTTCATTGCAGGATTTTTTGGAATATTTGATTTCCTCAAGATGTTTCAGTTGAGGAGCAAGGCAATTGTCAAGAGGTTCAAAAAAAGGAAATTTAAAAGCAGGAATGGGGTCTAAGGGTTTTTGGGCATGTGAAGCTCTGGATCAACCTACCCAATCAATATCATCATTTTAAGGGATAAGGGAAGCGTTCCAGGTTGAGAAAGTACATGAAATTGTAAAAGAAGAATAAACTATAGGTTGGAGAACTACAATAGAGTTGTTGAGTTAGTCAATTTACTGTCACACAACCACCCCCCGTACTATAGGACAATATTAGATAATTTTTGGGGAAAAGAGGGAAACTGAGTGCAAGCGACTATGCAAAGTAGCAAGGCTAACTGCAAAGTGCAAAATGATGAGTTGGTGGCTCAGAAAAAATCAAGAGGGATAAGTGTTCCAATGGAATGGAACTTAACCCAAGCCCAAGCCCAATGTGATGACTAGATTTATCAAATGAGATAATGTATGAAATGAACTAACTGAGGAGACAATCTTCAAGCAGGAAATGCATCCTTTATAAGTTAATCAAAAGGTGACTAGATACAACCTGATGGATTGCCAACTACAGCTAGAGAGCAATGAGGTAATGTATGACAGGAACAGAATGGGGAAATGAAATAACAGTTCAGCTGTTTCTGAGGTTCTAGTACAAGTGAGAGACAATAGAATATGATTTTACAAGGATTTAATGGGTAAGGCAGGAAGTAATGACATGTGAAGACAATGTGAATATGAAGATGTAGCTTATTAAGGTTAAGGGACTAGTCCATTTTCAAACTATACAGTTGATGTGGCTATCTAGGCATGAGTTCAAACTAGTGTGAGTCCGTGACCAAGAATGGAGGCCCAAGGATCAATGATATCCAGGGTACAAGAGCAAAGCTTGAATCAATGGTTGAATGGTATCAGAGTTAAATGCAAGATTTGAAACTATATACTGAGTTGCCAAGATTTAAAGGTTGTTGCGCAAGCAAAAGTTAATAAGCCTAAGGCACCATTGATGTTGTGCTTTATTTGTGTAACACTTATGGAATGAGGTAGACGGTACTGTGTAAACAGATATGTCAAATTGATGAAGAAAATAACCCTTACCCTTGCAGTGTGACACAATCCTGCTGATCTTCAGAGTAATCCAACACGCATTCTTCAGTTGGTTCAAAAAATCTGGAAAGAGATGGCGCAACAATGTGGTTGGCATGCTTGACAGCAGTGCAACTGGAATCTTGTGCATGGCTAGAAACCTCCTAATGGATTTCATGTAGCTTTGGACAATGACATGGCTTGGGATAAAAATTACTCAAGGCAGCAGAGCAAGCAGTGTGAAAACTAGAGTAGGGTTACTCTCCAAGTTGTCCCTAAGTTGGGAAGTTAGTGGTACTAGCATCTGTAAGGATGAGGAAGCACCCTTAAAGGTAAAAGAGCAAGAGAGAGAGAGATTTTTAGAGAGTAAGACAGGTTTATACCTTCCCTTCCCTTTCCATATCCTTTCCAGTGTGGTATGGTGATCTCCTCCCAACCTGGCAGCAACCCACCTTGATTTTCCTGGTACGCTGTGGTGCCCCATCCTGGACACCCTGGCCAGTGCAGAGGCTTTAATTTTTTTTTTTATGGTTTTTCCTTATCATCATTCATAGGCATCATGATCCTAAAAAAAAAAAAAAAAAAAAAAAAAAAAAATTTGATCTGGAATAGGGTTCTTTTTGGTTCCCAGCTTCCCTCTGGCCTCTTCCCTCTCTCTTTCTGCCCCTGCATTGACAATTCATCAACCTTCACGAGTAAACTGTCAAGCCCGATGAGGATTTCTTGGCTTGGATGTATTTACCGGCGGCAGGCGTCCTGCCTCCTATCCCCTCAACTCACAAAAGGATCCAACTTGGTCAATCATGTTCAACGCTAAAAGTGGTCGCCAGTCTTCCATCATCACCGGCTCCTTGCCTTTTTTGCTTCGCTCCCACCTCTGCTCTTGTTCTATAGCTTGAATGAAGCAAAATTCCAAGCAAAAAAAAAATAAGTGTCAATACCGTCGAGTTTTGAGCCTCATCAACTTTTCCGCAATCACCGCTCTATCTCAGCGGACTTACAAATTTTACCATAATGGTTAAAAAACCTGAATTTAATCATTTGGGGACGCTTAGAGAGATGACAATCAGTACTTGATCGATCTCCATCACTCACCTCCTCCAATCTCACCCTCAACTCAATCCACCACAAGCTCTCCCACAACAAACTTGCCTTGGCTTTGATCCCCACAATTGATCAAGGCGTTGGACCAGTCTCTCAGAGTTGGGAAGATCTGTTGTCAAAGGCTCCTCCTCCACTCATCATGCCAGATTCCTCCACCGCCCCCAAATTATCTCTAACGCCTGCAAACCGTCAATGACCTTGCGCCACCTTCAACAATCCCCCCGGCCAACCGCGGTTGCAGCCGGTCAAACCTGTCATCCGCCTCTTAGCTCACCGGTCTCCAGCGCAGCTCTTCCGTTGCCGGCGCAGGTCTCAACAGTTGCCTGGGCCCGTCGGTATGTCCGCGGGCCTCTCACTTGCTACTCTCCTGCCCACACCCATCCTGTTAAAAAAAAAAAAAAAAAAAAAAAAAACCGCTCCAATTTGTAAACATCTCTTTTAAATAGTCTACAGGCCTCTGGTCTATAAAAGGAGGGGCTCTCCCCTTCTTTTTCTGCATCATGGAAAATCATCCAGGGGAGTGTGTGCCTATGTCCCCCCATTATCTTGAAATTAAGATCCTGATCCTATCCTGGGTATATCTCTGATTGCCCCCTGATCCATTTTTGACCCTGAGTCTTTGCCCTTCTGTGGCCTGATCCTTATCACTAACCAATAGCCTTGCTGGTTGAAGAAAAATTCTGTCTGTTGGAATTTTTGAGTGTGTTATACCACTCCTTGATCCCTTTCTCTGACCATACTTGTCCTGATCCCTGATCATCTTTCTGGAGCCAATCACGATTGATTGAAGAGGTCTTATTAATCTTAAGACCTGGAGTGTTATACCTCCCTTTTTTTTGGAGTTGCATTCTGCCAGCCTACTCTTGAGTCCCTTGAGAAGTTTTGAGGTTATCCTTGCTTCAAATTAGTACTGTTTGCTTTTAGAGCTTCTTAAACATTGTGATTTGTCTTGTACAGCCACCCTCAGTTATCTGGTACCCTTCCAGTGCTTGATTGCGGAGAGTTGGGCAGGTTCATTGAGAACCTGGAGGTTGGTTGGGTTTGATTTGATCATCCCCAATATTCTGCTGAAAACCAGAGTTATTAGCTTGTGGGCGTTGTTTACATACAACAGCTTTTGTTCTTTGAACTCTAAGCAGACTTTAAGTTCTTTTGTTCAAGTTTTTCCCTGCATAATCTTGTCTGAGATAGTGCTGTTCCATTGCTACCAAACTATTATCATCTTTATCCTCTACTCCTTTATTCCTCATTTACCAGGTTCTGGACCTTGATCTTGGTTACATCTAAATATTTTTTGTAACGCTCAGGAGGACAGCTTAAACAGCACCTTTCCCCTCCACAGAACTGCCACGGCCTAGCACCGTTTTGAGTCTTAAAACGCGCAGGTTGTCCTGCGCTTGCCCGCATCCTCTCCACTTGTATAAAATTTTTAATTGACCTGCCTGCACTTCCAAAACTATCTGGCCTGCAAACTTGGTTGGGCCAGCTCCATTCCCAGGTCCATAACATTCTAGCCAGTTGCAGACAGCTGCATCTGATTAAGCCCAACCCACACCCTGTGTGATAAGCCCAGGAGCCCATACTGCTGGGCATGTAGCATTTCTGCAGATCCCGCAGCGGCCCATTATGAAACAACCTGCATCCCAACTGCTGAGATAGACCTACCAAACGCTGAGCGCGCAGGCTATGACAAAGTTCCCAATCTGAGGCTATAAAATGACACCACACCCCCCCCAACTTGAGTAATGTCCCCAGAGGTCTTCCCTTTGCTTCCTGGACCATGAGGGTGTTTGTCCTCTGGGTTGCCTACCCCCCTCAACACCCCCTACCCGCAAATTACCATCCATTACAATCTCTACTCTCCATAATGGTCCCCCATTGTACCTACTGTGCCCAGCATGGTCTCTCCTGCCCACTCCTTTCCGGTTGCGGCCTGTGATCATCCTGCTGCACCTGAAAACAACATTGCTTTCTTGGCAACTGCTTGCCCCAAGCTTGTCCTGGCCCAAATCCGCAAAAGAGGGTCCCCTGCTGCTTTTTTGTGGTTTGAGCAACAACTTGATTTTGGAAGGATCATGGAATTGTGAAACCCCCCAGTACTGGTTTCACATACAAGAAGAAAACATTACATAATCATCCACCCAACCTACTTAAAACGGGATTCTAAACTCCCCTACTAGTTCAGCAGAGACCTTCTAACTTTCTTCTCTACTGAACTAGGTACGCTTTGAACCCTTTCAAAAGCCCTCTACGCCTTTTTCCATCAGCCTATTAGCAGAGAACTTCTAACTTTCTTCTCTACTGAACTAGGAAATTCACTCCACCAACTAGTTCTAGAAATTGGTCTCCCAAAGCGCCGCTTTGATCTAGAAAACCCTCATCTTTTCTTCTAAGAACCTGTCAGTGAAAGGCCCAGACGTGGAGCCTTAAAGGAATCCTTCTGGATTGCCATGCTCCCACCACCTGCAAGCTCTGCCTCCTCCAACCGCTGCTGAAAGCGGAAACTTGGCCTCCCACCTTTGTTGTTCTGGAGGAGGAATTTTCAAATACCACAACCTGGCAAGTGGCCCTCCCTCACTGGGCTGACTGGGTCCACATCAACTGGGGCCCAATGGACCCGCACATGGAGGAACTATTTGGACAAAACCTGGCTCCTCCTCCCCAGGCTCCTCCAGAATCTCCATCCCTGGCCACAAAATTCTCTCTGGAGCCCAAAGGCCGCTCTCAGACTCCAGAGTCTCCAGAGCGGGTCATCATTTCATCTTTTACTCCGGCTTTGCCTCCTCCTCATGTGGCTTCAACCCCTCCCTGCGTGGCTTTTCAAGAGATCCTGGTCATTCTCACTGGACTAGTGCAAAGGGAGGCGCGTTTTGAGGACTTTGCAGACAAGTTGGACAATCTCCTCCAGCAATTCCTTTTGGCTCCAGGCGCCCACAGAACCAACTCCCTGCGCAAGCTGCTGGTGGCCTTCTGCGGACTATTGGACGCGGTGCGGTTGGAAAGGGTGGAATTACTGGACTTGATTTAGGTGTATTTCCTCCTCCCCATTTCCCTTCCTTTCCTTGTATCTATCCACGCTTCTCTGTATGTAGTTTAAAATGAAAATAGAATTTTGCCTGCGACTGTTACAATGAAAGATGATTAGTGATAAAAACCTGCGTTTGTGCATGAGACTGAGAGAAAATCCTAGATCAGAGTGAGAAAAAAACAAATTGGCATCTGTGCATCAGCCTGAGATAAAAAAAATCCCAAGATCCGCGTCCTATACCATCAATGCTTTTTGGAAAGGTACCTGGACCGCCCCAGACTGCCTGCCAAACATTTTCCTGTACTTGATCTGCAAGAAACACAAAAACCAAACACCAGTGTGCGCACAACACCTAAGAGAGAGAAGAGACACTAGATAACAAAAATTCTGGGGTGCCTAGTTCTTCCAGCTGCGAAATTGCTAGTGCGCCCCCTTACCAAACCAAAATCTTCCCCATCAAACTTCCCAATCCATGCCTATGAGAGAAAGGAAAATGTTAAGATCTAGATCTACCCTCAATTGCTTTCCTCAACTAACCCTCCTGGCTACCACATCTCTATACTCCAAGCCCCTCTAGACTACCCCTGGAAGTAGGCCCTCTCACATACACTGCTGCAAGTTCCCACCCGGGGGTCCAGATACTCTCCCCTGCTCAAGCCCCCAAAATACCTCTAGGCCCCGGTGACCTTCCTATCACAATTCCTCTTTCTTTGACTTTGGTTCTGAATCCTCTTCTGGCTCCTTGATTGGGACCTCTTTTCTTCTGAAAACCTTCTATCCTTTCTTTCTTTCATCTTCAATTCTTCTCTTCTTCCTTTATTCCTTCCGTTCTCCCATCATCCATCTCTCCTTAACTCCATCTCAAATCACAAACATCATCTTTGATTCAACTGGCTTGTCTTCAAAGCTCCTATGATCATCTCTTCCTGGTAAGACAACTCAACTTTCATCTCAAGACTCAAGTTGATCTAACAACACATTTTCAAACTCCTATTAGCACCTTCAAACAACTCTCTGTCTCTTCTCTCTAATCTTTTCTTCTTGTCTAACCGCCTGTCTATCCTCAAATACTCTTGACTTCCAGTCTAAGCTGTTGGTGTTCCTTTTCCCATTTCTTTCATCTTTTCTCTCCTCATTAATTCCTTGTCTGACCTTTAAATTTAGCTTGTTGGTTCCAGTTCTCAGTCTCTTCTGTGAAATATTATTAGAAAAAAAAAAGAGAAATAAAAATAAATAGCAAAAAAAGAAAGAGAGATTTTTTTCACAGCATCCCCCACCCCCTACATTGCACCTATATTTCTCTTCATCCGGCATCCCCTCCCCGAGGATTTTCCTTGTGTATATGGACCCAGAATTGTGCAATGCCTGCATTCCAAATCAGGCTTTCCCTTCCAGCACTAGTGTCCCCTCCCAGCTTGGAAGCTGTCTCCAGCGGTTTGCTGTCATCCAAGAGCCTCTGGGAACAAGCTCTGCATGGCCTCACCCAACCCCACACCACCCATGGCCGCAGAGTGTTGTCTTGACTGTCCGTTTGGATACATACTTTGTTGTAAGTGCTGCTGCACGCCAACTGGGGTCAACAACCGCCCCTACAACTTCAGCCTTGTCCTTAACCATCCCATAATCACCAATTTCCTGCCCATCCATTCCGTGTTCCCCTTTGGCCAATCCCAAACTGCCTGTCAGTTCTAATGGCAAGGCGCTGGCCATTGGCCAGCTTTCCACCATTTCCCACACCTTCCTTACTGAAATTAGCCTTTGCCCTTTGCATCCATCTTCCTCCAGTACCCTGTCCACCTGCTGCGCTGCCAAGGGTGTCTGCTCCTGAGTGAAATCCTTTTCTGCCTGAACCGTGTGATCAACAACAACTGGAGTCACCTCTACAAATTCCTCTAAGTTTGAGGGAATTGGAATCTCCTCCTTTGTCTCCCTCCTTGAAATTTCCACCTGGGCGCAACCTTTTGCTGCCTGAAACCTGTCATTAACCGGTTGGCTTTCCACATCTGGTCTGTGCACAACTGGCTCTGGTCCTACTGGTGGGGGTTCCTCTGCATCTGCATCCATCCCTTCCAAGATGACATCCGCGTCCGTTGCCGGCGCCCTTACCTCTTGAGCCTCTATTTACGCTTTCTGACCTTCCGCACGCGCTTGCCGCATCTGATTGAGGTGAATTGATAATCCCTTTGCCCATTCTTCAACCTTGTGTAATTGCGGAGGCGCTGCTTTGGGTTGTGGTGCCGGGGCACTTTCTGGAGCATACAGATCTGCAGCTTGTATTTGTACCAAACCAGCCAAAGAGCAAGAACCCTTTGGAGGCGCTCTTCCAGTGTCCTCCATAAGCTCCTCTAACTAAATCTCCCTTGTTGAAACCCAAAGGATGATTGCCAGGTCTGGAAGAGGAACAATGCTTCTGTCCAAACACCTCTTAACCAGATCCTGATTTTACAAATACTGCTGCACCTGTGCCTGAAGCTGGGGGCTGAGGCCAGCAAACAATGCCCTCTTCATAGCTCCTGTCTGGCCCACAACCACGTTTTTCTCCCACAGATATTGGTAAATCCAATCAAAGACCAGCGCATATTCCACCAGCTCCTCCTGCATCTGCACCCCACTGTGCACTCCCACTTCCCACACCACCCACTTGAGGTCACTTTCCCAGAACTGGGGTCCAGGCCTCCCCCAACATTCCAAGATCCCCGCTTTCAGTGTTGTCCAATCAAGATTTCCATAGCCTTCCATTTCTTCCACATCCTGAAGTGTTTCCTTGTTCATGATGAACAGGAAAACAAGACAAACCTTACCCGAGTCCAAGGCTCCCTTGGAGTTGGCAATCCCTTCATATTGTGCAATGAATTGTTCTACACCCGCAGTGCTGAACCAGATATGAGGGTAGTCCTGCGGCCTGATGCAAACTGGTTGTGTCATGCTGGTGGTTCAGATGGCTGGAGGAGAAGGGGAGAGAGAGAGAGAGGGGTTGGAGTGCTGATTCCTGTTGGGGCAACCCTGGACGTGCACCACTTTTTATTTGAGAGACAAAAAAAAATTAATTCCTGGCCAGACCCCCAGATGATGAAAACAGAGTAGGGTTACTCTCCAAGTTGTCCCTAAGTTTTGAAGTTAGTGGTCCTAGCGTCTGTAAGGATGAGAATGCGCCCTTCAAGGTGAGAGCGCAAGAGAGAGAGAGAGTGAGTTTTATAAAGTAAGAGAGGTTTTTTCCTTCCCTTCCCTTTCTTTATCCTGTCTGTGTGTGGTATGATGATCTCCTCCCAACCTGGCTCCAAGAGCGTGGACTTCATTTCCTCACTCTCAGCTATAACCTTAGTACAAACGCAATGACAGCCCAACAAAAAATAGTAAAAGAAACCCTAGAAAATATAACCCTAGCCTAACCCTAACCTGTATCCATACCAGCCACTGTTAAGCGCATCCAGTTTGTCCTTCTCATGACACAGCCCTCCACCACGCCCTACTTGGAGCCCCCAGCATTGTTTGTATCCTCCCAGCCCGCTTTGGGATTCCCCTATTCTGGAGGATCATCCTGAACTTGTGGGTTTCCTCCCTGCTTGTTTTCTGTATCTGCCCAACACGCCATCTTGATTTTTGAGGCAACTGCCGGTTAGCCTGCGCTTGTGTGGGTCCTCCCCCCTTTTATAACCTCTGCATTTCCCCCGCCCGCACTTCCCCAAACTAGCCATCCCACAAACTTGGTTGGGCCTGCTCCATTCCCAGGTCCGTAACATCCAAGCGGGTCACCAACCAGAGCATCTGATTTAGCCCAACCCGCACCTGGTGTTCTGAGACCAGCGGCACATACTTCTGGGCCCGCAGAGGCTGCTGCTGAGCCCACAGTAGTGTGGTTTTCTATTTATAACCTTGGATTTGGAACTGTGTTGCCGGCTGCGGGCTCAGCAGTTGGTTAGGTCAGACTCAGAATTTGGGGTGCGTGCAGTCTCAGAAGTGCCTGCTTTAGGCTCAGAAGTAGGAATTGCGGGGCTAAGCACCGGGTTCAGGCCAGGCCCACTCCAGGTGTGGTGCACTTGCAACCTGCTTGGGCAATGCGGACCACACAATGGAGCCAACCCATCCAAGTTTGTGGGCAGCTAGTTTGGGAAGAAGGAGCAGGGCCTTCCTGGGGTCATACGTGCCAGGGAGGTCCACGCAAGCATAGGTGCGGACAAATAAGGGGATTACAGGATTTGCAGACGCACGCAGATGGATAAATGCGGGGGGCTCCAAGTAGGATGCAGCAGAGGGCTGTGCCATGAGAAGGACAAACTGGACGTATGTAACAACAGAGGGAAGGGTTTTGGAGGGATGGGGTGTGCAACGCAATAAGGTGAAGGCTCATGTGTGTAACCTGGGAAGAGCTTCCTCTATCACTTGCACTGTGAAGACTCCAATTGGAGAGACAGGAAATTCCAGATCTCTGTCTGTTGTCTTCCTGGGACCGGGGGGGTCTTGAAACTGTTCTCAGGTCTTATTCTCAATTCTTGCCATTGCACTTTCATTTTTGTCTCCTATTGTTTTCCTTTTTTTTCCTTGGTCAACAAATTCTTCAATACAATACAAGTTGACTGCTACCCTCAATACAATCTGAGTCAATCAACCTCTAGGTCAAAAAAAACTTGTCCATCAATTCAACAAACTCAAGTCTCACGTCAACTCACAGTCTCAGATCAAATTTTAAGTCTGCTCATCTATAACTGGTGAGATCAGTCCAGGTCACTTCAACACACCAATAAGCACCTCACTCAACCTGTTTCTCTTCCTTCTCTCAGTTCCTATCTCTGTTTCCTGTCACACCGCCTACTCATTGCCTTGGTTGAGCACCAGTACTATACATCTCTGTGTTGGTACTCCTTTCTCATAGTAGTTATTTTTGTTGTAGAGGACCATAATTTTCCTCATGAATCTCCTGTTCCTTGTTTTCATTTCATCTTAGCCTGCTGGTCTGAAATTCAACTCATGCTTCAATAAACAACAGGGAGGTACAGGATAGGGCTCCAGGCTCTAGGGTTTCTTCCATAATTTTGTTGGTAGTCTTTCTCTTGCACTTGTACTTAGATTAGGGTTGAGAGGGAGGACAGGGACAGGGGCCCCTGGAGGAGAGGAAAGGATTGGAAGGGAGGAATAGATACAATCATTTTAACTTTTTTTACTTACCTTTCTCCTCAGCTCATCAGCACTCAAACCTCCTTACAGACTCTTGGACCAATAAATTCCAAACGTGAGGCCAACTAAGGGGAGTATCTTTCTTTTATTTTCCACAGGGGCCACTGCTGAGACCACGCGCACCCCAACTTGTGAGTCCAACCTACCAAATGCTGAGGGAGCAGGCTACAACCAAGTTCCCAATCCAATGCTATATAACAACACTGCAGCGGTTGCACCTTGTTGAAGAGATTGGGGGGCGCATTCAGAGAAAAAAAGAGTACATCAATTGCTTTGTGGTTGATTATGATTAAAATAGAGTGAAAGATGAGGTTTTCTAATTTTGAGAAAGACCTCAAGGTTGCTAAGAAAGGCAAAGACCCGGCTGACAGATTCACAATTGTCAGAAAACATTGCAGTAATTATAGAGAGGAAGGTGATGGGGAAGGAAAAGTGAAGGGGTCTGGAATAGTCTTTGGAATGAGGAAAGAAATAATTTTTGGGATGCGGGTGTTGTGGTGGTTATTTATAGACACCAAGGAAAGTAGGCTCAACACTGGAAATTTAACTTGAAGCAGCTCAGCAGTGGTTGGTTTTGATGTTCTGACTCTCTCTAATCCCATGATTTCTTATTGTCCTGTTCAGCTCTCTTTCATTCTTCTCACTCTGTTATTCCTTTTCCTCATATCTCCATTTTTTTCCTTCATACTTATCTTTATATTCACAACAGTACTACACAGTCTTCTGTTCTCATTGTAAAGCAAACCTGCGCCCCGTTCCTATCTCCAATCCTGCGCACACTATCAAAGCACGCTGTTGATTCTCGCACTCTTGCCCTCTCAAAAATTTGATGGTCAGCGCACCGCGCTATCTCAAGACCTCAAGGACAAACTGGTCATCGTCTCTTTATCAAAGCTATAATTCAACCCAATCAATCAATCAAATCAACCCAATTATTTACAACTCAAAACCAAGTCAACTAATCAAGATCAATAAATCAATTTGAGCCATCTTAGGACAACAATTTGCTCATCAGTTTGATCAGCAAATCAAACTCCGGCAAACCAATCAAGTCACTTCAACAAGAAACCAGTCCGCTCATGGTAAGAAATTTATCTGGCACCTTGTTTCTCCGTGCAAGAACTTACTTCAGCGGTCTTGGTCCTCAATCAAGCAAATCACCTACTCCAAACTGGTCGTCTCAACTCGCCTGGCTGCCTCTTCTGAAGTCTCTCCTTATCACTTAATCTAGACAATACTTGCTTGTCTCAGCCAGCTCTTCTCTCTGTTGGTTAATTTTGACTTTTGCTTCACGCGTGATTTTTTGTACAATTCAAACTCTTACTTGCTGTGTTATGCAATTCAGTTGCTCCTGGTTTCCAATCATACTATTCACATGGTTAAAAGCCTGCGCCAATCAAGCGATGGATTGACCGGGAACCTCATCCACACCAGGACCAGGGGGGGACTCCACCAATTACAAATCTCTTGCCATCAAATCACTCATTGAATCCACGCCTCTGCTAACAGCCAATAATTACAGCATATGGAGGAAGAAGGTTGAGAAACTCTTCAAAATACGTGGAGTGTTTAATATCATGAACAAAAATGACTCAACCTGTCTGGATGAGGACACAAATCAAGAATTCGTTTCTCACCTCCTAGCCAAGCTTGAAATCAACTCCTAAAACAACATCATTGATGACACCAACAAGGATGACGCCAAGCTGATATGGATTGCAACCCAAGAACACTTTGCCTCATCCCAGTCTGCAAACCAAGCTTGCGTCTTTAACAGCTTCCTACACCTATCCATGGAAAGCAATATTAAAACTTTTGTGACCACATTAAAGGTCTATCTTAAAAAGATGACCGAGGTTGGCATTGTACTGCCCTTGGATATAATTGCTTACCTTTTCCTCTTCAAATCTCCCTCTTCAATGCAAAAAATGAAATTGCAGATCATGCACTCCACCACCAACATGAAGATCAATGTTGTTCTAAATCACCTCATTCAACACAAAAATGAATCAATTGCCAAAGGAGAACCTGTTGAGCCGGTGAATGTTGCCTAGTGCAGGGGATTGCAATGTGAGAATGGGAAGCACAACCCGTCCGTAACCTCTCACTTGGCCAGCTCATGCTGGTTCTAATTTCCGGAACTCAAGCCTGCCAATTCCCACAATAACCAAGGACCAAAGAAAAGCAAACCAAAAGCCAAAGACAAAGCTCACTTCTACAACTTCTTCTGCGGGCTCTGCTCAAACTGTTTGTCAGAACCAATTGACCATACACGCTTCATTCTAGACTCCAGCTGTTCAGCCCACATGATCATTGACCAGGACTCCTTCATCACTCTTGAAAAGAGCAACAGGACCAAACAAATTCAGACCGGAAAGAAGAATGCTGCCATCTTGATTGAAGGGAGCAGTAAGGTTGCTTTGGCCACCAAGGATGCTAATGTGATACTGTCCAACGTCTTCTGGGTACCCAAATCAACGGTAAACCTGATCTCATTGGGAGCGCTCATGATTCAAGGAACAAATCTTTGAGTCAACACAAGCAAACATCCACATACCTTTGAGCTCACCAAGGTCAATTCAAATTCAGCACTGCTCTCCAGTTCAATCATTAACAACCTTTTTGTAATAAACATGGCCAAAAACCCAAAAACCTTATACTACTCAAAAACCAAACTCTTCTCCATCCACCAATTGTTAGGTAATGCCAGTCTGTTGCAAATGGAAAAGTTCCTCAAGGTCAAGCTCAACAAATTGCAAAAAAACTTGTTTGAGTGTCTCAGCTGCAACAAAGCTAAGATAACCCCAGCACCATTCAAGCACCAACAAGAAATTGCTCAAAGCTTCTTTGAGAATATCCATCTGGATCTCATTGGGCCCATCAACCCAACTTCAAAAGGAGGCTTCCGATATGTTCTCATTCTCATTGACTTGCATTCTGGGTACTTGGCAGGTTTTCCACTCAGATCCAAGAGCAACACTGCGGACGTGCTCATCTTTGTGATAGAAAACCAGCATCAAAAAACAAATGGTTATCCCAAAGACGTGGTCTCCAATGGCGGTGGCAAATTTGTGAACCACAAACTTCAAAACTACTACAAGACTCACCACATCAATCAAATTGTAAGCAAACCCTATCACTCCCAAAACAACGGTTGGGCGGAAAGGGCAAATAGGACCATGATGGAGGCTTTTTGAGAAACCTTGTCAGACTCAAGCATCCCAAAATCCTTCTGGCACAAAGTGGTTAAAGGCTGCTGCCTTATGCTCAACCAGATTCCAAAGGAGAAAGGTGAGGATTCCCCCTGGAAGAAAATGCACCAAAAGCAGCTGCCCAAAACCTATATCAAGCCAATCGGCTCCAGTCTGACCTACAGGATCAACAACTTCAATATCAAATCTAAGCTCAGCAAAAAAGGAGCCCCTGGGGTACTGCTGGGCTTCAATACATCACTCCTCTCCTACAAGGTTCTCACGTTGAATGGCAAGATAATCAACACTAAACATGTCAAATTTAATCAACAAGAGCCGGCAAACACCTCCCTCATTGATGACCCCGTCAACAGCCAAGAAACCATTCTTCCAAATGTCAGTCAAGTTGCCAGTCCGACCAATCCACTCCCTATTGCTTCGGACTCCTCTGCTGCAGGGACTACTGCCATCAAGGCGAAATTGGAATGCAATGTCTCCAACAAATCCTCAGACTCAAACTTGGTTGTTAAGGAACCTTAGGCCAAATCTGAGAAACCAAGCCTTGCTAACCAAACCAGATCAATATGGATTCAGCTCCAAGGCACTCCCTTCTTCACTTTCTGAGGCAATGGCCATTCCAGGATGGAATGAGTCAGCCTTAAAATAATTCAAAAAAAACAAGTATCAACAGGTTTGGGAAGATGCGGATGAAAAAGAAGTCACCAATCCTCTTAACACGGTCGCCGTATTCAAGATCAAGCACAATTCCCATGGCAAAGCCCCAATTCTTAAGAAAAGACTGAGCGTGCAAGGCTTCAATCAAGGGTATGGACTAGACTATCTGGAGAACTACGCAACCACTGGGAAGGTAACATCTTTAAGAGCAGTCCTGACATACATGGCCAATAGAAACATGGAAATGCTCCAGATTGACGTGAAGGGGGCATTTCTGCACTCCAAGCTGGACAAAAAATTTTTCATCAAGACTCCCATTGGCTGTGGTTACTCATCCAAATACCTAAGGCTCAGGATGTCACTATACAGACTCAAGAAAGCACCAAGGAACTGGTAACAACTGCTGAGCGAGTGGATTCAGGCCCAGGGCTTCCAAGAATTGGCATGTGATCCATGTCTGTACATCGGGGACGAAAAGACAAGTCTTGTATTTTTTCACATTGAAAATCTTCTGTTGCCAGGAACGTCAAAGAATTCAAAGATAAATTTCTCCTCAAAATCAAAAAATTCCTCTGCACACACTCCCAAAACTCTCCTGGGGATGAAGATAGACAGGAAAGACGGCCTGATTGATCTGTCCCTACCACTGCACATTGAGAAAGGAATTGAAGAACCCAGCCTTGAACAAATTTGACCAGTGTCAACTCCACTCACTCCCGGTCTTCAACTTGGAAAGCCTGCAAAAGAGGATTGAGACCAATTCCTTGCTCTGAACATGAACTATTGCTGACCCATTGGCTGGCTGAACTTCATAGCAGGACTTGCCAGGCCCAATATCAGCTTTGCTGTGTCAAGCCTAGAAAGACACTGTGAAGAACCTGGCATGAGCCACTGGAAGGAAGTGATGTGGGTCTGGAGGTACTTGAATAACACAAAGGAAGTCACCCTGACGCTTGAACCACGGTCAATCTTAGACCTACTTTTATGCTTCAGCAACGCAAAATGGGCAGACAACCCCATCTCATGAGTCTCTCAAAGTGGTTTCATCTGTGCCTTCAAAGGCAGCCCACTATGATGGACAAGTAGGCGCCAGAAATCCATAACTCACTCCTTGACCAAATCAAAATGCATGGCCCTATCAAGCTGCCACCTCATAGCACTTTGGCTCCAACAGCTCATCCAAGACATCTATTGATTCTATTTCAAATGCCCATTCCACCTTATCAATAACAAGGGTCTCAACAACAAGATTAAGAAGTTTGGATCCAACTCCAAAGCAAAACACATCAAAATTAAGGCCAAAAGCCTTGGGGACGACTTCAAGCACGGTCTCATCAAGGTGAAATTAATCTTTTCTCAGTCAATGACTGCAGACGCCCTCACAAAAGGGGCAAACAAAGCGTCAGTCACAGGACTGGTGAATCCTTTTAGCTCTCTCTTCCACTGATCTCCGAGTTGTGGGGGAATGTTGATGTTCTGACTCTCTCTAATCCCATGATTTCTTATTGTCCTGTTCTCCTCTCTTTCATTCTTCTCACTCTGTTATCCCTTTTCCTTATATCTGCATTTCTTTCCTTCATACTTATCTTTATATTCACAACAGTAATACACAGTCTTCTTTTCTCATTGTAAAGCGGACCTGCGCACCATTCCTATCTCCAATCCTGCGCACACTCTCCAAGCGCGCTGTTGCTTCTCGCACTCTTGCCATCTCAAAAATTCAATGGTCAGCACACCGCGCTAGCTCAAGCCCTCAAGGAGAAACTGGTCATTGGCTCTTGATCAAAGCAATAATTAAACCCAATCAATCAATCAAATCAACCCAATTATGTACAACTCAAAACCAAGTCAACTACTCATGATCAATAAATCAATTTGATCCATCTTAGGATGACAATTTTCTCATCAGTTTGATCAGCAAATCAACCTCCGGCCAACCAATCAATTCACTTCAACAAGAAACCAGTCCTCTCATGGTAAGAACTTCATCTGGCAACTTGTTGCTCTGTGCAAGAACTTACTTCAGCGGTCTTGGGCCTCAATCAAGCAAATCACCTTCTCCAAACTGGTTGTCTCACCTTGGCTGGCTGCCTCTTCTCAATTATCTCCTTCTCAATTACTCTACATAAGACTTGCTTGTCTCAGCCAGCTCATCTCTCTGTTGGTTACTTTTGACTTGTGCTTCATGTGTGATTGTTTTTATGATTCTAACTCTTACTTTCTGTGTTATGCAATTCAGTTGGTCCTGGTTTCCAATCATACACTTTAAAGTTGGAAGTCCGCAACACATTAGGCTCAGGGAAGCACTTTGGCGGACTGTCTATTCTGGAGTGCATTAGCCAAGGGTGCAGCATTGGTGCGGCGCACGCTTTTTTCAGGCTTAATGACAAGAATGGGCCAAAGTTTTTGCCTTTTGCCAGCATTGCGTGTTTGAACATACCTTTCCCTCTGCGGCTGTGGGTTTACTAATGCGGAAGCAAATGATCAAAGCTATGTAGTATGCATTTAGCCAATTATGGGATATGCAATGAGTTTGCGGAGCTGTGGGGTGATTAACGCTAAAGTTGAGTAGGAAGCATTGGGATCTTTAAGGATTTGTAGTTATTCCACATGCCGGATTGGGAGTGATCCACTAGGAAAGATTGGCAAGGATCTATCATTATTTATGCATTGGCGCGAGTCAAATGTTAAGGGGGATTGGCAACAGGATCATTGAATCTACTGCAAATCATTGCATTGGGTAAGGATTGGACTATTAGTAAGGAGGATCAGTGCGGAAGGCACATAGGCAGTGGTAAAAGGAGCCTTTTGTTTTATGTTCCTTTGTTATTCATTTTCTATAAAGGGAAGGTTTTCTTTTATTTAAGGGGGGTAAATGAGGGGAGGATTATCACATCATTGGATTGTTGGAGTATAGAAAAAGAACATTTCACGGCAAATTATAGTTGGATTCTTTTCTTCTGTTACTTTGGAGTGTAATTACCAGCAAGGGTTCTCAGAGGTCATGTTTAGGGAAATAGTTCAAGTGCAGAGCTCGTTGGGTAGTCCATCTTTTTTATTTACTATTATTTCATTGCAAGTTAGCTTTAGTGGTTTCCAGGTTGGGTGTGGAAGTGGAATTTGATTAAGAATTGTGGAGGTACAGGAGTGTGACTCAAGGGCTAGTGGAATTTCCAGAACTTTGGAGCAAGATTTTTGCAGAGAATTTTACCAAACACACAATCTCTTTCCACAAATTGGGGGTCTGGCCGGGGAAGTCCTTTTTCTGTTATAATACCTGGTACTTTCTGCGGAGATATACATTTTTTTAGTTCTTATTCTTTCTTTTAAGTCCAAGATGATGGGAGATTTTGAGGCCGGTTTGGCTGACTCACTTCCAACTCACCAACAGGCAACCAGTAGAGCGCCACTGTATCAAAGTGCTCCTCATCATACCGCCAATCCCCCAGGGCTTCCACCAAGAATTTCCACAGGGGGACAATCAACATTGCGGAACTGGAGATGTTGGAGGAGCAGCAAGGAAGAGGAGCAGAAGTTAGGCCAAGGGACTACCCCGCAGTTATGTTTTGTCTGGAGGATGTTCGCCAATTTCTGGAATGGTTTAACAACGCGGCCTACAGCAAAGGAAGTTGCAAATGACCTTGACCGGATCTGGCAAATAGTCAACTTCATTCTGGATGAGGAAAATCTGCAGGACGTGGACAATATGGAGGGCTTGGGAGAAGTTGCAGGGGGAAATAGTGGAAAAATGGGGCTCACAACAGCACATATTCTGCAAAGTCAATCTCAAGCATCTTACAAACAAAACAGAGAGGGAAGGAGCTGTTCCCTTGAGGACGTTTTTTGGTGTGTATTTTTCCTCATTTTATTGCATTTTGAAGTACCTTGTCCGCAACAAAATTTTGGCAGAGCATACTGGCCCTGTCAAGAGGACTTTCATGAGGGGGCTTAGCTCCAAGTTGCGCACAAGGGTCCACATAAAGCTTTACAACATGGATTAGTTTGTAGGTTGCAGGATGCAGGGGTAACCCTACTCCTGGAAATGAAGGACATCTGCACGGCGGTGTTAGGTGAGCTGGAATTAGAGGAAATTATGGAGGACGACCCAAATGGTTTAGAGAAGAATAATGTACAGGTGAAAAGGGTAAAAGGGCTGGTAAAACTGAAGGAAAATGCTGAAATGACAGAGATTCTTAACAAAATGAGTCTTTTCTGGAAGAAAGCTATAGAAAAGCCAGCCGCAACAGTCGCAGAACCCCCCAAATAAACATCTCATGCGCCAACTCAGGGGCAATCAAGGGCTGCAAATCAGGGGCCATCAAGGGCACCTCCAAGGAACAAAGGCAAGCCTTGTGTCTTCCAATGCTATTACTGTGGGGAAGATGGCAATCATAAAAGGTTGTGTAATGATCTGAGTGCAGAAATACGGAGCAAGAGAGTTAAGGCAGACGGAAGAATTATTTTTTCCCTTCAGGAGAAAATATACTGCATATTCTGGATCAACCTTTTCCCCAAAATCTGGCTCAAGCGGCAGCGGCAGAGAAGAAGGAAGCTACAGCTTCAGAAGGGTATGCTTTTCCCTTAACCTGGGAACCACCCAAAGTTTTGGAAGAGGTTAGAGCTGTTTTCTCCGATGAGAGGAGATTTGACCTTGATGGTCCTACTCCTGCAAAAGCACCGGAACAGGTATTAATAGTCAAAGGGGGGGATCCCCCAGGAGGGCCGGAGAAGTAGCAAGGAGAATTTTCAGAACAGACCACCTGTGTTCCCTAACTTTCAAGGAACTAGCAGCAATCTCACCAGTAATAACAAAGGAGATAGTTTCTTTCTTCAAGAAGTTTGCGGGGAATAAGGAGGACAACCCAAAACCCAGAAAAGAGGAAAAGGTTGGTTCTCCCAATGCGGGGGCAGACATTTTAGGAGTTAGTGGTGCTATGATGTGCCCTTTGGGATATTTAGAAATGCAGATTGGAGGTGAACGGTGTGGAAAGAGATTTTTTTTTGGTAAATTCCCTGAAACAATAAAAAATTATCTGCAACAATCCTGCTCCAAGTTCCAGAAAGCCCAGAAATCCCCCTAGACCTTGAGTCACACTCCTGTACCTCTGCAATTTCTAATCAAACTCCGCTTCCAAACCCAAGCTGGAAACCACTAAAGCTAACTAAAGCTAACTTTCCATGAAATAATAGTAAATAAACAAGTAGGACTCCCCAACAAGCTCTGCACTTGACCTATTTCCCTAAATATGACCTCCGTGAACTCTGGCTTGTTAATACACTCCGTGTTAAAATACGTATGCACTTACGCCTGTGCTACGTATAAGTGTAATCCAAATGGGATGCACATATGGGCCTCTATGGCCCATTGGAAACTCACACGGACCATACAGGCCTGTTTGGATGTCACTGATTTGGGGAAACTGGCCTCAAAATGCATTAAAAAGGCTCATTGGTACACGGGCCCTAATGGGCCTGGTGGGGGATATGGGCAAACACATGAAGATGGCCTTGTATGGGCATAATTCGGCCCAAGGTTTATTTAGGACATACTTGGCCAGATGGGCTGGCCCGCCAAAGTATGTTTTACTTAGTTTTTGGGCTTGCGGCGGCCCATTGGGGCCACCGCCCGTGTTGCAGCCTGGTTGGGGCTGACACCTGCTCAGGGCCACTGTTTTTTCCTTTTGCCCGTTTATGGGGCCTGATGGCCCGCACAGGGCCATTGTTGCGGCTGCCGCGCTGGGTGGCGGCCGCGGGGCTGGTGGTCCTGGTTCCTCCTCCTCCCCTTGCTTGCCATTGCAAGGGGGAGGGGGAGGTCTGGCTGGTTGTAACCAGCCAGTGACCGGTTGCAAGGGGCAACCGGTCATGGTGGGGGGGACTTGATCAGGCCCCCACCAAGAGAGGTGGCCAGGCCGGTTGCATTGAGGCAACCGGAGGTGGTGGGGAATTGACCACCCCCCCACCATTGAAGGGGCGCTCTCCCCCCCCCCCCCTTTACCAAGGGGGAGGAGCAATGTGCTGGAGGGGACCTGACCACCCCCCAACCCACTTACTGTAGCAATGCCCTGGAGGTATCAACCCCCAGGGCTCCTGGTAGGGGGATTTGACCGCGCCCTCCAGGGATTTGAGAGAAAGAGGGGGGGCGGCATTTCAGCTGGTTACACCCCCCCAGGTGAGATTTTGGTCGGACTCAGGTGAGTCCTGGGTTGCACCTGGCCCATATGATGGGCCAGGGCTGTACAAGTGCTAAGATAAGTAACAGGGCTGATTGTAACGGACAAACAGCCAGGGATTGAACAGCACAGGGGCTGGTTCAGCCCCATTGTGGTGGAAACACCAGAAACAACAGGAAGAGGCTGGTTGTAAGAGTACAGGGATTGATGCCATGTGGGCTGATGTAGCCCAAACCAAGTAACAAGGCCTGTAGAGCCTTTAGATCTCTTTTGGGGCTGAAAATTTGCCTTTTGGCTTGTTGTATCATGGGCTCACAAGATGCCAATCTTTTTTACTTTAAGAGCTCTTCTCCCTGCTATTTTCCATAATCCATTCATCATCCAATCAAATTCATCAACAATATCATCCGATGTGTTGCCCCATTTGTGAGAGCCCTGTTGAATAATCAGATCCAACTGTCTTCTTTTTACTTCTTCTTTTCCTTTATTCCCTCTTCTTTTTCTTATTATTCCTCTCCTTCCTCCTCTTTTTCTTATCTATTCTTATGGCTATTATTGCTCTTCCCTCTGTCACATCTGAATCTCTGTCACATCTGGATTCCTCAAATCATCTCTGTCACTCCCGCGCATCATTGAATACTGTCACAAATCCTAGTTCATTTCACACACATTTCCAACTAACTTGTCATCTTCACCAACAAAGTCTTGACAGTCAATTGGAAACAACACTCATTGACTCAACCAACAACTCCCTCTCTTCTGCAAAATCTTCAACACTCAAAACTCAACCTCAATCAATAAATCTTTTCTTATTTCTTCTCTTCTTTCATTCTATTTTCATTCTTTCCTTTGCTCTTTTTCTTTCACCTCTCAAATCATCTACAAGACAACTATCTCAAATTAACCTGCTCTTGAATACTCAAGCTCATCTTTTCAGCAAGAACTGACTAGTAAGATCAGAACTTGTCACTATCAATCTTATGATCCCTGACCTTCATTAAATTCTCTCTTTTAGCTTTTTATTGCTGCTCACCCGAGTCTCCTCTAGATCTAAAACCAGATAACTAGTGTTCTTGTTGAATGTTGTGACACATTTAGCTGCCAGATGTTTGTTCTTTTCTTTTTCCTTCTTGATTATTTCTTTCTTCATTATATGTTTTCTCAGCTGATTTACTGCTTGTATCAGCCCTCTTTGTTTATCATCTCTCAAGTCTTCCTCAGAAATTCAACACGGTTAAAAGCCGAGAAACCTTCTTACTAATCTAACCAACGCAATGGAGGGATCCAGCAACGACGGCTTCCAAAAAATTATTCTCAAAGCAGCTCTTGAAGCGGTACCAATTCTCTCCGATGAAAATTACTCCATCTGGAAAGACAAGATGACCATGCTGCTTGAGCTCAAGGGAATCAGGGAAGCACTAGAGGACGATTCAAAAAGTCTCAGTACCGTGGAAAACATGGAAACTCGAGTCATTCTCCTCTCTCAAATCGACTCTGTCACCCACAACAACGTGGTTAACCCATCTAACATTTCCTCCGCCCGACTCCTCTGGCAGACTATCAAAGAAAGATTTGCCTCTTTGCAAACCGCCAACCAAGCCCAAGTCTTCAACCAATTCCTCTACCAGCAGTTTAAGCCCAATGCAATCAACTCTTTTATAACCAAAACCAAGATTTCTGTCAAGAAAATGGTGGATGTTGGGATCAATCTTCCCAACGACATTCTTTCTTATCTTATCCTCTTTAAATTTCCTCCATCACTCCATTCTCTCTGACAACAAATCATGCATTTGGACAAGGTTGTTACTGTGGACCTTGTTCTCAATCACCTTACTCAGTTGGACAATGAAATCAAAGTCAAATCTAAATAATCCAAACTTGGAAACACTGCTCTTATTTCTTCCCGACCAATCAAGAGACCTGTCCCCTCTGAATTTCAATGCCAAAAAGGATTCCATAATCCTCAATCTCCGGATCACCCCAAAAGCAAGTTCTGGCATCTTCACGAGCATCTTGCTCCCGACTGGTGGAAGGAATTGCAAGTCCGCTGGAGAGCGCAACTTAACTCACAAGCCAAAGGTAAAGAAGTCGCTCACTATGTGTCACTCTCACTACGTGGATCAAAGATATTAATCCCATGAATCAAATCATTCTCGACTCGGGTGCCTCATGTCACATGTTCAACTCCCAAAGTTTCTTTACCCAACTCAACGAGCTCACAGGCGACGATTGCATAAACACAGGGAGCAAAGACCCTAAACTTCCCATCAAGGGCAATGGCATGGTCAATCTAACCTGGAAAGGCTCCTCCGTCTCTCTTAGCAACTGCCTCTTTGTTCAAGATCTTGTGTTTAATCTTATAAGTCCCAGTGAACTCATTTCAAACAAGAAATGCTCACTATCTTCCTCCAAAAATCAGTTCTTGCTGTTCGCCAATTCTCAACTAGCTTTTACTGGATTTGTTCACAAAAACCTGTTTGTTCTCAATCCGCCTTCTCAAATTGGTAACGGTATCAAATTCTGCCACCTGAATCTCAACAACCTGAATCACTGTTCAATTGCCTCCCTTCATCAATCTTTTGGGCATGCCAGCCCTTATTGCCTCAAAAATCTTTTTCCAACTCTCTCCACTCAAACTCTTTCCAACTTCCAATGCACAGACTGTGTCTTCACCGAAATTTCCAAATCCCCATTCAAAGTCACATCCAGTCCATCTTCCAGGCCCTTCAAACAACTACACATTGACTTGATTGGACCTATCAACCCTCCTTCTCAAAACAATATGAACTATATTATGAATGTTGTCAACAACTTCTCTGGTTCAATCTCTGCAATACCTCTTTCAGACAAGTCCAACGCTTTTCTTCAACTCAAAGTTATTCTAAATCACAAGAAGAAAAAACAAAACAGGTTTCCTGCCACTATCTGCACAGATGGTGGTGGAGAATTCTCTTCTTCCAAACTGAAAGATTTCTTCAAAATCAATTTGATACAACATCTTATCTCTGAAACGTACCACCACGAGCACAATGGAAAAGTAGAAATGACTAATCAAACACTTACCAAAGCCATGAGAGCCACTCTTCAAAGTTTCAAACTGCCACTCAATCTTTGGGCAGAAGTGGCTAAAGCTATTTCTCTTGCCCTAAATCAAATCCCCAAGTCGCCAAATTCTCAATCTCCTTATCAACTTTTCACCGACAAATCCCTTCCAACCTCATATTTCCACCCCATTGGTTCCAAGGTCGCATACCTTGACAACAAGATAAACCGTGGCAAAAAATTCAAAGATTGAGGGCTCCCAGGTACCCTTGTGGGTTACAACCCTAATTTCCTTTCTTACCAAATCTTGAAACCTGACAAATCCATTATTTCCTCCAAACATATCAAAATCCTCAAAAATAATGATCCATCCCAGGCTTCTTCAACCCCTGATTCTCCTGAAATCCATCTTAAAATTGACCTTGATGACAATCTGTTACTCTCCATCAACAATCTACCACCTCCTAATCAACCATCAAACCTTGTGTCTGCTGATGCCCCTTTCAGTGAACAAGGTGCATCCTCAAACTCATCATCCGCATCCCCTAATGACTCTGAGTCTGACTCAGAGCCTGAACCGTCCAACAAACTTGCCAAACAACTCATTCCTGGATACTCACTTCGCAATTGATCAAGCTTAAATCCACCTCAACAATATGGATATCATCACTATTACGTTCCCCAAACATACAAACAGGCTAAACAATGTTTTGACTGCTTGAAGTGGGAATCCTCTATGGACGTCAAACTCAAGGGTATAGAAGCTCTTGAAGTATGGGAGGACTATGACAGTCCTGAACCCGTCAATCCTCTCAACACTACCTGGGTGTATTTTCTCAAGAACAACTGCCATGGCGACCCACTAATCTACAAAGGCCGATTATGTGTTCAAGGCTTTGATCAAATCTACAGCCTAGATTATCAAGACACCTTCTCCCCGACAGGAAAGGCTGCATCTCTTTGAATAGCTCTTCTTTTTGGTCTGTTTCACTCTCTTCCCATCTCGCAATTCAATGTAAAAAGTGCCTTCCTCCATGCACCTTTGTCAGATAAGGTCATCATCAAAAGACCCAAAGGTTCAAACCAAAAATCCAAATATATCATTCTCCAAAAGTCACTCTACGGCCTCAAACAAGCCCCTGCTAATTGGTTTCATACGCTTACTTCCTGGATTCGGGAACAGGGATTCCACGAATCCATTTCTGATCCCTGTCTGTACATTCATTCAGCCTCCAATTAAGTTCTTTTTTTTCACGTTGATGATCTCATTCTAGTCGGACACGGTGACAATTTCCAAAAGAAATTCCTCAAACGTTTTCCCAACTCAAGTCACCATGAGCCCAACACAATTCTTGGTATGAAATTTGAGCTTTCTGGAAACAAAATCCTTCTATCCCAACCAAAACACATCAATCATGGATTGGAAGAACTGAAAATGACGGACTGCAAACCCTCATCTATTCCTCTCACTGCAAACATAAACCTGTCTCCAGCCACCGATGAAGAGCACAAAGAATTCAATTTACTAAATATAAATTATTGCTTGGCCATCTTTCTTATCAACTACATCGCCTGCCTCACTCATCCTGATTTAAGTTTTGCTGTTTCCAGCCTTGCTAAATTTTGCAAGAAGCCAGGAATTTGTCATTGGAGAGAGGTCAAGCAATGCTGGAAATACTTGAAAGCTACAAAAGATCTCAAGCTCACCCTACAAATCAATCACACTAACACTCAAATCCAATTTTTCAGCAATGCCACTTGGAGCAACAACTTGGACACTAGGCGCTCACAATCTGGCCATCTTTCGCTTCTTTTTGACTCCCTCATTTCTTGGAGTAGCTATTGTCAGCGTAATGTTACTCACTCAACAACCAAGGCCGAAATTAATCCTTTGGTTGACTCTTTTCTGGAAGCCATTTGGATGAGAGGTCTAGTATCCAAACTCTGGAAAATTAAAATTACTCCTAGTCGCCACTTCATTGAAAATAAAGGGCTTGACGACAAACTTAAAAAGTTTGGCTGCAACTCAAAAACTCGTCACATCAACATAAAAACTAAGGGACTTTGAGAAGAAATAAAGCTTGGTAACCTCAAGATCAAACTAATTTCAGCTAAAAGCATGAAGGCAGATGGTCTTACCAAGGCTCTTCCCCTCTGCTCTCTTGTTACCCTCCTCTGTCTCATAAATCCTCTCTTCTCAGCTCCAACTTCAGTCTTATGAGTCACGGGGGGTGTTGAATAATCAGATCCAACTGTCTTCTTTTTACTTCTTCTGTTCCTTTCTTCCCTCTTCTTTTTCTCATTATTCCTCTCCTTCCTCCTCTTTTTCTTATCTATTCTTATGGCTATTATTGCTCTTCCCTCTGTCACATCTGAATCTCTGTCACATCTTGATTCCTCAAATCATCTTTGTCACTCCCGCTCGTCATTGAATACTGTCACAAATCCTAGTTCATTTCACACACATGTCCAACTAACTTGTCATCTTCACCAACAAAGTCTCGACAGTCGATTGGAAACAACACTCATTGACTCAACTGACAACTCCCTCTCTTCTGCAAAATCTTCAACACTCAAAACTCAACCTCAATCAATAAATCTTTTCTTCTTTCTTCTCTTCTTTCATTCTATTTTCATTCTTTCCTTTGCTCTTTTTCTTTCACCTCTCAAATCATCTACATAACGACTATCTTGAATTAACCCGCTCTCAAATACTCAAGCTCATCTTTTCAGCAAGAACTGACTAGTAAGATCAGAACTTTTCGCTATCAATCTTAAAATCCCTGACCTTCATTCAATTTTCTCTTCTAGCTTTTTATTGCTGCTCACCCAAGTCTTCTCTAGATCTAAAACCAGATAACTAGTGCTCTTTTTGAATGTTGTGACACATTTAGCTTCCGGATGTTTGTTCTTTTCTTTTTCCTTCTTGATTCTTTCTTTCTTCATTATATATTTTCTCAGCTGATTTACTGCTTGTCTCAGCCCTCTTTGTTTATCATATCTCTAGTCTTTCTCAGAAATTCAACAAGCCCATCAAGCAATTATTGACACAAGGTGTCCAGCATTTCTTTTGCTTTAAATACTGCTTGTTTTCCTAAGCTAATTGCTGGCCATAATTATAAAACTCCAAAGTAACTGAATAAAAGAATAAATCTATAATGCGCTGCAAAAATCTCCAATAATTATGACATCATGAGTCTAAACTAGATCCTGATCTCAATTCTATTCTTGGTGGTTTTGGTATGGAGGAATATGGGCTTCAGTGGAGGCAATATGGGGTACAAGTAAGTCCTCCCAATTGTGCACTGCCTGGGAAACCTTCTACCATCATTTTCAAAACCCTACCTTGTGCCACCCATGTGAGCAACATATTATCTCCTGGTTCTCCCGTTATGGAAAAGCCACCCTTCAAGGATATTGTAGAACATTGGATGTGGAAAATGTTGGAACTTGGACTCAGTTTTCATAATCAAGTCTCACTGGTCAACTCTTGAAGGAAACAAGAACTTCTGTTGTTTTCCACCAAGTATAAACCAGTTGCCAAGAAGGTCCAGAAATTCAACCAGCCCATGCCTCTCAAACTCAATCCTCCTGTTATGCGTCCTCCCTTATCTTGTGATCCTTACTGTGGTCTTCCTCAATCTCTTACTGGTCCCTTTGTGCCCAATGGAAGAGTCACTGAAGAATGTCTGAAGGTGGTTCACTTTGGTCCAGATGGATGGCTTCTTCCTGATGAGTTAAATTTGATAAAAAATGTTTTATCTCTAAGGTAAAAATCTATTGCTTTCTGTGAAGGAGAGAGAGGTCTCTTGAAAGAATCCTATGGCCTCCCTTATATCATCCCTTTAGTTGAACATGATCCTTGGCAAAAGAAGAAGATCCCTATCCCTGCTTCCAAAGTTGATGAATTTATGAAATTGGTCCAAGAACAAGTTTTTAATGGCCTATATGAGCAATCAACCTCTATTTATTCCAGCCCTGTCTTCTGTATCCTCAATAGTAATGGTAAACTTGGAATATTTCATGATCTCCAACCTCTTAACAAAGTTACTATTAAAGAATCTGGTATTCCTCCTGCTAGTGAAAAATTTGTCAAATCCTTCTCTGGGAGAGCTTGCTACAGTCTAGGGAAAATTATGGGAGGCTATGAAAAAGAATCCTTACATCCTATTTCTTGCCCTCTCACTAATTTCAATACTCCTCTTGGTCAATTGCAACTTACTCAATTGCCTCAAGGTGCCACTAATTTGGTTGCAGTCTATCAGGCTCTGATGATATGGATCCTCCAGGATGAGATCCCTGATCATGCTTGTATCTTTATTGATGATGGTGGAATTAAAGGTCCAGTTTCTGACTATGATAATGAGCTCTTAACTTGGAATTCTGTAATTTTTTTTTATTTGGGAATATGCTACTATTTTGGAAAGGATTCTGTTTTGAATTGAGGAGTCTGGCCTTACTGTCTCTGGATCCAAACTGGCTGCTTGTGTCCCTGCTCTGGAAATTGTTGGTCATGTGGTCTGCAAGGAAGGAAGAAGGATGGAACCAGCCAAATTCAACAATATCATCTCTTGGCCTACTCCAATCAATCCCACTGAAGTTAGGAGCTTCCTAGGTGTTTTCACTTATGTTAAAATCTTTATCCCATCCTTATCCAAAATATGTGCACCCTTAAGTCATGTAACCAGGAAAGATGCTGAATGGATTTGGACCCAAGAGTGTTAACATTCTTTTCAGTTGCTCAAAATGATGGTTGGAAAAGATATAGTTTTGACAAAGATTGCTTATGGACCTGGAGATGGCAAGATCAAGCTGGCTGTTGATTCTAGTTATCAATCTGTTGGGGCTGTCCTTCCTCAGGAAGATGAGAATCCGTGGGACTGTCCTGCTGTTTATGAATCTTTGCTATTTTCATATGTAGAGTCTAGGTATTCTCAGCCCAAATTGGAGCTTTGTGGTGTGGCTCAAATGATGAAGAAACTTCAAACCATTCTCTGGGGCAAAAATTTCAAACTTCCAGTTGATGCTCAATGCATCATTGAAATGATCAATTCTCCCAGCCTCCCCAATGCTCCCATGACTTTTTGGGTGGCCTTTATCCAGCTTTTTTCTTTTGGTATTTTTCACAGGCCTGGGAAATCTTTCACTTAGCCTGATGGTTTATCTCAACAACCTCTTGGAGACAATGAATCTGATGGTGGAATCAATTTTGATGAAGAAGAACATTTAATCTAACCTATCTTCTCTTTCTCTTCTCAAGATTATTCTGGCTTTCAACAAGGCTTCTGGCTTAAATTAGAGAATTACCTTTTAATCTCCAAAAACCACCTGATCTCTCTGCTAAAGAATTTTGATCTCTTAAAATAAAGTCCTCTAATTTCTTTTTTGAAGGTTCTAGGCTCATGAAAAGATGAAATCCTTGTGCCCTTTTTGTTGTTACTATCCCTTCTAAACAAGATTCTATCCTTGGAAGTCTCCATGAAGGTCTTGTTCATTGTGGGGAAACCAAAACTTATTGACAATTATCCAAACAATTATGGTGGCCATCTCTGAAGAAATCTGTCTCCAAATGGTGCAACAGTTGTGAAGTTTGTCAAAAAAGTGATCTTAGGTATCCAGCTGAAATTTGTTATCCCACTGGGGAGTCCACTGTCTTTGGAAGGATTTCTATGGATGTGGTTCATATTGAGGCAGGTGAAGCTAAATATCTCATTGTGGCTAGGGATGATTTTTCTGGATGGGTTGAAGCAAAGTTTCTTAAGAATCTTAGCTCTGAATAAGTGAAAGCTTTCCTCTATGAGACCTGGCCAATGCGTTATGGCCTGGCCCAATCTTACTCTACCAATGGTGGCTCCAAATTTGGTGGCAAACTTGCTGAAATGATCCAATCTCTCCCTGAAAAACATAGAGTTACTACCCTTTATTATCCTGAAGGCCAAGGCATGGTGGAGCAAGGCCATCATTCTCCTTTGAAGGCTGAACTTGTTAAGCTTTCTGGTGAAAGTGGCAAGAATTGTTGCAAATTCCTTCCTCTTGTTCTCTTCTCTGATCAAATCTCAACCAAAATGACCACTGGCTACTCACCTTACAAAATCATCTTTGGCCAAAGAGCAGTACCCCCTTTGGATCTTTAAATGGAATCTTTCTTGGGTATCCATTGGGACAATGTTTCCTCAACTACTGATCTATTAGTTTCTAGATCCAAGAAAATGGAGCAAAGTGAATATGTTCAAGGTGAAGCCTATCAGAAGATGATGGACTCCAGAGTAAAATCAGTCCAGTATTGGGAGGACAAGCACTCCAATCAAACCAGGGACTCCCTGAGCCCTGGTGATCTATTTTTAGCTTATAATTGATCTTTGGAGACCCAGTGGGGAAAGCTTTTCTCAAATTGTTGGAATGGCCCTTATTTGGTGGTTTGGCAAGTGAGAGGTGGATCTTATATTTTGGAGAAGCTGGATGGTACTCAACTGGCCAGAAGGGTCCCTGCTGATCAATTCAAGAAGTTTCATTGTTGTGGAGGCAATTTTTCTTAGAAGTAAGTCCTCCTCATTGTGCACCACCAGGGTTTGCTGCATTTTTGTTGTCAACTCTACTGTATGCCACATATGTGAGCACCTGGGATGCCTTGTGTGTTTTATCTATGCGGCTTCTAGGGCCTTTTTGGATGTATCAAGATATTTTTTAAATTCATCAATGACGCTCAGGATCAAGAAATGGCCCTTTTTCTTTGCTTCAAATTCCTTGCTTCTTTTCCTCTTCATGTCATCAAACTCAGATGCAGACTAGGGACATTCTGTAATTTGGGGAGAGATGTGGTCACCAAATCTGGGCACCTCAAGACCACTGTGGAAAATTTAAAATTTTCTTTATGATTTTTTATTCCTAAAAAAAAAATTCCGGAATGATTCCCTATTTCAGTTTCCAAGTCTTGGATTTCCCTTCTCCCATTTGTCTAGGAAGATCTCTCAGTGCCTAGACCCCTTTGACCGGTGTTCAAGTCCTCCTTGCTTCACTCCTTGCCCTTCAGTCCCCTGTTTTTCTTTCTTTTCCAAAAGCGGGTGCGGACAGCAATTTACTCCAATTTTCATCATCATCCAAATCATCATCATCACCATCAAAACCAATTGTCAAAAGACAATGAGCTAGAGGATGAAAAAGATGAAATTGTCAACTCATTGAATTGACCGCTGACATTGAGCAATGACTGCAAGCAATTCTTGCGGTTTTTGGTGATCATTGCCATTTGTCCATCTGGACTTAATCAACCGCATCCATTGGCCATTGAACAATCACCGCAAATTTTTCTTGTGGTGGTTGGTGACCATCCACCACCAAGACCCCCCTCAATCAGGGCCCCAAACTGCTCCCACTCCCAATGTTCATTTTTCTATTACTCATCATCATCATCCCCATAGTTGTCAAAAACAAATAGGATAAGGCGCACGTGATTTCAGAAACTGAACCGTTAGGATGAATCAAACCTCCCTCTGCTACCTCAAAAAACTCCTCCTCACCCAATGGTGGTATTCCCAACCAATTTGCTACCCCTACTTTCTACAAAATCTTTTGAATCACTCTTCACACTGCCTTGATCCACCTCCAGCTTACTGGTCTCCCGTGCGGCTTGTCTGTTTCCCGGGCGGATCTCAACTGTTGCCTGCGCGGATCTCAACTGTTGCCCAGGCCTTTCAGCATGTCTGCGGGCCTCTCATTAGCTACTCTCCTGCCTGTGCCCATCATTTGCACGGGCCAGGGTCTTGATTCAATCCCTCTTTTTTTTGAGTGTTGTTTTGTTTCTTTTTTTTCTTTTGTTTCCTCATGACAATCCAAAAAAAAAAAAACTTTTTTTTTCCGCTCTCTTTGTAAATCTCTCTTTTAAATAGTCTACAGGCCTCTGGTCTATGAAAGGAGGGGCTCTCCCCTGCTTTTTCTGAATCATCCATTCGAGTGGGAGTGTATGTCCCCCCCATAACCATAGTAAATTTGATCCTGATCCTCATTCTGGGTATATCCATGATTGCCCCTTGATCCTTTGAGCCTCCATACTCAAATTCTTGATCCGTCCATCTGTGACCCCAATCCTTATCATCAACCATAGCCTTGCTGGTTAAAGATAATTCTGTCTGTTGGAATTATTGAGTGTTTTATACCACTCCTTGATCCCTTTTTCCAACCATAATGGTCTTGATCCTTCCTGATAATCTTTCTGGAGCCAATCACAATTGATTGAAGAGTTATTATTAAGCTTAAAACCTGGAGTGTGATACCTCCCTTTATCCTTTGAAGTTGAATTCCGCCATGCTACTCTTAAGTTCCTTGAGAAGTGTTGGGTTATTCTTATTCAAATATGTTATTGCTTTGCTTGTAGAGCTTCACAAACAAATTTCTTTTGTTTTTTCAGCCACCCACAGTTATTTGGTACCCTTCAAGTGCTTGATTGCGGAGTGTTGGGCAGGTTCATTGAGAACCTGGAGGTTGGTTGGGATTGAGTTGATCTTTCCTCATCTTCTGCTGATAACCAGAGTTATTAGCTTGTGGGCATTGTTACTGGCAACTGCTTTGTTCCATTGAACTCTGAACAGAAATTTGACTTATTTTGTTCAAGACTTTCCCTCCACCATCTTGCCTCAGATAGTGTTGATTCCTTGGCTACCGACTATTCCCAAACTCATCCCTTATATTGATTGCTTATTTAAAAGTTCCTGCACCTCTATTCCGGTTAAATTTAAATATTATTGTAAATCTTAGGAGGGCAGCCTAAACAGCACCTTTACCCTCCACAGAACTGCCTGCGGCTTAGCACCGTTTGGATTCTTACAGCATCTGTTGGTTAAGCTTTTGGCGGAAAAGGTAGGGCGGGTTTTAGAGGAGGATTGGTTTCCTTGTTTTGGGTTTTTGCGGCTCATCACGTTGGATGGCGGGGCGGAGTTGTGGGGTGATCTTTGGAGGCTGGTCAAATCTTGCAGCACACAGTTTGGTCAATTTACGGAATATTATCTGGAGGGAGCAGGAGTCAGAGAAAGGGGGCATCAGCCAATCAAGCACACAATGGTCAAGATCTGCGGAAGTAATGGGAAGAACTGGCAGGAGACCCTTCCAGTCATGCTGTTTGTGGATTGGATATTGGTCAAGCGGGGGACAGGTTATTTGACTTAAAAGCTCTTGTATGGGCGGCAGCTGGTGCTTCTGGTAGACATCAAAACCTTGACTTACCTTGCTATTTACTGGTGGAAGGTTAAGACCACGTAGGATCTATTTGTGGCGCAGGCAGAGAAATGTTTGCGGGGAAAGGAGATGGTGGCTGGGGCAGCAAAGAGGTTTTGGGACAGTTTGGATAAGTTGGTTTGGTACTGGGACAAGCATTGTGCCAATTGCTTGTGGGACCCTTTGCGGATAGGCAACTTGGTACTGCTTCATAATTGGAGTTTGGAGACGCAGTGGGTTAAGCTTTTTGCAGATTTCTGGAATGGTCCTTATTAGTTTTTTAGTCAGTTTCTGGGTGGGAGTTATTAGTTGTAGGAATTGGATGGCACTCCGCTCAAGCGGAAGGCAGCGCTGGATAACGTGAAGAAGTTCCATGTGCCTGGCACTATGTATTTTGATGAAACCACGGGTTCAGGGGATGACAATCAAGAGATGGCCAACATAAGCAATCTGGCTGCGGAGAAAAAGTCCTTGTAGGAATGATTGTTGTGGTCAACGTTTTAGTTGTGGGGGGACAGGAAAGCTCAGATCACCGGAGCAGCGTGGAAGGTCTAGTATTAGAGGCGTTTTTCTGGGGTGGTCCAGGTCCCTTAGGTGATATTTATTTGTGGCGTTTGGAGTCTCTTTGTAGTTATTCTTTGTCTCAGGTGTCTCAGTTTTATTTGTCTCATTCTCAGATACAGAGGGGTTCTCACTGGGGTTTGCGGAGTTTCTTTTGTTTGTGTGTCTCATTTTATAGGATGGTGCAGGGAATCAAGAGGATTCCTTTTTGGGGCGGGCCAGGCATCATATTTATTTCAAGAGCTATATACAAGATTTAGGGGGCACGGAAATAATTTAGGACAGGGAGAAATCTAAGGAAGGAAGATGGTGTGGCAGAGCTCACCAATTGCACAATGATGCTTGCGGAGGAGCTTGCAATGCTCTGCAGCTGGGATCCCAACCAAAAATTGAAGGATGGCCAGTATTTGCTCATCCAATTTGCCGAGGTACCAGTTAATTTTGGCTTGCTCAATTCATTGACTGCCTTCTTTGTCCTTGCTTTGGATGGCCGCGGTGGTGCTCTTTCATGGACGCGATTCGGGAAAGGCTGCGCGCTGCGGGCTTGCGCCAATTGGAAGGCTTGCACGGATTGGAAAGCTTGCGCAGATTGGAAGGCTTGCGCAGATCGGACGTATTGCGCAGATCAGAAGGCTTGCGTGGATTGGAAAGCTTGCGCGGATTGGAAGGCTGGCGCGGATGGGAAGGCTTGCGCAAATTGGACAGATTGCGCGGATTGGAAGGCTTGCGCCAATCGGACGGCTCACACAGATCAGAAGGCTTGCGCGGATCAAGCAGATTGCACATTGTAAGACGCGCAGATTGGATCATGCAGGTACGCCCCGGATACCTGGAACAGGTTGTTGGGCAGACGCATCATGAGAAGGACAAACCAGCGGGCAACAGGGATGGGACAGGGGATGGAGGGATAGGGTTGGGCTAGGGTTATGTGGCTTAGGGGTTGTATTCCATCATTCTTGCTTACTTGCGGTTGTTCTTAGGTTAGGGTTGAGAGGGAGGACTTAAATACTTCACTCTCAACTCTGGGTTGTAAGGATCATATATCACTTCACTGGATAATTGGACTATCACTTTTTTCATGGCATCGGATTGGATTGGATTGGAAAGGAAGGAATTCATCTTATTTTAGCTCTATCACTCCCTCTCTCTCTCTCTCTCTCTCTCTTGATCGGCTGCATCCAATCTCCTTACAGACGCTTTGATCAATAACTTCCAGAACTCAAGGACAACTTCAGGGGTATTCCCCCTTTGGTTTCCACATCTGGGGGTCTGGCCGGGAAAGATCTTTTGTCAAAGTCTCTTGAAGTTACTCACGGATGCTACCAACAGCCACTTCTCTTCCTTCCTCATCCCACCGCTTCCGGGCTACCCCATGGATTTACCCGCATATTTGACTCAACATTGCGGAAGCGGAGCAATTCATCTCACGGTATGAAACAATCGCGGACTCTGAAGGCGTTTTGGATTCTGAGAAGGCGCGCCATGTTGTCCTGTTCATTGAGGACGCGGAAGCACGTTGGGATGTGGCGGAGATGGGAGGCTACCTGAACCTGGATTGGCCGTAACTGAAGGAGGACATGCTGGCAAGATGGGGGAGGCGCAGTTCTCGCTTTTAGAAGGACAATCTCAAGCCATCTGCGGCATTGGGTTACAAGGCAGGCGCGCGCAGCGGGATCCGGTTGCAAGCAGAATTGGATTGCGCAGAACTGGAGTACTACAGGGCAGAGTATGTTCCAGCCCCACCACCAGCAACCATCTCTTGGGCTAGCAAACTCAGGGAGGTGGCAAGGGGCCTCAAGGCCTATCTGGAAAGTATTCAGTCTCCCAGCGCGTCTGCGCCCCGCGTGTGCGCAAATGGGGAGGACAAAAACCGTTGGCGGACGGGACAGAGGGACCGGACAGCGGATTCAAACACCGAATTGGTTTCCCCAGTGGGGGCTAAGTATGTGTTGGGGAAGCGGGACTCGTTGGAACCGTTGGGGCCTACTGACAGGAAGCAGGAGAGGAAGACGGAATGGGAAATGGATGCTCTGTGCGGTTTGGGAATTGGCAAGAGGTGGACGGATCTTGCAAAGAAGGTAGACGCGGCGGCGGAAGAGACAGACCATGCGTCGGAGAATCACAACTTGAGCCGGACCTCTTCAACGGCGGGGAGCGCGCATTTGGAAAGGGTAGTGGAAGCAACGGAAAGGATGGGCACGGAATGGATGGACAGCGGGGCGGAGCGGAAGGATCAAGTGGTCACGCGCGGTCCAGCGGGCAGGGAGCGGTCAGAAATCTCCGGAGGGGAAAACAAGGCCGCGGGAACTGCAAAGGGCAAGGAATGTTGTTTGGACAGGGTGGGGGAGGAGAGGGCTGGGATTGAAAGGGTTTCAAAGCCTTTTTACTCCTCTACGGCGGGTTGTGGTAAGGACGTCTGGGGATGTTTGCTTTTGTTTGGGTTTTGCGCGCGTATGGGCTCAAATCTCAAAGGATGCAGGAGGGTATTGGCAGCAGGAGGTCCACCTAGGCGGTTTGGTACAACAATTTGCAAACAAGGCCGGTGCGGGATTGGTTGAGTCAACGCACTGCGGATCTGGCAATGGGTATAGAGGGTGCAGTTGGCTGGGGACAGCGGCAAAGTTGGGGGGGAAGCTAGCGCGGGGTGGAAGGTTGGAGTCGGGATGCAGGACGTGGGCTCTAAAAAAAAAAACTTTTTTTATCTTGTTCCTTTGTATCTATTCATTCTTCCTTTTCCTTTTTTTTCTCTTCCTGTCTCTCTCAAGGATTGCGTACGCGCGCTGGCGCATTGAGGTCTCCCCATGTACTCTTGCGGATAATCTCACTGGCGCTGATTTCTCACTTTCAGACTCTCACTGGCGCGGATTTCTCACCTTCTCCAATTTCTATTTCTCACACATATCTTCTCTCTCCAAGGTGCGGATCTTGCACGCGGTTTTGGAACCCATGTGGGGTTGGATGAAGGCATGCAGATCTTTTCTCTGGTGGAGCAGAAGGTGACGCAGAGGATAGAGGGCAGGCGGGTGGGAAGGCAACTTGGAGGATGAGCATGGTAGGTGAGATGATGACGGATCTCTGGGGATAGAACTCAAGTTGGGGGGGGATGTGGTGCTATTTCATGGATGCAAGTTGGGAAAGGCTGCGCGCTGCAGGCTTGCGCGGATCGGACCGATTGCGCAGATTGGAAGGCTCACGCAGATTGAAAAGCTTGTGTGGATTGGCAGGCTTGCGCAGATCAGACGCATTGGGCAGATCGGAAGGCTTTCCCGGATTGGCAAGCTTGCGCGGATTGGAAGGCTTGCGCAGATTGGACGGATTGCGCAGATAGGAAGGCTTGCGCCAATTGGACGGCTTTCACAGATTGGAAGGCTTGCGCAGATCAAGCAGATTGCGCATCGTAAGACGCGCGGATTGGATCACGCGGGTACGCCCCGGATACCTGGAACGGGTTGTTGGGCAGACGCATCATGAGAAGGACAAACCAGCGGGCAACACGGACAGGATGGGGGACGGAGGGATAGGGTTGGGCTAGGATTCTGTGGCTTAGGGGTTGTATTCCATCATTCTTGCTTACTTGCGGTTGTACTTAGGTTAGGGTTGAGAGGGAGGACTTAAATACTTCACTCTCAACTCCAGGTTGTAAGGATCATATATCACTTCACTGGATAATTGGACTATCACTTTTTGCATGGCATTGGATTGGATTGGATTGGAAAGGAAGGAATTAATCTTATTTTTGCTCTATCACTCCCTCCCTCTCTCTCTCTCTCTCTCTTGACCGGCTGCATCCAATCTCCTTACAGACGCTTTGATCAATAACTTCCGGAACTTGAGGACAACTTCAGGGGTATTCCCCCTTTGTTTTCCACACCGCGTGATACGGAGAGACCAGGCTGAATTGGGTTAACCTAGAAGGGCAGGATTTGGAGGACTGAAAGGAGAGTAGAGGTGAAAGGGTCCAGATCAGAGACAAGTGATGCAGAGATATTTGGACTGGCAATGGAGGCAACAGTGACGGGTACATGTCCTCTGCATTTTTGCCCAATACTCACATGTTTCCATGACGGCAGATCTCTTTCTTTCTTTTGAGAGGTTCAAAGTGTTACTAGGAGTTGAGGGTTGAGGGGTTTAGCGGATTTTCTGGAGTTGTGGAGTGTGGAAATCATGGGGACATAACTCAAGTTGTGGGGGGATGTGGTGGTTAGTTATAGAAACTGAGGCAAGTAGGCTCAGAACTGGAAATTTGACTTGGAGCGGCTCAGCAGTGGTTGGAATTCCGGAGCACAATAGGCTCAGGGAAGCGCGTTGGAGGACTGTCTATTCCGGAGTGCATTAGCTAAGGGCTTAGCATTGGTGCGGTGCGCGCTTTTTGCAGGCACAATGACAAGAATGGGCTCGAGTTTTTTCCTTTTTCAGACATGGCATGGTCAAACGTAACTTTCCATCCGCAGCTGTGGGTTTACTAATGCATAAGAAAGTGATTGAAGCTATGTAGTATGGATTAGGCCAATTATGGGATATGAACTGAGGTTGCAGCGCTGTGGGGTGATGAATGCTAAAGTTGAGGAGGCAGCACGCGGATTGTTGGTGATTTGTAGTTATGCCACATGTGCAATTGGGAGTGATCCACTAGGGAAGATTGACAAGGATCTTTCATTAATTATGCATTGGTGCAACTCAACTGTTAAGGGGGATTGGCAACAGGATCACTGAATATACTGCAAATCATTGGATTGGGTAAGGATTGGACTATTATTAAGGAGGATCAGTGCAGAATGCACAGAGGTGGTGGGAAAAGGAGTCTTTCATTTTAAGTTCCTTTATTATTTGTTTTATATATAAGGAAGCTTTCCTATCATTGGAGAGGGGGAAATGAGGGGAGGATTATCACATCATTGGATTATTGGAGTATAGAAGGAGAACATTTCATGGAAAATTATAGTTATATTCTTTTCTTCTGTTACTTTGGAGTGCAATTACCAGCAAGAGCTCTTGGAGGTCATATTTAGGGAAAAAACTCAAGTGCAGAGCTTGTTGGGGAGTCCATCTTGTTTATTTACTATTATTTCATTGCAAGTTAGCTCTTGTTGTTTCCAGCTTGGGTGCTGAAGTGGAGTTCAATTAAGAATTTTGGAGGTACAGGAGTCTCACTCAAGGGCTAGTGGAATTTCCATAACTTGGAGCAAATTTTTGCGGAGAATTACATGTTTTGAAGAGAATTGTACCAAACACACAATCTCTTTCCACAGTTTCAAAAAAAAGGATCTTCAGCGGAGCTGGTAACACAGGCTCATAAGCTTTAGTGACTTGGGATGGAAATTGGTAAGGATTTATTACTGTGGGACACAGAGAAGGTATGAGTACCCTGCTATGGGTTGCAATCAACCTGTGGGTGACAGAAACGCAGCCAAGTAACCATGGGACACCCAAGGCCCAACAATATCAATATTTGTGGATTATTTTGAGAATTATGGATAAAGTGAAAAATTTTCAACTGGTCTATGATTTGGAACGATGAGAATGTCTCCTCTGAGTTTTTTGTTTTATGGAGGTGGGAAAAGGCGGGTGGATGATGCATTCAAAAGGTTTTTGGACTTTGTGGGCAATTTGATCTATTATATTTTAAAAAAACAGCTATTTTCAGGAAAATAAAACTCCCCTTTTGTTAAATAAGTGGGTTTTTTTCAAAATGAAAAGGGTTTGGGATTCTCTCCTAGGTTTGTTTGAGGGATTGCTTAATTTTATTAAGTATCTTTGAAAAAGAAACTAACTTTTGGGTAAATACAAAACTTCTATAGAAAAATTCATGGTTGTTTTTGATCTTTCAATTTCATCTCTGAAATTGCTGGTTTGAATGGAACCCAAAATTGAAATAATTTTTTATTTAAAAAGTCTTATAAAAACTCCTGGAAAATATTAAATGATGAATTTGGGTGAACCATGCTATCAAAAAAATGACAAATTTCTTCCTCTCATATACCTCATTTTTTAAATTTTAAAGGCCTGTATGTCTATGCAGCTATTGAAGAAATTCACATACTTGTGAGTTGAATTTTCTGGAAAGATTTATCCCTTGATGAATATGATTTAAAATTTTTCTTCTTTGCTTATAAAATTATTCTTCCAAATAAATCAGCAAAAAAGTATAAACAATATCCACAAGAAATCCACAGTTCTTTCTAAGAAATGTGAAATTCTGAAGGGACATTCCAGTGAACTAGAAGCTCCTTATTGATGAAATTTTTCTCAACTTAACTTCATTTTAGCACCTTATTGACTAACTCATGAATACAATTGAATGCAAGTTATTTTTATTTTCCAAGAAATTCACATCAATTTTGGGTTCATTTTCAATGAAGGTGGAACATAAAGTAGATTTGGTTTGCAAAATTCAGAAATATACAGTACTTTTTTTTTTTGAAAGTGGAGATTTCCAATATTCATTTCCAAAAAGTATTGACACAAATTGAGACATTTTTCCACTGGTAATCCTGAGACAGATTATTTGCAAAGCAGAAAACTAAATTGGGTCATTTTGATTTCCAGAATTAATTTATGAAACAAACTTACTCTCATACTGCTAAGACTTCATTTATCCTACATTGGGTTATATCTCAAAAATGATGGATGTACTATAGTAAATTATGACCATTTTAAAAACCTTTTGGATACCCCAAAATTTCACATTGAAAAAAAAATCTGTGAAAAATTCCTGGCAACATGAAAAATTGTTTCAATTTGATTGAATTCCTTGTGATATTCAAGCAAAAATTCAGGATAATTTTACAACATGAATTTAAAGTTTCAGGTATTCTATTTAAATCTACTTACATATACATTTTGAATCAAGACCAAAATTTATCAAAGAACAAAATATGGCAAAAAAACTAGTTTTTGCCAATTTATTTCTTTAAAGAAAAATTGAATTCATTTTTTCACATGTATTCTTCCCCAAAACCAATGTCCAAAAAAATTAAAATTCCTGGGGTTTGAAAAAGATGCATCATTTTTTTAAAAAAAATGAAATTTTCACCCTGAAAATGCCTGTGACTTCTATTTTTCTTGATTTCAAAATTTTTCTGAGATTCCATTGCTTAATTTTGAAAATCAACTTGACCTTGATTCTACAATAAGGTTGAATTCAGTTTCTGGTTTTTACATCAAGGTGGAAAAATTTGCCTTTCACATTCCATCAAGTTGAAACCCCATTGAATATTATTTTCTCTAGAGCTGAAACACAGAGTAAATCTGGTTTAAAACACTTATTTATCAGAAGATATGCTGTCGGAATTTGGGCCAGTCAACTTTTAAATGCATAAAACATCATTCAATCAACCGCTCTCAACAGTACTTAAGACAGCACCGCAACAGGAGCAATGACCCCTCAGCATTTTCTCAGCATTGACATGATGTCACAAAAAGCACAGACCGCGCCTACACCTTCCCAACTGCGCCCTCTATCTCATTTTTGTTCTTATTTAAAGACCCCATGCCCGGCACAATAACAATTTCCCCACTGCTTCTTATTCATGCATTGGGGGAATTGTTATTTTAAGTCAATTTTCATCAAATCTTTCTTAGAGTTTTCTCATGCACAGATCAAACCGTCTTACCAATTTTCTTCTGATGTTGGGGATGTAGATAGGTGTCATTTGAAGAAGTGGTCCAATCTTAAAAAATAGTTGAGATTGTTTCCGCCACTTTTTTATCTTAAGGTTTCAGTTGAAAACCCACCTACGTGTAATAAAATGATTGCTTCTTATTCATGCTTTGGGGGAATTTTTATTATAGGTGTTGTTTAAAGAAGTGGTCCAATCTTAACAAATAGCTAAGATTGTTGCAGCCACTTTTTTATCTTAAGGTGTGTTTTGTAAATAAGTGGTCCGATCTTAACAAATAGCTAAGATCCTCGCTGCCACTCTTGTATCTTAAGATCCAAAAATTCACATATGCATGATACTCATTGAGGACAAGATTGGCCACAAATTAATGTTGAAGTATGAACAGTTTGTGGCTTATAAAATATCTGACACGCCTCAACATGTGATGAATACAGCCACAGTTGCTTAACGCCTTCCTTTGAAATTCTGTTGATGTCTTAGCGCTTGGAAACATCTTCTGTATTTAAAATTATGTTCTTGACTGTTCTCATTTGTTCATTCCTCCTTCACTATTTATATGTTGCCATGATGCCTTGTTGCCTTGTTCCCTTGGAGGACTCTCAGATCTCTTTTTTACTTGTTAGCTTCCGCTTCAGATCAAATCTCTCAAATATATATCATTTCTCCTGGGCAAATTGCCGTAACACAAATATTGCTTCTTTTTTCAATTCCTATCTTATCAAGTCTGCCTGCATTGTGCTCACCATTTTTTAGGTACATGATTCCTTCCATTGTGCTGTTTCTTTCTGATTCATTGCTAATTGGAATCCTTGTTTAGTCCCTGAAATTAAACAGATTTACAGCCCCAGAGCTCAAGCCACAAAGACAAGGGTTTACACCTCAAACTGCGGCAAAATGACTGACAAAGACGCTTTGAAGGACCTTTCCTTCATTTCAATTCTTGACGGGACCAACTTCAGCGTGTGGAGGGGTAGGATGAAGATTCATCTTTGATCAAAATACCTCTTCAATGTCTGTGAGAAAGAGCCCACCAAAGACGCCAACGTTACCACTGTCAATAAGTGGAACAAGGCAAGTTACAAAGCAGTTGGAATCATTAAAAGTCGCATTAATCAGACTGTCTTCATAGAAGTCATGGATTCCTCCACCAAAGACAACACCTGTCTGCTTTGGAAAGAAATCAATAATCAATATGCATCCACAACAGCCCTTAATTGAGGACAAGTGTGGATGGAATGGGAAGCCTTGTTGTACAATGGGGACCTCCAATCCTTAATACAAAAGTGCAGGAAAACACTCCTGGATGTTGCCTCTGTCAACATTCAAATACCAGACAACATTCTATCCTACTCCATACTTGGAAAACTCTGCAAGGACACCCACCTCTTTCACCTCATTGACGGGCTTGCCATGGATAAAACTGCAGTTGAAAACCCCAATAACACCTTGATGAGACTTCAGAGTTTTTTTCATCATCTTAAATCCAAAGATTTCTCAAAAGAGACCTCCAGTTCCAATGCCACTGCTCCCCACACCTCCAGCAAGGACAATTACCCAACAAAAACGGTATACTACTGCGCAAATGGCAAACATAATCCAATGGTTACCTCGCATAAGGCCGCCAAATGCTGGATTGAGTTCCCTCATCTAAGACCCAAGAGAAGAAAACCTGAAGAACCCAAGGCTGCCTCAGCTCACATCACCGTTGCCGCCGCCTACCATACCAATGGTTGTTACAATGGAACAGGCAATCACTGTATGCAATCCACCGGGATCATCAACTGTGGTGCCACCCATCACATGTTCTTTGACCCGCACAGCTTTGTCAATTTGAAAAGGTTCACACCCTATTTGTTCACCACAGGCAATGAAACAAGCCATCTCATGGCGGAAGGACGGGGCAATGTTGTAATAAACATTGACAAAACTTCCCATTGACTGACCAACTGCCTGTTTGTCCCGCAGCTTAAACAAAATCTAATTGCCCTACTTCCCCTCATCAAGACTTCAATCTCCATTGAAAAACAAGGAGAAAAGTTCAAGATTCTGCAAGGGAAGAAGACTCTGATGGCCGGTAATCTGGTTAACAGACTCATGGTGGTGAATTTTGTGGTACCAAAACTGTCCCTAGCCACTGAGGATTCAGACATATGGCATTCTAGACTGGGGCACCCTAACAACAAAATCCTAAGGTCAATGGGGTTCACCACCAACTCTTCATCTGAATGTGGTATCTGTCAAGCGGCCAAAGAAACGGGAAAACCCTATCAAAGCCACTTTGAAAACGTTAATGCTCCTCTGGACTGCATCCATCTTGATCTAGTTGGGCCAATAAATCCCGGTAAAGGATTGGGTTTCAAATACTTCCTCACTGTTGTAGATCAATATTCATCGTTCAAATTTGTGAGGTTTCTCAAATCAAAATTGGATGCCCTTAAGGAATTTGTCACCCTCAAAAATCTGATGGAAAATGTTCATGATCAAAAGATAAAAGAGGTTGTTTTGGATTGAGGAGGATAATTTGTGAACCAGGGATTTTGTGAATTGGAAAACAGAAGTGGATTCATTCACACTCTCTCGCCACCAGAAACACCAGAAAACAACACCTTTGCTGAACGAGCAAATTGAACCATCCTCAATAAGGCAAGATGCCTGCTACAAGGAGCCAACCTGCCCAGAAATTACTGGGGTGAAGCCCTTAATACAGCGGTATTTCTATCCAATCTAATTCCCTCTGCATTGCGGAAAAACTGTTCTCCTTACTACCTCTGGACAAGGAAGGCTCCCAGCATCAAAAACCTTTGTGTTTTTGGCTGCAAAGCATATATTTCTGTTCCAAAACACCATTGATTGTGGAAGCTTGTACCTGCGGGTGATGAAGGAATCCTCCTGGGTTACAAAAATGAAACTTTTGCTTACCGGATTCTCCAACTCCAAGAAAGGAAGGTGGTCATTACAAGGCACGTCAATTTCTCCGAGGACATCTTTCCAAATATTGCTGGTATTGACAGTTCCTCTCATGACAGATGGGATGATCTAGAAATTGGAGAGGAGGACGTCTTTTTTGATTGTGAAGAAAACTTACCTGCTCTGGGGTTTGCACCAAGCTATCCTGATTTGCCACCGACAACCACAATGCCAAGCAAAAATGAAAACTGTAATTCTGCTCTGCCAAGGGAAGATACTCCGGGTGAAGCAGCCAAAACATTGGATGAGACTCCCACTCCAGTCACTTCTATGACAAAGAGAATAAAAGTCATTGGACCTTGGCACCCCACACTTTTTGAGAGTGAAATCTCCAACAGCAACATTCTGCCATACTCACAAAAATCAGCAGCCCACCTCACTGCCATGGACCCTTACAATACACCCAGAAGTTATTGAGAGGCAATGGAGTCAACAGAACGCAAGTTTTGGCTGGAGGAAATTAGAAATGAAATAAATTCCATGATAGGACTGAAATTATGGGAACAAGCGGAGGACAATGGACAGCAGAAAGTTGGTACAACTTGGGTATTTAAGAAGAAAATAGATCATACTGGGAAAGTTGTTGAATACAAGGCTTGACTATGTGCTTGAGGCTTCACTCAAATCTGGGGAAAAGACTTCTCAAAGACATTTGCGCCAACCGGAAGGTTGAACTCTTTGAGGACCCTTATTGCTCATGCTGCTGCCAACAATTTAGATCTCCATCAAATGGACGTGAAGTCAGCATTCCTTAACTCTCCACTGGAGGAGGATGTATACATCTCAGCACTGCTAGGGATCTCACTTGACAGTAACCTGTGCCTACACCTTAATAAGGCAATATATGGTCTTAAACAGGCACCATTGGCCTGGTATAATAGGCTCTCAAATTGGCTAATTGAAGCCGGCTTCTCTTGCTCCGTGTCAGACGCTTGCGTCTGTCATTGAGAGGGGGAGTGACCTATATGACTGTTTGTCCATGTCAACAACATTGCAATCTTTGGACAAAATTTGAACCCTTCAAAGATGAGATAGAAACAGAATTTGAGATGAAGGATCTTGGTAAAACCAAGTTGCTGTTGGGCATGAATATAAGCCAAAAACAGGACATCATCAAACTTTCCCAAGCCCATTATGCTGAATCTATACTGCACAACTATGGGATGACTGACTGCAGAACTGTTGCCACTCCAGTAATACCAAACTCCCACCTGGAAGTTGCCTTGGAAGATGACATTAAGAAGCTCAATCTTCTTAACATCAAATACTGTTTAGATTATCATGATTTATTTTTATTTATTATGTTTTATTCTTATGTTTCATTTCCGTATTCTGTTTCTTTCTCTTACTATGCCTGTCTCCGCCTCAGTAGTTCTGTGAACTGAGGCAAATCCAGTGACATATCTGTATTACCCGGGACTTCCCGCTCTGCGAGTTGACCCAGGTGAACATCTCATGGTCTCCGCTTCTCTCTTGGCTACCAATTCTTCAATTCTATCTCTTGGTTCTCTTTCGTGATCTTCCTCCTCCTCCTATCTCCCATCCCTTCTTATCTTGTCTATTTCTTCTTGCCCAAAGTCTCTCACCAACTCCAGATTCCTATTCTGGTCAGCCTCATCAATCTGCCCTTGAACCTATGCCTGGTAAGAGCTTAATCCTCAAGATCACTCTCACTCAAGCACTCTAACCATTCAGCTTTTTCCTTATAGTCTTCCATCTATCTACGCCCTGTCTTTCATCTCTGTTGTCTGAATTTCATCAACCTCCACAATATCTACACCTTGTGCAATCTCATATCTTTTCTTAGTGATAAATCTCTATAAGCTGTTGGTATTTTTTTCTTTCTTTTCTTACGCCTTGTCTAATCTTCTCAGATTCTAATTTTTGTTTATAGTCTGCTGGTTCTAGTTCTGAGAAATTCTATTCAAATCTCATAAAATACAAAAGTGCAGTTGGCTCCTTAAGTTACCTCAGCACGGCTACTCAACCAGAGCTGTACTTTTCTGTCAGCAGTCTTTCTCAAAACTATGAAACACCTGGACTTCAACACTGGCATGCCTTCCTGCATGTGCTGAAGTACATAAAAGGTACGCTACACCTTGTTGGAATATGGGGTAAGACACAATTATGTCACAGGTAATTATCCACCTCATTTCACATATTTCTCATATGTCACGTACCTTGTAAATAGCTATAATACCTGTTGCTGTTGTCTCTGTTGGCTTATCCAACTTTCCTTTTATTTTCTTTATTTATTTCCTTCAATTATTTCTTCTTTTTCTTTATTTTCTCATTCACCATGGCTTTACTCTATGCGCGCTGGTTTCACCTCTTTTACCACACGCGAAGCCTTTGAATGACTTTGCATATTCATCTGGATAGTTCCAGCTTCCCTGATTTCAGATAAAGAGACAAAGATCTCTGGGTTTCCTCTGCTCTCTTCCTTCACCGGACTTTCACTTTTTCTATTTCTTCTATTCCGATTTTCAAACTCATCAACTAAAGGTCTAGAAGCAAGTGAATAAGTCGGGTCATCAAAGAGACCTTCAACTAATTAGTTGCAATCATCTTTTTCCGTTTCATTTCCTTCTCATCTCTCTCCAATCTAATCTTCTTGAATCTCAGGTATATTTTTCCAGAACTGTGTGTTAAAGCCTTGGTAGCTATACTGTTGAAGTATTCAATCTTAGTCATTTATATTGCTTGGGTATGACTCATTCTTAACTGTCTAATTTCATTCATTTGACTTTTCTTCTCTGACATAGTGTTATAGTTTCTGGTTGTGTTATCTTTGCCTGATTATCAGAGAAAGAAAGAAATTAGTTCATCACGATTAACAGTTGAAATGCTGGAATGCCTCAATCTCTTACAATCAATCACCAGAAACCAACATGACCGATTCCTTAACGGCAACCAAACTTAAGACGGCCATCAAGGCAATTCCTCTACTCACCTCTGACAATTTCTCGGTATGGCGTAATCTTGTTGTAAATATGATGGACTTGCAAGAGGATCTGTTTGACAAACTCACCAAGAAAAGGAATGATTCCGCCGGTAATCCAATTGGTCTCAATCACATGGAGAACGTAAGGATTAGAACAATTCTCACGTCCAAGCTAGACACCAGCATACAGGCCAACATCATCACTGCCGCAAATGAGAAGGATGCCCATCAAATATGGGCAGACATCAACAAATATTTTGCCTCTAACCACGCCTCAAATCGCGCTAGAGTATTCAAAGAATTTCTCCGTGCTCCTTTTACCCAATCAGACATTCCAGGTTTCATCACCGACACAAAAACCTCCATATCGCGACTTCACAATGTAGGGATTGACCTGCCATCCAATATTATAGCCTATCTGATTCTTGAAAAACTCCCTTCAAGCATGGACACCATAGTCCAACAAATCATGCACTCGGACAAGAAAACTACCCCTGAACAAGTTCTTGACCACCTCCGAATGTTTCACAATAATAGATTCCTCAATAGAGATCCGGTTACAAGAAAGATCAAGTAGAACACAACCTCAGTTTCCTTCCTAAACTCCAGCGTCAAAGCGTGCAGTGATAAGTGGCATAATCCTATAGCCAGTCATCCAGAGGGCAGATGCTGGAAATTGTATCCACATCTCAGGCCATTGTTTCCGAAGAAAAAGAAAGCTGAAAATTCCAAGTCAAATATTGAAACCACCTCAGTTAGCTCATTTCATACGAGCTCTCTGTTTCTTCCGAATGCATTTGTAGTTGATTCAGGTTCTTCAAGGCATATCATTTCTGACTCCAAGCACTTCTCTCACTTAGACCAATCAATGACCGGCTACATCTCCACAAGCTGCGGAAAGGATTCTCTCAAGTATGACGGTGTCGGAACAGTGAAGCTGATGGATGCTAAAGGACAAGAAATTCTTCTCTCAGATGTTTTATACTCACCACAATCAACTGCAAATCTCCTCTTGATGCGCTCTCTTGTAGTAGACGGTTTTATTGTCAAATTTGGAGCAAATGATTTCTTAATTCAGAAGAGGAACTGGAAGAAATATGGCACTTACAACTTTAACATTCCATTTCTTCATTTCAATGATGCTGAAATCAAAGAAGTTTGCTACCTCACCCATGATGAATTGATTTACAAGGCCCTTGGTCATGCAAGTTACAGCAGGATACATCAAAAACTAGGGATCCCCGTAAAGAAAGTATCAACGTGTGAGGCTTGTGCAATCAGCAAAATATCAAAGACTCACTTCAACAACAAGCACCGTCGAGCCAAAAGACCTTTTCAAGAGTTGCATTGAAACCTTGTTGGGCCTATTCATACTTTAAGTACAAACGGAGATGCTTATTTCCTCACCGTAGTCAACAGTTGCACCAGGTTTTTCACTGTGATTCCAATCAAGAGCAAAAGTGATGTGGCAAGTGTTCTTCTGTTTCTCATCAATGTTGAGTTGAAGAGATTTGATTACACTCCCGTGATCTTGCACTCCAATTGGGGCACTGAATTCTGGAACTCAACTTTATCTAAGTACTGCGTTGAGAACAACATTAGGCAGACATTCTCCAACGGACATTCGCCGCAACAAAATGGATTAGCTGAGCGCTTTAATCGCCCCATCCTCAAATCCCCCTGTAATTTTCTCTACGACTCTCAGCTGAATTGAAAGCTCTGGCACGTCATCATCAAATCTTGCGCCTTGGCGCTGAATCTAATACTATCTCATAAATCAAGGAAATCTCCGTACAAGCTCTTCAAAGGGAGGAAACTGAAAGTCAATTTTCTTCACCCCATAGGCAATCAGGTGACTTATATCTACAAGGATAGAGCAGCTTACTCCAAATTGGAACCTTGAGGTCTCTGGAGAAGGCTGATTGGGTATGACAATGACTTACTGTCATATAAAGTCATAACTTCCAACCACAAGATAATTGACACTAAACATGTTACCTTTCTCAACTTTCATTCCAATATCAAGGCTTCATTGATTGATGATGGCATTGAAGTTGGAGATTGGTGCGTGGATTCAGTCACTTCAAACGTAGTATCATCTGATCAAGCCACCAATCTCAACTCAAGCGTCTCTCAATCATTAAACGAGAGCCACACCTCTGCGGCGGGCAACATTCCCGTCTCAACTCCGTCTCTCTCAGAAGGATCTGCCAAGGTTGACGCTGTGGTGCCCCATCCTGGACACCCTGGCCAGTGCAAAGATTTTAATGTTTTCCTTATCATCATTCATAGGCATCATTATCAAAAAAAAAAAAAAAAAAAACCATTGCCATCCTCATCGCTACCAGGTCCTGAACCCCTGCAACGCACTTCCATCAATCCATTGACCCACAACCTATACTCCCTCCTCATTGACCTACTCCTCTCAAGCCTTGTCAAACTGTGTGGCTATCTACCCCCAATTAGCAATTCCACCCCTTTGATTGCCTCCACCCTCAAGTCCCTCTTGGTCTCAATCCTTTTTTAGCCCTCGGATTTGGTTGGTGGGGTCCATCGATTGGCCAAGGATCCTTGTCCAACCAACGCTTGTGATTGACTGAGCTTCCTACCTGCCCTCTTCCGATTCCCCACTCCCGCCATTGCCATCCAGTACGTCCTTGTCTCCGGTGTCTTCCTCATGGCCTTCACCCTTGCCCCACTCCTCGTTCTACCTGAACCGGCCGTCTTGAGCGGCCGTCAAACCTCTCTCTTCCTCTCCTCCTAGCTGTCTGGTTGTCTGCGGGTTTCTTATGTTGCCGGTGCCCGTCAGACACCTGCCGGCGGTCATCGGCGGCCTTGGCAGTTGCCCATATCCGTCGGACACCTGCCGGCGGTCATCCGCGGCCTTGGCAGTCGCCTGGGCCCATCAGGATGGCCGCGGGCTTCCCTCTTTGGATTTCTTTTTCTCCAAGTACTTGTTTGTTTCTTTTTTTTCTTTTTTTTTCTCATGATCTTGATCCCATCAAAAAAAAAAAAAAATCCGCTCCCATTTGTCAATCTCTCTTGTAAATAGTCTACAGGCCTCTGGTCTATAAAAGGAGGGGCTCTCCCCTGCTTTTTCTGGGGATGATCAGCATATCAGATCATATCAGTTCATCATCATAGAAATTGATCCATAGGGGTGTGTGCTTGTGTCCCCCCCATTATCATTGTGAAATTTGATCCTGATCCTTATCCTGGGTATATCTTTGATTTCCCCCTGATCCATTCTTGACCCTGAGTCTTAGCCCCTCTGTGGCCTGATCCTTATCACCAACCAATAGCCTTGTGGGTTGAAGAAAAATTCCATCTGTTGGAATTTTTGAGTGTGTTATACCACTCCTTGATCCCTTTCTCTGACCATACTGGTCCTGATCCCTGATGACCTTTCTGGAGCCAATCACAATTGATTGAAGAGGTCTTATTAAGCTTAAGACCTGGAGTGTTATACCTCCCTTTATTTTCTTTGGAGTTGAATTCTTCCAGCCTATTCTTGAGTCCCTTGAGAAGTGTTGAGGTTATCCTTGCTTTAAAATCAGTTACTGCTTGCTTTGGGGATTCTTAAACATTGTTCTTTGTCTTGTACAGCCACCCTGAGTTATCTGGTACCATTCAAGCGCTTGATTGCGGAGAGTTGGGCAGGTTCATTGAGAACCTGGAGGTTGGTTGGGTTTGAATTGATCATCCCCAATCTTCTGCTGAAAACCAGAGTTATTAGCTTGTGGGCATTGTTTACATACAACAGCTTTTGTTCTTTGAACTCTAAGCAGACTTTAACTTCTTTTGTTCAATTTTCTCCCTGAATAATCTTGTCTCAGATAGTGCTGTTCCATTGCTACCAAACTATTATCATCTTTATACTCTACTCCTTGATTCCTCATTTACCAGGTTCTGGACCTTGATCTTGGTTACATCTAAATATTTTTTTGTAACACTCAGGAGGGCAGCCTAAACAGCACCTTTCCCCTCCACAGAACTGCAAAGGCCTAGCACCGTTTGGAGTCTTACAACGCAACACACACAGGAACTCCTGTTGCTTACAATCTGCAAACACAAACGGCCTCTGTCAAGCCTCAAAAATACTCGTACGTATCCTTCAAAAACAAGGCTGAGGATTTGGGGCCTGAAATGAAAGTCAAATTGGCCAAGATTGAGTCGCAAGAAGTGTGGGAAGACTTTGAGGCTGAACCTACTCATTATCTTAGGACCATGTGGGTGGACAAAATCAAGCCAGCCACGAGTCTCTCTCCTGAAAAACGCAAATCTTGACTTTGCATCATGGGCAACTTGCAAACCCCAGGAATAGACTTTAATGAGACTTATGCGCCAACAGGCAAGTTCACAACGCTTCTTCTTCTCCTACTGTGTGGGTTGGATGAAGACTTTCCGCTACAACAATTTGATGTCAAGGCCACCTTTCTCTTTGCTCCTCTAGAAGAAGACCTCTACATTCTCACCCCAAAAGAAAGTTTCCGCTTCCAAAATTCCTCAAGCTAAAGAAATCACTGTACGGTCTGCGTCAGGCTCCCTCGAACTGGTACAAAACTCTGACTACTTGGCTGGAAGGGATTGGAATGGCTCAGTCCAAGGCTGATCCTTGTCCATACATTCATGTAGCTTGACCTCTCTTTTCCTTCTTTCATGTGGACAATTTAATTGTTGCAGGGGAAAAGAATGGGTTTGAAAGTGAATTCCTGCTCAGATTTCCTCCGTCCTCAGCCCACCATCCTGACACCATTCTAGGAATGGAATACGCGCGCCAAGGGGATTCAATCTCTCTGAATCAATCTAAACTTATTCAAGAAACGCTTGAGGAACTGCAAATTTCCAATGTTAAGCCGGTTCTTACCCCCTTGACGCCAGGGGTTCAGTTGGTTCTGGCGTCAGACAATGAGCAGGTTGAATTTAACAAACTAGGAGTAAAATTCAGGAAGTATACTGGTCTCCTTAATTATCTAGCCTGCCGGACTCAGCCGGACATCTTGGCTGCAGCCTTGATCCTATCCCAATTCAATCAAAAGCCAGGAATTGTACACTGGAGAGAGGTAATGCGTGTCTGGAAATATCTGGCGGGTACCTTAAAATCATGCCTGAAGCTGCGTCCTAGAGGGGACAAGCCCCTTAGCATTTGCAGGGATTGCTCCTGGGTGGACAATCCGCATACTCAGAAGTCTCAAACAGGTTACATTGTGTTCTGGAGATCCACACCCATTGCCTGAAAGAGCAGGAAGCAAAGCAATATTGCTCTCTCATCCACAGAAGCAGAGCTGAATGCAATGAGCAACATTGCGCAGGAATTGCTATGGATTGAATTGGTGATCAGCGACCTATGGGGGGACTTAGTTAAACGTCCGTCTAACTTTCTGGTGGACAACAAAGGCCTGGTTGACAAATTAAGACACTTTGGTTCCAAGTCAAAAATGAAATACATTTACATGAAACTTAAGAGGCTCCGCGACCATTTATCCTCTGGCAAAATTCAAGTTGACCTCATCACCACCAACACAATGGTTGCAGATTCTCTGACTAAAGCTTGTACTAGGCCCAGCTTGGAACTTCTGAGTTCAAAATGTTTTGATTCACGATTGCACTGAATTATGTGGGGGTGTTGGAGTTGTCTCTGTTGGCTTATCCAACTTTCCTTTTATTTTCTTTATTTATTTCCTTCAATGATTCCTTCTTTTTCTTTATTTTCTCATTCACCACGGCTTTACTCTATGCGCGCCAGTTTCACCTCTTTCACCACACGCGTGGCCTTTGAATGACTTTCCATATTCATCTGGATAGTTCCAGATTCCCTGATGTCAGATAAAGAGACAAAGATCTGTGGGTTTCCTCTGCTCTCTTCCTTCACCAGACTTTCACTTTTTCTATTTCTTCTATTCCGATTTGCAAACTCATCAACTAAAGGTCTAGAAGCAAGTGAATAAGTTGGGTCATCAAAGAGACCTTCAACTAATTTGGTGCAATCATCTTTTTCCGTTTCATTTCCTTCTCATCTCTCTCCAATCTAATCTTCTCAACTCTCAGGTATATTTTTCCAAAACTGTGTGGTAAAGCCTTGGTAGCTACACTGTGGAAGTCTTCAATCTTAGTCATTTATATTGCTTGGGTATGACTCATTCTTAACTGTCTAATTTCATTCATTTGACTTTTCTTCTCTGACATAGTGTTATAGTTTCTGGTTGTGTTATCTTTGCCTGATTCTCAGAGAAAGAAAGAAATTAGTTCATCAATACCTCAACATCCACCCCCCCCAGGATCCCTCTCTCTCCTCACCAAGATATGGATCCTGGGATAGCCAAACATCGAAGCTGACGGCCAACAGTGGTGGATGATAAGGTAAGCATTAATCTATGCAATATATACCAAGATATGGATCCCGGGATAGCCAAACATGGAAGCTGACGGCCAACAGTGGTGGGTGATAAGATAAGATATTGTACACACCTGACCCTGTCCTACAAAAAGGATAAACCTTCCGCTGTGATAGCCTACTCCAATGCAGACTGGGGGAACTGTTGAACAACCCAAAGATCGGTCACTGGCTATCTTGCTTTGTTTCACAAATGCTTAATCCTCTGGAGATCTTGGAAACAAAAATTTGTCTCACTTTCCACAGCCAAAGCCGAGTATCGGGCGCTTACTGACCTGACCGGGGAACTTTTGTGGCTTTGACAATTTTTAATTGAGAACAAGCTCACCATATTGAAAGTATGGATATAGTGTATGCATGGAATATTCTGGAACTCTATAGTATTTCAAAAGAAACTCTTCAAACACATAGTATTCTCATAGAATGTTCTAGAAAAGTATGTAAATAGAATATAAATATACCGCGACTTGCCATAACTATGATTGAACTCTGGGGGAAATTTACACTATTGATTTCTTACTAATTCCTCACCACAGGTTATGAGCCTGCGCATCCCGACCATTAAACTTACTCCTTTGAGCAAATAATGAACTGTTTTACTCTGAACCTACATCCGCTGGTGAAGGATGTACACAATCTGGCCAGCGATATCAAGCACGAATCAAAGAACAAAGAAACACAGATATGTCTTCTTATACGGAGGAGTTGGGCGACTCCACACCTACGACCTCAGCCTCTGGCACCCCAAGTGCATCTGGACAAACAAAGAAGGACTCAACGACAGGCATATCAGCAAATGACCTCGCCACCATCCTGGCGGCACTTAAATCTTGGAAAAATGCCCCTACGCTCGACTCGGTGGCACAAACCATGATTCATTACGAGCAAGTGGGGAGAGGCCTAAGGCCCAACCTTTTGGCTGATGGGTCTAATTTCCCAGACTGGGCCCAGGCATTGAACCTCAAGGTCCAGAGCCTTTTTGACAAAGTCAATTATTACCTCTCCCCGGCCCCTGACGACAGCGCGAGCAGAAGAAAGATCACTGGGAATATCGTTGAATACAGCGTTGACCCATCACTCTCTCCATTTGTAGAAGTACAACCAGGTCGCGAAGCATTCCAACTTCTCAAGGAGCGTTTCGGCTTGGTGTCTTGGTCATACCTCATGTCCAAATGGTCACAGCTATTTCATGCACAGGATGTCACGGTCAACCCCAACAGAACGTACAATGACCTCAAACTTTTGCTGCAGACAATTGAACAGCACATTGGAGGATTCACCATTGACAACATCCTTGCTTTTGTGTTACACTTCAACGCACCGCACGCGTATCAAGAAATTGCTAACGCACTTGACAGTCAAATTGCAATCAACAAGAAGGTGCGGGTTACTTTGAAGGACATACTCAAAGTTGTCTCTAGGCACAGAAAAACCCAAAACGACATTCCATCAAGCGCATTGCTCAGCTACTCGACTCAACCAGGACAACAGGGCGCGGGTGGGCCACGGGCAATTGAACATCCCACCACTTACATGGACAGGAGCAACAAGTGGGCCAAGACTTGGCTCACCTTTTGGCACCCCTGCAGCTACTTCTTTGAATGGGGCCACTGGGCAGTGGACTGTCCCCGCATGAAGGCGCAATTACCAGCGGTTGTGGACCCCAGACTTGGCAATCAATTCGTTTGGCTCAAACAATCCTTGCACTGTCATCCGTCGTTCAGACGCGGAGCACCCCCGCACGTAGCATCAGTCACTAAACATTTGGATGAACCAAGCTCTGTCCTCCTGGATTCAGGCGCTACGGACTCTGTCACAAATAATGTTAGTCTGTTTACTTCTCTACGGCCTACCCTTCTGACACTGTCCATTGCCTCCTCAGACAAATTTTCCATGAGCAAGATTGGGGACGTTGCCATCCCCACCCCCTATGGCTTGCTCTATGTCAAGGACACTATCTTCCGTCCTGAAGTCAATGGGACAATCATATTGATTGGGAAGTTTGGAAAGAATGATGGAGAAGTGACCTTTGATGGCACGGGATATACCTTGAAACAAGGAGGAGTGGAATTTCCATCTTTTGAATTACAGAATTGTTTCTTTATCCCCATATGCCCCCCTCCCATCTCCAGTCTGAATGCAATGAATACAACCGCCTACTCCTTTCATGACCTTGTTGGCCACCTTTTGCTGCAAATGCTTTGAAACACCAAGAAATATGATGCCGTTGATTGTCTTCCCCCCTTGCCGTTAGATGACCCTCCCTTCTGCAACTTGTGCTTGCTAATGAAAGCACAGCACGTTGTACCTAAGTTTGATTCGCGTGGGATTTGCCAGGAACCTGGTAATGTTGTTGCTGTGGACATCATTGGGACTTTTGCCAAAAGTATAGATCATGACCGGTGTATCTTGACTATTGCCAACTTGTTCTTGGGGATGTGCTCTGCCATTCCCATCAAGACGCGTTCTGAGGCCCCAATGGAGATTAAGAGATGGACCAACAAGTTCCACGTCTTTTGCCCCTATTTAGTGAAGAGATTCAGGACCAATAATGCATACAAATTTGTGCGGTCTAAGGACCTTGCAAATTTCCTTGACCAAGAAAAAATCATCCATGAGAAGACAATTCCCTATGAGCACCACCAGAATGGAGCAATTGAACGTTTGAACTGGACACTGACTGAGATGGCACGTACCATGATCCATGCTTCAACACTTCCACGTGACCTTTGGAATTTTGAATTTTGGCACGCAGCATGGATACTCAACAGGCTGTTCACACTGACAAAAGTAAGACACCCATTGAATTGGCCACCAACAAACAACTGTCATTGGTGATGCTCCAACTGTTTGGATGTTGATTGTTCCTGTATGACCATATGCACAACAAACAACTGACACCTTATGCTTGTAACATTTTCCATTTGGGAGTCTGCCCCAACTCAAAGGGCTGGTTGTTTTATGACGGAGACACAAGGAAGGTAATACTGGGAATCTCTGCAAAGTTTGCACCACCAACGGCCACAGTACATGTGATTGAATCTTTGTCCCTTGGGGACTTCACGCTGGGTGAAGAACTGGAAACACAAGATGCATTGGTGCATGCACTGCAAAAGAATGTGGCACACAATATTGACAATCCAATGGTTGACATGGCACTACAATCTGACAAACGGGAGGGTTGGAGTGGTGTGATGAACGATGAGAACCAGTCCCTCTGGGACATGGGGGTCATCAAATACGCAGATCCCCCCAACAACAAGGCCAAGATCCTAGGCTCTAGATATGTCTTAACCACAAAAAGAGGCCCTGATGGTGTATTCATCTGGAAAAAGGCTTGGTTAGTTGCGCAAGGTTTCATGCAGGTCAAGGGCATAAGCTTTGAAGAGACATTGGCGCCTACACCCACCTTTGCTACCCTACAACTCATCCTCGCAATTTTGGCACGTCAAAAATGGCCCATACGGTCCTTTGACATCAAAACAGCGTTCCTCCACAGTAAAATAGATGAAGAACTATACATTTGACCACCAAAGGGCTTCCCTTGCCCTCCTGGGAAAGTCATACGTCTTCTGAAATCACTATATGGCACAAAGCAAGCTGGAAGATGTTGGTGGCTAAACCTACAAGATTGGCTAGAGAAAATTGGCTTCCTACCCAATCACAAGGACCCAAGTACCTACTTCTTTTATGGAAAACAGGGGCGAGCGTTCCTATGGATTCATGTTGATGATGGAGTCCTCATGGCAGAAAATGATGAGTTGCTTGATGAGCTGAAGGAATGGTTGGGCAATGCAATTACTCTCAAATGGGACAAGGTGCTGACCTCTATAGTTGGGATGCAAACAACACCAGTTGAGAATGGCTATGAACTCCAACAACTGGCACTCATTACAAAACTAGCGGCGACTGAAAACTGCACGCCTGGCGCGGACACACCCCTGTTGAATACCAACCTGTTGTCAAACATCTCCATCAAAGCCAACAGCAAATACCTTCACCAAATAGGCATGCTCTTATATCTGGCCCAAGGGACACGCCCTGACATAGCGCTTGCGGTCAACTTCCTTGCGCGTTTTGCCCTTAATCCTGATGACTCCCACTGGGAAGCATTGCAACCACTCATCCATTATGTGTCTCATACAAAAGATTTTACCCTCCAAATAACCCCATCTGCGTCCAATTCATTGGATGTTTTTGTCAATGCAAACTGGGGGGGTGAAGGCTTGCAATCAAGCCACGGCTTCATATGCACACTTTGGGGAGTCCCAATCCATTGGGGCTCTAAACGCCAACTTTGTGTGGCACGTTCTACATGCCAAGCCAAAAACATGGCTCTATCCTACGCAGCGGTAGAAACCTTGTGGGTCTCCTCCATGATTAATTGACTCTTACAACTCTTGTTACGCCCAACGCTTTTTTCCGACAATCAGGCCGCCATAAAAATTGCCTCTGACCAAACAAGCATGAAGCGAACCCAACATATCAACCACAAGTTTCACTTCATCAACAAACTCTTGAGGCACAGTAACCTGAGAATTGCTTGGATCAAGGGCATGGATCAACTTGCGGATGTGCTCACAAAAGCACTAGGGAAGATAAAACACGATGACTTTTGCCAACAATTTTTTTTGCAAAAATGAAACAACTCAGTTTTTGATTCCTGCCATTTTTTTTCTTTTCTTTTCTTTTCTGTTCTTTCTTTCTGTCCTTTCCTGCCTTTTCTCTTGCCCTTTTTTGATTTGATTCTTGTTCTTTGCACAACTAAACTTTTGCCTCACTGTCTTACTGTTTTCACAATTCATCCCGGATAAATTGTGGGGGGAATATTGAAAGTATGGATATAGTGTATGCATGGAATATTCTGGAACTCTATAGTATTTCAAAAGAAATTCTACAAATACATAGTATGCTCATAGAATGTTCTAGAAAAGCATGTAAATAGAATATAAATATACCGCAACTCGCCATAACTATGATTGAACTCTGGGGGAAATTTACACTATTGATTTGTTACTAATTCCTCACCACACACCAATAATAATCCCAAACCCATAACCGTGTTCGAAGATAATCAAGCCTGCATAGACACCGCCAACAACGACTGTAACTCCAATCACCGGAGAATGAAGCATGTGGAGATTCAGCTTCACTTCGTACAAGAGATTATACAAAAATCAATCATCGCACTTAGATACACTGAAAGTCTCAATATGCTGGCTGACTTCCTTACTAAACCCATTTGCCGACCTGCCCTACAGCACGCATTTAAACACCTAGGTCTCCTCAAGCTTGACCTCACGGGGGGTGTTGAAGTATGAACAGTTTGCGGCTTGTCAAATATCTGACACGCCTCAACATGTGATGAAGACAGCCACAGTGGCGTAACGCCTTCCTTTGAAATTCTGTTGATGTCTTAGCTCTTGGAAACATCTGCTGTATTTCAAATTATGTTCTTGACTGTTCTCATTTGTTCATTCCTCCTTCACTATTTATATGTTGCCATGATGCCTTTTTGCCTTGTTCCCTCGGAGGACTCTCCGATCTCTTTTTTACTTGTTAGCTCCCGCTTCAGATCAAATCTCTCAAATATCTTTCAGTTCTCCCCGGCAAATTGCCGTAACACACATATTGCTTCTTTTGTCGATTCCTATCTTGTCACGTCTGCCTGCATCGTGCTCACCCTTATTTAGGTACATGATTCCTTCCATTGTGCTGTTTCTTTCTGATTCATTGCTAATTGGAATCCTTGTTTAGTCTCTGAAATTAAACAATTAATGCTGACTTCTTGTCACCGGTTGACCCAAGATCTCATTTTATCCCTGGCGTGGGGGTAGATGCTTGTTTGTCGATACTGATCCCATTCTTGGTTTGGGAACTAATTTATCAGGACAATCGGTATTGGAAAAAAGACTAAAGAGCTACTTTGAGCTTTGCAAGTATCCCGGTGGATGAGATGATTTACAATTTTCGATCTCTTTGGTGCTAATGCAAGGTCAACCGGCGAGCATCCATCATGGTCGCACGAGTTTTGCTCACCCTATCTCTGTCAATTTAGCATTTGCTTTTTTCAACTCACCACCAGCAGGGTTTCAAACATTGAACCTAGGCTGTACTCTTTTGAAGGATTTGACACCAAGTCGTGTGTTGTGTATGGACCACGCTGGAGCACAAGCATCGTGATACAAACCTCAGAAATGTTAGCCCAAATCACGAGGTCTGCAAAAGATAAAACTCTCTTCGCTCCTGCTGTATCGGCGGAATGATCGAGGGGAAAGCTCCGGGTCAACTGAGATGATTGCGCCGAAAGCCGGCGCCAAGCCACTGAAGCTTCAGCCGAGTGAAACTGCAACAGTCGCACTTAAATGTACCCAGGCGCTGTCTTTTTGCCGTGAAACAACAAGCAAAGTAGGAGAATGACATCATGACTTCAAAGCTTTTTGGTCTTTTTTTCGTATTCTCGCCAAGCTTTCTCCCGGTTGGTCCCCTTTTGTAATGCTCAATGTATGCGCTTCTCGTTTCAATCTTTTGCTTCCCATCACTTGCGACTATCGATGGTTACAGCCAGTACATTCCTGTAGCGAAAAAGGTCATGCTTTGTCGGCTCTTCAAAATAATTGCTGTTCTTTCCCGTGTCTTCTTCTTGTTAAAAGATAGGAATGCCATCGCCAGGACTTGAACCCGGGTGGGGCTAACTCTAGGTGCCTGCTTGACCACTAAGCTACGACAAAGGTGTGCAGGTCAGTAACTCTAACACACCCCCGTAATCTGTACACCGTTGGTGCTTGACCTTCGGCTGACGTGGCTTCCATGTTGACAGCGCAGGCCCTTGCGCTTTCGACTGTCAATCTGATAAAACAGTGGAATGCCATCGCCAGGACTCGACCCCGGGTAGGGCTAACTCTAGGTGCCTGCTTGACCACTTATAAGCTACGACGACGGTGTACAGGTTAGTACTAGATCCTTTCTTGTTCTCACTCACTCTGTGATCCTACCTGTTGAGCAATAAAACTATTGAAACGAGAAAACATTCCTCACTAAGCCCCCTCGAGCGAACAGTTACTCCGTCCCCTGAGCACAAACTCTATCACTTTTTAGTACAACCGTATCTCGTCACCATCTATTTAAATCAGTATCTCTGTCCTTCCAACTCGAGGTACATCTTTCTCGCTTGTGTTGTCGGCTGATTCTCATCTGATACTCATGAAAGATTATCTTCTAGTTTTACACATTCGAACGCACACAACTTATCCTCTCATTCTTGAAAAATGATTGATAGATGTTCCCCAGTGATGGCAAGAATGGTTTTGATTTCTTTAATCATCTGTTTTACGGGATATGCTACTGGAGCGCCTTGGTTCCCTAGTTGGCTTACAGGAAAAACCACGAAAGAACAGGTTGGAGTTAGCGAATCCGGGACAAAATGCGCTGCGAAAATCGAGGGCAACACCGTGGTTTCGAAAACCTCTAGCGAAGAAAATCCAGAAAACTACGCAACCACGGAAACCGATTCAGTAGTTGGTCAGTAGGCGGCCTCCCACACTCTTCTATCGAAGCACGGAACTCATGATAACGACTGCGGTTCTGACTTGTACATCGTCTAGATGGGTTCATCCTGGTTGACCCAGCCGGTAAGTTCAGCACTTATCGAATTGTCGAAAGATGAGATGGGAAGCCGACAATCATGCTGTTGCCACATTACAATGCCCCTTAACTTTCCCTTTCGAGCCAGAGATCCCAATTCCGCGTGGTGAGCCACATGGATCGATTGATGATTAGACTTGCCGGGCTGAATTTTTAGATCGATTGGGAGAGATATCAACTAATGGTTGATCTGGATGTCATGTTTATTTGCCGTCACGGTATCCTCTGGCCATTTTTTGTGCGGCGACTGCGACGGGCACTAGACAAGGAATCGGTTTCTATGAAGACCCCCGTCACCCCTTTGACTCGTACTGATGGAAATCCTTCCAGTCGACCAGTGGATACACTAAATTATCATGTGACCAATCCTGCGATCTCATTCGGCAACTCTGAAAATCTTTGGGTTTATGTTGGTCACCGGCCGCCTCGTAAGGCGGATCGAAGAACCTAAGCTCTTGGGACCTGTGGCGAGGCATGCAAAGTTTAATCTGAAAATAGGAATAGCAAAATATACAAACGTGTGCTTTTCTTTGAAATATTTTACCTTGGAGGAATTGAATCTTGCCTTCCCCGAAGATCCCCGAAGGAAGGAAAATTTTTGGATGAGGCTGAAATAATGGCCTTGCGCAAAATGTTGTGAGACCAGAAAGATGTAAATACAAGCTTTTAGAAAGGATGACAAAAAGAAGATAGCACAGGGGAGAGTATCATAGTTCAATATGGATAGAACCTATGCTAAATACACACATTTGGAAATACTAAAATTTGTAATTAATAAACAAAAGCAAAAACAAGAAAAATTTGGACAGGCTCTCACAGAATCACCTCTTGCGCTTGAAAGATACATGGTCTAAGTGATTCAAGGAAGAAAACTGTTATAGTTACCAAACTGCACACCTTTGTTGTAGCTTAGTGGTCAAGTAGGCATCTAGAGTTGGCCCAAACCAGGTTTGGGTCCTGGAAGGGCATTCCCATTCTTTAAAAAAACCGCAGATGTGGTCCCAGACTGAGACTAAAAGTGCAAGACTGAGTTTTTGTTTGACTGAAAAAGCCTTGAGGAGAAAGTGCCAGCTAATCTGAAAGTTATTGTGATGGATGTGAAAACTCCCAAAATTATGACCTACAGAGAAGAATAAATTCAGAGGATACCTGATCCATATGAAACAAGGGCAAAGCTGTTTTGTTCCCACTAATGTCCTTATGGAACACCATTTTTGGTGTGCAAAGATCCAAACATTAATTCTCCCGGCATTCACAGCTCCACATGGCAAAATATGGTGTATAATTGTTTTTAGGTAATGTTAAATTCACAGCTCAATGGGCCATGTAGCAACCTACATGACTCAAATGAGCCATGTGGCATCCTACAGGGCTCTAATGAGCCATGTGGCATGCTACACGGCTCAAATGTGCTGTGTGGCATTCTACATGGCTCAAATGGGCCCTGTGGCATTCACACGGATCAAATGTGCCATGTGGCATGCTACACAGCTCAAATGTGCCATGAGGAATGGTACACAGCTCAAATGGGCTGTGTGGCATGCTACACTTACCATTTGAGTTGGACGGCATGCTAAACAACTAAAATCAAGTTATTTAGCCTCCAATAAATCATAAATAATGAATCAAAAATAATAAAAAATAAAAAATAAGTAATAAATTATAAATTAAAAATTATAAATTATATATAATAAATAATAAATAATAAATAATAAATAATAAATAATAAATAATAAATAATAAATAATAAATAATAAATAATAAATAACAAATAATAAATAATAAATAATAAATAATAAATAATAAATAATAAATAATAAATAATAAATAATAAATAATAAATAATAAATAATAAATAATAAATAATAAATAATAAATAATAAATAATAAATAATAAATAATAAATAATAAATAATAAATAATAAATAATAAATAATAAATAATAAATAATAAATAATAAATGATAAATAATAAATAATAAATAATGAATAATAAATAATAAATAATAAATAAAAAATAAAAAAATAATAAATAATGATTAATAAATAATAAATGATAAATAATAAATAATAAATAATAAATAATAAATAATAAATAATAAATAATAAATAATAAATAATAAATAATAAATAATAAATAATAAATAATAAATAATAAATAATAAATAATAAATAATAAATAATAAATAATAAATAATAAATAATAAATAATAAATAATAAATAATAAATAATAAATAATAAATAATAAATAATAAATAATAAATAATAAATAATAAATAATAAATAATAAATAATAAATAATAAATAATAAATAATAAATAATAAATAATAAATAATAAATAATAAATAATAAATAATAAATAATAAATAATAAATAATAAATAATAAATAATAAATAATAAATAATAAATAATGAATAATGAATAATAAATAATGAATAATAAATAATGAATAATAAATAATAAATAATATATAATATATAATAAATAATAAAAAATAAAAAATAAAAAATAAAAAATAAAAAATAAAAAATAAAAAATAAAAAATAAAAAATAAAAAATAAAAAATAAAAAATAAATAATTAATGATAAATTATAAATAATAGATAATAGATAATAAATAATAAATAATAAATAATAAATAATAAATAATAAAAAAATAAATAATAAATAATAAATAATAAATAATAAATAATAAATAATAAATAATAAATAATAAATCGTAAATCGTAAATAATAAATAATAAATAATAAATAATAAATAATAAATAATAAATAATAAATAATAAATAATAAATAATAAATAATAAATAATAAATAATAAATAATAAATAATAAATAATAAATAATAAATAATAAATAATAAATAATAAATAATAAATAATAAATAATAAATAATAAATAATAAATAATAAATAATAAATAATAAATAATAAATAATAAATAATAAATAATAAATAATAAATAATAAATAATAAATAATAAATAATAAATAATAAATAATAAATAATAAATAATAAATAATAAATAATAAATAATAAATAATAGATAATAGATTATTCATAATAAATAATAAATAATAAATAATAAATATTAAATCATAAATAATAGATAATAAATGATAAATGATAAATAATAAATAAAAATTAATAATTAATAATCAATAATTAATAATTAATAATTAATAATTAATAATTAATAATTAATAATTAATAATTAATAAATAATAAATAATAAATAATAAATAATAAATAGTAATTAATAAATAATAAATAATAAATAATAAATAATAAATAATAAATAATAAATAAAAAATAATAAAGAAAAAATAATAAATAATAAATAATAAATAAAAAATAATAAATAATAAATAATAAATAATAAATAATAAATAATAAATAATAAATAATAAATAATAAATAATAAATAATAAATAATAAATAATAAATAATAAATAATAAATAATAAATAATAAATAATAAATAATAAATAATAAATAATAAATAATAAATAATAAATAATAAATAATAAATAATAAATAATAAATAATAAATAATAAATAATAAATAATAAATAATAAATAATAAATAATAAATAATAAATAATAAATAATAAATAATAAATAATAAATAATAAATAATAAATAATAAATAATAAATAATAAATAATAAATAATAAATAATAAATAATAAATAATAAATAATAAATAATAAATAATAAATAATAAATAATAAATAATAAATAATAAATAATAAATAATAAATAATAAATAATAAATAATAAATAATAAATAATAAATAATAAATAATAAATAATAAATAATAAATAATAAATAATAAATAATAAATAATAAATAATAAATAATAAATAATAAATAATAAATAATAAATAATAAATATTAAATAATAAATTATAAATAATAAATTATAAATAATAAATAATAAATAATAAATAATAAATAGTAAATAGTAATAAATAATAAATTATGAATAATAAATAACAAATCATAAATAATAAATAATAAATAATAAATAAACAATAAAAAATCATAAATAATATAATAAATAAACAATAAAAAATCATAAATAATAAATGATAAAAAATAAACAATAAATGATAAATAATAAATAATAAATAATAAATAATAAATAATAAATGATAAATAATAAATCATAAATAATAAATCATAAATAATAAATAATAAATAATAAATAATAAATAATAAATGATAAATGATAAATAATACATAATAAATAATAAATAATAAATAATAAATAATAAATAATAAATAATAAATAATTAATAATAAATAATAAATAATAAATAATAAATAATAAATAATAAATAATAAATAATGAATAATGAATAATAAATAATGAATAATAAATAATGAATAATAAATAATAAATAATATATAATATATAATAAATAATAAAAAATAAAAAATAAAAAATAAAAAATAAAAAATAAAAAATAAAAAATAAAAAATAAAAAATAAAAAATAAAAAATAAAAAATAAATAATTAATAATAAATTATAAATTATAAATAATAGATAATAGATAATAAATAATAAATAATAAATAATAAATAATAAAAAAATAAAAAATAAATAATAAATAATAAATAATAAATAATAAATAATAAATAATAAATAATAAATCATAAATCGTAAATAATAAATAATAAATAATAAATAATAAATAATAAATAATAAATAATAAATAATAAATAATAAATAATAAATAATAAATAATAAATAATAAATAATAAATAATAAATAATAAATAATAAATAATAAATAATAAATAATAAATAATAAATAATAAATAATAAAAAATATATAATAAATAATAAATAATAAATAATAAATAATAAATAATAAATAATAAATAATAAATAATAAATAATAAATAATAAATAATAAATAATAAATAATAAATAATAAATAATAAATAATAAATAATAAATAATAAATAATAAATAATAAATAATAAATAATAAATAATAAATAATAAATAATAAATAATAAATAATAAATAATAAATAATAAATAATAGATAATAGATTATTCATAATAAATAATAAATAATAAATAATAAATATTAAATCATAAATAATAGATAATAAATGATAAATGATAAATAATAAATAAAAATTAATAATTAATAATCAATAATTAATAATTAATAATTAATAATTAATAATTAATAATTAATAATTAATAATTAATAATTAATAATTAATAAATAATAAATAATAATTGATAAATAATAAATAGTAATTAATAAATAATAAATAATAAATAATAAATAATAAATAATAAATAATAAATAAAAAATAAAAAAGAAAAAATAATAAATAATAAATAATAAATAAAAAATAATAAATAATAAATAATAAATAATAAATAATAAATAATAAATAATAAATAATAAATAATAAATAATAAATAATAAATAATAAATAATAAATAATAAATAATAAATAATAAATAATAAATAATAAATAATAAATAATAAATAATAAATAATAAATAATAAATAATAAATAATAAATAATAAATAATAAATAATAAATAATAAATAATAAATAATAAATAATAAATAATAAATAATAAATAATAAATAATAAATAATAAATAATAAATAATAAATAATAAATAATAAATAATAAATAATAAATAATAAATAATAAATAATAAATAATAAATAATAAATAATAAATAATAAATAATAAATAATAAATAATAAATAATAAATAATAAATAATAAATAATAAATAATAAATAATAAATAATAAATAATAAATAATAAATAATAAATAATAAATAATAAATAATAAATAATAAATAATAAATAATAAATAATGAATAATAAATAATAAATAATAAATAATAAATAATAAATAATAAATAATAAATAATAAATAATAAATAATAAATAATAAATAATAAATAATAAATAATAAATAATAAATTATAAATAATAAATTATAAATAATAAATAATAAATAATAAATAATAAATAATAAATAATAAATAATAAATAATAAATAATAAATAGTAAATAGTAATAAATAATAAATTATGAATAATAAATAACAAATCATAAATAATAAATAATAAATAATAAATAAACAATAAAAAATCATAAATAATAAATGATAAAAAATAAACAATAAATGATAAATAATAAATAATAAATAATAAATAATAAATAATAAATAATAAATGATAAATAATAAATCATAAATAATAAATCATAAATAATAAATAATAAATAATAAATAATAAATAATAAATAATAAATGATAAATAATACATAATAAATAATAAATAATAAATAATAAATAATAAATAATAAATAATAAATAATTAATAATAAATAATAAATAATAAATAATAAATAATAAATAATAAATAATAAATAATAAATAATAAATAATAAATAATAAATAATAAATAATAAATAATAAATAATAAATAATAAATAATAAATGATAAATGATAAATAATAAATAATAAATAATAAATAATAAATAATAAATAATAAATAATAAATAATAAATAATAAATAATAAATAATAAATAATAAATAATAAATAATAAATAATAAATAATAAATAATAAATAATAAAAAATAAAAAATAAAAAATAAAAAATAAAAAATAAAAAATAAATAATAAAGAATAAATAATAAATAATAAATAATAAATAATAAATAATAAATAATAAATAATAAATAATAAATAATAAATAATAAATAATAAATAACAAATAATAAATAATAAATAATAAATAATAAATAATAAATCATAAATAATAAATAATAAATAATAAATAATAAATAATAAATAATAAATAATAAATAATAAATAATAAATAATAAATAATAAATAATAAATAATAAATAATAAATAATAGATAATAAATAATAAATAATAAATAATAAATAATGAATAATGAATAATAAATAATAAATAATAAATAATGAATAATAAATAATAAACAATAAACAATAAACAATAAACAATAAACAATAAATAATAATTAATAAACAATAAACAATAAATAAAGAATAATAACAAATAATAAATTATATGGAGTAGTGGATGGGCCCCCACGCCTTGGGCGCCCCAAACAACTCTCACATGTTAAAATACGTATGCACTTACGCGTGTGCTACGTATAAGTGTAATCCAAATGGGATGCACATATGGGCCTCTCCGGCCCATTGGCCACTCACACGGAGCATACGGGCCTGTGTGGATGTCACAGATTTTGTGAAACTATCTTCAAAACATGTGAAACAGGCCTATTGGTACACGGGCCCTAACGGGCATGGTGAGGTATATGTGCAAATTGAGTCAGATGGGCTTTTCTGGGGATAATGTGGCCCAAGGTTTATTTTGAACATACTTGGCCAGACGGGCTGGCCCGCCAAAGTATGTTTTACTTAGTTTTTGGGCTCAGGGCAGCCAATCGGGGCCACCGCCCGTGTTGCAGCTTGGTTGGGGCTGTTGCCCGTGGTGCGGCCTGCTCAGAGCCGCTTTTTTGGCCTTTGGCCTGTCTATGGGGCCCAATGGCCCGCGCAGGGCGGTTGTTGCGACCCGCTTGGGGCCGCTGTTTTTTCTTAGCACCCGTTTATGGGGCCCAATGGCCCGTGCGGGGCTGTTTTAGGAGGCAGGTGGACTCAAAATGGAGCCCCACACCCCAGCTGCGGTGTCACGCTTTGCACTTAGGGATTATTGTCTTCATCACTTGGACATGTCCTCTCCTCAGTACCATCTACCTCAGTCTAAAAGCGTGACACAAATAAAAGCACAACATCAATGGGGTGATCCGCTATTTCCTCTGGCTCACGCTGACCTTCCAATCTTGGTGACCAACTCAGTATATACTTGCAAACTTTGCGGTTAACTCCATACCAGTTGGCCATCCATTATGAGATCCAATCTACTTCCCTGGCCAATCAACAGCCTCAGACTTCCATCTTTGATCATGCATTGTTTGTTAGTTTGCCTCTACGTCTAACTAAGCCATCACTACTGTATAGTTTGCAATTGGACTAGTCCCTACCCTGCATACACTATTACTCTCATTTGCATTTCCTTCAACGTCACTTGCTTCTGTCCCAATTTGTCATACAATTGTACGCTCAGATTCTATTGTCTCGCACTTACGCTATGACCTTGGATCTATACTATTGCTTCATTCCCTATCCCGTTCCTGTCATTCATTGCCTCACCGCTTCAACTGTAGTTAGCTCATCACCAGGTTGTATCTAGTCACTTTGGATTACCTTATAAGGGCTATCCCCTTGCCTGATGATTGTCTCCTCAGTCAGTTAATTTCATATTTTATTGCATTTTGCTACAACCTAGTTGTCACATTGGACTCAGGTTGAGTTTCCTTCTTTGGAACACATTCCATTCCTCTTGCCGTTTGTTGAGTTGCATAACCAAGTTTTCACTTTGCAACTGAGTCTTGCTATTCGCACTTGCCCTTGCACTTGGCATTCCTTTGCGCTCACAATCATCTAAGAATTGCCCTATAATAGTCGGGGTGGTTGTGTGACAGCAAATTAACTAACTCAACTCATCTATTGTAGCCTGCCAACCTATAGTAGACTTCTTTTTTCTCAATGTCACATACTTGCTCAACCGGGAACACTTCCCTTGCCCCTTACAATGATGAGATTCATTGAGTAGGGAGAACCAGCGCTCCTTGGGCCCAACAACCCTTAGATCCCATTCCTCCTTCTAAATTGCCATCTGTTGAACCCCTTGACAATCCTTGGGCTCCTCAAACGGACCCTCTTGCGGAAGTCGCAGACTCCAACCATTCTTCCGATGAAACCTTGACTTGTGGTATACCAGGGGTTTTCACTACTGCTCCCAAGCCCAATGCTCCAACCCTGATTTCAACATTGATCCAGGCCCTCACTCATGGTGCCCAGCAATCTAGTCCAAGTACTCCTAGCTTTTGCACTCCGGGCATGAAACAACCCAATCACTTTACGGGAGAACACCCTCATAAGCTTATATCCTACCTAAAGTCTTGTAAAATCATCTTTTCAAACGACTCCAACAATTTCCCTTCTGATAGATATAAAGTTATGTATGCTTTGTCCTTCTTAGGAGGTAGAGCCTTGCAGTGGTTCAAACCGTACCTCGAACTTTTGTCCAACGACAGTCCCACTTGTATTCTCAAAAACCGGGACAGGTTTGAGCAACAACTGTTCACCCTGTTTGGCAATCCCAATGAAGTTTGAAACACCAAATAAAAACTTAATAGTTTAGTTATGAAGGAGAATAGTAGAGCTTCCGTTTATATTTCTCATTTTCAAACCTTGCAGTCTTGCATCCAGTGGAACAAGGCCGCTCTTCTATTCCATTTCCAACAGGGTCTACCAGCACGCTTAATCAAACAGCTTGCAGTTGGGGGTCATAAGACAACCTCGCTTCAGCAGCTAATTGATTGAGTGATTGAGCTTGATAATGGCTATCATGACAAGAATCGCTCTTGGTGAAACAACCATGGACCGTCCACCTCAGCTCCAAGGGTGGATGAATCCTCAAAGAAAAACACAAGGAACCCAAAACCATCCAAACCAACCCCAACTTTGAACTCCAACTCAAAAGGGAAAACCGTTGCCAAAACTCCGAAGTTCTTGGACAAAGAAGCCGGGATGCTATGGAGCGAGGAACAACTACGAAGGGAAAAGAACGGGCTGTGTATGTATTGTGGAGGGAAACATGATGTCAACAGCTGTGCAAAGCGGTTAGCGCGTGAAGCGGCTAAGCAGTCAAAAAATTAGCTTGTAGTTTTTCTGATACTTGCAAGGAAAACTACACATTATCTAAATCACCGCGAGGAAATCTTTGCACTTGCAAGTCACTAGGTGCTCCAAGTTCAAGATTTATCCTATTCCATTCTGAAAACACCCCTTATCAAGTATTACTTTATTACGGTGCTAATGTTTCCTTCATCAGTGAATCTTTTTCCACTTCCAAAAATCTTACGCATTCCAAGATAGATAAATTTCCTATCTATTTAGTAAGTAGTGCAACTGAAACGTCTTATTGGGTTTCCCAAAAGGCAAAATGGACCTTTGCATTCTCCAATTTCCCCAGCTTTGAATGGGATTTATTTGTCTTAGCTATACCCAAAATGGATGATACCATTCTAGGCCATGATTTCCTAGTTTACTGGAATCCGGATGTGAATTGGCAAGAAGGAGTAATTAACCTTTGAGCCTTGCACCCCCAGAATGCTAAACTTTCCGTAAATCAGGAATTAAACAGCCTACCTGACACTGTCATTGAGTTGGATGACACTTTTCCGCTGGGAGATTAGCAATATCCTGACCTTCATTCCCAAATTCCCTTTTCAGATTTAGGAGTTATTGCTTACCTATCCAGCTGACCTCTTTCCTGTTCCTTTGAAGAGAAACAGACACCAACCAAACGGTTTATTTTGAGCTCCCTAATCCTCTTGCACCATGCAAGCACCTTGAATCCGGTGCTCAAAGATCACAAGATTGAAGATTTAGAAATCATTTGAGAGTCTTTACCTTTGGTTTATCATGAATTTGCTGACGTCTTCTCAGCTGCAAGAGCAGATAAAATGCCTCCATTTTGTTCTTACAATCACAAGATTGAACTTACTGGTCCACCTCTGGCACCAGGACCAGCCTACTCTCTCTCAACGCAAGAATCAATTGCGCTTCAAGACTACATTGCGCAAAATGTAGCAAAAGGATTTCTTCAACCAAGCAATTTGAATACCGGATTACCAGTCCTATTTGTTCCAAAAAAGGACGGCGGACTTAGCCTTTGTGTTGACTAAAGGAAACTGAACCAGATAACCCAGACGAATGCCTACCCAGTACTGCCTATGTCACATCTCCTTACTCTCTTCCATGGAGCTACTTATTTCTCAAAGTTAGACCTTCAAGGTGCCTATAAACTAATTTGCATTAAGGAAGGTCATGAGTATTTGACCGCGATGAGAACCCGGTTTGGCAGTTATGAGTAAACCGTCATGCCTTTTGGCCTCTGTAACGCTCCTTCCACTTTTCAACATTTTATCAACGACATTTTCTCCAATCTTGTAGGTAAATACCTTGTGGTATATCTCAATGATATACTAGTCTACTCAAGGAACCTTGAAGATCACATCACACATGTGCAAAAGGTGCTGCAGTGACTTTGCAAGAATGACCTGTTTGCGAAAGCCTCTAAGTGCAAATTCCATTCCTCTTCTCTTCATTTTCTAGGTGTTGTAGTCTTGCAGCAAGGACTATCGATGGACCCAGCCAAAAGCAAACGCATATTGGACTGGCCCCCACCTTCTTCCATTAAATACCTTCAAGTTTTCCTTGGTTTCAGTAATTTCTATAGAAGGTTTATTGCGCGTTACGCAGAAAAAACCGTGAATCTTACTAACCTTCTTCAAAAAGACACTCCTTTTGTTTTTACCAAACAAGCTGCTTTGGAGTTCAAAACTCTGAAGAAAGCGTTCACCACTGCTCCGATACTTGCTCACTTCAACAAGCTAGCTCGCACTATTGTTGAAACAGACGCAAGCTACTATGCAATTGCAGGAGTAATCTTGCAGTTTTCTTCCTCCACTTCTCTCTTTCATCCCGTAGCTTTTGAGTCTTGCAAGTTGCTTGCTGCAGAGCTTAAATATGAGATTCATGACAAGGAACTTCTTGCAATCTTTTATTGCTTGAAGAAATGGTGTTCATACCTTTTGAGCCTTAGGGAATCCTTTGAGGTTTTAACTGATCATAATTCTTTGAAGTATTTCATGAGCTCAAAAGTCCTCACACGTAGACAGGCACAATGGGCTGAATACCTCTCCAAGTTCCACTTTACAATCACGTACCGTCCTGGGAAACAAGCGGTAGTTCCTGATGCTTTATCACTTTGGGACAATGTTTACCCAGGGGGGGGGGAGCAACTTTTCCAAAAACAACCCTGAAAACGTTAGGACACTCTTCTCAACCCAATCTGCCCAACTCAGTTCAATCATCGCTTGCTTACAAGATTTGGCTTCCAAACTCCGACAAGCTCAACGCGACAACCCCAAGTGCATCAAACTTTGCAAAAGTGAAAACTTATTAGATAGTAGTTACAGTATTGATGATAATGACTTTTTAGTCTATGATAATTGTACAGTAGTACCAGATAATTCTTGCATTAAGTTAGATATCTTCAAGTCACGGCACAATTCTCCGCTTGCTGGTCATCATGGGCAGGATAAAACCTACCAATTGATTGCACAAGACTTCTACTGGCCTGGTATGACCAAAGAAGTAAAAGACTATGTTAGCGCGTGCTATGATTGCAATCGTAACAAGTCCTTGAAACACCGGAAGTATGGGCTGCTCCATCCACTTCCAATTCCGCCTCTTCCTTGGCACTTGCTTTCTATGGATTTCATCTCTCAATTACCTTCTTCTAGTGGATACAATGCTATTCTAGTAATAGTAGATTGCTTCTCAAAGATGGTTTTATTTTTACGCAGTAATGTGATGGCCTCTTCAGAAGACTTAGCTAACTTGTTCATAGAATATGTATTTTTGAAACATGGTCTCCCTGATAATATAGTTAGTGATCGTGGATCTCTGTTTGTCTCAAGCTTCTGGACCTTGCTATGCCAACATTTGAAGATCACTCGCAATTTATCAACGGCTTACCACCCGGAAACGGATGGGCAAACCAAGCAAGTTAATCAGATTCCCAAACAATATCTTTGAATGTATGTCGCCTATCAACAAGAAAACTGGTCGCAATGGCTTCCACTAGCCAAATTTGCCTACAACAACTCCACTCATTCCTCCACCAAACAGTCAACCTTCCAAACTCTTTATGGTAGAAACCCAACTTTCTCTTCCCTTCACATAGCAACTTCTAAACCCGCTACCAATTACCTTGAACAAATTCAATCCCTTCAATTGCAACTTTGAACCAACCTCAAAGAAGCAAACCAGCGCTATAAGGAGCAAGCACACCAATCTTGCACTTTGGCTCCAACCTTTGCAGTAGGAGATCAAGTATGGCTTGATGCTTGCAACATTTGCAGCACTTGCCCAACTTGCAAACTCTCCGAAAGAAAGCTTGGCCCATTTAAAGTAGAATCAGTCATCTCCCCTAACGCCTTTAAACTTACTTTACCTGTGAAATGGAAAGGTATCCACCTGGTCTTTCATGTTTCTCTCCTAGAGCCAGCTTGAGTCCTATACCCAGGAAAGACTCATCCCCCTCCTGAAACGGTCACTGTCCTTGATCATCAAGAGTGGGAAGTAAGCCGTATTCTGGATTCCAGGTTACGCAAAGGAAAACTTCAATACCTTGTTGAATGGTCTGGCTTCCAGTCCAACAAAGATTGCACCTTGTGGGAACCAGCCCATCACCTTCACAATTCACCCAATCTGATTCAAGAATTCCATGCGAGCTACCCTTGCAAACCTTGACAATCATGATTCTATCCCATCCAATCCCATTCCATTCCATTCCACATTTATCTTATCCAATCCCATTTCATCTCACATTCTATCTCATCCAATCCCATTCCATTCCATATTCCATCTCATCTAGCCCCATTTTTTTCACACCATCATTCCATCAGTTAAATTCCTCCATCTCACCGTGTTATTCTTTTTTTTTCTCATTCCCTTTCATTTCTACTAAATAAAACTTTATTCCTTATTATTAAAAAAAAATAATAATAATAATAATATTTCTATTTATAATTTTTTTTAAAAAAAAAGAAAATATATATATTACAAAGTTTCCTTTACTTCCTTCTCCGCATCCTCCCAATTTTCAGTCAATTCCGCAATCATGGACCAAAAAGTATCTAGGTTTTCATTGTTGATTAGTGCGGACATTCTTTGGAGAACTAGCACTTCCGTTACAATGTGCCTCTTGAAGATTTCCTTGCACCTCGCAATCCGAGCTCTCTTTGGCAGAGCATTCCATCCACCTTCCTCCAAGAGCTCTTTGTACGCTCTCTTCCTTTGCCCTCCCAATGTGCCTTCTCCAATATTGCCCGTCAGCCGACTCGCATCTGTTTCAACCGGCCCTACAACTTGCACCAGATCCGCTTCACCTTGGCCTTCCATTCCTTCTGTCCCATCCACTCCATCCCTTCCATCTCCTTCATTTCCTTCTCCTAATTCATCCACTCCTTCTCTCCCTCCATTTCTGTTTCCTCCATTTCCCGTTTCTCCTTCTGCTTTGTTTCCTTCCTCCTCCCTTTCTGCCTTGGTTATGACTCCTATCGGTTCCACACCGGGCACTTTGCCTCACACCTCGGCATTAATCTGGGCCCCCGGGAGTTCAGTCGGTGGTCCCCAGTAAGGTGGTGGTGGCGGTGGTGTATTTGTGGTATACCTTTGGAAACAAGACAACACTAGCAAAAGAAGCAAAATTAGTTACTATTTTATGATCATTAGTCAGTCCAAATTAGTACTCACCAGGAACTCAAGTCCCCAAGTATTCAATCTCCAGCAACGGTGGTATCTTGTAATTAACCCTTGGCGCGGACCTACAACTCCGCATCCCCCTCAATGATTCCGCAGGACCCTGGACAGTCAACTCAACATTTATAGGAAAGTTACATTCCACTTTGCGAAGGGGACATTGCTCGCACTTGCCTCAAAGGCCTCGGACGGCAGTACTAGGGACACATTTCTTGTTTTGGAAAATACAGTTTTTGCAACGGCGGGACAACAATGACAACATTTTATATAGATTATAAATTTATCAAGTAATGAATTAAATAATTTAAGGGGTATACAGTAATAATTAACAACTTGAAATCAATGGGAAAATTTATCTGAACGCTTGCAGGAGCTTGCGTCTTTATACCCGGGCAACTGTCACGCTTCGCACTTAGGGGTTATTGTCTTCATCACTTTGACATATCCTCTCCTGAGTACCATCTACCTCAGTCTAAAAGTGTGACACAAATAAAAGCACAACATCAATGGTGCTACCGCTATTTCCTCTGGCTCGCGCTGACCTTCCAATCTTGGCGACCAACTCAGTATATACTTGCAAACTTTGCAGTTAACTCCATACCGGTCAGCCATCCATTATGAGATCCAATCTCCTTCCCTGGCCAATCAACAGCCTCAGACTTCCATCTTTGGTCATGCATTGTTCTTTAGTTTGCATCTACGTCTAACTAAGCCATTACTACTTTATATTTTGCAATTGGACTAGTCCCTACCCTGCATACACTATTACTCTCATTTGCATTTCCTTCAACGTCACTTGCTTCTGTCCCAATTTGTCATACAATTGTACGCTCAGATTCTATTGTCTCGCACTTACGCTATGACCTTGGATCTATACTATTGCTTCATTCCCTATCCCGTTCCTGTCATTAATTGACTCACCGCTTCAACTGTAGTTAGCTCATCACCAGGTTGTATCTAGTCACTTTGGATTACCTTATAAGGGCTATCCCCTTGCCTGATGATTGTCTCCTCAGTTAGTTAATTTCATACGTTCTCGCATTTTGCTACAACCTAGTTATCACATTGGACTCAGGTTGAGTTTCCTTCTTTGGAACACATTCCATTTCTCTCGCTGTTTGTTGGGTGGCATAACCAAGTTTGCAATTCGCAAGTGAGTCTTGCTATTTGCACTTGCCCTTGCACTTGGCATTCCTTTGCGCTTACGATCATCTAAGAATTTCCCTATAATACGTGGGGTGGTTGTGTGACACGCGGCTGTTGAGCCCATTGCCGCTGCGGCGCTGGGTGGCGGCCGCGGGGCTGGTTGCCCTGGCTCCTCCTCCTCCCCTTGCTTGCCATTGCAAGGAGGAGGGGGAGGGCTGGCTGGATAGAACTAGCCAGCAAGCGGTTGCAAGGGGCGACCCCTCATGGTAAGGGTGACTTGATCACCCCCCCACCAAAAGTGGTGGCTAGGCCAGTTGCATTGAGGCAACCGGCGGTGTGGGGGAATTGACCACCCCCCACCATCAAAGGGGCGCTCTCCCCCCCACCTTTACCAAGGGGGAGGAGCAATGGGCTGGAGGGGACCTGACCACCCCCCAGCCCACCAAGCATAGCAAAGCCCTGGGGGAATCAACCTCCAGGGCCTCTGGTAGGGGAATTTGACTGCCCCCTCCAGGGATATGCAAGAAAGAGGGGGGAGCAGCATGTCCGCCGGTTACACCCCCCCCATGTGTGTCTGAGACCAGACCCAGGTGTGTTCTGGGTCCCTCCTGGCCATTTGTATGGCCAGGGGCTGGTTGCCTGAGACAACCAGCCAGGATGTGAGGTAACAGGCCGGTTGTAATAGACAACCGGCAAGGGTTTTGAACATCTAAGGGGCTTTTTCAGCCCAATTGAGGTGGAAACACCAGAAATAATAGGAATAGGCTGCTTGTAAGGGTACAGGGACTGATGCCATGCAGGCTGATGTAGTCCAAACCAAGTAACAAGGCCTGTAGAGCCTGTAGAGCACTTTTGGGGCGGAAAATTTGCCTTTTGGCTTGTTGTATAATGGGATCACAAGAGGCCAATCTTTTTTACTTAAGGAGCTCTTATCCCTGCTGTTTTCATCATCCATTGATCATCCAAGTGAATTCATCACCAATATCATCCAATGTATTGCCCCATTGTGAGAGCCCATCAGCAATTATTGAAACAAGGTGTCCAGCATTTCATTTGCTTTAAATACTGCTCATTTGCCTAAGCTAATTGCTGGCCAGAATTATAACACCACAGACTGTGTGGGGCCCTGTACATGGCTCCCACACCCCTGGAGCCGTGTAAACGGCTCCCACATGACTGGAGCTGTGAATTTAACATCACCCTTGTTTTTTGGCATGGGGACCTGTGCATGCTAAACATTTTGGTGTGTGGAACTGTGCATTCAAAAAATTGGCGCGTCACTCAATAAAAAAAATATTGTATTTGTAATTAAGCCTGGAAACAAGGCAAAAATAAATTTTGAATTTTTCATTTAATCGTTTTTCCCCAATTTTTTGGACTGTTTTGGCCTGGGTTTCCGCCCATATAACCTGCCACTTTTCATGCCTCACTATCCAGAAGAAAAAATTCATCTTCCAATATGATCAATCCCACCCTTGAATCTTTGAATTTTATCCATCTTTCCATCAATAATATCAATTTTTTGATCCATTCTCCTTTAATTTTCAACAATTCCTCCAGAAACCCAATCCCCTTCCCATCAATTAATCATCCAATCAGACCTTCAATCCTCTAATCAAATGCATCCCACCCAAATCTTGGAATCTTTGAGATAAAAACCAGAGGTTAGATCTTGGGATCACTGGATGATGGAGGAGGTAGTGGAGTGGAGCAGGAGCAAGGACAGAAGAATCACCTAAGTGAGATGAGATGAAAGGTCCAAAAAGGTGATGAGTGAATTTTCAAGCAAGCAAGAAAAAGGATAAGATCAACCAACACAGGATTATTTTTTTTGATTTTTATTGGAAGAAAAGGCCACAAGGCAAGACACAGAAAGCAAAAATGGAGAAAATGAAAGTAGCCTTTGAGATGACCACCAGGGGTTAGACCTTAGGATCACCAGTTTGTTGAACAATTTGGTACACCTCAAGAAAAGGGGGAAAAAATTAAAAAAACAATTCTTAGTTTTTCATCTAAACCATCAAAAAAAAATTCTGTTTCTATGGGTAATCACCTTCTTTTGCACCTCCCAACTTCTCATAGCCCAGCGACCTAGGAAGGGCCTCCAGGCGCTCCAATTCCCAGATCCTCTGTTCAATGCCTCCTTGTTGCGCTTGGGGCCCAAAATTTTGGCCAGGTGCCTGCGTGGACAGCCATCCTCATCCCAATCCTCTCTTTTTGAGATTCAGAGTCCACTCTGCCAACAACATTCATTCCAGCAATTGATTTGGTATCCCAACCTACCTCCTTGGGCTCAATCCCACCTTGGATCTCATTGATCATCCCACTCCCGTCGTGGTTGCCATTGGAGATTTGGTTTGATGAGCAAAGGAGGGGGGGTTGATCAATTGGGCCAATCCTCCAGGATTGGCCCCCTTAAACTTGTCATCAATGCAATCCCCATCATCAACATAATCAGATCATGATCAAGCCACAATCAACTCTGGTATCATCTCTGTCTTACCATCATCCCCTTGGATCCCTCAAGCCCATCAACTTGAATTGATTCAAAGATTGATCGAACAAAAAGATTAAAGAAAATCACAAACAACCATGATCATTGAAAGCGGCCCTCCAACAGGATTCCTTCATCCTCCCCTTGTGGAAAGGGACTGCCCCCTTGTGTCACCCGTCCGCAGAAGTTGTTGACAGTTGTTGCAGCCACTTGCTAACGTGCGGACGCCTGTCAGCAACTGAGTGCGTCTGCTCATCACCCCTGCTCTTTTCCTTTTTTTTCAAATTTCCTTTTTAACTATTTACTTTTAAAAAAAATCTGCACTCATTTGTAGTATCACTTGTAAATAGTCTACAGGGCCCTTTTTGCCCATAAAAGGAGGGGCTCTCCCCTGCCTTTATTCCCCATCATCCAATCATCCATTACAATTGAATCATCCATCATCATCCAATGAATAAATCTGTGGGGCCCTTCCCCTTTCTGAGCATACTTATCCTGGGTATATCTTTTGATTGCCCCTTGATCTTTGAGCCTCCATACTCAAATCATTCAATATTTACTCTGTGACCTCTTCATTATCACCAACAAATAGCCTTTCTGGTTGAAGAAGAATTCATTGGTTTGACTTCATGAGTGTGTTGAGCAAGTCATTTGATCCCTTCCTCTGACCACTTTGGTCTTTATCATTCATTTGATTGCCCTTTCCAGAACCATTCACATTTGAGTGAAATGTTTATTTAAGATTGAAACCTGGAGTTTTAAACCTCCCTTTATTTCTTTGAAGTTAAAAATTCTGCCAAACTATTCTTGAGTCCCTTGAGAAGTGCTGGGTTATCATTGATCAAATTTGTTATTGATTTGCTTCTAGAGCTTCATAAAACAAATTTCTTTGTGCTTTACAGCCTCCCACAGTTATCTGGTACCCTTCAAGCGCTTGATTGCGGAGATTTGGACAGGATCATTAAGAACCTGGAGGTTGTTTGGGATTGAGTTGATCTTTCCCAATCTTCTGCTGAAAACCAGAGTTATTAGGTTGTGGGCCTTGTTACTTACAGCTGCCTTTTTATATTGAACCCTGAAAAAAACTTTGACTTGTTTGTTCAAGTATTTTCCTGCACCATCTTGTCTCAGATAGTGTTGTTTCCATTGCTACCAAATACTATCAAAAATCATCTCTACCATTGATTCCTTTTCCATAAGGTTCTGGTCCTTGATTCCTGTTAAACTTAAATATTTTTGTAACACTCAGGAGGGCATCCTAAAAAGCACCTTTTCCCCTCCACAGAACTGCCTCTGGCTCAGCACCATTTGGATTCTTACACTGGACAAGGGAGGAGGTAGTGGAGTGGAGGAGGAGCAAGGATGCAAGAATCACCTAATTGAGATGAGATGAAAAGGCCAGAAATATGATGAAGAAAAAGAGAGAGAGTCTGAAAGCAATACAAGAGGTGGTATTTGAGTTCTACTTTGTGAGTTGTTCCTGCATGCATATGCATCATTCCCCCTTTTTCTGCTTACTTGTCTGTTCTCCGCAGCCCCTGTGGGTCTTTATTGTCACATGCCCCATGCTTGGTTGTGGATGATCTAGTTGGTAAGGTGGAAACAGTCAATGCATTCCCAAATCTTCTTTGGAATTACTAATTTTGTGAGTGGTTTTGCAATATTCAAGTTGGTTGCAATGTATGATAGCTGGAAGTCATCATTTTGGACATGTTGGGGTAATAGATTAAGGCAGAGATCAACGTGGCAAGTCTGGTTCTGGTAGAGCTGGTTGAGAATGAGGTTGATGGCGCCTTGATTGTTGAAAAGAAGATTACAGGGTGGTAGGGGCAAGGAAAATGTTTCAAAGACCTGGGAGATGAGTTTCTTGCACCAAAGAAGACCTTCAGCCACCTTGGTGCAGGCTAAATGCTCCTCTTTTGTGGTTGATAGTGTGACTAATTCTGCTTGGCGCATCTCACACAAAGAAAACCTTTGTGGGTGACGTTCAAAACAGAGAAACTCTTCTGATCTGAAAAGGAGGCATATTCTGCATTGGCGTAACCGCTGAGGTCCATGGTGTGGAGATTTCACTGCCTAGGGTTAGGCCAAGGTCAGACAAGATGCTGAGGTAGCGCAGTAGGTGTGAGAAACTTTGCTGATGATGTAGGGTTTGATTTTTGAGAAAATGTGGGAGATGACTGTGCGCATAGGCCAGATTGGGCCTTTTCTTTTGTCCCAGGAGACCCAACAGGCCCACCACTCAATTTTAGTTAAAGTATTTGGAATGGAAGGTGGAGGGATTTGGATTGGTGAGATTGTTATAGAGGAGACATGCTTACAGTTCAAAATCCCGTGTTCTGCAAGCATGTCCCGGATTTACTGGTCTTTTTTCAGAGTAATGGTCCATAAGTTTGATTCTCTAGTGATTTGCATTCCTAGGAACCATTCACATGGTCCAAGTTCATACATTTTGAATTTTGATTGGAGTGCATCTTTTATGGGTTTGATGTTTCTCCCAGTGATGATTTGGTCATCAACATGGACAAAGATTAGGACTGGATTTGATGAATCAGTTGAGTTGAATAAGCAAGGATTGGATTGAGTGGGCTTAAATTCAATTTTTGAGAAGAAGGTAAAGATGGCCCTGTACCAACATCTGGGGCTTTTTTTAGGCCATATAGGGACTTCTTGAGCATAAGTCCTTTATTTGTTTTTAAGTTTATTTTTAAGCCCTTGGGGGGTTTGATTAAGATTTGCATTTTGGTAATCCCATTGGGAAGCCCAAATTGAACGTCCATTTGATCTAATTTGAAATTTTTGAACGCAGCTATGGTGAGTAGTAGTCAAAGAGAGGTATCCCAGCCAGTTGGGGAAAATTTTTTGTTAAGGTAAATCCCTTCAACCTGCCTATTTCCTAGAACACAGAGCAACACTTTCTCCTTCCAAACCATCCTGTCATCATCCTTCTTGCTTCAGTACACATAGATTGTTTCAAGTGCTTTCTTTCCAGCTTCCATCCAAGCCACTTCCCAGACACCATGGCGTACAATGTTGTTCAGTTCTAAGTTTTTGGCGGCAATCCAGTTGGTGGCATCCAGTTGGCTTTGGACATCTTTGTAGGAGGTTGGATCAGAGAGGGAAAGAGGTTCCTCAACAATAAGGTTTGTGCGCCTTCTGGGCGGATAGTTGAGAAAATTTTGGGGTCCAATGTTAAAGTCAATGTCTTTTGGAGCTTGCTTGTAGTGGGGTACATAGACATATCCTTTGGCTGGAGGACTGGTGGACCCCAAGTTGTTTATGGTTGTGTCTGAGCAGGAGGCAGAATTATCTTGGTGGGAACTCAAGGCTGAATCTGAGTTTAAATTGAAAGTTTCAGTTTGAGAGAAAGGAGGGAATGAAGAGGTAGGTGAAGGAAGACAGGGAATGTTGGTTTGGAAGGAATAAGAAGTTGACTGAATGGATGGAGGAAGGAACAAATTAATGGAGGAAGAAGAAGGTGGCTTGGAAGCATTGTGCAAAGATTGAGAATGAGAAGTAGTGGAGGTGGGATTGAAAGGAGGAAAACTTAGATTAGAACGACAAAAATAGACTTGGAATCAGGGGGAGAAGAAGGTATCAGAGATTGGATTTACAAATAGGGAAATAAATTGGGTTTTAAGAAAACATGATGCAAGATGTGGATTCTGTTAAGGAGAGGGTTCCACACCCACTAGGAGAAATGTCCTTCTTCATAGCCAATAAAGATAAATTCCACCCCAGACAGGAAAAAGTTTGACCAGTGGGAGTTTTTCTTTTTGAAGAGGATTACTCTGCATCCAAAGGGTTTCAAACAGTCTAGACCATCAGCTTTGCAAAACCAGATTTCATGCAGGGTTTTCATTCCTATGGTGATCTCAGGGGGATGGTTCTCAAGATAGACTGCAGTACTTATTGCTTTCCCCCACCAGACCCAAGGGAGTCCAGAGTTCATCAAAATAGCCCTTGCCTTCTCTATTGTGATTTGATTTCCTTGTTTGGCAAAGGGATTTTTTTGTAGCGTGTATGGCCCCAACTTTATATGAGCAATTCCCTTGTCTTCAAAAAGTTCTTCAAGTGCTTTGCTAATACACTCCCCTCTGTTATGAGATACCACAAATCTGATGCATTTTCCAGATTCAGTTTTGGCCAATTCAATAAATTTCTGAAACATTTTGAAGGTTTGGGAGTTTTGCTCCATGTTTAAGAAGAATTGGTATTTTGAGAAGCCATTGACAATCTTAAAGAAGTATTTGTTTCCACAAAGGGAGGATGGGGTGATTTGGCTGCGCTAGAGACTCATTTGGGATTGGTTTTAGTTTAGCAAATAGCTTTCTGGCATTCACATCAGGGGGAATTTAGTACTACAACTATTGATATCATAGAGGAATAATAAGGGTGGTTTTGAATTGCCTGCGACTCTGAGTACTATAGTAAGTCTCACAAAAATAAAATAAAAGAGATATGTTGCTGATTTTTCAGATAGAGTTGCTACTGCAGTAGTCTATATCAGACCTAGGATCAATATATTTCAAGTTTTACAAGGGGAAAGTGGTGGAACAGATGGGTGACATGGAGGATAGAAGCTGAGTAAGGAAAGAATCCTTTATGTAGTCTTATCCTTTATCTGTTTTATCATGTTTTATTGTTTACAAATCAATAATACTGTTGATGTCACAGGTGGCTTTTTTGATAAATATAAGGGTTGATCATTATTGGAAATGGTTTATATCCTTTATAAGGGTTCAATCTCTTTTATAAGTATTAAATATCTTTTAAAAGGGGTGACCACCCCAGGCTGGGTGGCTTGAGGGTTGATGATGGGCGAGATGGCCTGATAGCCTGATGATAGGATGATGCAACTTGGATTGGGCAGAGAGACCCTCCTTAAATAGAAATTTCCTGCCCCCAGGGGTGACCAAGGCTTCCCCTGAGGGTTCTCCCTGTTCTGGTAAGGCACAGTTACATAAAATTAAATGAGACATTTTTTCTGTTTGGAAAAAGCTTTTAAAGTTACATGAGGCATATCTTCTGGTTGGAAAAAGCTTGTACAGGGGTTTAATGCATGCACAGCGCTGCATAAACTCCTGTGAACTGCAGATACAATATATTCCTGTGCAGTAGTGGTAGTTGGTTTGATGCTGCTTCATTCTTCCTACATGTTTTGCTTTTCAATCACTAGTGGTTTGCTTGGTGCTACTTGCTTCTACATTCATGTATTTCTGTGTATTACTGGTGGTTTTTTTGGTGCTGCATGGTATTGAATGCCTGCCTATATTTTTGGGGTAGCCCTGTGGTAGTTGTACTGGTGGGTTGATTGTTATCACATGCTTACTACTACATAAATTTCTGTGTGGTGCTGGGGTTGTTTGGTACTGGTGGTTTGTTTAGTATCACATGCTTTTGACTACATAAATTGATGTGTGGTTCTGACGTTATTTGGTAGTGGTAGTTTTTTTGGTATCACATGCTACTGGTTGCACTGCCTCCTGTATCTGTATTTCTTTCTTCTTGCTGAGGTGACAGGATCTGACTTGTTGCACTTCCTCCTGCACCTGTAATGCTGTATTCTATCTGAGGCAACAGTAGTAGTTTATGTTCCTGGTGTTCAGGGTAAGCTGTTAATGGAATGTACTTTTGGGTCTCCAAGGTATGTCTTTATGCCTTCCACAGAGCTGTGAAATGTGGTTGGGTATGAGTTTTCCACAGTTGAAGGTTTCTTGCAATGGATCTTCTAATCCATGAGGGATAGAGGGGTAATTTGAATTAGTGACTATAGGTCATTCTTGATGTAGAATCCATTTCTGAGGTTATTTTGAGGTTTTGAGCTGTTTTCATACTATAATAGCAAGTCTGATGGCCATAGGAAAGTTTTGGTCTACAAAACCGCATAATTCCAAATGGATGACTTTCAGTTTGGTTGTGGCTCTTGTGAATTTTGTGGGGAATGGTTGAAAATGCATTTTGGCTAAGTCGCATGAATTGCACTCCACCTTCTTTAGGGGCAGGTTTGGAGGAGCTGCTTTGAGATATGGTTCACTTGGGTGACCTAATGCCTTGGGCAATTGCACCAAGTTTGGAAAGGTAGTGAGAGATCAATTGGTTCTCAGGTGGATTACCAGTAGTTTTTTGACAATGCTTCTGCTAAAGAGAACTTGGTTTTCCTGGCAGCATTTGGATCCCTGCGGCTTTGTGGTGGACCAAACCTCTCCTATAGCCATAAGACTCATGTTTGTACTATGAAAACATCTCAAACCCTCAAATAAAACTCAGAAATGGATTCTACATCCAAAATAACTTATAGTCACTCAGCCAAAGTACCACCATACCTCTCATGGATTAGAAGATACATCCAAAGAAACCTTCAACTGTGGAAAACTCATACCTAACCAGGTCTCACATCTCTGTGAACAACATAAGGATACCTTGAAAAAAGCCACAAGGAAATACCAGTGGAAGCTTAACCTCAACACCAGGACCATACACCAACCCTGTCACCTCAGCAAGAATACAGAATTACAGACACAGGAGGCAGTGCAGGATGTCAGATCTTGTCATATCATCCAAAATACAGCATAAAGATCCAGGAGGCAGTGCAACCAGCCAGATCCTTTCACCTCAGCCAGAGTACAGCAATACAGACACAGGAGGCAGTGCAGAAGGTCAGTTCTGGTCACCTGAACCAAAAAAACCACCAAATACACATACAAGAGGCTGCGCAGAAGCATACAGGAGAAATATATGCATGATAAATTCAAACCAGTATCAAGAAGAAGCAAACAAGCATTCAGAAAACACACATACAAGAAGCTCCAAAGGAGTATACAGGAGAAATATTTGCAGGAGGAAGTCAAACCAGTCTGAAGAAGAAACAAACAAACATGCAAATATACATACAGGAGGCCATGCAGAATTATACAGGAGAAATATATGCAGGAGGAAGTGGAACCAGGATTAACCAGAACAAAAAAAACCACCAATATTTCACAGCAATACATGTGGGTGGAATCAAGCAGAAATAAACAAACCACCAGTACTGCGCAGCAAAATATCTTATCTGAACTACCAAGCAATTTATGCAGGGCTGTGCATGCATGAAACCCCAGTAGAAGCTTTTTCCAACCAGCAGAAATGACTCATGTAACTGCAAAATCTTGTTCCAACCACCAGAAATGCCTCATGTAATTTAATATCACTGATCCTCACCAGAACAGGGAGAACCCTCAGGGGAAGCCTTGAGCACCCCTGGGGGAAGGATTTGTCTATTTAAGGAGGGCCTCTCTGCCCTATCCAAGTTGTATAATCATTACATCTGGCTCATGCAACCTGGCTCATACCATTAGATCACCCAGCTATTCCCATCACATATAAGGCCCTCTTGGACCAGATAAAATATTAGTATTAGTCAGTTATAAAAGGAAACAAGAAATCAGAAACAAATTTATTAACTATCTTTATCCAATTAAACCATGCAACAGGCTCTTGAATAAGGGTTCTTATGTGACCTAAATATTCAGCACCAAATTAAAGAAAAATCACACATCAATCAATAAATAACCTTTACAAAGACAGAGAGCACAAAAAAAATAGACTACCAACCTTTCCTCTACCCAGCCTCCTGTGGGTAATACCATTCATGGGTTCTCTCCTGAACCATCCCTTTGATAAACCCTTGAAAACTTTAATATTGGGATATTGGTTAACATCAAATATATCTGATCAATAAATAACCAAAAATCCAATACATCTGGTCCATTCTTTAACAAACACCACCAATAACAATAAATAATTAATGTAGGTCTGATCTGAGACCTAAATTTAGTCTCAAATAAACCAGACATTCATTTAAATAAATGATTGTACAGAGTATTATAGTATCAGAAGGGCAGGCAATTAAAAACTACTGTTAGTATATAATAATACTTCAAAGGAGTTGAAGTAATACTAAAATAACCTTCAAGGACTGCCAGAAATCTATTTGCTAAAATATCATTTATATAATCCCACAGAAGTCTCTACAGAATGGGAAAGGGAGAGAATCTAGTTTTACGTAAGACATTATGGGAATTAATGAGTGAGTTAGGGAAGGGGCCTAAAAAACTTTTTTGATTTCAAGGTCACCATTCTGTAGCTTGAGTATGGCTTGCACCCATTGAAAGACTCTGATTAAAGTTCCATTGTCAGCTTTGAGTTGATTGGTGTAATTTGAGTATGCTGAGAAGAGCTCCTTGTCTTTGAGGTAGTGTCCTGGGGCTCCACTGTCTAATATCACCGCTTTGAGTACAAAGGTAGCAGACAAGCAGTGAACCCAATGAGCTTCTGCCTTCCCTTGACCTTTTCTTTCCATAAGACCTTGATAGTAGTGAAGGACTCGTTTGGGATGTAGTTGGTGGAATTTGGCTTCCAAGTGAGATTTGAGGGGTTTATCTTTTCCTTTGAAACAGAAGGCTCACCCTTTTGGTTTGCGGTTATCATCATGGTTCTCTCAGATACTGGAGCTCGTGGGTGCCTTTACTTTTTCTGCGGTGGGTGAGGTGGTCGATTTTTCCTTCCCTCTCAGTTCAATTTCCAGGTCAGTGAGGAGACTACACAATTCAATTTTGTCAATATCTTTGAACCAAGAGTATTGAAGTGATTTGAATACATGAAAGCTTTTGGGTAGCCGTTGAAGGATGTGATAAAAACACATTGCCTCCAAGGTATGGCTGTCAACGTTTCCAGCAGATAATTCTTGCAGTAGTCAAAAGAGATCTCTAAAGTTTTTTATTGCTGAGGTAAAATTGCCAGAGGAGAAATTGATGTTGTGCATTTTTCCAATTGTGTTTGAAATTTTTTCCATTTGCTTTGTTGTGTAGTCTCAGCAGATTGCATCCCATAGATTTTTAGTTAAGTACTCATATGGATCCTTTAAAAACATAATTTTGGTGATTGAGATGCATTTTGATGAAATTGGTAACTTTCTTGAGCCTTACTGGCTCCTGTGTGTTTAGGTTTCTCAGAGCTTCTTCTTTGATTAAGTTTTGAAGGCCTTTGAAACCTAGTTGCATGATGATTGTGTTCCTCCAGCTTGGGGATTTTTTTCCCGTGAGTTTTGGAATTTTGGTTTGAAATAGCTCTTCTGCTATGTTGGGTATTGAGGTGCTTGAGGGTGAATTAATTCATTTGAGTATGATTTTGGTTGTGCTGGATGGGGCCAATGAGTGGTAGGAGGAATTTCCATTGGATTCATTGTGGGCAGATGTGGCAGTGGTTGAAGCTGATGGAGAGGAAGGTATGATGTTCTGGAGGGGATCCAGGATGATTGGTATACATGGTTTAGGTTGAAGTTGAGAGCAAGATGAATTTTATGTTTTCTGGGCTCATAAAATGTTGGAATATTTGAGATAACCACCGGAGGTTATATCTTGGGATGACCAGACAAGGGAGCAGGTAGTAGAGCAGAGGAGCAGAGAGGAAAAAAAATCACCTTTCAGATAACCACTGGAGGTAAGATCTTGGGATCACAGGAGAAGGGAGGAGGATCAAGGACTAGAGAATCACCTAAGTGGGATGAAATGTAAGGGCCAGAAAGATGATGATCAAATTTCTGAGCTAGAAAGAAAAAGGATAAGATAAAGCAACAAAAGTTTTTTATTGTGAGCTTTCTTTTGGAAGAAAAGGAAAAAAGGCAAGAAAAGGAAAACAATGATGTAGAAAATGAAAGTAACCTTTGAGATAACCACTGGAGTTTAGATCTTGGGATCACCTGACAAGGGAGGAGGTAGTGGAGTGGAGGAGGAGCAAAAACACAAGTATCACCTAAGTGAGATGAGATGAAAGGGCCAGAAAGATGATGAAGAAAAAGAGGGAGATTCTGAAGGAGATAAAAAAGGTGTTATTTAAGTTCATATTTAAAATTTTTCCTGCATGCATATGCATTATTCCCCCTTTTTCAACTTCCTTGTTTGGTCTCTGCAGCCCCTGTGGGTCTGTATTTTCACACCAAACTGGAAACAAAAATGATGTCCCATACACTAACAAAGAACTCCCTGAAAACAAAGATTGGATGAAGGCGGGTTCAATCTATCATATAAGAAGACAAATATTTATCACTGATATGGTACTTATAAATATTTCAGGCTCAATGGCAGAGTTCTGGCAAAATTTCTTTGGGAAGAAATTTCCATTTGAGTATTTCCCATGCAATTTTTTTTTATATTTTTAGTCAAATTACATTCAAAAAATAATATTGATTGAATTTTTTATTCATGTTTTTGCTATTTTTTCTGGAGAAAGACTGAAAAAAAAAACAAGGAAGGAAATTTGGGAGAAAGTAAAACCATCAAAAGGATGAAAGCTTGTGTTCTGAATCAACCCAAAAAAAGCCAATCTCAGTAAATTCAAATTTGCATTTTCTGGGAACTTATAAAATTTTAATTGTGCAAAATATTGTTTGTGATTTCAAATGTTTGGTCAGCATTTAAAACACAAATTGAATTGCTAGTAAATATACCCAAATGTAGGACCTACCTATAATATCAAACAATTTCTCACAAAAACTTGGACAACTATTTAGTTTGGGTATTAAAAATTATTCCCCAGGACACTTCTTAATCTGTTTTCACCCTTATACAAAGCAATAGAAAGGATGGTCAAATAAATATGGGAATGATAAGTTGATTGCAGAAAAAAATATGAATTTAAAATCAAAATAATCCAAAATAACACAAAAGAGTCTAATTCAGCCCTCATGTAAAATTAAAAATCAGATTCTGAAGATGAATCAGATACTTTTGATCAATATATTCATGTGCTATGAAAAATACATGATCAATGTCAAGTATGGTTTGTTCTATATAGGTTTTACTCATCCTTCTGCTTCAAAAGAATATCTCCTCTTGAAAGCTGGAAATTCCCACATTTGTTCTGATGCTCTGTTGATTATGCTCCTGGTTAGAATTTGATCAATCCAAAACCAATTTATCTATCTCAGAAGTTGGATTAACAAGTTTAATCAGAAAGCTTGTGGTTCATTTAATTCCCCACCAAGAAAGTTGAAATATCTCACTTTAAAAAATAAAAATCTACAATTAGGTGAATATCAGACCAAACCCAAATTCCTTGGTTTGTTTATATGTCAGTTGCTTGTAAACCATAAAAACACACAAATTAAAAATCACCTCCATGATCTTCTTTAGAAACTATTGATAATAATGGAATTTTGGATTTTTTTGAGTGGATAGGATTCCAGGGTAATTCAGACGAGATAATGATATTTTTAGAAGCATATTATATTGATTGGTATAAACCTTTAAAATCAAAAAAATCTCAAATACTGATCTAAAATCAATATTATTGACTGCGGCAATGATTGGTTGCGTTTGAGATAGTGTGCATTGTCATGAAAATAATTTTTGCAATAGTTCTACTTGATATCTCTAATTTTTCATATTACTTGATTAGTCTTGTCATCCTTTTTTTTGGGGGGGCAATGTCAAATTCAAAACTCCAGGGTCTTGAATGGGTTTGAATTTCTGTTCACAACCCATATGCATTGTGAATGGCGTACCACGACTAAGAAAGGAGCAATCAAGACTGCTCACAACTTGCACATCCGTCGGGGGGTTGCAACTCCAAAAGGGTTGCAAATACCCAATTAAAACTCAAAGAGGGTTGCAATTGGGGGTTTGTGACCCCCCCACATGTTGCACCTGTTTTCCTGGCCCATTTCAAAATAACCCAAATGGGAAATTTGAGGGGGAATTGGGGCACCTAGGAACCCCCAGCCCCATATTTGAGTGCCATGAACTCAAATTTTGGGATTTTGCATACAATTTGGGACTATTATTGGACCACAAAAGGAACTTTGGAACAGAAAGACTTTTGAAAAACTATACACAAAACTTGGTTGTCAGATACACACACCATACACACCACTAGTTTGTTGGATAATTTTATTTTTCTCAACCCAAAAGTGAGTACACTTTGGAATTGTTAAAAACAGTTTGATTAACTAATGAATTCACTTGATTTTTATGGGGATTACAGGAACAGTTGCAAGCCCAGGCCCCCCTGGGTTAAACATGGCTGTGTTGACAGACCTAATTATAAGTGTTTTTGAAAAATCTTTGGTGGAATTTAGGGATTTGGGTGGGTAGTTGCAAAATAAAACATTGGAAGCCACAATCACATACTCATCTGGGGTTACAATTGAGGAAAATGACATTTCTTCACAACTTGAATTGACTAAATTTGGAGGGTCAAATTTCATATGCCATTTGACTGACAAGGATTTTGCTTGATCAATAATTTTGTAAGAATGTGGGGTTTAACTATTTAACTAAGAGGTTCCAGAACCCCTTGAACCTACTCCTGTGAAAGATTTTCCTAGCAGGAAAGAACCCATGATTCATTGTCAAAAATGGGCAGCCATCCATGGCTACATATTCACAAGAGTCAAGTTGGAAAAGGAAAAATATTTTGATCTAGCATGCATCAGATTTGATGTATATGAAGGGCCATGCCTCACAAAACGGCAAAATAAAACTAGAACAAGGAAGTTTGGGTGTCAATTCATGATCCATGCAAGTTGCAAAGTAGCAGATCCCACTTGGAATCTCTCAATTCAAAATGAGAAACACAATCATCAACCATCTAAAAACCCCCCAGTGCATCCTCAACTGAGGAGAATCCCCAGTGAAGCCTTGGATCAACTGAAGCAAGCCATGAGAGATGGGCTCAATAAAATTTGAAATAACAAGGAAATTGAGCAATATTGATGGTGGGGAATAAATTGAAAATAGAACAATCTATAACACCAAGCACAAGTTAAAGCCAAAGGAACTGAATGGGAAAGGTTTTATGGATTTTCTATTTGAAATTCTACAAGAAGCTCTGTGATTTTTAAGGTCAAAGCTTGGTGGAGAGGGTGAATTAGAGGCATTCTTCTTTTCTCATCCTGAGTCCGTAAAACTTTGTAAAAAATTACCTCATATTTTTTTTTTTGGATTTTACTTATAAAAAAAAAGGTACAACATCCCTCTATTGCATATTGTAAAAATTTCAGCCAAAAGGAAAGATTTTACAAGGCTTTTGGTTTTAACACAAAATACATGTTTGTTTTCAACATTTTGTTCTTGAATTCACTAAAGCAGTTGGCTTGTGATCACAAGAGGCCTCCCAAAGTCTTTTTTATGGACCCTAAAAAAGCTCTGATTTGTGCTCTTGAACATAATTTCCCCAATTAATCCAGAAAGTTGTGCTCCAAGTACTTGTATAAAAATATTCAAGAAAATAGTAATGTTTGATTCAGTAATGAAGATGAAGGATGCAAAGGTTTTACAACTTTGTGGGAAAAATATGGGGCCTTCAAAGCCAAGGGGGAGACAAAATGCAATGATTCAGAACTCAGATTATGCCAATTTATTGCTTCTTCTATTCATCTCTGCTGGGAATTCTGACATTAGAACTTATACACACTGTTTCTTGATTTAAAAAAATCTATTATTTTTATAACAAAAGAAATTTTTGTTTTCTACAGTTGGGTCCTGAATTCAACAAAGGATTTGGCTTATGATCCCAAGAGGCTTACCCAATTATCTTTGAAGGAATTTTCAAAAGCTCTGATTTGTGCTTTTAAACATAGTTTCCCTGAGTCATCCAGTGGGTTATGCTTCTGGTACTTGTCTCAAAATATTCAAGCAAATTGTAGAATTTGCTTCAGTTATGACAATGAAGGATGGCAAAGTTTCATGACTCTGTGGGAAAAGTATGGGGCCTCTAAAACAAAGGGGGAAGCAGAAATCAATGATTTGGAACTCAGATTAGGCCCATTTATTGCTTATTCTGTTCATGTGCTCTGGGAATGTTTATTTTGAAACTTGTATACAATGCTCCTTCAAAGATTGTGAGGATGTCCTCGAGGATATTGAAAAGAATATTTTCCCTATCAAAAATATTCTTTTAATAGTGTGGGCTTGTGTCAACCCAGACTTTGGAAAAAAAAAATCTTGAGTATAAGGGCCTCATGCTACTTTCAAAATATTACTTGCGGGACTTTGGGGAAAATTTTGGATGTGTGAAAGAACCTCAAAGAAAACATTTAAATCTAAATAAAATCAGTTCATGCATTTCTTAAAAAATCTTGAATAAAGTTAGGAACCATTCTTCCAAAAGAACTTTTACCACTGGGTTACAAATTTTCAATTGAGGAAATTAAACTCATAGGAGAACAATTTGATAACTTAAAGTGTAGCCATGATGGCAAGGTGTGCTCAAATTCATATCAAAAAATAATGGGCTTACAGTGTTCCCACATCTTAGCAGAGATAAAAGAATCAAGAGGATCTGTTGTGCCTGATGATGTTGATCCTCAGTTGAGTTTAGACTATTATGCTTCCAGTGAAGCAATTAGGTTTTTAGTGTTTTTTTGAAGGGTACAAATTATAGCATTGAAAGATTAATTATTGTTTTTATTTTTGAAAGATTGACACAGATCCATTGCTTGACAAATCCCAATTGTTTAAGAAGTTGAATTCCATTTGTATGGAAAAACCTCAACAATTTAGATTGGAGATAATAAAGTAATTGATTTTACAGCTACTTAGATTGCCAAGCCAAGCCTTGAGGAAAGGGTATTATTCTCCAGTGGCAGTTGATCCAAATTGAAAGCAACTCATTGTGAAATTTCATGATTTTAACAAATTTAAAGGGAATTTGAGAGGGAAAAATGGACTAGAAGGGAATCAAAAAGATCAAAGATAGTAAGTCTTTTATTTTGAAGTGTTCATTTTTATGGTTTAATGAACTATTGGGAAATGATGATTATATTAGAAGTCCTTAGGGTCAGAATCTGAATTTCATAATTGAGAGGAATAGTCTGAAAGCAAATTAAGCTCCCTCAATTTTTAATTTTATTGCTCAGAAGAGGAAGAAGAAGAAAAGGAGAAATCAACAAGAAATATATTGGTGAGTGTTCATTGCATTAATTTGATCAAAACCAACAATGAATACTAAGTTGGGTTTGATCTTAGCAACCAAAAAAGAAATACCTCAATTGAATAACTGAGAACTTGCAGAATTTTTTGTTGGAGGTTTGGGATTCAGTTGGTGATGAGAATTATGGATTTAGATACAATGAAAAATCAATAGGTTACAATTAAAATGGTTGGTTTAAAGTTCAAAATGAAATGATTGAAACATTTTGGAAAAATAAAAAATGCTATTCTTAGATACTTGGAGGGAGTAAAGAAGTCGAAAAGATAGAAAAAACAATTAATTTTGATGAATTGAATGAAAACATTCCCTCTTTGAAATGGCTTGCAAAGCTCAATATAGGCCAATTAACAGCTGAGACTCTTGCAAGACCAATATTTTTACTTTTTTTGGATTCATATTTTACTTAAACTCCTATGAAAATGGGTGTAAAGAACAATAAGATGCTATCTTCATTTGCTTTGTCAACAATAATCACTAGGTTCATCTTTTACTTGAGGGAGCAATGATTCCAATCCCGCCCATTGATTCCAAACCTGCTTCCTTTACTTTTACAAAGACTTTGGGTTGGGTTGATGATCTAAAATATAAAATTAATTTTTATTCTAATTTCTAAAAATTATTTTAATTTAATCATTTGGGTTTGGTTTCTGATGCTGATCTTGTAATTCTATTAATATAAATTATTATCACATTTTGAACATCATTATGTTGAGTGCTTTGAGTTTACATAATTATGTTGAGTGGTCTTAATGAGATTTTATTGGTAAATAAGCTCAACTTGTGTTGGGATCATCCCATTATAAGGAGTATTTTTACATATTTTGATGGGATCAGCTTCACACAAGTTGAACTGGTTTTTTTTTGTGTTTTTTCCTTTAGGGCCGGTCCATTAAGGTGGAATTGATAGAAGTTGTTTTTGGTGTTTTTAATTTAGGGCAAGCTCATTGAGTTTGGCTTGATACAAGTCCAACTCATTGGATCAGCTTGAAACAAGTTTAACTTTTATTTATTGGAATTTTTACTTCAGGGCTGGTCCATAGAATCCCTCATTTTTTATTTGATTTTTGGTGTTTTTAATTTAGGCCTGGTCCTCAGACTTTTGAATTGTTTATTTACATGGGCTGTGCATTTATGGCCCTGGAGTGGTAAAATTTTTATAATTTCCTTTTATTTTTATTTTTTCCATTCTTTCCATTTTTTCCATTTTTTCCATTTTTTTCATTTTTTGGAGTTTTTGTTTTGTTTGTTTGATTTATTATTCATTTTATTTTTAATTTCTTTTATTCTCTTCTATGCTTTCTTTCTTTCTTTTTATTCTCTTTTATTTCCTCACCAAAAATCGGTAGTAAATGGCCACTTGTTGGAATTCTACTGATTCTACTCACACTTAAGTCCTTCAAAACCTTAAAAACAATCACGCTCCTTATATTCTAATTATTCAATCATTGTTATAACTTCATAAAAGTAGTAGTATTATGGTATATATCTCCTCTTGCTGCTCTATTCAGTTGTTATTCATGGTTGATTATTTCAAGGTTAAGTTATGAACATGTCTGGAAGAATGCTAGTTTGAGTAGCATGTCATATAATTCTGATCAAACTCTTGTAGTCTAAGAACCCTGATACACTATTTCTTATATTATTTTCATGACTCTAAGAACCTCCTTCCTTATCATCTTCCCTCTTAATCTGATGTCTGATTTCTGTGTCAGATCAGCTTGAATTAACGCCTCAGCTGTCTGTGATATCCCTTGTCTTTTGTCCTTGATAGTGTCACTGATATTGTGGTTTCTCTCTGGCTGAGTTCTCATTCATTACTTATTATTCATTATGTTTTTTCTTTCACCACATTTTGATCATGTTGACTATGGCCTGTATTTACTATTTAAATCCTGCCAACGTCAACTGAAATAAAATCATCAGTTCTTCCTCACTTGAACCAGGAAAGTGTCCCCTTGACTCTCCTCTGATCTGCTCCCCTTGGCGAAATAAGATCTCCTCATCCTCTCATCAAATTCAACTGGAGCATTCTGCTTAATTTATAACACAGCTCATGACCCAACTTGGGGTTGTGGGTAATGCAAGACTCCAAATGGTGCTGAGCAACAGGCAGTTCTGTGGAGGGAAAAAGGTGCTGTTTAGGCTTCTCTCCTGAGTGTTAAAAAGATATTTGAATTTAAAAGGAATAAAGATCCTGAAACTTGTAAATAAGGAATCAATGTAAAGGATGAATTTTGATATTAGTTGGCAGTGATGGCACAACACTATCTGAGGCAAGATGGTGCAGGAAATGACTTGAACAAACTAAGTTAAAGTTTTTTCAGATTTCAATAGAACAAATCCAAAAAGACTTGAAAAAACTAAGTCAGAGCTTTTTCAGATTTCAAGAGAACAAATAAGTTTTAATTAACAAAATCCACAAGGGACTCAAGAATAGCATAGCAGAATTCAACTTTAAAGAAATAAAGGGAGGTTTAACAATTCAGGTTTCAAGCTTAAAGAAACCTGTAAGTCAAACGTGACTGGTTCCAGAAAGACAATCAAATGAATGATCAAGACCAAAGTTCTCAAAGGAAGGGATCAAAGGAGTGGTTCAACACACTCAAGAATTCAAACAAATGAATTCTTCTTCAACAAGAAAGGCTATTGGTTGGTTATAATGAATAAGGCCACAGAGAGACGGATCAAATATTTGAGTACGGAGGCTCAAGGATCAGGGGGCAATCATAGATATACCCAGCTTTAAAGATGTAGAATGAATTCACAAAATGATGGTTCAGATTTTATTGACTCAGATGAAAATGACAATACCCAATAGATGGATGATAAGATAGCTGATGATATGAAAAAGGCTGCAGAGCCCCTCATTTTATGGCAAAGAGGTCCTGTAGGCTACTTGCAAAGGATACACATATGAGAGCAGATTTTTTTTTTGAATCCAAAAATTAAAGATGGATGCAGGAAAACAGTAATGAAAACAACAAACAATAACAAAAAAATGATTGGTTGATGTGAAAATAAGGAAAGGGAGGAGACAAGCCTGCATCAAAAATTACAGAAGGCAGCAGATGGACATCTGCAGCTTTGCAGATGAGATTTGATGAGCTGGGAAGCAGCCAAGACAATGGTGAGGATGGCGGAATGATTGGTGGAAGATCAAGGAGGTTGATGAGGATGGCCAAGGCGCAAGAATCAGAGGTGAGAGTTGAGAGCAGATGGATGGTGACAGGGGACGGCGCCAAAAACCGCTTTCTGGTCCATCAGGTGATCAAACTCAGGGTAGTAATCAGTTGAAGGCAGTTGGAAACCTTTGTCAGCCAGAAGGATGAAAGGAGGAACCTTGGTGTATGGCCTTGCATGGATTGATGCAAGATTGCGCTCAGAAAGGCAAGTGGGGAATTGGAAGAGGGCAGGTAGGAAGCTCAGTTGATCACAAGCTTCAATTGGACAAGGATCCTTGTCCTGTTTTTTTTATATAGGCCAAGTAATGTAATGACAAGCCAGATGGGTGGTGAGGTAGAGACAGGATTGAAAGGCAAAGACACTGAAGAGACACTTGAAGGAGTTCATAATCTGACCAATAAATGGACCCCACCAACCAAATCTGAGGTCTAAGGGGAAAAGAATTGAGATTGAGAGTGACTTGAGGGTGCAGGTAATCAAACGGGTGGAATTGTTAATTGGGGGTAGAAAAGTCTAGGAAGACAACAGGAAATCTGGGGGATGGATGAAGAATGATGGGTCAAGGAGGGAAAGAATGATATGGATTTTCTGGAAAAGAGGATTGGAATATTGATTGGTTGGATTGAGCATGAACGCTTGCACACACTCCTTGACAAAAAATGGTCAGAGGGCTGTCAAGCGTGAGAAAGGGGGATTTTAACACAGAGCCTGGGGATTGGAGCATCCTGGAGCAACATTCCTAGAAGGCTGCAGAGGGGAGGGGGAGGAGCAAAAGAGGAAAAGTACCCATAGCAACAATTTTTTTTTTGAATAAGAATAAGACTAACAAAAAAAAAATTTAAATTTTGCCCTTTTCTTGAGGGGAAATGTTAAATTCTAGATCATTGAGCCGTGCACATGGTTGAAAAGGGGCCATTTGTCACCCAACAAAGTTCAATCCAAGCTGTGTACAACCCCGCATGGCTCAAAGAGTGGCACAGCCAACCCAGCCTGGTCTGCCGGCATTAAATTCAAGCTGTGTACAACTCCACATGGCTTGAATGTATTCTTGTGGCATCCCACACGCCACCAAACCACAGTGATTCAAAAAAAAAAACAAAAAAAATGGAACAAAACGGCCCTAACATAACCCATGAATCAAATAAACCTTCCAAAAAACAGGAATCAACCAAAAAATAAAATAAATGAAAAATTTTGATGTCTTTGTTAAAAAAAATAAGTAAATAAATCAAAACCAAAAAAAACTGGGACTATCCAACAGACTATCACTAAAGTAAAAAGACTGAAAAAAACACAAGTAACTGAACTAAACCTAAACTAAAAACACCAAAAAAAAGACAAGTAACTTGACAAGCCCTAAAGTAAAAACACCAAAAAAAATACAAGTAACTTGACAAGCACTAAAGTAGGTTCAACTTGACTAGCCCTGAAGTAAAAGGGCCCAAAAATTAAAGAAGTATTTGAACAGCCCTAAGGTAAAAGTGCCAAAAAAATACAAGTCTTTTGACCAGCGCTAAAGTAAAAACACCAAAAAAAACAAGTTCAACTTGTGTTAAGCTGATCCCATCCCAAGCTTCACATAAGTAAAGCTTGTGATGGAATCAGCCCAACACAAGTTGAACTGAATAAACATGAAACTCACATTCAAAAAATCAATACAATGATGTTCACTCAAAAGACTCAACATAATGATGTTCAAAATGTGATAACCCTTTATATTAATAAAACTTGTTAGCTGCATTAGAATTAAAATTTATATGAAACCCAATGATGAAATGAATTCAAATTCTATAATATCTATGATCTAGAATACATTTGCAGTTTATCTTTGAGATGATCAACCCAACCAGAGGGTTTTTGAGGAATCCAGGAATGTGCTTTTGCTACAATGGGAAAAATTGGAATCATTTCTCACTCAAGTGCTAATACAAAAAAGTGGTGATTGTTGAAAAAGGAAATGAAAATTGTATCTGATCAATCAGTAACATCATTTTTTTATTCAAGCATAAGTATCACCTAACTCCAATGAAATGAAACATATAGGTCTGCAATATGTATCTGCTATGATGTCAGCTTGCTGCTATTTACAGAGCAACCTTTCAAAGTAACAGAAGAAATATGACAAAAAAAATGAAATAAGAAAAGCAAAATTTACTGAAGAAGAAGTGAGAAATCCACAAATATTATTGCAGAAATGGATTCCTCACCCAAAATTAGGTAGGGTCACTCACTGACCCATTCCTGGAAATTCAACTCCTTCTATTTTTAAATATTTAAATAAAAAAAGGGACCAAAAGCCACAGCACCAATATGACACTTTCTAGCCATTTCAATCTTTCACATGTATTGTCACATATAGGTTTTACAAATAAATTTCACTCAGGATTGGAGTGTTGTGTATATTTTAGGAGTTACACATGGAAATGTGTTGTGTCACAATTCCCGCGCGCAGCCCTGCATCCTTACACAACACTACGTACCCATAGCTACACATTCCCACGTACAGAGGTCACGCGCGCAGCTAATTTTTCCATGCACGCAGCGGATCCTACCCCGGGGGCATCTGAATTGACTGATCCCCACGCCTGGATCATTTGTGACAAACCTGAAAACCAGGTACTGCTCAAGGTAGCTACAACCTAGTCAGGCTTAGATGGCATATATAATAACATTTGATGATGTTATCATTTACTCTGATAATTGGGATACTCACATGGAGAAAGTAAGGCTAGTCCTCAAAACAATCTCTGCTGTGGGATTAAAGGTATCAATGAAAAATTGCAACTTTGGCTATGGAGAACTCAAAGCCTCAGGACACATTGTCTCTGGAATAACTTTAGCTGCTGGCCAAAGCAAGATTTCAGCCGTGATGAACAGGCCAATGCCTCAGAATAAAACTGAACTTGTATCTTTTATTTGCTTCTGCAGCCAATATAGGAAGTACTTACTAAAGTTTGCTGTTCTAACCAAGTGTCTGTATCAAATCTGCAACAACGCCACATTGTTTGAAATGACTCATGATGGAGTCAAGAACTATGAGGAACTCAAGATTGTGAAAATGAAGAGAGCTTAAGCTCTGATGAAGTAAAAGTTAAATGAGAAAAGAATGAAAGGAGCTTATAACATCAAGCGTCATGGACCTGAGAACAGGAGGAAAAGGAAACTCCATTTGATGTAATTGGCTGAACAGATGATTAATTCTACTTGAGATCACCATGGTTTATATAGACGAAATACATGATTGGCTAAGAAGTGGTTGAGTACAAAATGAATAAGGCAAAATTAACATGAGCAGTTTAAGTGACATGGTAAGTGAAATGTTATGCTTGGACAGTCTCAAAATCACTACTAAAAACACAGCCTAGTTATATTTTAAACATTATTTTAATACTTCAATGACAACAATAATATAAATCAAATCAATCCAATCAATGATACTCCAAACTCCAGTGAAAGTCACATATATATAAACTCAAATTCTAACAAAGATGGCTATGACCTCAGCTCCAGTACTGATTCAGCCAGACTATTATAAACCTTTCAAGAAATATATAGATGCCAGCATGGAAGGGCTAGGAGCTGCTTTACACCAAGAAGTCATAGAGGACAAAAAACCAGTGGAAAAACCTATACTCTTCATATCCAGACAAGTTAAAGACACTGATAAAAAGTATGGTGCAAGTCAAATGGAATGTCTTGCCTTAGTATGGGCTCTGCAGAAACTCCATTACTACTTAGAAGGCACCAAGTTCACTGTGATTACTGACTGCAATGCTGTCAGGAAAATGATGAACATGAAGACCCCTAGTAGACACATGTTAAGGTGGCAGATAGCAATACAACAGTACAGAGGTCAGATGACCATATTTCACCAGGCTGGTCCTAAACATCAGAATGCTGATAGCTTGAGTAGGAATGCTTTGCCCAATGATCCAAGTAACCCTGCTTATTACCTGGAATGTTCAACTTATGGGATGGTCTAGTATACTACAGGCACCAGCATTTGAGTTTCATAGTCTTAACTAAGATAGACCATATCAAACATACCCTTGCTGAGTGCCATGATAACTGCTCTTCTGGCCACTTATCTACTGATAGGACCTTAGACAAGGTCAAAAAAACTGCTTAGGGGATCAATTGGAGAGATTAAACTATCCAATATGTTAACAGTTGTGAAACTTGTCTGAAGTCTAATAGGACCACTGGGAAAACTTTTGATCTACTACAGGAGATTTCTGAACCCAAGAAAAGATGGGAAATCATCAATATGGATTTTGTAACTTGCTTACCCCCAGGAGGTGCTTATTCCTACAACTCAGTCCTAGTTATAGTAGATAGGTTCTCAAAGAAAGCAAAGTTTCTAACTAATCACAAGGAAGACAATGCTATGGAATTTTTCTTGTTATTCTGGAATAGAATCATTGCTGATGTTGGAGTACCCAAGATTATTATCAGTGATAGAGAGCCCAAATTTACCTCTGAGTTTGGGAGAAATATTCATGACAGGCTAGGAACTACCTTAGCTTTCTCTACAGCTTATCACCCTCAGACAGATGGTTTAGCTGAAAGAATGATTCAGATTCTAAAAGATATGCTCAGAAGGTTCTGTTGCTTTGGCCTAGAATATAAGAATTCTGATGGTTATTTCCATGAATGGGTTAGTCATTCACCCGCATTGGAGATGGCTTACAACAGTAGCAAGCACTCAACTACTAAAGAAGCACCCTATATACTTGAAAGAGGATGTATCCCTAAATTGCCAAAGGATAACATTAAACAGCAGCTAAAAAATATCCATCCTACATCAATTGATTTCAAGAACATAATATATTAAGCCAATAAATATGCTTTTTAGTTTATTCAGGATTCTGTGGAGTATAACCAACAGAGGTGGGATAAAAAACATAAAGAACCTGATTTCAAAAAAGTCTTAGTTTCTACCACTAACTTTACTAACCTAGCTTGTAACAGGAAGCTCAGACCAGCTTTTGTAGGAACTTTCAATATCAAGAAGCTTCATGGTAAAAATGCTTTAGAAGTAATCTTGAGTGATGAACTCTCTAGGAAACACCCACTCTTCCCAGTAAGTCTCATCAAACACTACCACCAAAACAATGGAGAATATACTCCTCCACCAGAAATACCTTTTGCAGAAGAATCTGGAAAAGACAGAGGAAATTTTAGCAAGATCCTTAAGGATAAGAAAGACAGGATCAATGCAAAAGATGTTAGACTCTACCTAGTTAGATAAAAGTGAGATTCAGCTGATAAAGATGAGTGGTTGCCTGAACACAATATACCAGATGGACCCATAAAATTGAGAAATTAGAGAGCTAGCAGAAGGAATTATACCCAGGAATTGTTTTTCAGATATAGACATATCTGTTGTCATTTCCGTTTCTTCTCTTCCTCATTGTGTATTTTATCTTGTGTTTTTTTTCTTTTTTTTCTTTTCCTCTCTTTCTTTTTCTTTTGCTGTCATAAACTATTTGTCATGTTTTCATTTTCAAATTCACTTAAGATTACCACACTACCTTTCCTCACCCTACTCCCTGTGTGGAACTTTCAAATAAGGAGAATCAGCCCAGATGGCTCTTTGTCCAACATCTGATATTCTCTTAAAATACCATTCCTCATCCCAGCTCCTTTGATGACATCAATTCCGCTTCCCATTCTTGATCATCGTCCCAAATTAGCTCTCTTACTCTCTCTCGACTTCCTGATTGCTCAATTCTCCATACATTTGCCTCTATCATCTGCTCATCCATTATTCATTCCATCCTTCTCAACCATTCCCATCCATTATTCATCATCCCTATCCTTCTCAACCATTCCTTGCTCCGCCCAAATCAAAATCTGCACAACATCAACTTCACCAAATCAAACAAAAACCTTACATCATCTAGGTTGATTAGATGTGAGATATCTGACAATTATCACTATCCTCTATCAATTTCCTCCTTCTTATCTTTTGCTTCTTTTTCAATACAGATCCACTTTCCTTTTATTTCTTTTTCATTATTTTCCTTGTCCTTTTCCATCACAGCCATTCTTGACACTAGAGAAAGTGCCTTGGGTAAGAATACCATCAATTGTATTTCATTCTGCTATTACAATCCTTCATCAAGTTGTTTACTCAAGGTTATTTGCTAGTTCATTTTTCTTTGCAGATTATAAAATATAGAAATTTATCCTCAAATTATCACGGTTAAAAAGCCAAAGCTTTCGCAACGGAAGACTTTTGACCATCAAAGACCAATGGATCCCTTGAAATCTCTACTCAAGACTCTGATGGACTCCATTCCCAATCTCAATGATTCCAACTTCTCCCTATGGTGATCTAAAATCATTACCATTCTCTCGCTGAAAGGAATTGCTCACTGGCTTAACTCCTCTGAACCCAATAAATGTCCTCCGGAGGTCAATCTTGAGATAGTCGGATATATTCTTGCCAAGTTGGATAATTGCACCTACATTAATTGTGTCAAGGACCATCTTCTAACTAATGGAATTGAACTATGGAAGTCAATAAACAAATAATATGCCTCGTCTCAAACTTCCAACCGTTCTAGAGTTTTCTTTAATCTTCTCAATCTTCAGTTTGACCCCAAGAGGGTTGAAAAGTTCATTACCAATGCTTGATTTTGTCTACTCCAAATTGCCGAGATTGGAATACAAATGGACAATGATATAGCCGCATATTTACTGCTCTAAAAATTTACACCATCACTCAAACACCTCAAGACAACAATTACTCATTCTCTTGGGGAGAGAAAAATTGATGCTGATCTTGTCTTGAGACACCTCAACCAAGTCAAGAACAAAGTCATGGCCGGATCCTGCGCTTCAGCTCTAGTGACAAAGAACCAGGCCATCAAATGCCAATCAACCTGGCATAATCCTACGGCCAATCACGAGAAAAGCAAATGCTGGTGGCTTTATCCTCACCTTCCACCCAGCTATAGCAATCATCAAAGTGGTACGGATCCAAAAACTCCATCCAATGCTTCTTCATACCCCCCAAAATTGTCTTCAGCTCATCTCGCCTTCATCTTCGCCATGATCTCGTCACCCCTTTTGAGTCCTAACCAAGTACTACTTGACTCTGGTGCCTCAAACAGTATGTTCAATAATCCAAATTTCTTTTCTCATCTTCATCCTGATGGAACCAAAGTGCAAACGGGCAATCCCAATGCACCAATCTCCTCACTTGGAAAAGGGACGGCCATCATGACAACTACTTCTGCTACCATCCATCTTCAAGACCTATGTCCCCGATCTCGCCATAAATCTTGTGTCACTCGGCCAAATTATTCAAAATGGATGCTCCCCGACTCTTTTGTCGACCAATCAGTTTGCTATTACCTTCAACAACACGCAAATGATTTCTGGCGTTATTGGGGACAATCTTTTCTTTATCAACAAAGGATTTAATCTTCCGGCTCTTTCCTATTCATTTATCTCATTATCCACCATTCATAAACAATTTTGTCATCCTCATCACGAAAAGACTCATCTTCTTTCCAAGGAATTCCCCAATCTCAAATACAATCATCTTGACTGTGTCTCCTGCGCAAAAGGTAAAATCCACCAACAATCATTTCAAAAACATCTGCCTCCAAGTCAAGAATCCTTTGAACAAATTCATGCCGATGTCTGTGGACCTATCAATCCACCGTCACTCTCTGGATTTTTCTACTTCCTGTTAATTGCAAACAACTGGTCAAAATTCAAGACATGCATACCGATCAGACTCAAATCCGACATACCTGACGAAGTAATCAAGTTCATTAAGCTTCATGCCAACCAAAAAGGACGTATGTTAAAGAATTTTGACTCCAACAACGGCGGCGAGTTTGTCAATTACTTCCTTTCAAATTTCTTCTTGGAAAATGGCATCAAACATTCCACCTCTGAACCATACACTCCCCAACACAATCTGGTGGCCAAAAGGGGAAACCAAACCATTCTCAAAGCTGCACAAATGACTATGATCAATATGAACATCCGCAAATTCCTGTGGGATGAAATCTTGGTCAGCTCTTGTCTGATTCTCAATCTTTTCCCATCCTTCAAGTCCAAAGTCTCAGCACACAAACTCTGGACCGGAACTCCTCCCAAACTTCATCTCATCCGCATTCTTGGCTCCAAAGCCATATTTCTCAATCAAGCGCACTCCATCGGCAAGTTGGACAAAAAAGGCTTAGAGGGAATTTTGACTGGATTTGACTTAGAGCTCAATTTGTATCAAATCTACTGTCCATCCTCAAAATACATTGTTTGTTCCAAACACGTTAAAATCTTTAAAAATCTATTTCTTTCATCTTCTCTTCCAAATGAATACTCTAATACCAACTCCCTCTTTGATCCTTTTCTTACTGATGATTCTCTCCTCATTGATACTATAAATTCCCACTCATCTTCAACCGCTTCCTCCAATTCCAATGATAACCCTCTTTTTTCACCCAATGAATCCGTTCTCCTCCAAAACTTCCCTCAGAACAATCCTAACCCCAGTAATCAAACTTCTCCTCCCTCCGAGTCGATCTCTGAATCATTGAGATCCAATTCAGAGGAAGACAACATTGTCACTAAGGAAATTCTTCCACCATCTGTCCCAACTCTACAAGATTGAAGCACTCTTCAAAAAACTCAACAATATGGCTTCATGGTCCAATCTGTGCCCAAGAACTACTACAAAGCCACCAATTTCAATGAAAGCTCAAAATGGATTGAATCAATGAAATCAGAATTTACCAGCATTGAAGTCATGAAGGTCTGGGAAGGATGTCACTCACTTCCCAAAGGCAAGAATGCATTAACAACAGTCTGGGTTTACAGAATCAAGGATGGCCCCAATGAATCCAAAATTTCATTCAAATTGCGCTTATGCGTTCAGGGATTCAAACAGGTGGAGTTCTTTCACTATGGACAAACCTATGCCCCCACTGGCTCAATCACAACCCTCCGAGTACTTCTTGTCTATGCGTTACATCATAAACTCACTCTATGGCAAATGGATATAAAATCCGCCTTTCTCCATGCTCCGCTCAATGAAGAAATCTTAATAAAAAAACCTCTTGGCTACAACTCTCCCTTTCCTTACCTCCAGCTAAAAAAAGCGCTTTATGGACTGAAGCAGGCGCCAAAAAGTTGGTACAAAACCCTCAAAACCTGGCTCCTGAATGAAAGCTTTGTTACCTCCAGCGCCGACCCGTGTCTCTAAATCAGCACAACTAGGCAACTTTACATGTTTGTATATGTCAACAATCTGTTAATTGTTGGGAATTCTGTCAAATTTTGAAACAGTCTCAAGACGGCTTTCAAAATTTTGCAGGAAGGACCTCTTAAGAAAATTCTTGGCAATGAACTAGTAACCACAAAAGACAGATACGGACTTCTCCAGACCAATCACATCAACACTGCCCTTAGAGAACTCAGTCTCACCGATTGCAAGCCGATTAGTAGGCCTTTCACCCCAAACATCAAGCTCTCCGATGCCTCCAATGACAAACATTAATCCTTTCTCAAGCTTCACATTAATTTTCGGTCCTCCACTGGATTTCTCAACTTCATTGGCAGCCAAACCCGACCCAATCTCTCTTACGCTGTATCCAATCTTTTCCGTTTCAATAAAAAACCTGGCAATCAACCCTGGATCAAATCAAAAAACGCCTTTCACTACCTAAACTCCAGAAAAGAAATGGCCCTGCGCCTTCAAAGTCCCTTCTTTCAATACAACGTTGAATTTTACAGCGATTCCGACGGCAGAAATGATCCCGAGTCACCACAAAGTCATACTGGATATCTTATTATGCTTTACGGCTGTCTGGTCTCATGGCAAAGCAAGCTCCAGGGATCAATCTCTCTATCATCTACTGAAGGCAAGTTGAAAGCTCTTGTTCTGGCCACACAGCAGAAAATTTGGCTCTCACAACTTCTTCTAGAAATGAATCCCTCCGCAAATCACACTAATTGCTTGTTCATTGATAAAAAAGCCTTAAACAATCTAGTCAATCAAGAATCTCGTCATGGTGCCCTGAAACACATTGATACGTAAATCAAGTGGTTGCAAGAACAACAAGATAATCATTCAATCATTACTCATCTCATTCCATCACATCAAATGCTTGCCAATTCCCTTACTAAGGCAGCTCTAAGGTCCTCTATTGTCAATCTCACCTCCACCATTTTATCCCCTCACATCTGATCATGGAGGCATGTTGTCATTTCCGTGTCTTCTCGCAGCTCTAAGGTCCTCTGTTGTCAATCTCACCTCCAAAATTTTATCCCCTCACATCTGATCACGGCGGTGTGTTGTCATTTCCGTGTCTTCTCTTCCTCATTGTGTAGTTTCTCTCGTGTTTTTTTTTTCTTTTTTTTCTTTTCCTCTCTTTCTTTTTCTTTTTCTGTCATTGACTATTTGTCATGTTTTCATTTTCAAATTCAATGAAGAGTACCGCGCGACCTTTCCTTACCCTACTCCCGGTGTGGAACTTTCAAATAAGGAGAATCAGCCCAGATGGCTCTTATAAGAAACCAAATATTGAGGATTACCATGTAAATCACTTATCCTGATCTTCAAAGACCACAAAAAAAATACTAGAAGTCATCATAAAAACTATTATAAATTACCTACGTGCTCAGCAGATAATGGAAAATAAGTAAACACCCACATTTTTCCACTTTAAAACAATATTAATAGTACAAACAAAGGATGAGTGCAGAATGATCACATTTACGCCATAACAGATTAACAGATTCTGTGGCTAAAATAGCACAGATATCCAGCAGATCTGATTTCAGGTGATTGAAAGCACCAAGTGGACGTGTTAATCTTGCGCTGAATTGCTTGCCAGCCTCAGCCCAAGAGCAGAACCCTCATTAGGTACCCTGAGTGCTCATAGTCACCCCAAAAGGTATTTATACAGACCTCTTTGGACCTATTATTCCTCATCAGTTTACCAGGAATTATTATTATCAATCAGACACCATGTCATTTTTAGTCAAGTGCTTATAAAAGGGATAAGAAAGTGATTTATGACCTAGTCTGTAGTATTATTATTTATTTCTCAAAACAAATGAACCCATTGAAGTTAGTCAAGCAAATCCACCCCATCTGCTCTGAACCCTTCCTATTATTGCAGGATTTTTGTGGTAAAGTGCTCAGAGTGAGTGTTTCCCTGCCTTTCTTGGCCATTGTACTGTTTTTCCCGGCCATATCAGTGGAATAACCCCTTTCTAAGGCACCCATCTTCATTCCAAGGTTCTGAAACTGCCTAAGGAGGCCCCTTGAAGAGAGGTTGTTTATCTGTAAAGACCCCCTGTGATATAAGAATGTGGCCCCTCTTTTTATAAAAAATTGAAAACCCTTCTAACAAAACCAATTAAAACTTGAACCAGCTCTTAAACATATTCATTTTTTGAGCTTTTTATGTGTTTATCATTGGAATACTATTATTATTATTCCAGTATCTTCTATCACTCTCTGTAGCTAAAGGACTCCAAGGTTCCTGGTATGAGAGAGCTGACATATGATCTGACCCATATCTAATTTAGCCAGCCAATTTGAGGAGGGAATATTTTCATTGATGTCTTCAACATTAATTCTTTGTTTAATCTTTTCAACCTCCTTTGCACCACCAAGAATCTTAATGTAGAATGCTTTATGTTTCTCTAATGTTTCAATCATTTGCTTGCTAAATTTAAACCAAAAATTTTCTTCATGACTTTCAGCTCTCTGATACCAGGGAACTTGCAGTCCTTTAGCTACAGAAAGTGGTAAAAATAGTGGAATAATAATAAAAATAATTATTCCAAAAAAAACGCTTAGAGGCTGAAATAAATAATATAATGAGAGCAGTTTCAAGGTTTAATTGGTTTGTTAATAAAATGTTTTCAATATTTATATAAAAGAGGGGCCACAGTATTATACTACTGGGGGTCTTTACAGACAAAGCAACCTCTATTCAAGGGGCCTCCTTAGGCAGTTTAAGAACCTTGGAATGAAGATGGGTGCCTTAGAAAGGGCTTATTCCACTAATGGCCGGGCATAAAAGCACAATGGCTAAGACAAGGAGGGAAACACTCACTCTGAGCACTTTACCACAAAAATCCTGCAATAATAGGAAGGGTTTCAAAGCAGATGGGGTGGATTGCTTGACTAAACTTCAAGGGTTGATTGTTTTTAAAAAATAAATAATAATACTACAGACTTGGTCATAAATCACTTTCTTAGATTCTTCATAAGCACTTGAATAACAATGACACAGTTTCTGATTGATAATAATAATTCCTGGTAAACTGATGATGGAATAATGGATCCAAAGAGGTCCGTATAAAAACCTTTTTGGGGGGATTTTGAGCTTCTCAGGGCGCTTAGAGAGAGTTCTGCTCATGGGCTGAGGCTTGAAAACCATTCAGAGAAAGATTAACACGTTCACTTTGTTCTGTTAATCAGATGACCTTAGATCTTCTGGATTTCTGTACAATTTTAGCCACAGGATCTGTTAATCTATTATGGCATAAATTTGATCATTCTGCACTCATCCTTCATTTGTACTATTGGCATTGCTTTAAAGTGAACAGATGTGGACGTTTACTGATTTTCCATCATCTGCTGATCACATAGATAATTTTAAATAATTTTTATGAACATTCTTTGCAGTTTTTTGTGGTTTTCAAATATCAGAGCCAATGATTTACGTGGTAATCCTTGATCTTGAATTTATTATTAAAAAATGTTGTAAAATTAATTTTTATTAATTTTAATTAAATTTTGATGTTTTTACATTATAACTAATGCATATGTCCAATTGTTGCCTATGCCAGGCAACCCTAATTAGGTTGTAGCTCTTTTGAGCAGTACCTGGTTGTCAGATTAGTCACAAAGGATCCAGAAGCGGGGATTAGTCAGTTCAGATGCGCGCGTGGTGAGATACGCTGTGTGTGTGGTAGAATTACCTGCGCGTGGGTCTCTAGTACGCGGGAAACTGCTACTATGAGTACGTAGGGGTATGTAATGATGCAGGGCTGCGCGCTGGAATTGTGTCATACCACATTTCCGTGTGTAACTCCTTAAATCTAAAAAACACATCAATTCTGAGTGAATTTTAGGTGTAAACCCTATACGTGAAAACACGTTTGAAACGTTAAAATGGCAAAAAGGTGCCATACTGGTGTTTTAATTTTTATTAATTTTCTTTTTAATTATTTTAAAAATGTAAGGACTTGGATTTCAAGGGTGGGGTCAGTGAGTTACCCTACCTAATTTTGGGTGAGGAATCCATTTCTGTAATAATATTTATGGATTTCTCACTCCTTCTTTTGTTAATTTAGTTTTTTTTTATAGTTTTTTGTTGCTATGACAGGTTGCTCTGTCCATAGTAGCAAGCTGACATTCCCCCACTCCAAGCTATTTCTGTATCTGAAAAAGAAGTCTGGGTCAATGCCTTCTGCTGGCTCTGTAGTTCCTTAGGTGTATGGGTCCATCAGGGATATTGTGTTCAGGTAACCATTCATCCTTATCAGCTGATTCTCTCTTGTATCTAACTAGGTAGAGTCTGACATCTTTTCAATTGATCCTTTCTTTTTTATCTTTAATTATCTTGCTAATTTCTCCTCTGTCTTTTTCAGGTTCTTCTGAAATGAGTATTTCAGGTGGAAGAGTATATTCTCCATTCCTTGGGTGGTAGTGTTTGATGAGACTTACTGGGAAGACTGAGTGTTTTCTAGAAAGCTCATCACTAAGGATTACTTCAACAGCATTTTTACCATGAAGTTTACTAATGGTGAAAGGTCCAACAAAAGCTGGTCTAAGCTTTCTATTTCCACCTCAGTTACTGAAGTTGGTGGTAGAGATCAAGACTTGATCACCAATCTTGAAATCAGGCTCCTTATGGGTTTTATCCCACCTTTGTTGGTTATACCCCACATCATTTTGGACACACTTAAAAGCGTGTTATGGCTACATCTATCATGTTTTTGAAATCAAGTGATGTAGGGTGAATATTGGTCAGCTGGTGGTTAAGGTTATCCTTGGGTAATTTAGGAATCCATCCTCTTTCCAGTATTCAGGGTGGTTCCTTAGTGGTAAAGTGCTTGCTACTGTTGTAGGCCATCTCCAGTGCAGGTAAAAGGCTAAACCAATTGTGGCAAGAAACTTCAGAATTCTTGTACTCTATTCCAAAGCCACAGAATCTCTTGAGCATGTCTTCCAGGTTCTGAATCATTTTTTCAGCTAAGCCATCTGTCTGAGGGTGATAAGCTGTAGAGAAAGCTAAGGTGGTTCTCAGCATGTCATGAAGATTTCTCCACAACTCAGAGGTGAATTTATGATCTCAGTCACTGATAATGATCTTGGGAACTCCAACATCAGAAATGAGTCTGTTCCAAAATAATTGGGCAACTTCCATACCAGTGTCTTCCTTTTGATTAGGTAGAAGCTTTGCTTTCTTGGAGGCTATCCACAATGACTATGACTAAGTTGTAGGAATAGGCTCCTCCTGGTGGTAGTCCAGTTACAAAGTCCATGTTGATGATCTCCCATCTTTTCTTGGGTTCAGCAATCTTTTCCAGTGGACCAAAACTTTTCCAAGTGGTCCTGTTGGGCTTCTGACAAATTTCACAACTAGTAACATACTAGATGCTGGAGTCTCTCCACTTGATCCAACAAGCAGTTTGTTTAACCTTATCTAAGGTTCTATGAGCAGATAAATTACCAGATGAGCAGTTATCATGGCATTCAGCCAGGACGTGTTTGATATGGTCATCCTTAGTTAAGACTTAAACACTTGAATGTTGATGCCCGTAGTATACTAGACCATCCCATATGGTGAACCTTCTGGCTTTGTTTGGTTTCAAGAGGGGTTCGGGTAGGCTATTTATCAATTCAGATGGTGGAGAAGTACTTGTTGGAGTATATTCATATTTCCATACTTTACTTTCTTTCTATTCTCTTTGTATCTCTTTCTATTCTTTCCTCCTATGTGAATCCCTACTCATTTCCTTATATGTCACACACTGAACACACCATAATCATCCTCACTCAATCTCTAGACGCGCGCCCTTTCTTTCTTTCACACTCAATACTTGTTGTACTCTTAGCATATCAAACTACGCATGACATCCAGTCATGGAGCCTCTACCTGAGGACAGAGCTTGAGGAAAGTAGAAGGACTTCTTTCCTCATCCTTCTACTTTACCACTCATCTCCGTTATTCGTCAGGTAAGATTTGTCTTTTCTCCTTTATCTCTTTCTCACCGTATATGTTTCCCTTTTCACTCATGAAATTCATCCTTCTACTTTACCACTCATCTCTGTTATTCCTCAGTTCAAAAGTACTTTCCATAATGTTGATCAGAGTTTTCATGCCAGAATTGTTAGATTCTTTGATTGAGTTGAACCAGGATTCATCCAATTCACAAATGTGGATTCCCTTTATAGGAGCTTAAGCATTCAACATGTTAATGTTAAGGATAGGGAAGATATCATCATCCTCTGGATCATAAGCAGGGTTACTTGGGTCATTGGGTAAAGTATTCCTGCTCAAACTATCAGAATTCTGGTGTTTAGCACCATCTTGGTGAACTATGGTCATCTGAGCTCTTTACTGTTTTATGGCTATCTGCCGCGTTAACATGTGCCTACTAGGGGTTTTCATGTTCATCAAAGTCCTGAAGGCATTGCAGTCAGTAATCACTGTGAAATTGGTGCCTTCCAAGTAGTAATGAAGTTTCTCCAGAGCCCATATTAAAGGAAGGCATTCCATTTGGCTTGCACCATGCCTTTTCTCAGTATCCTGAACTTGTCTGGATATGAAGAGTATAGATTTTTCCACTGGTTTTTCATCCTCTATGACTTCATGTTGTAATGCGGCTCCTAGCCCATCAATACTAGCATCTATATAGAGCTTGAAGGGTTTTGAATAGTCTGGCTGAATCAGTACTGGAGCTGAATCTATGGCCATCTTAAGTTCCTCATAATTCTTAACTCTTTCATGAGTCATTTAAAACAAGGTGGTGTTGTTGCAGATTTCATACAGACAATTGGTAAGAAGAGCAAACTTTGGTAAGTACTTCCTATAGTAGCTGCAGAAGCTAATAAAAGATAGAAGTTCAGTTTTATTCTGAGGCATTGGCCTATTTGTTACTGATGCTATCTTTTTTTGGTCAGCAGCTAAGGTTAGTCCAGAGACAATGTGTCCTAAGGCTTTCAGTTCTCCATAAACAAAGTTAAACTTTTTCATTGATACTTTTAATACCACAGCAGAGATAGTTTTGAGGACTAATCTTATCTTATCCGGGTGGGTATCCCAATCATCAGAGTAAATGATAACATCATCAATGTAAACCATCATCAATACTTTTCTGGTGAAAAATCCTAGAACTGTGTCCATCATCCTATGAAAATGAGAAGGAGAATTTTTTATACCAAAAGGCATCCTTAGATACTCATAAATTCCCAAATGACAGATAATTCTCATGAATTTCCAGCTATCAGGGCTGATAGGTATTTGGTGAAAAACTTTCAGAATTTCCATGGTACTTATGTACTAAGCTTTTGACAGGTTATGCAGAGCATGTTCAATCCTTGGAATTGAATAATAATCAGCTTGGGTTTAGTTTTTCAGCATTCTGAAATCTCCAACCATCCTTGACTTATCATTATGCCAAGCTATAATTACTTGAGTAGTGATATCTACTTGTTCATTGTGTCCTTCTTTCCTTAAGACTTGTAGGTCAACCAACTCTTGGATGTGAGTTTCCAGAGCAGCTCTAGATTTTGTACTAGAAGGGTAAGCAGGTCTCCTGAGTTTAAGTGGGTAAGGAGGCTTAATGGTTAGAGTCAGAATCATATCATGTCCTTTGATGTTACCAATGGGGTGATCCTTGGTACAGAAAGCATTCTGATTTTCAAAGCATACTTGAAAGATGTCCCATCTTTGTTCTTCATTGATCAGCGGATTCAAAGCTGATTGAGAGAAGTATTCCTGATAGAAACTCTCTAAGTTTTTTTCATAAGTTGAATCAGAAGTTTGAGCATTGACATGGCATATTTGAAACTTCCTGTTCCAGTCTCCCCCTATGGTGAAGTATCTACCCTTGCTTTGGAATACATCTATACCATACAAGCAAAGAGAATCATTACTAAGGATAAAGTAATCACATACTCCATTCTGGAGCACTACAAATTCAATCTTCAGTTTGAGTGATCCTTTAGAGTGAGGGAGTATGATATCAGAGGACCATACTCCAACAGCATTGAGAGAAGAACTACAACTGCTGAACTTAGCCTGAGGTACTGGTAATAAGTTCAGTTTCCAGTTTGGGTCTTCTTTCTCCAAATAAGTTGAACCAACACAAGAGCAAAAGGCTCCACTGTCTAGAAGTAACTTAACAGGGGAACCTTGAATTAAACCAGAAGCATAGCATTTTTTGCCTGAAGTGTAACTTTTACCAGCAGAAGGTGTTAGAGTCAAGGCTTTAGCCTCAGAGATGTGGTGAATCTTCATTTGGGATTCCATTTTTTGAGGTAAATTAGAATCCTCATTAACAGAATTTATGTCTAGAGAAGACTCAATACTTCCTTGAATGGCATTGGTAGGGTTAGTAATCATCAAATCACACTCACAAAGTGATCCATCAGTATCATCTAGGTGAGGGTCATGATTATCATAGTCTTCTACTTCAATAGGATTAATCCTTTTCCTAGGTAGAGGACAATCAGATTTTACAAGTCCTGTTTGGTTACAGTTCCAACATACTTTTTCCTTTGAGTCTGGAGTCTTCTTGACCTCCAATGTAGTTGGATTAGTGGAAGGGGATTCCTTAGTTTTGGCAGTATACTCTTCCCTGTTCCTAGTATTTTGTTCCCTGGGAGTCTGTTGACTCTCTTATCTAGACCATTCATATCAATAGTCACTTCCAACACACCTATCAGGGTAGAAAGATCAGAATCCATAGGCATCCTGCACCTTACACTGTGGTTGATTTGTGTGGGACATGAGTTGAGAAGTCTTTCATTGAATTCTTCTTTATCAGCATCTTGGTAAAAACAGTACAACCTCCTTTTCTGGTCTAAGCACCACTTATGAGGTTTGTCCTTGGATGGATCAAACTGGGAGGTTTCAAAGGTTTTCATCATCTTTCTTTGCCAAATCCTAGTACCAAATTGTACTTTGATCAATTCTTTCCAAGAACTCCACAATAAAGATCCAACTTCTTCCCTTTTATTGATAAACCAATCAAGAGCCACTCCTTCAAATAGTCTGGGCAATCTTACCACAACTATTTTATCAGGGAGTTCATAAGAAGCAAGGATATAATCAATAAATTTAATGAAACTGACATGGTTTTATTCTCCATCTCCGGAGAATTTAGGCCATTCAGTAATTGGAGGAAGTAACTTCAAAGCCTGTTCTGTTTAAGGAGAAGGACTGGGCCTAAAAGATTCATACCTAGTTTTCCTAGTTCTGGCAGGAACACTAGGAGTACTGGTGAACCTAGTAGTTCTAGTTTCTGCCAAATCAATGACTGGGGAGTTTTAAGAATTGACTTTAAGATCTCTGAGATCATTCTTAATCATACCTAACTCCAAATCAAGTTTGTTGTTTAGTAAATCAATTTTGTTAATCAGGTGAGCTGAAGGAGTAGGACTAGTTTTCCTAACTTCTTCCTTGAGCTGGTTCATTTTTCCAAGAATATCTTCCTGAAGAATTGATTGGTTATCATCAATATGTTTCACAGGTCCAACTTACTAGATTTTATACTATCCTTGATTTTTTGTATTTCTAAATCATCAATTCTCATAGTCTGAGACTGGGTATCAATCACTCTGAAAATACTTCGACTCAATTTGTCCAATTGTTGATAAACTTTGTCAAAACACTGGCTGATAACCATAAAATTGTGAGACACATTTACAGAAAAGCTATTAAGAGCTTCTACATCTAATTGTGGTACAAATTTTTCCACTTCTGGGCTAGGGATATTATGCTGTCCCAATCCTTTGGGTTCCTTAATTTTTGATGGGCTGGGGACCTCTTCTTTTTGGGGTCCTTTCCCTTTAAGGAAACTAACTGATTCCAAGGATTCCAACTCTGCACATATCCTTCCACTTCTTTCTTTGGGATCAAATTTTGCATAGAAATCTGAGATTTCTTTGCCAGAGAGATAGCTTTTTCTCATACCTGGCTGATCCTCCTGGGTCTGAGCCAGTTTGAATTGCTCCTAGTAGCTCACGTGCTCTTTCACTAATGACTTGACTCTTTCCTCCGTGGTTGATTCCAGCTGGGGTGGCATAGGAGGACCAGTATCCTCCTGGGATAACACATTGGGCAGAGGGTTCTTCTCCAACGGTCTGTTGGTCATGTTGGCAGCTGCAGTTGTCGTCATTGTTATCCCGCGTGAGGCTATTGTCACGGGCTCGAGACCCCTCATTGCGCCTGCAACTGGAGTCCTTGCGCCTAAGGGTTTCTCAGGGCAGAGATACATACAATGGGGCTCTACCTGTTGCGCCGGTGTTGCGCCTATTTTTGTACATAACACCAAACAAAATGAGAAAGTCTTTTGTCAAAACTTTTTAGAAAAGACTTAAAAATATAAAAAATAATATTTCTTGTGTATTTATATTTTTAACAATTTTTTATATATATTTTAACTTACTTAAAGTTAAATTCAAGGGTACCAACACTTGGTTGGGATCACAACTGTACTTGGGGGGTATTCCAACGGGGTCTGAGTGAGTTCCAATCAGATCCTGGCATAAATCCAAGGGTGAGTGCAAGGGTACACTGTCTGGGACGTCCTCTACGAGGTCCTGGTCAATAAGATCACCAAAAATTCAATCCAATGAGATGGATAAAGACAAAAAAATATAAGTTTGATATTTTTTTTGTGTTTTTACGTGGCAAGATGATGGTTTGAGAAAAATAATAACTTTTATTAGTTTTGGATTTTTCGTTATCTTCAGGATTATTTAGTTTATAAATATAAAGCTTTGTTTGATAAATTTTCCACTCCTTATGTTGCCTTAATAAAGAATTGAAATCGATAATTCTTTCAAGCCCAAGTTCTTTGTCTTTCATAACCTGCTGCTTATAATATAGCAATTTCTCTTGTTTTTGCTCAGGAGTTAGAATAACAGGGACAAAGTTACAGAGTTTTACTTCTTTTTTCTTTTTAAGAAGGTTCAAATAATCATTGATCAATTCCCCATTGGTCTTAATATCCACTAGAGAAGAAATGGATCAAAAGTATATGTTATAAGTATTTTAGCTTATTTTTAATAAAAATAGACTGGTCCAAGGAATAAATAATCAAAGATTAATTATTTAAGGATATTTCCCGGCCAGAGCCCCAGTTGCCAGCTCTCTGATACCAGGAACCTTGCAGTCCTGTAGCTACAGAATGTGATAAAAATACTGGAATAATAATAATAATTATAATTCCAAAAATAAACGCTTAGAGGCTCATATAAATAATATAATAAGAGCTGTTGCAAGGTTTAATTGGTTTTGTAATAGAAGGTTTTCAATATTTATATAAAATAGGGGCCACAGTATTATACTACTGGGGGTCTTTACAGACAAAGCAACCTCTCTTCAAGGGGACTCCTTAGGCAGTTTAAGAACCTTGGAATGAAGATGGGTGCCTTAGAAAGGGCTTATTCCACTCATGGCCAGGCATAAAAGCACAATGGCCAAGAAAGGGAAGGAAACACTCACTCTGAGCACTTTAACCCAAAAATCCTGCAATAATAGGAAGTGTTTCAAAGCAGATGGGGTGGATTGCTTGACTAAACTTCAAGGGTTGATTGGTTTCATGAAATAAATAATAATGGTACAGACTTGGTCATAAATCACTTTCTTAGATTCTTCATAAGCACTTGACTAACAATGACACAGTGTCCAATGGATAACAATAATTCCTGGTAAACTGATGATGGAATAATGGATCCCAAAGAGGTCTGTATAAATACCTTTTTGGGGTGATTTTGAGCTTCTCAGGGCACATAGAGAGGGTTCTGCTCATGGGCTGAGGCTGGAAAGCCAGTCAGAGCAATATTAGCACGTTAAAATGGTTCTGTTAATCAGCTGACCTTAGATCTGCTGGATTTCTGTACTATTTTAGCCACAGGATCTGTTAATCTATTATGGCGTAAATTTGATCATTCTGCACTCATCCTTCATTTTTACTATTAGAATTGCTTTAAAGTGAACAGATTTGGACGTTTAATAATTTCCCATTATCTCCTGATCAGGTAGATAATTTTCAATAATTTTTATGAACACTCCTTGTAGTGTTTTGTGGTCTTCAAAGATCAGAGTCAATGATTTACGTGGTAATCCTTTATCTTGAATTTATTATTAAAAAATGTTCTTAAATTAATTTTTATTAATTTTGATTAATTTTTGATCTTTTTAGATTATTCCTAATGCATATTTCAACTTTTTACATATGCCAGGCAACCCTAATTAGGATGTAGCTCTTTTGAGCGGTACCTGGTTGTCAGATTAGTCACAACGGATCCAGAGGGGGGTTCAGTCCGTTAAAATGCGTGCGGGGTGGGATCTGCTGCGTACGTGGAAGAATAAGCTGCGCGCTGGTCTCAAGTATTCAGGAAACTGTTACTATGATTACGTAGGGGTATGTGATGATGCGGGGCTGTGCACAGGAATTGTAACATAACACATTTCTGCGTGTAACTACTAAAATATATACAACACCTCAATTCTGAGCGAATTTTAGGTTTAAACCCTATACGTGACAACACGTGTGAAATGTTAAAATGCCAAAAAGTTGCCATAATGGTGTTGTAATTTTTGGTAATTTTCTTTTCAATTATTTTAAAAATGTAAGGACTTGGATTTCAAGGGTGGGGTCAGTGAGTGACCCTACCTAATTTTGGGTGAGGAATCCATTTCTCCAATAATATTTATGGATTTCTCACTCCTTCTTTTTTTAATTTAGATATTTTTATTTTTTTATAGTTTTGTGTTGCTATGACAGGTTGCTCTGTACATAGTAGCAAGCTGAAAATAACCAAGACATTTAGCAATGACTCTTATTCTGCAATTCCCATCTCCAATTGGATCCCAAATCTCACCCAAGAACTTATGGAATCTCTTGGGTATTTGATTGAGGTATTTCATGTTTGGTTCCTATCATGAAAACTAACTTAGTATTCATTGGTTTAATCAGATCAATTAAATGAATACTCACCAAAGACAAGCTTCTGGTTGAGCTTTACTGCACATTCTCTTCCTCTGAAGAGGATTCTGATTCCAAATTAAGTGATCCCAATTCACTTCCAGTCTCTTTGTCTGAACTATGAAATTAAAAGTCAGATTCCACTGACTTTGACTAAAAATTCATCATTAGTTATTAACCAAGTTCATTAAACCAAAAAAATGAACATATCCCAAAAGGAAAGACTTGAAATCTTTTGTCTTTTTATATTTGGAGCCCTTCTAGTCCTTTTTTTCCCCTTGAGTTTTTTATAAACATGATCAAACCAAGGTGGTTCTTTCTGCGTATCTGTCAATTATGGCCTTCCCCTACTTGATTGTAAGACTATAGGTTCAAGTCTTGCCTTTGATCAATATTTATTAATCTTCTGAATGATATACTTCAATAGGCCGCTTTTCTCAGGATCTGGAGATTTTGAGATAATTGCATTATCTTTTTCACCTAACTGAGGAATGCTTAGAATTTCATTGACATTGCACTTAAAAAATTCAAAAGGATCAACCATTGGTGAATTAGGATTCATGAATCAAAAAGCATTAATCATATAGTGATCTGAACAATGCAACTTGAACAATTCAACTTAAGCCAACTTAAAGAACTAGAACTGCAAGGTTCATAGTCCAACCTCCACTTATGATTAAAATCTTTGGGTACCATGGATTTTCTGAATGCTAGACAGTCACCTATTTGGTGGGAACAGGGAAAACCCATAGTCTTGGAAAGATGACTTGGTGCACACTTTGCCATCATGATCACTTTTTAATTTCTCAAATTGTTCCCTAATAAGATGAATTGAATCTAAAGACAATTTTTAACCCAATGGTAACAGTTCAGGTGCAAGAACTTTCCCTAGCTTAATTCTGATTATTTAAGAGAATGAAACTAAGAGGTGTTCATTTCAGCATGTGGAGGATAAAGGGATCATGAACATAACACAAGTAGGAAAAGAACGTGAAATGAATGGGAGAACATGAAGTGATTGAAGATACCTAAGAGACTCAGTGACCACGTGTCCAGGTAGAGGAGTAAGGAGAGAGATTTGAATATTGAGAAATGAAGGAAAAATTCAAGCACGAGTGTGGAGAGTGCAGAAGCAGAATGTTTAGAAAGAGTAGGAATAAGCAGGCTGAGTGAGGAAAGAGCGCCTGAGAGTTGAGGAGGTAGGTCGGGAGTGGTGGACAGGGAGATGATGGTCAGGAACCAGAAGGGATGGTTGATAGTCGGTTATCCAGGAGGTTGTGGTTGGGCTGAGGAAGAAATGGTCGATGGTGATTGTCTGGAGAGATCCATGAGGGGAATGTTAAGCGCGAGTGGAACAATCACATGAGGGTCACGGGGAGAAGCGCGCGCTTGATGTCAGGGATTTAACCTCTATAGCTATACTGGCTGTGGTTAAACCTGCAAGAATTAAGATCAAAACCAATAATTAAATCAGTTATTGACTTAATAAAACAGTAATACTGTTACAGAACAACACAACTCGAACAAAATTGGGGTATTGTGAGTAAAAGGCCACACCTTGATCTCTATAAAGAGATAAGGGACCTGGCTCTAACTGAATAAAGCCAAAAGGAGCCTTGCTTACAAAGTAAAGTCACACCCTTTAAGGTAACAATAAATGCTACAACTCCAAAGGACTCACCACTCGAACTTGGAGTTGAGAAATTGATTATTAATTGATTATAATACTAAATTTTAAGGCCCCAGTCAATCTTCTTCTTGAGATTAAGTTTTAATGGGCGTGTTAACTCTTGCCGTATTCTTGGATCAATAATATAAAAAAATAACTCAGGAAGGGGCTATAGGGTGAAGACCCTCCTCTTTTAAGGTAACAGGAGCCCTCAGGGGACTCAAGGAATCATCAGGGGAGATCCAGGCTCCCCCTGGTTTCGTCCTCAAGGGCTCAGAACCCCATTACATCATACCCAAAGAGAGATAGGGTACTAGTACTCTTTGGGGGGGATTTTCAATGTAAAAGGTTCTAATTACATACCCCAAAGGGTATTTAAATGATCCTAGGACTTAACATCAGTAAAAGGTACGGTGCAAAGGTCCTAGAACACCCCAGAAAGATTACATAACCATAGATTGATAGCCTTGGCATGTACTTACTTCTTAATTCCTAGTACCTTGGCAAATATTATACATATAAGGTATGTATGTTCTTGGAAATGATGTTACATGGTCTATACTTTAAAAATGAGCTCAGATTCCTCTTAGTGGACGCTCTCAAGGCCCAGTGAAGTATATTAAAGTATAATTACATCCCAAACAGGGATAAGATTAAAATTATGCAATTTGTTTATACAGAGTAAAGAGTATGGCTCAAAGTAATTACTATAACTTATTCCCAAAGGAATGGAACATATTGGGAAGTTCTATATCAATAGTTGGGACGCATCTGAGTCCTCATAACTTAATTTAAAGTTATATAGGATCCTCATCTTTATAATATACATTATCAAGGTTCAAGTTCCATAATCAATACCCATAAAAACATACCTATAAAATATTATAAAATATTATCAAAATTTATTATATAATTCTAGAACTTCTAATCATTATTAACTCTTGTCTTCATGGTGGGTTAAACCAGTGACCTTGGTTTCAAATAATGGAAGGTGAGCCTGGTACTTAACCACTATACCAACAAGACATATGAGTTGTGCAGACATTTGTACAAGTCTCATTGTCTCGTGGCTGACACTTGAGGTCAAGGATTGTGAGGAGTAGACTGATGAAAAGAAAGAAGAAATGGAAAGTAAAACATGAGATGAGAGAACAAAGAACAAAGAGAAAAGAAACAGGGTAAGAAGAAAAGAAACAAAATAGGAAACAGTAAGAGAGCAGCACAGAGGCAGTCAACTGAGAAATTCCAACAAATTCAATATTGATAAATTGGCGCATGAACCAATTTAATTTGATTCAAAAATGTTCCATAAAGTCTTATCCAAACATCCAAAAGGTTTCCCAAAGATTTTGCAAGGAATTGTTTGAGAGTCCCATGGGCCCCTTTGCCCAAGATGTTGTTTTTTTCCAAAATCTGGCTTTATACAAGTCCACACTGTTACAAAAGTCTCTTTGATAGGGAAAATGTTATTTTCCATATACTCAAGTACATCCTCATAGTCTTTCAAGAAACACTATACAATTCAAAAGGTCAGAACCCAAAACTAGGAAGAATAAAAAGCAGTGATTTGGACCTACTCTAAGTTCTGCATCATTGACCTCCGCCTCCTTCTTGGTCTTTGAGGCCCCATACTTTGCCCACAGAGTCATTAAGCTTTTCCATCCTTCAAATTCATTAACGAAGTGCACTTTACAGTTTGCTTGTATGTTTTTAGAAGTGCCAAGTGAAAAATAGTCTTGATGACTCAGGGAAACTAGATTCAGTAGCACAAACCAGAGCTTTTTCATGGTCCGTCACAAAGACTTTTGGAAGTCTCTCAGGATCATAAGTCAACTCCTTTAATGAATTTACAGACCAACTGTACAACTCAAACATTTCTTTTTTTATAAAAACAAGAGCTTTTGTGAAAGTTTTTTGATTGGCTGTCATTCCTACAACATGCAATAGTGGGGTTTTGGACTTATTTTTCTTATAATTACAATCCAACATAGAAATATGATGGAATTGTTTTGAAAGCTTTACTGCCTCAGCATGCGCTATGTATAGGACCTCCAAGTGACCCTCTCCACTGAACTTTGACCGGTGAATCCAACTTTTTTCTTCAAATTTTTCATAGAGTACCTCCACAACACTTTTACCCTTTAGTTCTGCAAGCAGTACCTTCCGGGTAGTGTTATAGATTTTTTGGTCATCAATGTAATCCTGCACATCAATCTTGCTCAATTTTCTGTTAAGTTTTAACATATTTGGCCCATGTTTCATGCCTTCCTTAATTAGATCCAAGGCTTGCCCAGAGATTCTACTCAGTTGAGGATGCACAGAGGAATTTTCAGATTGTTGATGCCTGTTTTGGATTGCTTTATAGGAGATTTGCCACAAGGGGTATGCCTTTGTGAAACTTGCATGGATTGAAAACTTGAACCCAACCTTCCTTGGGTGAGTTTTTCTAGACCGTTTGGTAAGAAGTTTTCCTGAAAAGGAAACATGGCAGTCACAGGTTAAATCCACATATTTATTTTTCTTTGAGTTCAAAACCATCAGAGCATAATGATGGTTCATAGCCCATGTTTGAAAATATTTGTGTGCCCCTTCTGTAGTAGGAAAAGCTCTCACAGGAGGTAGGTCAAGTTGATCTGTCATAGTTACATATTTATATTGATTTCATGCACTCCATCAGTTTAAATTAAATTAAATAGGGCAAAGACCAGTAACATGAAATGTGAATCACTACTAGAGGTCAAATCCCCCTTTGAAAAATTCTGTTCCTCAATTTTCACCCTTGATGAGGATGCAATTGGGGCTTCCAATGTTTCATTACCCAAAGCCTCTTTTTCTTTTTACAAATCTTTGTTGATGGCACTATCAATGTAGAACTTCCACCAAGCCATGTCAGAAGAAGGAGGGCTTGCGACTGTTTCCATGCAAAAAAAATTCAATGGTATACTTCAGCATTTAATCCAACTTTCAATGGAACAAAAAAAGTTTGCTCACTATTGAGTTGAGAAAGAATTGTTTGAATATTTTTATATGATTTCAATTTTCACTTTACTCTCACTTTGGTTTTGCTTTAAAGTCAATCTGGAATTGCTAGGTGTGTAACAATAGTCCCACAAAGTATGTGTTGATCCCAATTTTGGGTTGAAGGAACCCAAATGCGGTCCAGGGGGTGCCAAAATTCCGGAACAACTTTGGCAAGGTTGTGCAACCTCAAACATGGCATTTTTGCGACTTGTACGGGGGTACAAAACTTGAAATTGCCGTATTTGGGTGGTAAATGGCTACCACATGACCCTTGGGGGGTCGGGCGTGTTTGAACCAGCCCTTTGTATTTGTCTATGGGCCCTCACGCCTCATTTGAGCCATGTAGGGCCCTACACAACAACCACACAGTTGAAGCTGTGAATTTAACATCACCCTTCCTTGAGGTGTACCAAATTGTTCACCATTTCTCTCCCCAACTTACAGACTGTGCCTAGTCTGCAACTCAAATTTGAAGGTACTAAGAAAAGGAGGAATACAAAGAAATTGAGACAGAAGAATGGCCCTTTCTTGATCTTGAGAGTGATTGAAAAGTTGAAAAATATCTTGATCCATCCTACAAAGCCCTAGGAGTTCCAGGAGAAAAAAAAGAGGCTTTCCCAGGTGCCCACGTATGTGGCATACAGTAGAGGTTCACAAAAAAAACAAAGCAAATGACCCTGGTGGTGCACAATTGGGAGGACTTAATTTGACCCCAAATTTCCCCCACAACAATGAAACCTGTTGACTTGATCAGCAGAGAAACTTCTGGCAAACCAAGTACTATCCGGTTCTTCCAAAACATAGTATCAACCTCTGACTTGAAAAACAACCCAATAAGGACCATCCCAGCAATTTGAAAAGAGATTTCCCCACTGAGTCTCCAAGGATTTATTATAAGCCAAAAATAGATCACCAGGATTGAAAGGATCCCTGATTTGATTTGCATGCTTATCTTCCCAATACTTAACTGATTTTTCTCTTGATTCTATCATCTTCTGATAAGATTTTTCACAAAGTCTTCAATTTTTCAATTTACTCCAGTTGCTTGGATCTTGAAACTAATAGATCAGTGGTTGTGGAAACCTGATCCCATGAGATACCCAGAAAAGATTCCATTTCAAGATCAAGAGGAAGGACAGCCATTTGGCCAAAAATTATTTTGTAAGGTGAGTAGCCAGTGGTCTGTTTAGTTAAGATTCAATTGGAGAAGAGAACCAGAGGAAGAAATTTGCAACAATTCTGCCAGAAAGGTTGACAAGAGAAGCCTTCAAAGGAGCATGGCCTTGTTCCACCATGCCTTGGCCTTCTGGATAATATGGACCAGTAAACTGTTGTTATCCAGGAAGTGATTGGATCATTTCAGCAATTTTGCCACCAAATTCATAGCCACCAACAGTAGAGTAAGCTTGATCCAAGCCATAACACATTTTTTGAATATTTTACTGCTCTCTTTTCTCTTCTTTTCTTTTCCTTTTTTATTTCTTCTTTGCCCTTTCCATGTTCTTTGCCTTTTTTCCTTTGAGCTCCTTGCTTCCCAGTGCCCGCTCCCCCGTTTCACCTTCCTCTGTTACTCAGCTGTCACTGTCTTCCCTCACGCGCGCGCTCTCAAATCTTAAACCTAACCTATCTTCATCACCTGGCGGTGATCAAGGGAAGATCTCACCAAAAATTGACCATCATGAACCAACATCTCAACTCAAGCAATCCTTAACCTAAACATGCATCAAGCCTCAAATTCCCAACCACTAAAATTGATTTCTCTCTTCAGCGCCACCTTCTTTCCTATTTTCTTTTCTCTCTCTCTATATTTCCTTAACTCTTTCCTTCATTCTCACTCAGCCTCCTCCTCAAATCCCACTCACTGGTGTCTTCAATCTCAAGTATGTCTGTGTCAAATTTTTTGATTTGGGGAATGGTGAAGGAGGAGAGGAATATAAATAATAAATCCTCTTATGTCACATTGATCATCATCCTCTATCTTTTCTCTTCCACATACCAATCACCCGGTCTATCCATCAAGTTATCTGTTCCTACTCTCTCACAGCTAAACAATAATACTTCACACACTCACCATATTATAGTATTATATTAACCTTAACCAACTTTTGAATATTAATTCTTCATCATGCCAGACCAAACTGTCCATACCTCCTAACCTGCTTCAGCCAGTCAAGACATTCCAATGCTGCCTGCATAGATAGTATCCTCTGGTGTGCAAGAGACAGTATCCTTTGGTTTGCAATATCATGAGGGACTCCTGGATGACTTACTCAGGGGGGTTCCCCCAGATGTGAATACTATACCAGAATCAGGTGAGCAGTATGATTGAACTGGGAAGTCCACTAATTTCATTAACACAGAGATTCTGATTGCAATTGGTTTAGTGGACATGAATGATTCCACTGGTCAATCTAGGATTTGACTTACCAACCATTCTGAAAAGCAGAAACTGGACAAGGAGACTTTAGACTGCAAATTGAGACAAGTGCACAGGATTGTCACAAAAACCCCCCTCCCCACTCAATCTAGTAAAATCTTGCATTCTTTATGGCAATGGGTCCGTTTTTTGATGGGAATGCCAGAAAACATAAACAAATTCCCCTCAACTCCCTCTCCTGAAGAAATAATGAAATGGGATCAGTGGGATCCTATGAGGGCCCAGCGGGTCATGGCGCATCTGGAGTCTGTCTGGACACAACATGGAAAGCCAAATCAGGAAGATGGGCAGCTGCCATACAATGAAGAAGTGGCTAGACTCAGAAGAAAAATTGTACCCCCACAATTCCACCCAGCACCCAATGTGCCATCAACCAACAGTTTCCCATGGAGCACTAAGGTAACATGTGAGAGAAATGTGCAAAAGGCAGGTTTCTCAAGGATTATTTTTGAGTGGCATGCAAAGTCCTTCTTGTCATCTGGCTGGAATTCATCAATAGGTGCAATCATAATCCAGCATTACTCAAACTGGAAAAATGCACAACCTGGGATGGTGTGGGATGGCATGGAGAACATGAGTGCATTATTGGAGAGATGGGTCTTGGGGCAGGGAAAAGAAATATGGCAAGCTGAACTATTAGGGTATAATTTGCAAGAAAATAAAATTACCAAAGCCAAACTTTCATCCATCCAGAAAGCCAAAAAGAAGTTTAGAGCATGATTCCTGGGGGTTTTTATTCAAATTATGGATGCTGATGGTGTGTGTTGGTTTGTCTTCCAGATAAGTCAAAAGCTTTTTCACACAGCCCACAAATAACTTCCCAAAGAAGCAACAGAAGTCATTGCAATCTTTTTCCATGTGGATTTTGTTTCTGATTGGGAGGAGGATAAAGATGGCACTTGCACAACTGTTAAAACCCCCTGGAGAAGTTTCAAACTAACTCATCTAACTCAACTCCTAGATGAAATAGCATTACGAGTTGCTATGAAGAACCAAGAAATCAAGCAGTTTCATTCACTACTTGTTTGTGTGTCAGGCCAGATGAAAAAAAAGGAATTTAACCTCCTCAAATGCCCAAAAAAAATTCCAATTGATTCTTATCACCCTTCAGTTCTGCAAGCCCTTTTGGAAATTGACCTCAAACTTGTGGCTCCTTGTGAAAACTCAAAAATTGTTTCAGAAATCACCTTATTATAAGAAAAAATCAAGAAGAAGCCTGACACCACAATTGGCATAGTTCCAGCCCACACCCCTGAGGCAAGTGGATTGCACCAACAATAGTTGAGACTTGGGTGGGATTTTTTTTCTTCCTGTATCCTGAGAGCTTTTCTATTCTTATAGTTTTTAATGCAATAAAATTCAACATACAAGTTTCAGTGTTTATGTCTCTGTAAGTGATGCATGAGTTTAAGTGATCAATAAGTACATGTATCAAACAAACCCAAGAGACTGGGGAATTTATATTGAGATTGATGTTAAAATAAATTGATAAAAGAGACTGGAAATGAAATTCAGGTCATGAAAAGTTTCAATGATCAGGTGATCTTGCATTGCAAGAAGTTCTTGGTTGCCACACAGAATATTGCACGTGCCAGTCAACCTTGTGAATGCAGGGATAATGAAACCCCAGATGAAACAAGTATTGCCTTGCCAAAGAGTGCCAAATAATGCACTAATGTTGATGAATACATTGGGCTGTTTGGGATGATATAAAAGGTGCATGTCTTTCCCTGATGATAATGTGCAAAAGCATCATTAGTTCATCCCAAAAGATTGCACCCTGGCCCATTTGACTTATGTTGTGGACTTGACAACCCCTGATCAAAATAAGTTCCTTTTCTGAATTGGCCACCATGGCTGACACTCCCCAACAGCCCAAAATTGACAAGAAGCTGAAACCTGCGCAGCAAAAATGGTTAGAAGGGTTAAAGTGAATGAACAGAATGCATAAAATTTGAGTCTATCACATTACCATATTCTTACAGTGGACTACAACAATGTTTGCCTTCCATAGAGCTATCACAATGCATCTGGCCCATGGTGCAAGTGAATAAACAGTGTGCATGAACTTTGAGTCTCTCACATTACTGGATGCTTACAGTGGAATAAAAAAATGTTTTCCATAAATAGAGCTATCACAATGCATCTGGCCCATGTTTCAATTGAATAAACAGCGTGCATGAACTTTGAGTCTCTCACATTACCAGATGCTTACAGTGGACTACAGCAATGTTTGCCTTCCATAGAGCCATCACAATGCATCTGGTCCATGGTTCAGATGAATGAACAGTGTGCATGTACTTTGAGTCTCTCACTTTAACAGATGCTCATGGGATTCAGCTAAAGGCAATGTCACATTATATATAAATTTATCAAGAATTAAATTGAATAAGGCATAGATGAATTGATTTATAAGCATGGTGATTAAAAGCAATGGGTAAAGAAAAGCTATTACACTAAGACACTATGATAAATTTGGGATAGCTGGAATAGAAAAATTGGATTTGCAAGGTAAATTGAATACAGGATTATCAGTTGAAGGCTTTTGGGGCAGCCAATTATTTCTGAAATCAAGGAAAAGAAATTTTTCCAGGTCCATGCGGGATACCCATGTTCCTAGCTGAAATTCAGGGCTGAAAAAGCAGTCTTGGATAAGCTGCACTATGTAAGCATTTTTCCAATTCCATACTTGTTCCTTGATGTCCTTTGTCTCTAGCTGGTTTGATTTGGAGACAAGGCTCAGGAGCTGGAGGGATTGAACCAGGGGAAATTTCCTAATGTCCACTGGTATCAGCAAGAAGCCACGTACTCCATCAACAAGGTAGGACACAAGAATGTGGTAGTAGGGTTGGGATGTGATGGTGACCATGATGTTGTTGAACTTGGCCTGCTGTGGTGCCACTGCTGTGGAGGACCCCTCAAATCAAGTTTTTGTCCGCAGGAGATCAAATGCAATGAGAAGGTGGTAGATGTTGTTGACCAATTTGTCCAGGGAGTTGAAGCAAGATTTGTGACTAGGGCTGTCAAACAACTGTCCTTCAATCCAAGCCATGTCTTCATGTGAGCCAAGGCAAGTGGCAAAATAATTGATGATTGAGATATCACGGCTTTCCTCATCTTCAGGATCTGGTGGTTTGATAAATCCTGGTGGCTGGGTAAGTTCCCTTGAGACCAGTAGAATGGATTGGAACCATACTTGTGCCCATCTAACCTGAGAAAACTCTGGAGGGTGAGTGAGGTGTATCCAGAGATTGTGCAGCTTAGCTCCTATGATTTTGGCTGGTGGGGGAGGTGAACTGGGTATAAGAGGCAGAGAAAATACTGTAAAGATAGATGCGTGAATCCCATGGCTGCAACAGATTCACCACCCCCGCGGGTTCACTGTCCCCGCGGGTATGCTCACGGTGTTCACAAATCTAGCCAAGACTCTCACCGCACTCAAAAGCTGAACTGACACTTGACAGCTGAACTCAAGACAAACAGGGACAACCAACACTCAAGGAACCCAAAAATCCATGGAGTGAAGATTTGATTTCTATTCTCTTCAGTTTATTTCTATTTTCTTTAGTTTGTATTTTCTTTTCTCATTCTCACGTTTCATAATTTTCTCAAAAGCGTCGGAAAAACATCTTTCTCAACATCTTCCTCAACAGTCTTCAAAGATTTCAACCAACTCTCATCCTCAAACATCTCAATCTTCAGAGCCACGACCATCAAGAGCACACATCTTCTTTAATTGGTAAGACAATCTCTAACTGAAGATCATTCCGCAAGTAGCTTATTAGAATCTGTTATCCCAATTCAGTCTTGTCATGTGTTTCTCATACTCTCTCATATAGCCATAGGCCACTCGGGAAATATCCTCACTGTGTTGGTTTTCTTAATCTTTCTGCGTTTCTTTATCTGGTTATTTTCTGGCTTTGTTTATTCTAATTCTCATTCATCTTCACTTGCCATAGCTTGCTGTTCAATCATCAATCAAAGTTATAAATACATCTGGAATGCAATATGGCTCAGATGTGCAAGGTGGGAAGGGATTTGAATCTGTAGGAATGAGGAGAGGTTGGCTACTTCAAGGGAAAAAGATCCCAGTGGAATCAAGCTTACCACTTGTAGCCAATTGACTGATCCATTCCTTAATACCAGCACTGATGGTGTTGAAATGGATTGTGTGAGATAGAAATAAGGTCCCCATTCTTGGTGGTCTTTTGCACATAATCCAAAGAGGTGCACCACTGCCTCAACAGCACTTTTGTAGAATTTTGAGTCAATGATGCCATTTTCAAAGGGTTGAATGGATTCCTGGAGTTCAGCCTAGTATTTTTGGAACAGCTTGGGTGAATCTACGGAGGGAGCTACAGTGATTGGAAATCAGGGAAGGAATGTGAATGGATGAGATGGAAGTGACTTACCAGGGTCATTTGCAAGATCAGCAGCAGCAATAGGAGTAGCCCCCTTGGTGGGTAGGGAGTCTGGTACCACTGTTATAGCATTGGGTTCAAGGGGAATAGTTATGGAGGCCTTTTCTGCTGAGACTTTGGGGGTAAAGAGTGGAGGTGTGGATTCTTTGGAGGGAACTTCATTTGGAGTAGCTTGTGTGGGGGGAGTAGTGGGGGCTGGGGTACTTTCCTCTTCATCACTTTCCATCAAGGGAAAAAATATATTTCTCTTCTTGTTGGGATTGGCAGGGGAAGTTTCAGCCCATCTTTTGGAAAGAAGTTTCCCAGACCCAATTTGAAACTCCTCCTTGGGAGGTAGGTCATCATTGTTTTCAACCACTGGTGAAGGACACAATGAAGATCAGCCAGGGTTTAGACTAGCATTCAAGCATTTCAACTGACAGGCCATTGCATCTTGAAAAACTTACAGGCCTTGAACACCATGTCTCAAACTGATTGTGGCAATGATTTGTCATTTTCCATTTTAAGGAGCTTTCCCATTTGCCACTTGCTATTGGCAAGGAATTTAGAATTTGAGATAACCAAGGCTTCCTGTGTGCTCATCAAGCCACCAGTCTGCGCAGGGGGTGGGGTTCGGGGTGGAGGTGCAGCATGGTGGCTTGATGATGATTCCATGCCTACAACTTTGACCCATGGTGGGGTTGGTGGAAGAGAGGCTAAGGGAGGTCTGGTAGGAAAGTGAGGAAAGCATGACAAAGTGAAAAGAGGAATCATGGTCTGGGGTGATGATTGCTGGGCAATCAGCAGTTGGGGGATCTCCAGAGGGTTCAGAAAGCTGAGCAGATGGAATTGAGAGTGGGGTTTTGGTGTGTACTGGATCAGCAGTGGGTTGATCTCCAGTGGGCTCAGCGGGCTGGGAAGATGGAATTGAGGGTGGGGGTTTGCTGTGTACAGGTGATGTAGAAATAGTGGAGAAGTCTTGTGGTGATGGTATGGATGGATGGATGGATGGATGGATGGATGGATGGATGGATTTATTGATGCAGGAAGAATGGAAATGGTTGTTTGAGATGATGGGGGAAGAAAAAAGATGGGAAGGAGAGGCTGCTCTTATATATTTTTTGATTGCAGGAATTTTTTGGTGACTCAATTGATGCTTTTCAGGATGTCAAACACCAAATGAACGGGGAATTTTGATGTAATCTTAATACTATGTGAATATACACCCAGGCTAATCTAGCCCATGAGCTATTCTCAAAAATTGAATCACTGAGCAAAGGGATGAGCATGTATATCACCTTATGTGCAGCAATACAAAATAGAACACACAAGATTCTGTAGTAATAAGATTTGTAATTAGGATGAAATAAATTTCCACTATGATAAGTTGGCATGATCCTAGTGATTTAATTTGCTGTGCTCTGATTCCCAGCAAGTTCAAATGTTCATGGAGCTGGGTTCTGAGTGGCTCATCAACCACACAGCTATGCTTTACAGAACTCTGAGGCCAAGGATGTTCAAAGTGAATGTCAGAGGTCTTGGGGAAAGCTTGAAAGTTGTGTGTCACCAATACGCCTGCAACCTACAAGTTCAAGTGCAATTCTGTGAAAGCAGGTTGAGAACACAACATGCATAATATTTATGCCAACCCCCCCTGAGGTGCTCCAAAATGAACCTTCAAAACAGGTGTCACTTGAGTTATGCCCACACCCTTCCACAAGGCAACAAAATGCAGTTGAGCCCTTGCTTGCAAGCCCACTTGGCATTTCCTGGATGCTCAGCCAAGGTGTGGGCATTCCTTACACCCCATTTGGAGCTGTAACCTTGGAAGAAAGCAAAAAACTCTGAACAGCCCACAATGGTGTGAGTATAAATTAAATGCCAGTTGCAAAAGGCCAATGTATACCCATCCTGTACCCTGGCGTTCATTGATGAGTTGGCTGCTTGCCACCAAGCATACAGTTCCCCTTTGGTTGATGTGGGGAGTTAGTTGCAAGCAATTAACCGTCCATGGTACCTGGCACTGGCTGTGTCCACAACCCCTTGTGGAGCACTCAAAAGCGGAATTGTACACTTTTCATAGAGGGAGCACTCTAGTCCTCCATGGTCAAATATGGCCCCTTCAGGGGTTTTATGCTGGCCGCCCAGTTTACAACTTGGTTTTTTGTTACTTCACAAAGTTCTGGGCATATTGAGAATTCTATGGCACACAGCCTATGGTATGCCCATAACCTTGAAGAGCACTTACAGACGGTGTGGTAAACCAAAACCTAACCTATATCCATCAGACTCACTTTTATCATATAAGGAAAACTCAAATCCTTACATTAACCAAAAAATGGATTCTACACCAAAAATAACCTATAGTCACCCAGCCAAAGTACCCCTCTATCTCTCATGGATTAGAAGATACAGCCCAATCAGGTGGCACAGCTCAGTGAAAGACATATATGGACATACTCTGGAAGATTTCAAGTACATACCACATACATTAAATCCATAAACCACCCAAAATCCTCAACAGCCTATACAGAATTAATATATGCAAGTATATGCAAGACACTGCATGCAGCACCAACCAAATCACCTCATCTTTACACAGCAATATATGCAAGCAGGCACATGCAGTACAGAAAAAATTAATACAGCACCAAATAAATGACCTCATCTGTATACACAGCAATATATGCAAGCAGGCTCATTCAGTACAGAAGAAATTTATACAGCACCAAAAAAATCACCACACCTGTATACACAGCAATAAATGCAAGACACTGCATGCAGAGGCTGTACAGCATCTTACAGGACATCATACAGAAGCAATATATGCAGGGTACTGCCTGCACAACCAGACACACCACCCACAACCACAAGTCAGCCACCAGGTGGCATCCCCCCCTGATGTCTATAAATAGAGTGCCTCTCTCCAGCTATCCCCACATCCCCCTAGGCACCCAGCCTGGGGTGGCCACCCTTATAAAGGGTATTGACCCCTTATATAAAATATTAAACCCTTATGAAAGGTATTAAACCCTATGAAAGATATTAAACCCTTATAAAAAATATTAAAACCTCATCATCAACTACCTTGACCATCATCAATCATCATCAATCATCACCATCATCATCACCCATCATCACCATCATCCATCATCATCACCATCACCCATAATCATCATCATCATCACTCATCATCATCACCATCATCCCCCACCATCATCATCCATCATCATCATCATCCATCATCATCCATAATCATTCATAATCATCATCAACCATCATCATCAACCTACCTCATCAACCTCCCAATCTGATCCTCAGTCAATTTTTATATCAGTCCGCTCAACCCTCAATCATCAATTCTACTGGCAACTCTTCTTCCAATGATCATAACCACCTTCCCCTATCTCTTGAATCTATCCGCTTGATGTTGGTTTTATGCATGCTCCCCTATTTCTTTTTCCTGAGTCTCTTTTTATCTTGTTCTCATTCTTTTACTGATGACTTACTTTGTTCAGCCCTTTTGTTATCATCTTCTCTTTGAATTCAATCTCAGAAATTTATCACGGTTAAAAGCCAGAGATCAACCCAACTATCCTCACAGGAATTATGGAGGGATCAAGCAGCAGCAATGGATTTCAACAAATCATCCTCAAGGTAGCTCTCAAGTCAGTACCCGATCTCACCAACAAAAACTACTCAATATGGAAGGATAAAATGACTATTCTCTTGGAACTGAAAGGCATCAAGGAAGCTCTCAAGGAAAACTCTAAATCTCTCAAGACTACTGATGATATGGAAATCAGAGTCATACTCCTCTCTTGAATCAAATTGATTATGCACAACAATCTTGTCAATCCCACCAACATCACCTCTGCAAAACTGCTCTGGAAACCATCAAGGAAAGGTTTGCCTTGTCTCAAACTTCCAATAGAGAAAAAGTGTTCAAAAAATTCCTTTACCACCAATTCAAACCCAATTTGATTAATCTATTCATCACTGTCAGCTTTCTACTATGTACAGAGAAACCTGTCAATAGCAACTCAAAACTATGAAAAAATAAGAACATCTCAATGAAAAAATAAGGAGTGAGAAATCCATAAATATTATTACATAAATGGATTCCTCACCTAAAACTAGGTAGGGTCTCAATAGTAAAAATGAAGGATGAGTACAGAATGATCAAATTTACGCCATAACAGATTCACAGATCCTGTGGCTAAAATAGTACAGAAATCCATCAGATCTAAGGACAGCTGATTGACAGCACCAAGTGGACTTGCTAATCGTGCCCTGACTGGCTTTCCATCCTCATCCCACGAGCAGAAATCTCTCTACGTGCCCTGAGAAGATCAGAATTACCGCAAAAAGGTATTTATAAAGACCTCTTTGGATCCATTATTCCATTATTAGTTTACCAGGAATTATTTATTATCAATAAGACACCGTGTCATTGTTGATAAAGTGCTTATACAAAGATAAGCAAGTTATTTATGACTTAGTCTGTAGTAGTATTATTTACCCTTATTAAACAATCAACCATTGAAGTTTAGTCAAGCAATCTACCCCATCTGCTCTGAAATCCTTCCAATTATTCCAGGATTTTCGTGGTAAAGATCTTGGAGTGGGTGTTACCCTTCCTGTCTTGGCCATTTTTGCTTTTAAGCCTGGCCATTAGTGGAATAAGTACTTTCTAAGGCACCCATCTTTATTCCAAGGTTCTTAAACTTCCTGAGGAGGCCCCTTGAAGAGAGGTTGCTAGTCTGTAAACATCCCAAGTAGTATAATACTGTGGCCCCTCTTTTATATTATATTGAAAACCATTTATTACCAAACCAATTAAAACTTGCAACTGCTCTTATTAAATCATTTATTTGAGCTTCTAAGTGTTTATTATTGGAATAATAATGATTATTATCATTCCAGCATTTTTATCACTCTCCGTAGCTACAGGACTGCAAGGTTCCTGGTATCAGAGAGCTGACAACTGGGGGTCTGGCCGGGAAATATCCTTAAATAATTAATCTTTGATTATTTATTCCTTGGACCAGTCTATTTTTCTTAAAAATAAGCTAAAATACTTATAACATACACTTTTGATCCTTTTCTTCTCTAGTGGATCTTAAGACCAATGGGGAATTGATCAATTATTATTTGAAACTTCTTAAAACAAAAAAGGAATAAAAACTCCTTAACTTTTTCCCTGTTATTATAACTCCTGAGCAACAACAAGAGAAACTGCTTTATTAAAAACAGCAGGTTATAAAGGACAAAGAACTTGAGCTTGAAAGAATTATCAATTTCAATTCTTTATTAAGGCAACATAAGGAGTTGAAGATTTATCAAAGGAAGCTTTATATTTTTAAATAAATAACCCTGAAGATCAAGAAAAATCAAAAAATAATGAAAGTGATTATTTTTTCTAAAAACATCATTTTAACACGTAAAAATACAAAAAAATATTAAACCTATATTTTTTGTTTTTATCCATCTCAGTGGATTTTGTTTTTGGTGATCTCATTCACCAGGACCTCCTAGAGGACCTCCAAGACAGTGTACCCTTGCACTTACCCTTGGATTTATCCCAGGATCTGATTGGAACTCACTCAGACCCCGTTGGAATACCCTCCAAGGATAGTTGTGATCCCAACCAAGTGGTGGTACCCTTGAATTTAACTCTAAGTAAGTTAAAATATTTATAAAAAAATTATTAAAAATATAAAACACACAAAAAAAATTATTTTTATATTTCTAAAGTCTTTTTTCAAAGTTTTGACAAAAGACTTACACATTTTTTTGGTGCTATGTATCAAAACAGGCGCAACACCCATGCAACAGGTAGAGCCCCGTCATATGGATCTCTGCCCGGAGGAACCCGTGCGCGCAAGGACTTCAGTCCCAAGCGCAATGAGGGGACTCAAACCCGTGACCATAGCGTCACGCGGGATGTCGATGGCAACAACCGCGGCCGCCAACTCAACCAACAGACCGTTGGAGAACCATCTGACACCCACCATGTTATCTCAGGAGGATACAGGTCCTCCTACGCCACCCCAGCTGGACTCAACCAAGGAGGAAAGAGTCCAAGTATTAGTCAAAGAGCACGTGAGCTATTGGGAACAATTCAGGTTGGCTCAGACCCAGGAGGATCAACCAGGTATGAGAAAAGCCATTTCTCAGGCAAAGAAATCTCAGATTTTTCTGCAAAGTTTGATCCCAAAGAAAGAAGTAGAAGGCTACATGCAGAACTTGAATCCTTGGGATAAGTTAGCTTCCTTAAAGGGAAAGGACTCCAAAAAGAAGAGGTCCTCAGCCCATCAGAAGTTAAGGAACTCAAAGGAATGGGACAGCATAATATCCTTAGCCCAGAAGTGGAAAAAGGTGTACCACAATTAGATCTAGAAGCTCTTGATAGCTTTTCTGTAAATGTGTATCACAATTTTACTATTATGAGCCAATGCTTTGACAAAGTTTACCAACAATTGGACAAATTGTGTTCAAGTATTTTCAGAGTAATTGACACTCAGTCTCAGATTATGAGAATTGATGAGTTGGAAATACAACAAATCAAAGATATGATAGGAGCTAGTAAGTTGGACCTGATGAAACATATTGATGAAAACCAATCAATTCTTCAGGAAGATATTCTTGCAACCATAGACCAACTTAAGGAAGAAGTTAAGAAAACTAGTACTGCTCCTTCAGCTCATCTGACTAACAAAATTGACTTATTAAGCACTAAACTTGATTTGGAGTTAGGTATGATTAAGAATGATCTCAGAGATCTTAAGATCAATTTTACTAACTCTCTGGTGATTGACCTAGAAAAAACTAGGCCTGCTAGGTTCACCAGTACTCCTAGTGTTCCTCCCAGGACCAGGATAACTAGGAATGAGTCTTTCAGACCCAGTCCTACTCTTGATATGGAGCAGGCTTTGAAGCTACTTCCTCCAATAACTGAATGGCCTAAATTCTCTGGAGAAGGATAATACAACCACGTTGGTTTCATTAAATTTATTGACTTTACTCTTTCTTCTTATGAGCTCCCTGACGCAATAGCTGTGGTAAGATTGCCCAGAATATTTGAAAGAGTGGCTCTTGATTGGTTTATCAATAAAAGAGAGGAAGTTGGATCTTTATCCTGCAATTCTTGGAAAGAATTGATCAAAGTGCAGTTTGGTACCAGGATATGGAAAAGAAAAATGATGAAAACTTTTGAAACTTCCCAGTTTGATCCATCCAAGGACAAACCTCATAAGTGGTTCTTAGACCAGAAAAAGAGGTTAGATTTTTTTTATCCTGACTCTGATAAAGAAGAAGCCAATGAAAGACTCCTCAACTTATGTCCTGGACAAATGAACAACAGTTTAAGGTGAAGGATGCCTATGGATTCACATCTTTCCACCTTAATAGGTGTATTGGAATAGACTATTGATATGAATGGTCTTGATAAGAGGGTCAATTGACTCCCCAGGGAACAAAATACTAGGAACAGGGAAGAATATACTGCCAAAACTAAAGAATCCCCTTCTACTAATCCATCTCCCATGGAAGTCAAGAAGACTCCAGAATCAAAAGAGAAAGTATGTTGGAGCTGTAACCAAACAGGAGATGTAAAACCTGATTGTCCTCTACCTAGGAAAAGGATTAATCTTATTGAAGGAGAAGAGTATGAAAATCCTGAACTTAAACTTGATGATACTGATGGATCCCTCTGTGATTGTTATCTAATGATCACTAACCCCATCAATGTTATTGAAGGTAGTATTGAGTCTTCTCTGGACATAAATTCTGTCAATGAGGATTCTAACTTACCTCAAAAATGGAATCCCAACATGAAGATTGACCACATCTCTGAGGCTAAGGCCTTGACTCTAAAACCTTCGGCCGGTAAAGGTTACACTTTGTCACAAGGGCTGCTGACATGCAAGCAGGGCTTGGCACAGAGGGGTCTCTACCCACAGTAGGCTTGGGGGCAAGGTTACTTGATGGGATAACGGATAATTTCTTTATGGCAAAAAACTAATAACAAAGAAAAGATTAAAAAAAATATGTCAAAGGAATGATTGAGTTATAAAGAGAAGTTCCTGGATCTCTTCGTCTTTCACACTCACCACCAGAACAGAGCCAGAGATTGGATTATAGACCCAGACAGAACAATAAGAAAATGGTATGTATGAGAAAGATCGCAAGATAAAAGTTGTAGGTGACAGAATGATATGATCCAGTATTCCCCTTGAGAAACGCGTCGGAAAGGAAGTAAAGTGAGTATATAGGACCAGAGAAACAAAATGGACAGAGATGATAGGAAACAAAGAACAGAAAGAGAAGAGGAATGAGGGTGTTCAAGCAGTTAATCATACCAAACTGAATACTGGAGGAGGTTAAGGTACTTTGGTAGGCGGAGTGGCAGTTGAAGTTGAGAGAGTTTGTCGGCCGGGGTAATGAGTTTGAATGTGAGGTCGAGAGAGGTAATGAGAAGGGACGGCAAGAAGAGAAGCGTAGAGTCGGGAGAGAGAGATGGAGGATGAGTACGATGGGTCATTTGAGGAAGGAAGAGTGAGATGATGATGATGGTGGCAAGAGATTCCTGTGACAGTTTGTCGCGGGGAGGCATGTTGCGTGAAGCTCCGTGACTACGACAGGTACACAGATGAAAACCCAACATTACTGAAGGAGGCTAACAGGAGCAGAGGAGGATTGGGTTGAATGGTGCTGAATGACACTTGCTGGGAAAGATCTCCTAGTAAGAAGTAGTTAACTGATTTCTTGGGGGAAGCATCAGGAAGAGGAAACAGGAGGCTTATTAAATAGACAAGAGGTTGAACTACAACGGAGGTACAAGTGATTGGGGCTCAGACTACACACATGATGTCATGGGAACAGTCTAAGTAACAGAGAGGGCTGATCAGATATGCTACTACATTAGGTTAGGCTGCTTCTTCATTGGGACAAGGTTCCAGGTCTGAGCTGTCTAAGTTGGGAGAGTACAGTTGAAGGATGTACAGTGTACATGGGAGTCATGACACTATGTACTAAGTAGAGAGAGTATGTAATACAATCTGCAAGAGGATGTACATAAAGATTCCCAAAGGATTAACCACACAGAGGAGGTATGGGTTAGACAGAGAGATAACCCAAAGAGGTATGGGTTAGGCAGAGAGGTAACCCAAAGAGGTATGGGTTAGACAGAGAGGTAGAGTAGAGCCTGGGAGATTGAGTATGTGCAAGCCAATGGAGTCTATCTGTGTATAGTATGAGGTTAGACTATATGTAGATATGTACTGCATGAAGATCCTGAGGTATATAGTTACTGGAGACATATTGATGTAAGTCTCCTGAGCCCTGAGGTTGAAGTTCCTAAGAAAGTAGATCAGGCCTGAGGGTTAGACTGAGGTTAGACTGAGTTTGGTGTCAGTATGACAGTACCCCCTGGTGAAGAAGAGGGCATCTCCTGATGACCATAAAAGGAGATGTTGAAGAAAACGCAAGAAAAGAGGGAGGCACTGCGTCGAACCGGTAATTTGGCCATAGATGGTAGGTCGAGGCGTCCGCAGGAGGAGTGCAGTGAGGCATTTATACAATGGGGAACCCCTCACTTAGATGCGGACAAGGAGGTGGTTGAGGTCCCCCCAAAAAGGGTACAAAACAAGGGTATTTTGGAATCTGTCAAACCCGTCAAAGGAAATCGTCAAAAGGTCAAAGGGGTTTGTCAAAGCGTCAAAGGGATTTGTCAAAGCGTCGAAGGGGTTTGTCAAACCGTCAAAGCAAATTGTTGAAGCGTCAAACGTGGAAGCGTCAAAGCGACCCGTCAAAGCTTCAAAGCGTCAAAGAAAACAGTCAAAGCGTCGAAGCCCACCGTTGAAGCGTTGAACATTGAAGGGTCAAAGCAAATTGTCAAAGCGTCAAAGCGGATTGTCAAAGTGGAGATGACAATGAAGACGCCGAAGGGAGTTTTGAGATGGAATTAAGTGATATGGATGAAGATAGAGGAACCACCAAAGAGATAGGTAAAGGAAAAGGAAGAGAGATCATCTTAAAAGAAGGGGGAAGATCAGATGACTCTTTGGAGTTAGAATATTTGAGGAACAAGATGAAGGATTTGGAGGTGAAGATGAAGGTGGTGGAAGACAGAAGGAATAGAAGGAAAGGAATTGAAAGAAGAGGTGAAACTGAGGTCTGGTTGGAGGAATTGGAAAGTGGGGAAAGGTTATTGGAGATGATGGAAGGAAGAAGATTCAGAGAAGATTCTGTTTTAAATGAAGATCAAGTTAATAATTCTTTGGAGATTTATAGTAGGAATTCTAGGACTTTAAATTCAAATTTTCAGGAAGGTTTAAAGAAGGGTTGGGGTAGTGAGATAAGAAAAGAGAATTATGGGTTTTTAGAAGCTAGAAAGAAAAAGGTTTTAGAGATAAAGAAAAGACTAGCTGATATTCTGGCTTTAGCTGGGCATACTTTTGAAGTAGGGACTACTATAAGGAGGCCAAATTCTTATCAAGTTGCCAAGTTAAAATTAGTAAATACTTGGATTTCTAGAGTAAAAGAGTTGGAAGAATTGATGTGTGAAGCTATCTAAAAAGTTGTTTATATAAAATTTGTTTTATTTTATTATTATTATTATTATTATTTGTTTTTATTTATATTTTCTTAGAGGGGAGTAATTGATCTTTTCTTTTCTTTTTTTTAAGGTTCCAGAAAGGGAAAAAGGAGAAAGAATCTTTATTTTCTTATCATGTTATTGATATATATATATATATATATATATATTTTGAAAAGGAGAGTAAGGTTTGTATTGTTTTTATTTTAAGGATGGCTTTGGTTTTGAGGGATAGAGTGTATGGAAGTCTTGAAGTAAAGTAGGGCAGTTGGTAAGATTAGAGTGAGGTTCCCAAGTAGTGCGTTCCTTGTCATTCTGGAAGCCTTTCCATTCAACTAAGTAAAATAATTTCACCCTCTTAAGTTTGGAATCCAATATCTGAGACACTTCCCATTCTTCTTCACCATCAATTTTGACTGGCTCAGTTGGTGGTTGGTGCCTAGAGGATAGTGAGTTGTCCTGATATGGCTTGAGTAAGGAGGAGTCCAAACTTTTTGTGGTTACTGGCTTTGTTTCTGCTGCAAAGGTAACAGGAAGAAACATAATATTTGATAAAGGAAGTCATATTTTCCCAATGGAAATCTCTTTTGACTAGATCAGCTGTTTTGTCTTGTCCAGGGTGGCCAGAGATTGGAGAGTCATGCCTTTGTTGAAGTATTTCAAGTTGGAGTTGTTCATCCTCCTTGGGGATTGCTATTCTGTTTTGAAAAATAAGGAGTCCAGTGTCTGGGTCTATAAGGTAACTCTTTACTTGTTCCTTTTTATGTAGCTTCTGAATAATCTGCTGGGTTGGTTTGTTGGAGATCTGGGACTGAATTAAGGTTTCCCTTTGTTTTTCAACCTTTTTTTCAGAGATAAGGGAAATTCTAGAAGGTTCAAAGTCAGTCTGTTTCAAGAGTTGTTTGACATTTGCTGGATTCTTTTCTGCATAGGGCATCCCCCCCTTGGGATAAACATTGTCTCGAAGTGACAAGACATCAGGCACTATCAATTGCTTTCCAGGTCTATAGACTATAGTGAAGTCAAATTCAGACAGAAACTCAGCCCAACAGGCTTGGCCACAAGTCAAGACTTTGGAGGTCATGAAATATTTAAGAGATAAGTGATCAGTGAGAACTTCAAAGGGAGAAGAAAGACTGAGGAGGTAAGCTCTCCAGATCTTGATGGCCCATAAAATGGCCAGGAGTTCCTTATTGTGGATTTCATAGTTCATTTCAGCACTACCCAATTTCCTGCTGTCAAAAGCAATTGGGTGTTTGTATCCATCAAGAGAAACTTGGGTGAGGACAGCCCCTAGGGCATAGTCACTGGCATCAGTCTCCAAAAAGGTTTGTAAGGAAAAATCAAAATGTCTGAGTACAGGAGCTTTAGTAAAGGCTACCTTGAGGTCCTCAAACTGCGGCAGAGCTCCTGAGGACATTGGAAAGATGTGGTCTGCTTCAGTTAGAGCAGTGAGGAGGTGCACCTTTCTGGAATAGTTAATGATAAACCTGCGATAAAAACTAGAAAAAACCAAAAACTGTTTCAAGGCCTTTTTGTTCTTTGGTGGTGGCCAGTCCAAGATCTTCTGGACCTTGGAATTTTCCATTTCAATTCCACTTCTGGAAATGACATATCCTAGATAGTCCACTGAGGAGGAATGAAATTCACACTTAGAAGCTTTTTCATATAAGTTGTTCTTCCAAAGTCTGTTCAAGACTTCACACACATGAGCTGTATGTTCTGTCAAGTTTTTGAAAAAAATAAGAATGTCATCAAGGTATACCACCACACAGATGGTCAGAAGGTCTGAAAAAATGTCATTAACAAGACATTGAAAAGAGGCAGGAGCATTGGTGAGTCCAAAAGGCATTACCAAATATTCAAAACTCCCAAACTGAGTTCTGAATGCTGTAAGATGTTCATACCCTTCCTTAATTTGAAGGAGATTATAAGCACCCCTGAGGTCAATTTTGGAAAAAATGGTAGAACCAGAAAAGACTGTTAATAAGTGAGTCATTGGAGGAATGGGATACCTTTTCTTTTGAGTCACAGCGTTGAGTTTGCAATAGTCAACACACAATCGCAAACCACCATCCTTCTTTCTTACAAAGAGGACAGGTGCTCCAGTGCTGGAAGTGCTGGGGCAAATGAAAACTTTCTCTATATTTTCCGCTATATTGTAGGGCCTCCTTCTCATGGTGACTAACGGAGTAGATAGGCCCAACTGGAGGCATAGGGCCTTCCAGTTTGATATGATGTTTTTAAGCGCAATGAGGAGGGAGTTTATAAGCTTTGACCTTGGAAAAAACATCTAAAAAGGTATGATAAGCATCAGGAACTCTCTCCATCACAGTTTCAATTTCATCAGTTTCCTCATCTTCATCCAAACCTTTTGCAGTAGCCTGCTTTGGGTCAGAGTCAGAAGTGGAAATAATCATACCCAAAACTTGAACGGATAGATCATTCTACATATCCTCCAAGAATTTCAGAGAATTTCCAAAGAATATCCTGTTCACAGAAGTAGTTTTTGAACTCAAAGGGAAGTGTTGTGATTGCATAGATTCTGAAAAGGGGACAGGAGCAGTGACCTGCAGGTTCACCAGCAGAAAGGAAGTAGTGGCCAAGGAGAGTTCAACAGAAGGGGAATGATCCAAAGTTGGTTGGTGTCTTGGGGTGATCAATCCCAGTTGCCAATTTACCTCTGGGTTCCAGAAATGGAGGAAGTCAATACCTAGAATAATGTCTTCTTTGGGGGGAGTATCAACAACCAAGAAATCCCATTCTAAGTTGGGAAAAGAGGGCAAAGAGAAATTGAAGGAAACCTTATGGGTGGTTTCCTGGGAAGGTGAGTCAGAAGGACTGAAGGTAAATAAGAAGATAGGAGTGGTCCGGGGTTTAAGTGATAGAGAAAAATTTAAAACCATAGATTTTGAAATAACAGATTGAGCTGCTACAGAGTCAACAAGTACACTGTAAGCCTGGTTATTGGACAAGCAAACAAAACATAAGTCTTTGGAAGGAGGGTTAGTGTCTTTTCTTTCCAAAGTTTGTACTCAAATATTGGGAGGGTGATGGTCAGGGGGTACCACATTCCCATCACCTAGTCTTTTCCCTTTTTTGGCTTCATAGGATTGGGCTTCTGGCCAGGCTTAAAATCTGGACGTTTCCTGCAGAGGCTAATTTTGTGAGTTCCTCCACAGTAGTTACACAAACCCTCTCTTTCTCGCCTAGCTTTTTCTTCAGCCTTGAGGTGTCTATCCTCTCCTACGTTGGGATTGGGGACATAGGTTGGAGTAGAATTAGTAGGGGTTGGCTTGGTCTTCCCCTTAAACCTACCTGGTTGGCTGGTCTGTTGAGATTTCTGAGGATTTGGAAGACTGGGTCCAGGTCTTGAGGTCTGAGGGAGAGTGAAGGACTTCTCCCTGATCCTTTCATGGTAACAAGTGTCATACTTAAGAACAATATCCATTAGGTCTTGCAAGGTTTCTTGAGGTCCATCATAACCAGCTAGTTGGTCCAGTAATCTTGCGGGGAGACCCTGTCTAAAATGAAAGAAAAAGGCTTTATCACCCCACCCAGAGACCTTGGTCATAAGTGTCCTGAATTCAGTGATATAGTTAGTAGCATAACCACTGTCTTTCATCTTAAGGAGGGTTAACTCCTTCTCAGCATGCTGGATTTCTAGACAATCCCCAAAAAGGGTATGAAGCTGTTGAGTGAATAGAAGCCAGGAGTTAAGTATGAAGTCTGGCTCATGATTACCAATGTGAGCAAGATAGGATTGGATCCAGCGACTGGCATTTCCTGAAAGGTAAGAGACTGTAAAAAATACTTTATTTCTGTCATTAGCAAAAACTCTCTCATCATTTGCAAAAATGAGTTCACAAGCTTGAAGGAAAGGTCTAAGCTTGGTTGGGTTAGTTCCATCAAATTTATCTGGGGCATTGATAGATGGCGAATTAAAGTTAGCAGAGGGTCCATGGTCAGCAGGTTTAGAAAGATGAGTCATTGCAGTGGTCATTTGCTGAAGACTGGCCAGCAGGGCAGGGTCAGTTGAAGGAGCCTGAGTGGTGGAAGGAAGTTTGGTGTGTAAGGAAGGTGAAGGGACTGCTGTTGCATTAGAAGTTTTACTAGGATTACCCTCTGGGGATGGTGAACCCAGGCCACTCATGATTCTGGAATTGAATCCTGAGTCTTCATCCTCTTCATCTTCCTCACCTTCTCCTGGGATTGGGACCATGCTTGCATCATAGGAAAGAGAGTCCAAACCATGGTAACCTGGGCTTTGAAACTGACCTGTGACCCTGTGGAGGCTAGCATTGTCAGAAGAAGGAATAGTAGAAAGGGATACTTGGGGAATAGGTTCCAATAAACCTGTATCCATAGGAGTGGAAGTGGTAACCACTGGTGCAGCCAGGTTAGAAAAAGTCCTACCTGTTCCACAAGATCTAGGGGTAGAATGGTCAGTAGGTTCAGTGGTACCTCTCCCCCTAGAGCTGCAGGCGACTGCTGGGCTAGAAATGTGAGAAAAAAGAGCACATTGTGGGGGCATTCTTACTTCTAAGAATAATTAGTTACCCAAAAGTTGTTCTTCACCTTGGAGCAAGAATAAAATGATTAAAAAGGGATTTTTTCTTCCTCTGATTACCTTTATGAGACAGTCAAATACTGGTTACTATACCTTGTCTAAGTGTCAAAGTGTTGAAGTGTCAAAGCGTCAAAGCGTCAAAGCTTTGAAGCGTCAAAGCATCAAAGCATTGAAGCGTCAAAGAGTCGAAGCGTCAAAGCAATACTTAGAGGACGGAGAGCTGGGTCCTTTGAGTAGGTTTGACAGTAAGGTAAGGAAAGCAATGAAAATGGCCACAAATCAAATAGCCAAGTTCAAGGTTGGGACAGAAATAAAGCAAACAAAAATTGCCACAACTCAATAGCAAGATTTGATGCTGTCTAAAAGGATAGGGAGTGTGGTTGGTGAAGAAGGGGTTAATGGGGAAGAAATCAGTTTAATGTCACAAGGGCTGCTGACATGCAAGCAGGGCTTGGCACAGAGGGGTCTCTACCCACAGTAGGCTTGGGGGCAAGGTTACTGAAGGAGGCTGACAGGAGCGGAGGAGGATTGGGTTGAATGGTGCTGAATGACACTTGCTGGGAAAGATCTCCTAGTAAGAAGTAGTAAACTGATTTCTTGGGGGAAGCATCAGGAAGAGGAAACAGGAGGCTTATTAAATAGACAAGAGGTTGAACTACAACAGAGGTACTAGTGATTGGGGCTCAGACTACACACATGATGTCATGGGAACAGTCTAAGTAACAGAGAGGGCTGATCAGATATGCTACTACATTAGGTTAGGCTGCTTCTACATTGGGACAAGGTTCCAGGTCTGAGCTGTCTAAGTTGGGAGAGTACAGTTGTAGGATGTACAGTGTACATGGGAGTCATGACACTATGTACTAATTAGAGAGAGTATGTAATACAATCTGCAAGAGGATGTACATAAATATTCCCAAAGGATTAACCACACAGAGGAGGTATGGGTTAGACAGAGAGATAACCCAAAGAGGTATGGGTTAGGCAGAGAGGTAACCCAAAGAGGTATGGGTTAGACAGAGAGGTAGAGTAGAGCCTGGGAGATTGAGTATGTGCAAGCCAATGGAGTCTATCTGTGTATAGTATGAGGTTAGACTATATGTAGATATGTACTGCATGAAGATCCTGAGGTATATAGTTACTGGAGACATATTGATGTAAGTCTCCTGAGGCTGAGGTTGAAGTTCCTAAGAAATTAGATCAGGCCTGAGGGTTAGACTGAGGTTAGACTGAGTTTGGTGTCAGTATGACACACTTCAGGCAAAACATGCTATGCCACTGGTTTAAACCAAGGTTCCCCCGTTAGGTTCCCACTAGACAGTGGAGCATTTTGCTCTTGCATTGGTTCAACTTTTATGGAGAAACAAGACCCAAGCTGGAAACTGAACCTACTACCAGTACCTCAGGCTAAGTTCAGCAGTTGTAATTCTTCTCTCAATGCTGTTGGATTATGGTCTTCTGATATCATACTCCCTCACTCTAAAGGATCACTCAAACTGAACATTGAATTTGTAGTGCTCCAAAACGGAGTATGTGATTATTTTATCCTTGGAAATGATTCTCTTTGCTTATATGGTATAGATGGTTTCCAAAGCAAGGGTAGATACTTCCACATAGGTGGAAACTTGAATAAGAAGTTCCAAATATGCCATTTCAATGCTTAAACTTCTGATTTAACTTATGAAAAACACCTAGAGAGCTGCAATCAGGAATACTTCTCTCAAGCTGCTTTGAATTCCCTTCTCAATGAAGAACAGAAATGGGATATCCTACAAGTATGCTTTGAAAACCAGAATCCTTTCTGTACCAAGGATCACCCCATTGGTAACATCAAAGGACATGATATGATCCTAACTCTAACTATTAAGCCTCCTTACCCACCTAACCTCAGGAGAACTGCTTACCCTTCTATTCCAAAATACAGAGCTGCTCTGGAAACCCATATTCAAGAGTTGGTTGACTTACAAGTCCTAAGGAAAGTAGGCCACAATGAACAAGTGGATATTACTACCCCAGTAATTATAGCTTGGAACAATGATAAGTCAAGACTGGTTGGAGATTTCAGAATGCTTACCAACTAAACCCAAACTGATTATTATCCAATTCCAAGAATCAACCATGCTCTGCATAACCTGTCCAAGGCTAAGTACGTCACTACCATGGACATGCTGAAAGATTTTCACCAAATAACTATCAGCCCTGATAGCCGGAAATTCATGAGAATTATCTGTCATTTGGGAATTTATGAGTATCTTAGGATGCCTTTTGGTATTAAAAATTCTCCTTCTCATTTTCAAAGGATGATGGACATTGTCCTAGGATTATTCATCAGACAGGGATGGATGATGGTATACATTGATGATGTTATCATTTACTCTGATCATTGGGATACTCACATGGAGAAATTAAGGCTAGTCCTCAAAACCATCTCTGCCATGGGATTGAAAGTATCAATGAAAAAGTGTAACTTTGGCTACGGGGAACTCAAAGCCTTAGGACACATTTTCTCTGGACTAACCTTAGCTGCTGACTAAAACAAGATAGTAGCAGTAATGAATAGGCCTATGCCTCAGAATAAAACTGAACTCCTATCCTCTATCAGCTTCTGCAGCTACTATAGGAAGTATTCACCAAAGTTTTCTCTTCTAACCAAATGTCTGTATGACATTTGCAAAAACACCACCGTGTTTGAAATGACTCATGACAGAGTCAAGGACTATGGGAAACTCAAAATGGCAATGACTTCAGCTCCAGTACTGATCCAGCCAGATTTTTCTAAACCTTTCAAACTCTACATAGATACTAGCTTAGATGGGCTAGGAGCCACTTTACACCAAGAAGTAATAGAGGATGACAAACCAGTGGAAAAACCTATACTCTTCATATCCAGACAAATTAAAGACACTGAGAAAAGGTAAGGTGCAAGCCAAATGGAATTTATTGCCTTAGTATGGGCTCTAGAGAAACTCCATTATTACTTATAAGGCACCAAATTCACTGTTATTACTGACTGCAACGCTTTCAGGACATTGATGAACATCAAGACCCCTAGTAGGCACATGTTGAGATGGCAGATAGCTATACAACAGTACATAGGTTGGAAGACCATAGTTCATCAAGCTGGGACAAAACACCAGAATGCTGATAGTTTAAGCAGGAATGCGTTACCCAATGACCCAAGTAACCCTTCTTATGATCCAGAGGATAATGATATCTTCCCTATCCTTAATATTAACAGGTTAAACATTGAAGCTCCCATAATGGGAATCCACATTTGTGAATTGAATGAATCATTGTTCAACTCAATCAAAGAATCTTACAGTTCTGGCATAAAGACTCTGATCAATATTATGGAAAGTACTTATCCACCTTCTGAATTGATCAATAGCCTACCTGAACCTCTTCTGAAACCATACAAAGCCGGAAGGTTCACCATATGGGATGGTCTTGTATACTATAGGCATCAACATTCAAGTGTTATAGTATTAACTAAGGACAACCATATCAGACATGTTCTGGCTGAGTGCCATGATAACTGCTCATCTGGTCATTTATCTGCTGGTAGAACCTTGGATAAGGTTAAAAAAACTGCTTGGTGGGTTTATTGGAGAGACTCCACTATCCAGTATGTTGCCAGTTGTGAAACTTGTCACAAGTCCAACAGGACTACTGGGAAACGGTTTGGTCTACTGCAAAAGATTTCTAAACCCAAGAAAAGATGGGAGATCATCAATATGCACTTTGTAACTGGACTACCACCAGGAGAAGCTTATTCCTATAACTCAGTCTTAGTCATTGTGGATAGGTTCTCCAGAAAGCAAAGTTCCTACCTAATCAGAAAGAAGACACTGCTATGGAAGTTGCCCTGTTATTTTTGAACAGACTCATTGCTGATGTTGGAGTTCCAAATATTATTATCAGTGATAGAGATCCTAAATTCACCTCTGATTTCTGTAGGAATATTCATGATATGCTGGGAACCACCTTAGCTTTCTCTACCGCTTATCACCCTCAGACGGATGGATCAGCTGAAAGGATGATTCAGACCCTGAAAGACATGCTCAGGAGATTCTGTGGCTTTGGACTAGAATATAAGAATTCTGATGGTTATTTCCACGATTGGGTTAGCCTTTTACCTGCACTGGAGATGGCCTACAACAGTAGCAAGCACTCTACTACTAAGGAAGCACCTTACATACTGGAAAGAGGATGGATTCCTAGATTACCCAAGGACAACCTTAACCACCAGCTAACCAATATTCACCCTACATCACTTGATTTTAAAAACATGATAGATGTAGCCAACAAACATGCTGTTAAGTGTTTCCAGGATGCTGTAGAATATAACCAGCAAAGGTGGGATAAAGCCCATCAGGAACCTCATTTCAAGATTGGTGATTAAGTCTTGATCTCTACCACCAACTTTACCAACTTGGCTGGAAATAGAAAGCTTAGACCAGCTTTTGTGGGACCTTTCACCATTAATAAAATTCATGGTAAAAATGCTGTGAAAGTAATCCTCAGTGATGAGCTTTCTGGGAAACATCCAGTGTTCCCAGTAAGTCTCATCAAACACTACCACCCAAGGAATGGAGAGCATACTCCTTCACTTGAAATACCTGTTACAGAAGAACCTGAAAAAGACAAAGGGAAAATTAGCAAGATCCTTAAAGATAAAAAAGATAGGATCAATGGAAAAGACGTCAGACTCTACCTAGTTAGATACAAGGGTGAATCAGCTGAAAAAGATTAATGGTTGCCTGAACATAATATCCCTGACGGACCAATACACATGAGGAACTACAGAGCCAGAAGGAGGCATCAACCCAAAAAGTTTTTTCAGATATAGACATATCTTGGAGTGGGGGAATGTCAGCTTGCTACTATGTACAGAGCAACCTGTCAATAGCAACTCAAAACTATAAAAAAATAAGAACATCTAAATTAACAAAATAAGGAGTGAGAAATCCCTAAATATTATTACAGAAATGGATTCCTCACCTAAAATTAGGTAGGTTCACTCACCAACCCCACCCTTGAATTTGAAGTCCTTATATTTTTAAAATAATTAAAAAGAAAAGTACTAAAAATTAGGACACCAGTATGGCACTTTTTGGCCATTCTAATATTTCACACGTATTTTCACGTATAGGGTTTACACCTAAAATTCACTCAGAATTGAGGTGTTGTGTATATTTTAGGAGTTACACGCGGAAATGTGTTTTGTCACAATTCCCGCGCGCAGCCCTGCATCATTACATATCCCTACGTACTAGTAGCAGCAGATTCCCGCGTACTAGAGATTCGCGCGCAGCTGATTCTGACACGCACGCAGCGGATCCTACCCCGCGCGCATCTGTACTAACTGATCCCCGCGTCTGGATCAGTCGTGACTAATCTGACAACTAGGTACCGCTCAGAAGAGCTACAACCTAGTTAGGGTTGCCTAGATAACGTAAAAAACTGACATATGCATTACTAATGATCCAAAAAATCAAAATACAAATAAAATTAATGAAAATTAAGTTTAAAACATTTTTTAATAATAAATCAAAGATCAAGGATTATCACGTAAATCACTGATCCTGATCTTTGAAGACCACAAAACACTTCAAGGAGTGTTCATAAAAATTATTGAAAATTATCTACATGGTAAAAGAATAATGGACAATCAGTAAACATCCACATCTGCACGCTTTAAAGCAATATCAATAGTACAAATGAAGGATGAGTACAGAATGATCAAATTTATGCCATAACAGATTCACAGATCCTGTGGCTAAAATAGTACAGAAATCCAGAAGATCTAAGGACAGCTGATTGAAAGCACCAAGTGGACTTGCTAATCTTGCCCTGAATGGCTTGCCAGCCTCAGCCCACAAGCAAAACCCTCTCTACGTGCCCTGAGAAGATCAGAATCACCCCAAAAAGTTATTTATACAGACCTCTTTGGATCCATTATTCCATTATCAGTTTACCAGGAATTATTTATTATCAATCAGACACCGTGTCATTGTGGATCAAGTGCTTGTATGAAGATAAGCAAGTGATTTATGACTTAGTCTATAGTAGTATTATTTACCCTTATTAACCAATCAACCATTGAATTTTAGTCAAGCAATCTACCCCATCTGCTCTGAAATCCTTCCAATTATTCCAGGATTTTCGTGGTAAAGTACTCAGAGTGAGTGTTACCCTTCCTGTCTTGGCCATTTGTGCTGTTAAGCCCAGCCATTAGTGTAATAAGTCTTTCCTAAGACACCCATCTTTATTCAAAGATTCTTAAAATTCCTAAGGAGGCCCCTTGAAGAGAGGTTGCTAGTTTTTAAAGATCCCCAGTAGTATAATACTGTGGCCCCTCTTTTATATTATATTTAAAACCATTTACTACCAAACCAATTAAACCTTGCAACCGCTCTCATTAAATCATTTATTTGAGCTTCTAAGTGATAATTATTGGAATAATAATTATTATTATCATTCCAGCATTTTTATCACTCGGTAGCTAAAGGACTGCAAGGTTCTTGGTGTCAGAGAGCTGAAAATCACCAAAAGAAAAATCTCCCAGAAGAAAATGATTGATGTAGGAATAGATCTTCCAGAAGCCATTCTTGCCTATCTTATCCTTTTCAAATCCCCTTCCACTCTCCAATCTCTGCGTAAAAAAATAATGCATTCCAATAAGAACGTCACAGTCAATCTTGTTCACAACCATCTCACTCAGCTCAACAACAAAACTAGATTGAAATACAAAGACTCCAAATCCCTCAACACTGCCCTAGTTGTCTTGCAAAACTTCAAAAAGCCCGTACCTTGAGAGCTCCGCTGAAAAAGGGATCACCACAACCCGCAATCACCCAATCACACAGAAGACAAGTGTTGGCACAAACACAAACACCTAGCACCAGATTGGTGGAAAGAAGCTCAAGCAAATTGGAGAGTGCAATTCAATGCCAACTTCAAAGGAAAGGAAGTGGCTCATTACCACGCACTTCTCACTACCTGGATTGAAGAAATAAACCCTCATAATCAAATCATCCTCAATTCCAGAGCCTCTTGCCACATGTTCAACTCAGCGGAATTCTTCATAAATCTCACTAAATGTTCTGGAGAAGAATCCATCAGCACAGGAAAGGAAGGAGCTAAGCTTACAATCAAAGGAAAAGGAACTGTTAAACTCATCTGGAAGAAGACCAGGGTTACACTCTCTAATGTTTTCTACGTTCCCGATCTTGTCGTCAATCTTATCAGTCCTGGAGAACTTATTGCCTCCAAGGGATGTTCTTTGACCGCTGATGGGAATCAATTTTGACTATTCTCTAAATCTTTTCCTGTCTTCCCTGGATTCATTTGAGGCAATCTTTTCATCCTTAATAACCCCTCTAGGGTAGGACTCAATCGGAAACTCTTCTGTATCTCTCAAAACAAATGGAACTCCAACAAGCTCAAAAATCTGCACCTATCCTTTGGACATGCCAGTCCCTAATGACTCAAAAATCTCTTTCCTGATCTTTCTCCCAGCTTCATGTCAGACTTTCAATGCAAATATTGTTTATTTTCTAAAATAACTAAAAGTTCATTCAAAAACACCTCAACCTGCGCTACTCAACCATTCAAACAAATCCATATTGATCTTGTCGGACCCATCACTCCTTCTTCTAGAAATGAAATGAATTACATCATGAAAATTATCAACAACTTCTCTGGTTACGTCTCTGCAATTCCGCTCCAACAAAAGTCCAACGCCCCGCCGCAACTCAAGATCATCTTAAACTTTGAAAAACAAAAACGTAATTCTTTTCCTGCAACCATCTGCTCGGACGGAGGAGGAGAGTTCATCTCCTCTGACCTAAAAGATTTCTTCCTCTCAAACTCCATCCAACATCTCATTACTGAACCCTATTACCACAAACACAACGGCAAGGTCAAACAAGCTAATAGAACATTAAAGGAATCTATCAGAGCCATCCTTCAAAGCTCCAAATTTCCTCTCAATCTTTGGGCCAAAGTTTCCAAATCCGCTTGTCTAGTACTCAACCAAATTCCTAAGACTCCGAACTGGCCCTCTCCCTACCAGCTGTTTCTCAACAAAACTCTTTGTCTCAACTACTTTCACCCAATTGGCTCCAAAGCTGTCTATCTTAAGACCAAGGTAGCTTGAGGTAAAAAATTCAAAGAACAAGGCCTTGCTGGCATATTTGTGGGCTACAACCCTCATTTTATCTCCTATTGGATTCTTTGTCCAGACAATTCCATTATTTCTTCTAAACACGTAAAAATACTCAAAAACTCTTCTTATTCCCAGATACCCTCATCCTCTCCTAATTCCCAATCCAACACTCACCCTCATTTCAACTTGGAAATTGACGTTCCTCTTTCTTTCTCTTCTCCCAAATCTTCCTCTTCTCCCCTTTTTCCTGAGAATCCTGTTGAACCCAACAGGAAAACTCCTTCTCCCCCTCTCTCTTCCAAATCTACAGATGATCCTCACTCAGACTCCTCATCTGAGTCCTCCGACAGCCTTGCTGTCCAACTAAACCCCAGATACTGTTTGCAAAACGGATCATCCATCAATCCCCCTCAACAATAAGGCTATCATCACTACTTCATACCAAAGACTTACGAACAGGCCAAGAAATGCTCTGAATCTCTCAAGTGGGACGCATCTATGGATGTTGAACTCAACAGAATCAAAGAACTTAAGGTGTGGGATGACTACGACGGACCTGAACCTACCAACCCGCTGAACACGACCTTGGTCTATTGTCTGAAGGATAATTCCCACGGCAATCCTCTTGTCTATCAAAGCCAACTCTGTGTTCAGGGATTCAATCAAATCTATGAACTGGACTACCTTGACAAATTTTCTCCCACTGGAAAGGCTGCTTCCCTTTGCATTGCTTTTCTCTTTGGACTCTATCATTCTCTCCCCATCACCCAACTTGAAGTCAAAAGTGCTTTCCTCCACGCTCCACTATCCAACACAGTCATTATAAAACAACCCAAAGGATCAAAACAAACTTCAAAGCACCTCATTCTCAACAAATCCCTTTAAGGACTGAAACAGGCCCCAGAAAACTGGTTTGTTGCTCTAACTTCTTGGATCTGCAAGCAAGTTTTCCATAAGCCAATGTCAGATCCGTGTCTCTACATCCATCCTTCAACCAACTCAGTTCTCTTTGTTCACGTTGATGATCTTTTTCTTGTTGGTTCTGGCAACAATTTCTTAACTAACTTTCTCAAACAATTTCCAAACTCTAGTCATCACAAGCCCAACACCATATTGGTCATGAAATTTGAAAGACATAACAACTCAATCTTGCTATCACAACCTAAGCACATCAAACATGGACTCAAAGAATTGAAAATGATGGACTGCAAACCTTCCTCCATCCCCCTCACTGTCAACACTAATCTCTCCCCAGCGTCTGATAAAGAACACCAAGAGTTCCTCTCCCTCAACATCAACTACCAATCAGCTCTGTTCCTGATGAATTACATAGCTTGTTTAACCCAACCGGACCTGAGCTTTGCTGTCTTGAGTCTTGCCAGATTTTGTGAAAAACCCAGAATTCAACACTGGAGAGAAGTCAAGCGTTGCTGGAAGTACCTGAACGCTACAAAACATCTGAAACTTTCTCTTTCTGTTTGCAATTCTAAAACTCAAATTCAATTCTACAGCAATGCTACGTGGGGGGATGATCTATAAACCAGAAGATCACAATTGGGTCATCTATCTATACTCTTTTGCTCCCTCATTTCCTGGAGAAGTTACCGTCAGAGAAACGTTACTCACTCAACCACCAAAGCTAAGCTAAATCCCCTCATTGACTTAATTCTGGAAGCCATCTGGATGAAAGACTTAGTATATGAACTCTGGAATAAAGACATAGAACCAAGCAAACACTTTGTCAATAATAAAGGCCTCATCAATAAACTCAAAAAGTTTGGGTGTAACTCTAAAACCCAACACATTGAAATCAAAACAAAAGCCATTTGAGAAGAATTGAAACAAAGAAGTCTGGTCATTGACCTCATTCCATCTGAAAAAATGAACGCCAACGGACTTACAAAAGCCTTGCCGCCAACTCTCTTAGCTAATCTCACCTCTCTTATTAACCCAAAGTTCTCTCTCTTCTCCAGCCCTACCAGACACGGGGGGTGTTGAATATTTTACTGCTCTCTTTTCTCTTCTTTTCTTTTCCTTGTTTATTTCTTATTTTCCCTTTCCATGTTCTTTTTCTTATTTACTTTGAGCTCCTTGCTTCCCAGTGCCGCTGTAAGACTCCAAACAGTGCTAGGCCGTGGCAGTTCTGTGGAGGGGAAAGTTGCTGTTTTAGGCTGCCCTCCTGAGTGTTACAAAAATATTTAAATGTAACCAAGATCAAGGTCCAGAACCTGGTAAATGAGGAATCAAGGAGTTGAGGATAAAGATGACAATGGTTTGGTAGCAATGGAACAGAAATATCTGAGACAAGATTATGCAGGGAAAAACTTGAACAAAAGAAGTTAAAGTCTGCTTAGAGTTCAAGGAACAAAAGCTGTTGTATGTAAACAACGCCCACAAGCTAATAACTCTGGTCGTCAGCAGAAGATTGGGGATGATCAACTCAAACCCAAGCAACCTCCAGTTTCTCAATGAACCTGCCCAACTCTCTGCAATCAAGTGCTTGAAGGGTACCAGATAACTGAGGGTGGCTGTACAAGACAAAGCACAATGTTTAAGAAGCGCCAAAGCAAACAGTAACTGATTTGAAGCAAGGATAACCTCAACACTCCTCAAGGGACTCAAGAATAGGCTGGCAGAATTCAACTCAAAAGAAAATAAAGGGAGGTATAACACTCCAGGTCTTAATCTTAAGAAGACCTCTTCAATCAATCGTGATTGGCTCCAGAAAGGTGATCAGGGATCAGGACCAGTATGGTCAGAGAAAGGGATCAAGGAGTGGTATAGCACACTCAAAAATTCCAACAGACAGAATTTTTCTTCAACCAGAAAGGCTATTGGTTGGTGATAAGGATCAGGCCACAGAGGGGCTAAGACTTAGGGTCAAAAATGGATCAAGGGGAAATCAGAGATATACCCAGGATATGGATCAGGATTCACTTTTACGATAATGGGGGGAGCACAAGCACACACACCCCTTGGATGTATTTCTATGATCTGATGATGATGATATGATGATATATGCAGAAAAAAGCGGGGGAGAGCCCCTTCTTTTATAGACCAGAGGCCTATAGACTATTTACAAGAGAGATTTAAAAGTAGAGTGGAATTTTTTTTTTTTTTTTTTTTTTTTTTTTTAAGAATCAGTGTCATGAGAAAACAAAAGAAAAAAAAAACAAGCACTCAGAGAAAAAAAAAACCAAAGAGGGACGCCCGCGGGCATCCCGACGGGCATGGGCAACTTCCAAGGCCGCGGATGACCGCCGGCAGGTGTCCAACGGGTACCGGCAACGTAAGAGACCCGCGCGCGCAATGGACAAGCCGCGTGGGAGACCAGCAAGTTAGAGGTGGAAAGGATTGGTAGACGAGTAAGATATCAACAACTGAGAGGTCCAAGTAGACAACAATGAATCAAGAGCGTGACTATTGATTTGCCCTGGCTGTATGACATGCCTCCCTTGACCGAGGGCAAGGATTGAGGTGAGGTGGGAGGGAGCCAAAGGGGAGATTTTTCTGGGAGTGAGTAGGTTGGTCAAAGTCAACGTGTGTGTGTAGTATAAGATGTGTGTAACATTTCTTCTTGTTGGGGAGGTGGAGTTGACACAATACTCTATTGACAGACACCCATGGTCGCAATTGGAACAAGAGAGACCAATGGCGTGATTGTTTGTAAAGTGGAAGAGCTTAGAGAGAGAAATGGGATAAGATGTTGCTCAAAGAAAAACATCCAGGATAGCGGATACAACCAAGAGAGAGAGAGAGAATATTTTGACAGACGAGTTCAGAAGTAACCCCGGTTTTGAAGAAAGTCACAGAAACAATATGGAGAGTGAGAACAAGGGAGTCAAAGGAGGATTTGATCAAGGATTCCATCGGAACTGACGGCTCGGTCCACCCAGATGATGTACAGGTATGTAATTTCAAGCCAAGGATTTACCCGTCACCCTGTGTTCCTTGGATGGAATCGGAGGAGTACCAAGCGATTGAGTGTTGTGGAAGTGTGATGGTGAGATTTTGATAGTCTTGTTTGAGGATGAGGATGAGGATGAGTTTGAGTTTAAATAGAGGATCATGATGAGTTTGAGTTTAAATAGAGGATCATGATGAGTATGATTGAGGATTAATCCTAGTCGTTATGTATTGTTTTTGATTCTTATGATTTTTTTTTTTTTTTTTTGATAATGATACCTATGAATGATGATAAGAAAAAATCATCACAAAAAAATTAAAATCTCCGCACTGGCTGGGGTTTCCAGGATGGGGCACCACACTGCTCCCCCTCTTCACCTTCCTCTGTTACTCATCTGTCACTGTCTTCCCTCATGCGCGCGCTCTCAACTCTTAAACCTAACCTATCTTCATCACCTGGCGGTGATCAAGGGAAGACCTCACCAAAACTTGACCATCATGAACCAACATCTCAACTCAAGCAATCCTTAACCTCAACATGCATCAAGCCTCAAATTCCCAACCACTACAATCAATCTCTCTCTTCAGCGCCACCTTCTTTCCTATTTTCTTTTCTCTCTCTCTATATTTCCTTAACTCTTTCCTTCATTCTCACTCAGCCTCCTCCTCAAATCCCACTCACTGGTGTCTTCAATCTCAAGTATGTCTTCTACGGATGGTTTCTTGTTATTTTGCAACCTCCAAATCTGATCCTCAGTCCATTTTTATATCAGTCCGCTCAACCCTCAATCATCAATTCTACTGGAAACTCTTCTTCCAATGATCATAACCACCTTCCGCTATCTCTTGAATCTATCCGCTTTATGTTTTTTTTATGCGCGCTCCCCTATTTCTCTTTCCTGAGTCTCTTTTTATCTTATTCTCATTTATTTACTGATTCCTTACTTTGTTCAGCGCATTTATTATCATCTCCTGTTTGAATTCAATCTCAGAAATTGATCAACATTTTCCAGTTGTCATAAAGCAAGGCTGCCTCTGATCCAGAGCTGAGATTATTAAGTAATTTTGCTTCAACCCATCCAGAAAAATCATCTCTAGCCACAATGAGATACCAAGCACCACCTTCATTAATATGAACCACATCCATAGCAATCCTTCCAATGAAAGTGGACTCCGCAGTATGATAAAATGTTGAGCTGAGGATTAACAGAGGTAGATGGTAAAGTAGAAGGATAATGTTTTCATGAGTAGAAAGAAACATACAATGAGAGTGAGAAATGAAAGGAAAACAAAACTTACCTGAGGAATAACAGAGGTAGATGGTAAAGTAGAAGGATGAGGAAATAAATCCTTCTACTTTGCTCAAGCTCTGTCCTCAGGTAGAGATACTAACAATCAGATCTCACAAGTATTGTGACATGGTAAAAATACAATGAGTATTGAATGAAAAAGAAAGAAGTTGCGCGAGTCTAGAGATTGAGTGGGGAGAACATTGACATGTTCAGTGTGTGACACATAGAAGAAAAAGGAAAAAGGAAATGAAAACATAGAATCATAAAGAGAAAATAAGAAACATAAAGAATAACGAAATGAAGATAGAGATATGAAAACATGGAGATATGTAAATACTCCAACACCCCCCCTTGCTAACCATTACCGCTGAGACCAATTATTTTTTGATGAACTTGTAGAAGAATGCTGTTCAATGGTTTGGTTAGCATATCCGCAACCATGCCTTTGGTGCCTACATGATGAACCTTAAAGGCACCCCTAGCAACACATTCCCTGATGAAATGGTGGCACGGGTCAATATGTTTTGTCCGGGAATGGTGTTTGGGGTTTTTTGCTAATGATTTGGCACCCTTGTTATCAACGTAGATGGGAACCGGAGAGGTGTCGCGCAGGTTTAATTCACACAGGAGATTACGGAGCCATAGGCCTTCCTTGCAAGAGTCCGAGAGGGCCTTGTATTTGGCCTCAGACCTTGAAAGAGACACCGTTGGTTGCTTCTTTGATCTCCATGAAACAGCGCCAACGCCCAGGCGGAAAGTGTAGCCTGAAATAGAGCAACGGTTGTCCCAGTCTTCGGCCCAGTCGGAGTCGGAGTATCCAGAGAGAACCAGGGAGGAACCCCCAAGAGTAAGCCAAAAGTCTTTTGTTGAGTTCAAGAAGCGGAGCACGCGGAGGGCGCTATCCCAGTGGTCGGCGGACGGATCTTGAAGGAACTGAGAGAGTTTATTCACAGCAAACAATACGTCAGGCCTCGTGCATTGGGAGATCCAGAGGAGAGACCCAATCAGCTGGTTGTAGCGTGGAGGAGATGGTGGGTCAGATGGTGCTCTCTTTTGCAGAGTTTTGAATGACGCTGACGTTGGAGACTTTGCGGAGGAAGATCCAGGGGGTAGGAAGGAGGAAGCAACGGAGGAGATATAGTGGGCTTGGTTGAGTGAAACGGTACTGCATTGTCGATTGCAATGAATTGAGATTGACAGGAAAAGATTCAACTCATTGTTGGAGCCAATTTTGAAACGCTGACCAATGGCAGAGATGAAAGAGGAAACAAAATCAGGCATGCCAAAAATCGCCAGATCATTGACATCAGCAGTGAGTGCACCTACCAAAGCACCTTCTGTTGTTTTAAAGTAAAGCAATGGATCATAGGAGGAACGGGTAAGGCCCAAGCACAGAAGAGCCGCGTTCAGCTCAATGTTCCACTGGCAAGGGGATTGCTTCAGCCCGTAGATAGCTCTGGAGACCTTGCAAACCCAGTCGGGGTGTAGAGGATCCTCAAAGCCCGGCGGTTGAGAAATATACACCGGTTCATCCAAATGGCCGTTGAGGAAAGCTGTTTTGAAATTGACTTGCCTGCGGACCCAATTTCTTGAGCCCAAAAGGCTAAGGAGGAGACAGAGAGTTTGCAGACGTAGAGTCGGGGCAAAGACTTCCAAAAAATCAAGACCAAGAACTTGTGTGAATCCCATGGCAACCAGGCGCGCTTTGAGCTTGACAATGGAGCCATCAGGGCGACGTTTAACTTTGAAAACCCATTTGGACCTGATGATTTTTTGTCCTTTGGGAGGCGGAACGAGTGTCCATGTCGTCATACCCTGTAGAGAAGAGATCTCTTTGTGAGCCAAAGCAATCCACAAACACCGGTGGGGTGACTTGAGTAAATGCTTCCACGTCTTGGGCGCCAGAATTATGTCTTTGACAGAAGCGGAGCGTGAGTAGGTGCCAAAGCATGAAGGCAGGCGTTTTTTCCTGGTTGAACATTGTGGCGCAGGAGGGGAAGAAGGGAAAAAGGGTGGGGAGCCAGCGAGAGCGTCGGGTGGGGAAGATGGCGAAAGGGGAGGGGGAAAGGGGAGAGGGGAGAATGGAGAGCAGGAGATTCAAGCAAAGGGGAAGGGGAGGAGGGAATTGGTGATAGGGAGACAGGTGGAAGAAGATTCGAGTCATTGCACATGGGGGGGCTTGCGGAACAAATAAGATAACGCAAGGTTGCAGGCGGGAGACAAGACTGAGATGTTGGGAGAGGGATTATATTTGTGCAGTCCGGCCCCGCAGGGTTTGAAAGAGGAATGAGAGGAGAAGAATGATCAGCAGAAGGGGAAATGGGAACAGAAGGGGAAATGGGGTCAGGCGGATCGGATGAGCATGTTGGGGAGGTATGGGGCCAGGTAAGGTCAAGGGGAATGGTAGAGGTGTTATCCTCAGCTTTACGAAGAGGTTGGCTGTACGGGAAGGTCGAGTCGTCAAAGATGCAATCTCTGGATTTAATTACCTTTTTGGTGGCCAGATCAAGGAGACAATAGCCATTGCCATGTGAAAGATAGGAGAGGAGAACCGATGCGCGACCCTTTGGGGAGAGTTTGGTCCGGTTGGCTTCTGGAATCTTGTACCATTTCAAGCATCCAAAAGGGTGGAGATAAGAGATGGGAGTATCTTCCGCCCCAAGGATTGAATTTGGTCAAGTGAATCCACAGGGGGTTTTACAGGGGTAGGAATTGAAACTTAAGAGAGCGTGCTTCAGTGCGTCAGCCCAGAAGGATTTAGGGAGATTAGAAGAACAAAGAGAGCAACAAATTATGTTGAGAATTGTCCTGTTGGAACGTTCTGCAACCCCATTGGACTGGGGGGAATGAGGGGGTCCAGGTTTGTGTTGTATACCCTTTTCGTCAAGGAATGAGGACAGTCAATCATTCAAGTATTCCCCGCCGTTGTCTCTCCTGAGGCATTTTATAGACAGGTGAAATTGACTTTTGAAAAAAGAGAAAAAAAGTTTGATTGATTCAAAAACGTCCGATTTGCGACGTAGTGGATACGCAAATAGAGCTTTGGAACAGTCGTCAATGAAGGTAATGATGTAATTGTATCCTTCTCTTGAAGTTGTGTCAAAACTACACAGGTCTGAATGGATGATTTCTCCTGGTTGCTTGGATCTGTAGCTTAACAAAGAGTGAAACGGCGTTCGCGTCATCTTTGATTCAATGCATGTTGTACATTTGTGGATTTTGGATTCATTGTTGTAGTCAGGATGAATGTTTTTCAACTTGAGTAGCTTTTGAAGGGACTTCAGGTTTAGATGGGAAAGTCGGCGATGGTAGCCAAAAAGACGGTTATCAGAGATTTGCGAGATGGCAGAGAGAACTGATTCCTTTCTGCTTACGTTATCTTGAGGGAGATAGTACAAGTTTCCTTTTCGGTACCCGCTAGCGACTGGTGAGGCGTTTATGTTTGAGACGGAGCTATCAAAGATTTTGCAGGTGTTCAAAGTGAAAGTGACAAGAAAACCAGCGTTGCAGATACTCGAAACTGAGATCAGGGTTTCATGAAGGTCTGGTACTACTAAGGTCCGAATGCAAGCAAAAGGAAGTGACAGATAGCCTTCTTAATTTGGGGATATGTTTTTTCTGTCGGCAAGGCAAATTGAAGTGGAATTTGGTTTCTTCTCATTCACTTGCCATTCATACGGAGTCATTGATTATGAGCATCCGGAGTCCAAATTTAGGTTGTTACTGTGAGTCTGATTCGTATTTGTGAGACTGCATGATGCATATCCCGCGTGAATAATGATTTCAGAGTAGGTGAAATCGTCATCGTCATCTTCATCAACGGCCACCTCTTTTGCCTTTGTTAAATTTGCTTTGGCTTGTTTGGACCCAGAAAATCTATTTTTCTGAGTTCTTCTGTTTCTTTTAGAGTATTCCAGCGCTTCAAGAACTTCAGGGCACCTCGAGAATGAGTGTCCTTCTATCTTGCAGTTAGTGCAGTAGTAGGTTTTTGTTGATCCTTGGTTTTCCCAGTCGCGTTGATTTTGAAATTTGATGTTGGTTGTCTGAGCCTTAGAAGAGTTTATTGAGTAGGTATCTTCATTTCTTGTCTGCCTTCTAAGATGTTCCTGTTTCAGCGCGTTGATCAGCTTTGATGAAGGCACTGATTCTTTGTTCATCATCCCGGAGACGCATCCAAGGCAGTCGTCAGGCAACAATAGGAGAATGGCTGTTGATTGCAAATCGTCAGCGGTGAGTGGGTTCTTGGGGTTGATAAGCAATGACAGTTTTTCTCCATAGGAGACTATTTTGGAGATGTGAGTCGTCATATCTTTGTCGTTCAGCTTAGTCAGAAGAAGTTTTCAAAGCCAGTACATCCTTCCTCCAGAAGAGTTGTCTTGATGGGCTTCTTTCAGTGCGTTCCAAATTCCGATTGCACTTTCTTTGTTTTTTCTAATGAACTGAAAGTTAGAAGGTCCAATAGACCTGGAAATGACTGAACATACAGCTAAATTGTCTTTTGACCAAGATTTGCCTTTGAGTGAGTCGTTCGTGAGGAGATATCCAACGCCAGAAGCTCGGAAATGGATCCTCAAGATCATAGCCCAATCCAGATAATTTGATTCTGAACCGGGTGAGTTTAAAGGGATAATTGATGGTGTCTTGAGCACTGGGTGAGAGTTTTGGCTTTCATCCATGATTGTCTTTTTTTTTTTGAAACGGTATCAACAGTTTACCGGATCCTTCTGTTTTGTTTTAATGGTGCAGCTCTGGGCTCATAACCTGTTGAGCTGAGGAATAACAGAGGTAGATGTTAAAGTAGAAGGATAATGTTTTCATGAGTAGAAAGAAACATACAATGAGAGTGAGAAATGAAAGGAAAACAAAACTTACCTGAGGAATAACAGAGGTAGATGGTAAAGTAGAAGGATGAGGAAAGAAATCCTTCTACTTTGCTCAAGCTCTGTCCTCAGGTAGACATACTAACAATTAGATGTCACAAGTATTGTGACATGGTAAAAATACAATGAGTATTGAATGAAAAAGAAAGAAGTCGCCCGAGTCTAGAGATTGAGTGGGGAGCACATTGACATGTTCAGTGTGTGACACATAGAAGAAAAAGGAAAATGGAAATGAAAACATAGAATCATAAAGAGAACATAAGAAACATAAAGAATAAAGAAATGAAGATAGAGATATGAAAACATGGAGATATGTAAATACTCCAACATAAAACATTTCAGCTTTGGAGCCTAAGATCATTTTTATGACAAAATTCACAAATTGGGCAAGATTAAGAGATGGATTTCTTCAGTGATGGCCACAAAAATTGTTTGGATTGTCATCACTGCACTCTTCATGATCTGCACTCCACTTCATTCTACTGCTGCACCTGTCCAATCCCCAGGGGAACCTGTCTTGAAATTGACTCCCTGAATTCTCCAATGAACACACTTCAACTCCTGATAATTGGGCTGGACTCTCTCTTGGCTTCTCATGTTCCATCATCATCATCTTCTTCCTCCTGCTTTTGCTCATCATCATTGTAATCCCATTTTTCCTGAATCCTCAAATTATTCTGCTCCCCTTGCTTTACTCTCTCTCTGATTTGACTCCTCCCAGTATCACCAAACTTGTTCCAGTCTCATTCCCACTCATCCTCCATCATCCTTGAATCTCACCAAACTTGTCCCTATCACCCCGCTTGCCAGTCTCACCATTCTAACTCATCCTCAAATCTCACCAAACTTTTCCCCTCTCTCAAACACCCTTTCATATCACCATCCTCCATCAAAATCCAACTATTCCTATATCCACATTAATTATCCTCAATCCTCCTTGAACCCTCAAACTCACATTCAACATCCCTGACCCAGCTCAAATACTCAAAATATATCAAGACATACATATCTTTATTTTATCAGATGTGGGAATCAACTCATGTCTTTGTACCAATTTCCTCATTACAACTCATGTTCTCATGTGACTGTTCTCTTTCTCTCAGACTTCATACCATCTTTTCTCTCCTATTTTCATTTATTATTGTCTTTCTGGTATCAAAGAAATTCCTGGGTAAGAATTTCCATCACATTCAATTAATTTTCATCACACTTCCTTTCATTTCCTATGTTAACACCTTGTTATAAATCCCATTTCCATTGGTCTTAGTCTTAAATACAGTAAACTTTGAAGTCTCAAATCCTCATGGTTAAAAGTCAAACACACTGAAAATCAAACAAAGCCAATGACCTAGTTACAGACCAATGGAATCCACCAAGAATCTCCTGAAAAGACAAACCAACCCATTTCCTACATTGTTGTAGTCCAATTTCTCCTTATGGCAATAAAGGATTCACACCATTCTCTCCCTCAAGGGCATTTACCATTGGATCAACTTGTCCAAACCCAAAAAATTTCCCCCTGATGTGAACCTTGAAATTGTAGGATACCTACTGGCAAGACTAGACAATTGAACATACATCAACTGTGTAAGAGACCATGACCTCACCAATGGGGTTGAGCTGTGGAAATCCATCAATGAATACTAGGCTTCATCCCAAACTGCTAATTGTTTGAGGGTCCTCTTCAATTTCCTCAACCTACAGTTTGACCCCAAGAAAGCTGAGAAGTTCATAAAAGATGCAAGTGCGTGCCTACTCCAAACTTCTGAGATTGGGATTCAGATGGACAACAATATAGTGGCCTATCTTCTTCTCTAAAAATTTCCACCTCATCTCAATCATCTCAAGACTACCATCACCCATTCTCTGGAGAAACCAAAACTGATGGGGATTTTGTGCTTTGTCATCTCAACCAGGTCAAGAATGAAGTAGTGGCAAGCTATTATTCATCTTCTATGTTGAATCAAAACAAGGTCATCAAGTGCAAGCACTCATGGAACAACCCACAGGCCAGTCACAATTACAGAAAATGTTGGTTGCTTTATCCTCACCTTTGACTCAATGCAGGAGGACATAACAATGCATTGGGAGCAGGATCAACCTCTTCCACTTCACAAACCCAGATGAACTCCTCTGCTCACCTAGCATACAACTTTGTGATGGTCAGCCCGCCCTCATTGAATCAGAATTGTTTTCTCCTCAACTCCAGGGCCTCCAACTGTATTTTAAAGAATTCCAAATTCTTCTCAAAAATTATCTCCAACAATACCAAATTTCCAACAGGAAATCCTAATGCTCCAATTCACTCGCTAGGAATTGGCACAGAAAAGCTGAAAAACAGTCTTGCCACTCTAAATCTAAAAAAATTTCTCTATTTCCCAGACCTAGCAATCAACCTTGTGTCACTAGGTCAACTGAGTTGGAAATGTTTCTCTCTTTCTCTCCTCTCCCCGAGTCAATTCCTAGTAACCTTCAATGGCAAGAACAACCTGTTGGGCTCCATAAAGGAAAATCTACTTGTCATTGAGGAGTCACCATCCTTATTTCACTCCTTCCCTTTTTCATTTGTTTCTCTCTCAACTTTCCATAAACGCTTCTTCTATCTTCACTCTGAAGGAACCTATCTCCTTTCAAAAGGCTTCCCCAATCTCAAATGGGAAAAATTGACTGTGTCTCATGTGCAAAAGGGAAGATTTCTTGATTACCCTTTATCAATCATCTACCACCCAGAAAAACCACCTTCAAATAAATTAATACAGATGTGTGTGGACCTATTCATCCCTCCTCTCCCTCTGGTTTCAGATACTTTCTACTCCTGAAGTAAAACTTCTCCAAGTTCAAGACTTGCATTCCAATTTGAAATAAGTCCAATTTCACTGACAAGATTATCAAGTTTTTCAAACTACATGCAACCCAGACTGGAAAGATGCTGAAGAATCTGAACTCAGATAATGGAGGCGAATTTTTAAATGATTGACTCTGCTCCTTCCTCATTGAGAACAGTGTGAAACACACCACATCTGAACCTTACACTCCTCAACACAATACTGTTTCCAAAAGGGGAAACCAATGAATTTTTGAAGCAACCCAAACAGCTATGATTGACATGAAGATACCTCCATTCCTCTGGGATGAAATAATTATCAGCAACTTTCAGATACTGAATATGATTACTCCCTCAAAAGGAAAAAAAATCTTCTCACAAGTTGTGGAATGGCAAACCACCAAAAAATTCATCTCATACAAGTTCTTGTTTGAAGAACTGTGTTCCTCAATCATTCCTCCATTTCCATCAAGCTCAAAGAGAAGGGGTTGGAACATATTCTGGTAGGACTTGACATGGATCTCAACTTGTACCAAGTCTACTGCCTAGGATCTTGGAAAATTGTTTGTTCCAAACACGTTAATATTTTTGAAAACCTCTTCCCCTCTGATTCTTCCCTTGATTTCCTCACAAAAACAGATTCTTCATTTGAATCCATCAGAAAAAATTACAAAACCCTCACTGAAATTCTTAATTCCAACTTGCTGCAAATTGATAGCTCTACAACTTCCTCAAATGAAACTTCCGTATCACCTGAACTTTCCAATCCTGCTCTCTCCCTTGCTCCTGAACCATCCATAAAAAATACCCAAAAAAATCACACCCTTCACACCACCAATTCCACTCTTGAATTCCCTTCACCCCACCAGCCCAATGACCAGCCCTCTCCATTGAACCTAACACCACATGACACACAACCAACTCAGCCCACCCACCTGCTCCGCAATTGTTCTACCCTCCAAAAGCCTCAAAGATATGGCTTCATTTCCAGATCAATTACAAGAACCTACAATGAGGCTACCCGTTCAAAATATAGCTCTCACTGGATCAAGTCCACAAACAAGGAACTCAATGGAATCAACATGATGAAACTTTGGGAGGGTTGTCACACACTTCCTGATTGCAAGAAAGCTCTCACCACCTTCTGGTTCTGCTGAATCAAGGACAAGCCAGACAACTTGGGTGTTTGCTTCAATTCTTTCCCAGGTGTTCAAGGCTTTCAAAAAGTAGAATGTTTTGACTACAGAGAGATGTATGCACCCATGGGCTCAATAACCACCCTTTACACTCTACTGGTCTTTTCTCTCCATCAAAACCTCACCATCCAACAAATGTACATCAAATCTTCTTTCCTCCACGCTCCTCTTGACAAGGAAGTCTACATCAAAACTCCTGTTGGGTATGACTCTCCCTTTCCATACTTAAAACTGAACAAAGCGCTCTACGGATTGAAGCAGGCACCAAAAATTCGGTAAAAGACCCTGAAAAAGTGGCTGCTCAAACAAGCGTTCACAACCTCCAGTGCTGATCCCTTTCTGTAAGTCAACAGCATCAAACTACTTTACATGTTTTTATATGTTGATGATCTTCTGATCATAGGGAACTCAGATGAATTTAGGGACAAAATAAAATCCAGGTTCAACATCTCCCACAATGGACCTTTGAGCAAGATTCTTGGAAATCACCATGTGTTTGCCAAATGAAGACCTTGGGCTGCATCAACCAAATCAGATCAAAACTGGTCTCCTTGATCTAAGCCTGACTTAATGAAAACCTATCAACACCCCAATTACTCCCAATGTTAAGCTTGCCCCTTCAACAGACGCAGACTACCAAGTGTTTATTCAACTCAACATCAATTACCCATCCTCAACAGGCTTTCTCAATTTCATAGCCAGCAGTGTTGGGATTCTGTTGTTTCTGCTCATAATTAAGTCTCCATTTCTTTTTTTAAAATAAATATTAAATTAATTAAACTAAAATATATTATTTCAAGTGCACTTTAAGAAGGATCAAGAAGCCATAGACATACTTTTATTAAGATCAAATCCCTGAGCATGACATTGGATCACTGTTCTCTTTTATGTTCTCATATAGCTCAGTATTCTCAAATCAAGAAATCCATGAAAGTGCATCTCTTTCCATTACTTTTATCTAGACTAGGAGGATTAACAACCCTTTTAGATGATTATGAAGGATTGCGAGTATATATATTAAACTGAAGAGGCAGAGAGGACCCTAGAGGCATTTAGGCCCAGTGGCGCAAGACCCAGTCAGCTTTTTTTGACTATACTGATTTTCTTTACCTTCTATGCTAGTTATGAATCTGGTCAAGACTTTGTCCCAGTTTTTCTATTCATTTTCTAGGCATTTATGCTTACTTTCTCTGATCATTAAAACCACTTTTTGGCCCTGTTAAGAATCAGTAATTTGTAGGTTTATAAGACCTCTCAAGACTAAGAAATAAACATCATCAGTTCTAGCCTACTTTCAATCAGAGTGCCCCCTCATCTGCACCTCCTGATGTGCTGCTCTTTGAGACATAAAATTGAATTTATCTTTAACATTTCTTTCTTGGCCTTTGGCCCTTTAATTTAAACAAGCAGAACCCGGCCCAACATTTTGTATGCAGTCTCTAACCTATATTTCTTCAATTTCAGACTGGTCATGTCTCACTGGACAGAGGCCAGAAACACATGGCAATGTGGAAAGTAAGAGAGGGATACTCTCCTAGTTTTCCTCAAGTTCTGGAATTGATGGTCCTAGCTTCTGTAAGGATAAGGATGCTGCTTTTAAGAGAGAGAGATAGAGAGATAGAGATGAATTTCCTTTCCTTTGCCCTCCATCCATCTATCCATTCATCCAATGATTCAATGTCCTACAAACCAGATTTGAGAGTGAGGTATTTAAGTCCTCCCTCTCAACCCTAACCTAAGTACAAGCACAAACAGAAAGCCTAGAAACAAAGAAAGAAAACCCTCCATCCCAGAACCCTAAACCAACCTCACTCCCTCCAAAACCATTCCCTTGGTTTTTACGTATGTCAAATTTGTCCTTCTCATGGTGCCGCCCTCTGCCACACCCTACTTGGAGCCCCCGGTGTTTATCCATCTGCACGCTTCTTCAAATCCCATGATCTGTGGATCCATCCGTGCCTATGCTTGCGCCAACCTCCCCAGCACCTATAACCCCGCTATTGCCCCGCTCCTGCTTCACAAACTAGCCACCTGAAAACTGGTTCAGGTCAGCTCCATCACATGGTCTGTGTTGTCCCAGCAGGTTGCAAGCCTGCCACCCCAGAGTAAGCCCAACCCGCACCTGGGGCTGAGCCCCGCAATCCATAATTCTGAGAATGCGCACACCCCAAATGCTGACCCCAACCTACCCAAATGCTGAGCTTGCATCCCGCCAAGCATTTCCCAATCCAAGGTTATATATAAATAAAACACCACAGCAATACCTCAACACCTCCAAGAACCTGGCCCTGCAATTTCAAAACCCAAAATTCCAATAGAACATCAAATTCTTTAGCAATTCCAATGGGGGCATTATCTTGAAACAAGACGGAGCCACACCAGATATCTTGTACTACTGTACAAGTGTTGGGTCTCATGGCATAGCAAGTTACAGACCACAATCTCTCTCTCCTTGATTGAAGTCAAACTCAAGGCCCTGGTTCTTTCAAAGCAGGAAAAAATATGGCTCACTCAACTAATGATCAAGATAAATCCTTTGCTGAAACTCACTTGTGTATTGTTCATCCATAACAAAGCTCTAAATGATCTAGTCAACCAGGAATCGCATCACCAAGGACTCAAACATATAAACACACAGATAAAGTGGCTTGGAGAACAGAAGGCAAATAATCATCTCATCACTCACATCATTCCCTCTAACATGATTTTGGCCAAGTCTCTGACAGAAGCTTCTTTGAAAATTTCCATCATCAATTTAACCTCTTCCATCATATCTCCTCACCTCTGATCACAACGGTGTGTCATCACTGCACTCTTCCAGATCTGCACCCCACATCATTCTACCACTGAACCTGTCCAATCCCTGGGGGGACCCAGCTTCAACTTGACTTGCTGAATCCTCCAATGGCCACACTTTGACTCCTGCTAATTGGGATGTACTCTCTCTTGGCTTCTTGTTTTCAATCATCATCATCCCCTTCCTCCTGTTTTTGCTCATCATAATTGTCCTCCCATTTTTCCTGAATCCTCAAATTATTCTGCTCCCCTTTCTTTACTCTCTCTCCGCTTTGACTCCTCCCAGTATCACCAAAGAATTTCAAGTCTCATTCCCACCCATCCTCCACTCATCCTCAAATCTCACAAAACTTGTCCCTATCACCCCCCCCTTCCCAGTCTCACCATTCCCACTCATTCTCAAATCTCACCAAACTTGTCCCCTCTCTCAAACACCCTTTCATATCATCATCTGCCGTCAATATCCAACTATCCCTATCTCCGCATTCATTATCCTCAATCCAACTTGAACACTCAACCTCATATTCAACATCCCTGACCCAGCTCAAACATTCAAAATATATCAAGACATACATATCTATATTTTATCAGATGTGAGAATCAACTCATTTCTTCATACCAATTTTCTCATTAAAACTCATGTTCTCATTTGAATATGCTCTTTCTCTCAGACTTCCTACCATCTGGTCTCTGCACTTTTTATTTAGGAAAATGTTAAATTCATGCCTCATTGAGCCGTGCACACGGTTCAAAAGGGGCCATGTGGAAAGCCACACGGTTCAAAAGGGGCTCTGTGGCAAGCCAAGCGGTCAAATCCAAGCTGTGGACAACCCTGCATGGCTCAAAGAGTGGCGCGGCCAACCCAGCCTGGTCCGCAGGCATGTTGAATCCCACACAACTACATTCAAGCCGTGTGGAGTTTTGCACGGCTTGAATGTATTTGTGTGGCATACCACATGACACCGGACCGTGGTGATCCAAAAAATAAAAAAAAAAAGAATGGAACAAAAGGGCACTAACATAACCCATGAATCAAATAAACCTTCCAAAGTACAGGAATCAACCAAAAAATAAAACAAATCAAAAAATATTGATTTCTTGGTTAAAAAAAACAAAAATAAACAAATCAATAAATAAATAAATAAAAAACAAAAAAAACTGGGACTATCCAACGGACTACCCCAAAAGTAAAAAGACCCAAAAAAACAAAAGTAACTGGACTAGCCCTAAACTAAGAACACCAAAAAAAAGACAAGTAACATGACAAGCCCTAAAGTAAAAACAGTAAAAAAATACAAGTAACTTGACAAGCCCTAAATTAGGTTCAACTTGACTAGCCCTAAAGTAAAAGGGCCCAAAAATTAAAGAAGTCTTTTGAACAGCCCTAAAGTAAAAGTGCCAAAAAAATACAAGTCTTTTGACCACCCCTAAAGTAAAAAAACAAAAAAAAAGTTCTACTTGTGTTAAGCTGATCCCATCCCAAGCTTCACACAAGTTAAGCTTGTGATGGAATCAGCCCAACATAAGTTGAACTGACTTACAATTAAAATTCCTTTCAAAACACTCAATATAATGATTTTAACTCAAAACACTCAACATAATGATGTTCAAAATGTGATAACCCTATATATTAATAAAACTTGTTAGCTGCATTAAAATTACAATTTATATGAAACCCAATGATGAAATCAATTCAAATTCTATAATCTCTATAATCTAGAATACATTTGAAGTTGATCTTTGTGATGATCAACCCAACCCGAGGGTTTTTGAGAACTCAAGGAAAGTTTTTTTGCTACAATGGGAGGGATTGGAATCATTTCTCCCTCAAGTACCAATAGAAACAAGTGGTCATTGCTTATAAAAAAAATGAAAATTGGATCTGATTGATCAGTAACACCATTTTTTAGTGGATTATAAGTCTCACATGACTCCAATGAAATGAAACATATAGGTCTGCAATGTGTGTCTGCTATGATCTGACCCATATCTAATTTAACCAGCCATTTTTAGGAGGGAATCTTTTCATTGATGTCTTCAACATCAAGTCTTTGTTTGATCTTTTCAACCTCCTTTGCACCACCAAGCATCTTAATATAGAATGCTTTGTGTTTCTCTAATGTTTCAATAATTTCCTTCCTAAATTTAAACCAAACATGTTTTTCATAACCAAGACATTTATCAGAGACTCTTAATCCGCAATTCCCATCTCCAATTGGATCCCAAAGCTCACCCAAGACCTTATGGAATCTCTTGGTTATTTGATTGAGTTACTTCACATTTGGTTCCTATCATGAAAACTAACTTATTATTCATTTGTTTAATCAGATCAATTAAATGAATACTCACCAAAGATGAGCTTCTGGTTGAGCTTTACTGCACATTCTCTTCCTTTGAAGAGGATTCTGATTCCAAATTAAGTGATCCCAAATCACTTTCAGTCTCTTCCTTGGAACTATGAAATTCAGATTCAGATTCTGCTGACTTTTACTAAAAATTCATCATTAACTATTAATAAAGTTCATTAAACCAAAAAAAATGAACATATCCCAAAAGAAAAGACTTACAATCTTTTTTATTTTCTTATTTGGAGCCCTTCTAGTTCTTTTTTCCCCCTTGAGCTGTTTTACAACATGCTCAAACCAAGGTGGTTCTTGCTGTGTATCTGTCAATTATGGCCTGCCCCTACTTGATTTTCAGACTTGAGCTTCAAGTCTTGGCTTTAATCAATATTTTGTAATCTTCTGAAAAATAACCTTCAATAGGCTTCTTGGCTCATGATCTGGAGATTCCAAGATCATTGCATTATATTTTTCACCTAACTGAGGAATTATTAGCATTTCATCAAAATTGCACTTGAAAAATTCAAAAGGATCAACCATTAGTGAATTAGGATTCATTAATCAAAAAGCATTAATCACATAGTGATTTGAACAACCCAACATGAACAATCCAACTTAAGCCAACTTACAGAACTAGGACTTCAAGGGTCATATTCCAACCTCCACTGAGGATGAAAATCTTTGGGTACCACGGATCTTCTGAATGCTACAAGGTCACCTATTTGGTTGGAACAGGGCAAACCCATAGCAATGGTATACTTCAGTATTTCATTCAAATTTCAATTGAAAAAACAAATTTTTCTCACTTTTGAGTTGAGAAAGAATTGTTGGTAGATTTTAATATGATTTAAAATTTCACTTTACTCTCACTTTGGTTTCACTTTAAAGTCCATTTGGAATTTCTTGGTGTGGAGCAACAGTCACACAAAGTATGCAATGATTCCCAATTTTGGGTTGACAGAACCCAATGAATGGTCAAGGGGGTGCCCAAAATTCTGGAACGACTTCCAGGGAGTTGTGCACCCTCAAACACAGTGTTTTTGAGCCATGTACGGGGGTACACCGCTTGAAATAGCCATCTTTGGGGGGTAAATGGCCCCTACACAACCCCCCGGGGGTTGTGCATGTTTGAAATGGCCCTTTGTAGTCGTCTATGGGCCCCCACCGCTCATTCAAGCAGTATGAGCCCTACAAGACTACCACACGGTTGGAGCCATGAATTCCACATCAAACTTTCATTTATTATTGTCTTTCTGTTATCAGAGGAATTCTTGGGTCAGAATTTCCATCACATTCACTTCATTTCACATTCTATGTTAACACCTTGTTATACTTCCCAGTTCCATTGGCCTTAGTTTGAAATACATTAAAATTTGAAGGCTCAAATCCTCACGGATATGTGTTGATAAGGTTTTTTTTCCACCCAATGACCAAGAACCTCATGAAGATTTTCAAGGATTAAAGCTTGATTAAAATGGATAGTAACAACAATGAGAGCACAACAATTTCCTATTTTCATAAGCCCAGAACCTTGGACAAAGAGATCAGAGGATTTTCTTTTAAGGGATCAAAATTCTTTGTCCAAAAAGATCAGGGGGTCTTTGGAGAGTTTAAAGGTACTGCTCTTCCAGAAGCCCTTCTGGAAGCTAGAATAATCCTGAGAGAAGAAAGAGACAACAGGTCAAATTATAGATTCCTCCTTGTTGAAATCAACTCCAACACCTGATTTGTTATCTCCCCAACAACATTCAGATAAACCGTCAGGCATGGTGAAAATCTTTCCAGGAATGTGAACAATATCAGAAGAGAACAACTGAATAAAAGCCACCCAAAAATTTTTAGGGGCATTGATCATTAAAATGATGGATTGAGCATCCACTTGTGATTCAAAATGTTGACCCCAGAGGACTGTTTGAAGTTTCTTCAAAATTTGAGGAACACTGCAGAGTTCCAGTTTTGGTTGAGAGTATCTGGGTTCCACATCTGAAATTAACAAGGATTCATAAAGAGCAGGATGGTCCAAACCATTTCCATTTTCCCTGAGTAAGAACATCCCCAACAGATTGAGAACTAGAATCAACAGCCACCTTGATCTTGCAAGCTCCCGTTCCATAAGGGATCTTCTTCAACACTATGTCTTTCCCAAAAATGGTTTCAAGAAACTAAAATAAATTTTCAAAAGATTGAGTCCAAATAAATTCAGCTTCTTTCCTGGTTAGACAAGGCAAAGGGGCACAGATTTTGGATAAAGATTAAATGATTATTTTAACATAAGTTACAACACCTAGAAAGCCTCTAACTTCAGTGGGATCAATTGTAGTGGGCCAAGAGATGATCTTGTTGACTTTGGATGGTTCCATCTTTCTTACTTTCTTGAAGAAAATCTTTCCAAAAATTTCCAGAGCAGGGACACAAGCAGCCTATTTGGATCCACAAACAGTCAGGCCCAATTCCTTGATTCAAGAAAGAATTCTTTCCAAAGTAGTAGTGTATTCCCAAATGAATTGAGGAATCCATGAATGCCAAGATAAGAGCTTTTTATCACAATCAGAAACTGGAACTTAAATTTTGCCATTGTCAATAATGATCCCAGCAAGATCAGGAATTTCACCCTGGAGGATCTGTATCATCTGAGCCTGATAGACTTCAAATGAATTTGTGGCACCTTGAGGTAATTCAGTAAGCTGGAATTGACCAAGAGGAGTATCAAAGGTAGTGAGAGGAAAAGTGATAGGATCTAGAGATTCTTTTTAACAGCCACCCCCAATCTCCCCCAGACCATGTCAAGCCCTCCCAGGAAAAGATTCCACAAATTCTTCAGTAGCAGGAGGAACGCCAGAATCTTCAATTTCAACTTTGTTGAGAGGTTGGAGATTTTGAGCTACTCTAAGTTTACCCTTACTTTTAAGGACGCAGAAAACAAGGCTGGAATAACTGGAACTTGAATTTCCTTATAGACCAGTACAGACTTGTTTGCAGATCAATTTGTTAAATTTGTTGACTTTAGCAGCAGGGATTGGAAAATTTTATTTTGCAGAGGATTGTTCTCAACTACAGGGATGATGTAAGTTAGACCATAGTATTCTTTCAATAGAACTCTCTCTTCTTCACAGAAAGCAATATACTTTTCCCTCAGAGATCAGACATTTATGATCAAATTCAACTCATCAGGAAAAAGCCATAAATCTGTACCAAAGTTGACCACTTTAAGAAAATTTTCAGTGACACAACCACAAGGCACAAAGGGACCAGAAAGAGATTGAGATAAATCACATTGAGGATCAAAGGATAACGGAGGGCTCATGAGAGGAGGATGAAGGTTTAGGGGCATGGGCCAATTGATGGGTTGTACCTTTTTGAAACTGCTTTATACTTGGTGGCAAAATAGAGAAGTTCCTGTTTCCTCCAAGCATTGACCAGCAAGACCTGACTGCAAAAACTGAGACCAAGTTCCAAAATTTTCCACATCCTGTGTTCTGAAACGTCCTCAAAGGGTTTCTTTCCCATAAAAGAAGAACCAAGGGATAATATGTTGCTCACAGGTGTGGTAAAAGGTAAATTTTCAAAAATGATGGTAGAAGAATGCCCTAGTGGTGCATAATTGGGAGGACTTACTTTGACCCCCATGTGACTCCACTAAAGTGCTTAAGAAGAGAATTAAGATCAAGATCTAGTTTATAATCATTTCAGAGATAAACACCAGAACCAAAAGATGATTTAACAGGATTAAGAGGACAAGGAAAAGAAGAAACCACAGCTCCAGAGAGAGAGGGAATATTTCTGGATTTTTTTATTTTGACATGTTTTTTATTTTTAATACTTTTCAGATCAGAAGAAAATGATGAGAAAAAAGAAAAATAAGCCTCTGGGATGAGAGTTGATCCTTGAGTTGAATTCCAAGGCTTGGAAGAACTAAAAACATCCGCCAGGGCCAAATTGGGGTCTCTGGCTGACCAGTGAAATCAATTCACTATTTGTGGCCACAGTTTTCCTCTGTAAGTATTAAAATATTCATCATGAAATCACAATGATTGATTTAATTTTTCACAATGCTGTACACAATATTTCTTGTGGGTTTCACATTTATTGAAAATGAAAGTCAAAAGGATTTCACTGCTGCAGGGAATGAGAATCAACTTGATTTCACTGTTTGGGAAATTGAAATTCAACTGTATTTCCCAAATCATGAACTTTGAATTATGGCATTGTGAACAAGATAATATTAAAAGATTATTTCCCAAAAAAAAACAATTTTTTGAAAAACATCAACTTTTTTACAGCAAAATTTATTTGTGTGTTCATCAAAGGAATTTTTTTGTTGAATGAATTGAAACAATTATATCAATTTATCAGTTTGTGCCATTCTCAGTTGTCACAGAGTCACAATTATAATTTCATAAAGCTCCACCTCCTCTACATACAGTTGGGAATTTTTGTCCAGGAAAAGATTGAAGCCTCATAAAGAGTCTATGTAATGAATGTGAAAATTGATGTGTGGGGACATCAGGGATCCCTGTGTGAAATTACATTGGTCCTAATTTTTTTCTAAAAAAAAGGAAATAAATAAAAAGAGAATAAAATGAACCAGGCTATAGCAATGGATGTAACCCTTCAAATTCAATTCAATTGAATGTAACAATGCTTTTACCATAGTGTCCCCAGGTTTGACTGCAAGCTCACAAGGAAATCACTTCAAACCAACTCAAAGGTAACTTAAATTGTTTATGGATGCTGTTTAGTATACAGAAATTCCTTTCATTTCACTTTGAATTCATTTAAAAAACATGGATACCTCTGCCAGAAGTGCAGCATTCAAAATGATATCTCAACAAATTTTTCACATGGAATTTTGACACAAATCCAAGTTGGCACTCACTACCAGTAATGGGAAGAATAATTGTACTAGGATAAAACAAGAATACCAGCCTGAAACTTCTGGAAGAAAAGAAAGGTGGGACTCCAACACAATTGGAGCAGCAACTACCATTTCAACAAAATCCTCTACAAATGTTGACACATGTGGTTTTAAACTATCATTACTATGATAAATCCTCTTTTCCCTCATTCTCCCATCATAGATGGAGTTTATGTGTTCCATTTTATTCATATCAATCAAATTTCTTCATGAAAGGTGCTAATTTGTTGTACCCACAACAATCATCTATTTTAAATATCTTTCTCCTTTGAGGGTTTATTGTATTCTTTCTGAATACTTGCCTGAGGAGCTGTGATATTTGAATTTATTTTCCATGCATTCTTTAATACACTCTTTTTAGTTAGTTGGCTTTTCATGCTCAAATCTGGATCTTCCTTGCAGGGATGACTTTGCAAAAAATTCTCTTGAATCATAATCTCAAAAAACCCTGCTATTTCTGCCACTACAACAAATTTAATTGGAACTATTTTCCAACATTGGAACCTATGTTCCAATGCTACCAATCTATCTTCAAAGGCTACATGCTTGTATTTGCATTCAAAGACTTCAATAACAATTTTTACAAATTCATATTGCGTCTCTCAAACAGATTCATGCCCTTTCTTGCCTACATGAATTTTTGCTTTGAGCCCATTTGACTACAAATCACATGCAGGAAGGAATGCACTTTGAGAAGGGCATGGCAAAAGCCCAACAAAACAAATACTATCAACAACAAAAGCCCACACATTGCAGGATTTCCTTAATGGACTTATTTGCGTACATGAACCAATGTCACCAGAATGCAAAGGCCAACTAAGAATGACCAGAGAACCTCCCCAAAATTCTTTGTTTGGCAATATTTTGGACTTAAAAATCCATGTTTGTTTCATAAAAGAAAATTCTTTCTTATAAAAAGAGTGAAGGTACTTTACAGACTAAGAATTGTGTGTATTTCATCCACATGAGAGGGTGGGCAGAGGAGGGACTACACTGTTATGTGGTTGAAGTTTCACTGTTGCCCGTGCAGTGGTGTGCACTCCCATATGGTAAGGCAGGCATGAGAATTTGGGCTGGCAGGACCCAAGTGCGGTCCAGGCAACTTGAGCCCCACCACCAAGGTTCAATTACACAACACTGGTATATGTAAAGCACTTGAACCACACCTCACTCAATGGTTCAAAAACAACACACCTTGCCCATTGCTTACTAATTTAATGGCTTGTTGCATAGGGCAACCATCCCCTGGCCCCACTTGTGAGCCAGGCAGGACTCTGCTCTCAAAAGCTCACCAGGGGGGGGGGTGTAACCAGCAGACATGCCAAACCCCATCCCCCCCTTAAAACAGACTCTCTGGGGGGGTGATGAAATCCCCCTTCAGGGGCCCTGGGGTTTGATGGCCCCAGGGCATTGCTTCAAATGTGGGCTGAGAGGTGGACAAATCCCCAACATGCAGGGAGTCTGTTGATGACCAAACAATCTATAACACTAAGTGTAAGTTAGTGCTTGAAGAACTGAAGGGAGAAGATGTTATGGAGTTTCTGTTTGAAAAAAATGGTGATTCAGCTTGGGTTTATCAAGCAAAATTCAGTGGAGAGGGTCACTTGGAGGCCCTATTCTTGTCCCACCCCAAGTTATTAATGCTTTGAAAACAATTCCATCTTATTGCTATCTTTGATTGTACTTATAAAAAATAAGTAAAAAATACCCCTATTGAGTGTTGCAGAAATTACAGAAAACTGTATGTTGAAAGCCTTTCCTATTTTTTTCAATACTATCTATATATTCCCCTACTATCCATCCTCAATATTTACAATAATTGCATTCATTACCATTAAATGCTATCATCCACCATCATTATTCAACAACTGTCACCACAACATTTAAATTCATCTCTATCACAATTACCATCACCATCACCATCACCATCACCATCACCATCACCATCACCATCACCATCACCATCACCATCACCATCACCATCACCATCACCATCACCATCACCATCACCATCACCATCACCATCACCATCACCATCACCATCACCATCACCATCACCATCACCATCACCATCACCATCACCATCACCATCACCATCACCATCACCATCACCATCACCATCACCATCACCATCACCATCACCATCACCATCACCATCACCATCACCATCACCATCACCATCACCATCATATCATTCTCACCCATTCAGCTATACCATTACCCTAATAATCATCATCATCATCATCATCATCATCATCATCATCATCATCATCATCATCATCATCATCATCATCATCATCATCATCATATCATTCTTCCCCATTAAGCTAGCCAAATATTCCTGAGGTCCTTGTTTCTTCTCTTAAAATAGGCTATTATCACCCATATCATGATAGGCAACTATGGCTGAGGTCCTTGTTTCCCCTCTTAAAATAGGCTTTCATTTTCCCATCTCATATCCTGACAAGGTGGTATATTGTCATATATTCCTCAAATTTAATATTCTCCTCTCATTTCTCATGAATCTCTGGAGGGTTTGCTAGTTTTAAATTGGCTCCTAAATTTTTCAGTTAAGCTGGTGTGTTGTTTTTTTTGATTTTCATATTCTGTAAATAACAAATTTAGTTACCTTATTGCTGTCTTACTGTTTTCATTATCTCATTCAACATGTGTTAGGCCCCTTTTGGTTTTCTCTAGTTGTACTTAAGTACTGGTCCTTCCTTGGGACCATGAATGAAAACCATCTTATTACCAGACAACTGAACCAAAGTTTCCCTTCCTCCCCTTCAAATCAGTTCCACTTGACTTTACAAGTATTATCCCGTCTCCATTGGCTCTTTGCAGCCTTATAGTTTTCTTCAATCCTCAAACTCACCATGCTTATCATTTTAAAATCTTCAAAGTTAAAAGCCAAAATCTCATCCCACTAAGCTGTCCAGTCAACTTCATTGTTCCAACTGGTTTTCTTACCATTATCATCTTGACCAATCCATCATCATCCCTTTCTCCTTCCTTAACTTCTACACTTTCCTTCATAATCCTAATCCATGCTCAACCCTCACCAATTCACTCATATTGCTTCAAATTCCCAATATGCAATAATCCTTTTTCCATCTCTCAATTATCCCCTCAATCCCTGGTACCATCCTACTTGAAATCCTCATTGGCGCCATCTAAGGCTTAAAATCCCCTGGATCCTCATTTTCATTCCAGGCTCTAATCTTAGCTGGACCTGCCCCTTCAATCAATCCTTGGCTACCTCTCTCCATTTACCTTCTCCTCCCAATCATCATCATCAATTTTCTGCCAATATCTTTCTTGTAAATCCAATCCCTCCTTCAAATTCCTTCTGTTTCCCAACTTGTTAGATGATCTGCCCACTTTGAACTTGATAAAAATTAGTTTTGGCCATTGGTCCAACAATCCTTTCACCAAGCCCTTGTCAAGCCTAAACTATTCTCTTGATCCTTCCTCAATATGGTGGCCAATATTTTCCATGAAAGCCCTCAAATGATGTCTCAGATCAATCCCCACCTCTGCTCCTTGTTGGCCCTCAATTGGCAGTCCTGCGTTCTCCACTCATTCCTCAGCTCCTGATTGTACCTGTCTCAAAATTTATGATTGACCCAATTTCCTCTGCCAAATTGAATCCCCAGTGCTGGTGCTAGTAATGCTCCTCCTGCTCATTGGAGTATTCCAACTAGTCATCCCCCATCCTCAGTCTCATGAATCATGAAACAAGGTCAATTTGGTTCAGAAAATCTCAGCTTCCTTCCTTCCTCATCATCTTGGCCATTACTTATCACTCCTTTGGGGACAGCCTCTCCTGACTCTGGTTGCTGATTTGGTTCAGAATGATTTTCCATTGGCTTGGCCTTGATCCAATACTCATTGGAAAATTGTTCCAAATCCCATCAATTATCACTGCTGCCAAGTTGTTCAACCATTGGTTCTCAATACAATCCAAGAAGAGGACCAACCATACGCTTGTGACCAATGGCATTAACCAATAACATCATTATCCAGCCTACTTTGCCTCCTCTTGGTGATCACTTGGTTTCCAACTCAACCTGAGCTATCATCAAACATCTACATCCATTGGTGAATAAACCTGAATTCCATTGCTCATCCTCAATCTACAACTCAACTCCCTCCTTCAGTTACCTCAAACCTGTTAAAGTTCTGACCCTCTCTATCTCAGTCTCTCAGATCTGTATTCTTGTATTTCATTGTTTTCATCCTTCTCATACCTTTGATTTCTTTTCAATCTCTTTGTTACTCCTTTGATTTCAATTCAATCTCTTTGTTACTCAATCTCCATTACTTACTGTCTTCTTTGTAAAGCGCACTCGCGTGCAACGCTCACTTCCATGCCTGCGCAATATTTCTGCACTTACGGGTGTCACTCCCGCTCTTGCAATCATCACATCTCCAAAGAATGAATGAACCGCTCAAGCCCATGAAGAAAATTTCTATTTGATTTAACCTTTATTTCTTATCAGAACAACCAACCAAATTTTATCAATCAATTATCTCTCAACCCAATCAATCAATCAATATTGATCAATCAATCTAGCCAATCAATACAATCCACTGTCCAAGTCTAATCAACTCTTCAGTCCTACATTCAACATCTATCATCATCCAATCCTTCAACCCAGCACAACAAGCATCCATTCAGATCATGGTAAGAAACTTAACTGGAAACTCTTCAATCAGTTCAGGAGCTTACTATTCAACTCTCATTTCCTCTCTCCTTAATCATTTATTCTGAACTGGCACTGCAACTCCTACCCTGGCTGCTTCTCCAATTCTCTCCCTCTTAATTACTTCCTATAAGACTTGCTTGTCTCAGCCAGCTTGTTCTCCATTGGTCACTTCTTTCCTGTCATCTCATGTATGGCTGTTCATTCTCATTCTTACACTTTTCATCTCTTTCTGAAATTCAGCTTGGTCTTTGTTGCCAATCCAAATTCTCACAAAACCATCCACAATCTCAACACTTTTCCTCATCAAACTCCTCATTCACTTGAATCAATCATGATCCAGATCGAGAACTGATGAGTAAATTTATCACAAATACTTCAAGATTGCGCTCTCACTTGCAACCTTGCTTGCACCTTGAATGCAAGCTTGTTTGCTTCAAAATTCCCCTTTCTCAGTCTGATTTTCTCCAACACTTCCTCAAAATCTCCTATCTCATCCACCCTTGCTCTGGTAAGATTTCAATTGTAAAAACTGATAGAATAAAAAAATGGTCTATGATTCTGTGCAGGAGATTGGATAAGATGAGAAATAGAGAATGATAAAAGAAAATGACAAGGAAAGCAAAAGATGAAATGAAGAAGGGAGAAGGATGCATGTTGTGATGAAGGGAAGGGGGAATTGAGATGAGGAGCGGATATTGGTTGGTTGAATAGCTTTGAGCTGCCAAGCAGAGCAGAAGGTCTGTCTCCCTGCTTTTAGAGTCCTAATGATCTGATGGATTATGTGATGAGATTGAATTTTAGTTTGATGGTTCAGACTAGTTGATTTATAGTGCAGATTTTATTGTCATGTTGTGCAAAGGAGCTTACAATGAGGGTGTTTAAGTATCTTTTTGTTGAGGTTCCAGGTGCTTGGTTCATTGGCAGAATGGGCCTGTTGAGATGAGTCTGGGGGCGCCTGCCTGGCCGCCTCTTTTGAGATTGAAGTGGCTTCAGGTTTATGCGTAGGCAAGTTCAGGCTTGATGGCCTTTTGATGAGGGATAGCCAGGGTCAAGGGTAGGTGAGCTGGACTAGTTGGTCCAACTGAGAATAGCTGATTTTAAGTATGGAAAATGTTTTTACAGGTATCCAGGGATTCACCAAGTGTGCAAGTTTCTTTCCCTTGGGCACTTGCACCCCCTGGGTGGGTACACAGATGATGTTAAGTAGGTAGCGTGGTCTGCAAAATTCTGACACACCCCCTTTTTGGGGATGGATTGACTGTCCCCAACAGACATTGCATCAGAGATGAGAAGGAACACTTTGGTTATGGCTGTTCTGCCAACTGGCTTGGTCAGGAAGTCCGCCATGTTGTTGTTTTTTGTCACCATCTTGAGTGATATGGTTCCTTTTCTGATAAGATCGCGGATAAAGCAGAGTTTTATATTGATGTGCTTTCTTTAAGAGCTATTCTGGATGGTTTAGGCCAGTGCCAGATCAATTGTGCCCTTGTTATCAATATTGATGATGGTTGCGCTGGGTGCTTGATCACCAAAGACTTCATTCTGAAGAGATTGGAGCCAGATTGCTTCCTTTTCTGCATTTCTCAAGGCCTTGTACTTGGCTTCAGTTGAAGATAGCAATACATTTTTCTGCCTTGACAACTTCCAGGATATGATTTTGTTTCCCATGAAAGCAAAAACACCTTTCTGAGAAAAAAAATTACTAGGGCAGTTACCCCAGTCAGAGTCAACAAAGATAGAGAAGGCAAAACAGTTGTTCCTTGGGAACTGAATGCTGTTATGCTTTGTTTTTATGAGGTAGCAAAAGACTTGTATTGCCCTGTTGTAATGATTGATGCTAGATTTTTCAAGGTCCTGAGAAAGAACGCTGACAGCAAATGCAATGTTGGGTTGGTTTAGTACGCTCAGATAGTTAAGAGAGCCAATAAGTGCCCAACATCTGATGCCAAGCTTGAGAAAACTTGAATGCTCTTTGTTGCTGGCGGGTAAGATTTTTGTTCTCAGGTAAATAGGGACAGATTCAGGGATGGAGCTGGAGAGGCTGAATTTGGCTAGCTGCCGATTGACATAGTTTGATTGATTGAGAAGGATGGCTGACTTGCAATGCAGGATGTTCATACCTAGAAGGAATGACGCCTCCCCAAGATATTTAATGGAGACATAAAGGGATATCTTTTCTTTGAAGGCAAGAGGTTTGGTACTAAGGATTACAAGGTCATCAATGTGGACAAAAATCCAGGTTGGGGTTATGCTGCGGCAATGAAAAACGCAAGGATCAGAAATAGCAGCGGAGAAGCCTGTTGAGATATGATCTATTCTTTCATGCAGTCTTCAGGACCTCAGTCCCTGCATGCTTGTAGTTGGTTACTCATTCATCATATGTCCTCACAAAGTGACATTGTCATTGACCTCTACAAGCATATCTTGATCACTGGGAAGCAAGCGTCCTTAGTATAGTTGGTAGTACACTTGCCATGCACATGAGAGACCTGGGTTCAATTCCCAGAGGACACATGTTATTTTCACATTCTTACAGGTTATGAGCCCAGCGCTACCCAAGCGCCCATCATGAGTGTGATCTTAGCATGTTGCCTTGCTTCCTTCACCCTACATTCAGCACGGGGGTGTGTTGAGATATGATCTATGCTTTCATGCAGTCTTCAGGACCTCAGTCCCTGCATGCTTGAAGTTGGTTACTCATTCATCATATGTCCTCACAAAGTGACATTGTCATTGACCTCTACAAGCATATCTTGATCACTGGGAAGCAAGCATCCTTAGTATAGTTGGTAGTACACTTGCCATGCACATGAGAGACCTGGGTTCAATTCCCAGATGACACATGTTATTTTCACATTCTTACAAAGCCTATTCAAATAAGAAACAAGCTTAGGCGCTTATACCAAACCAGGGCTGATTTCTTAAGACCGTAAATGGCCTTGTGGAGCTCAAGGACAATGTTGGCTTTTTCAAGGTATCCCGGTGAAGGGATAAGGACTACCTTGTCAGAGAGAGAGCAGGTCAGAAAAGCACTTTGCACATCAAGCTGGTGCATTTTTAAGCCATGATGTGCGGTGTGCAAAATAAGTAACCTCAGGGATGCGGGTTTTCCAGTTGGGGCATTACTTTCTTCAAAGTTCAGGCCATGGACTTTCCAGAATCCCTGAGAACACACCCTAGCTTTTTGTTCAATGGTTGAATTATCCGGACCAAGTTTAGAGCAATAGGCCCAGGTGGACGGTATGGGATGGTTGCTGCGTTGAATTGGTTGCTCGGTCCAAACCCCCTGATATTTCATGTTCTGTACTTCTTTTTGTTCAGCCAGAAGCCATTCCTTTGAATCAGCCGAGGACAGTGCTTGTCTGTGGTTCTTATGGTCCGCGTGTGTTGCATAGCTGGATGGAGGAGGGACCCCGCAATTCCTTCTTGGGAAGTTCCGGATTGCTTCTTTGGAGATTGAGCTGTTTATGAGGGGTTCGGTGCCGAGGACCCTGGACAATGAGGCTCCAGCAAAGCGACTCAGGCTGCGGTGTGGTTAAGGTAGGACTTGGCTGATGGGAAGATGCCGGGTCGTTGGCAGACTTGTCCTTGCTGGATTCATCAGTGCTGCACAAGGGAGATGGGGGAGGCGGATGGTTGATGCAATGCTCAAAGTAAGGAAGGACGGGCTTTTCCTTGAGGACATCAGCCTGATTACGTAGACAATGGTGATCAAGGCTTGGATTGATTGCTTTTTTATGAGGTAAAGATGATTTGTTGAATCTCACATTTTGGATTTCATTAATTTCGCCATTATCGGTCCTGAGGATCCTATAGCTGGAAAAATGGTTGGAGTAGCCTCTTATCACCCTCTCCCAAGCCATTGAGTCAAACTTTCAATTCCAGAGGGAAGGAGGCTTGAGGGCCCATTCCCGGCAGCCACAAGGTCGGAAGAATCCCAAGTTTGGTCACTTTTCAAACGTGAGTTATTAAGGCAATTTCTTCAATTTCATGAGTGAGGGCAGGCTATTGTTTTTCATATTTGCTGTTCTCACCGCCTCTACCCACCACTTGCTTTCAAGGTTGGAGTGAATGAGCTTACATCAAGCCATGTTGATAATTGTCTTGTTTGCTTGTTCTGCGTAGCTGTTGTGCTGATCAGGGTTGTAGGGTGGCAAGATGTTGTGTTGAATACCGTTTTTGGCAAGCAATTCCTTCATCAGGGCACTGGTGAACTCTCCACCACTGTTGCTGATGAATGTATTTATTCCCGAAACTTTTTGATTCTCAAAGAAGGATTTATATTTTTTTTTTAAGCAAAAGTTTTGCTCTTACACTTGAGAAGGCTGATTGAGATAAAGCCAGTGAAGCCATTGACCAGGGTGAGGAAATAACGGTTTCCGCTGTTTGTTGCTGAACAGATTGGTCCACAGATTTTGCCATGGAAGTACTTTAGTGATGAGAGGGCTTTGTCAAAGTGTCCCAGGAAAGGCAATAAGGAGGACTTACCCGTCATGCAGGTAGGGCATGAGTGCACGGAATTGATTTTTTGCTTGAGACTCTCCAATATCCGCTTGGAGCTGGCATGGCCCATGCAGAAGTGCCATAGGTGAGAAGTATTGGCTTTGTTCAAGTTGGCTAGTGGTGTAGCGGTGTCTTGTGTTGGGATTGAGAAGATGCCTTTGTCAATTTGAAATTGTATAACAATTTTGTTGTTGATAAGAAGCTTGTAGCCATTTGGATTCCGGTCAATCCTTGCATTTGATTTGAGGAGCCGCCCCAGAAATATGCGATTGAGAGTCAGACCTGGGAATTAAATGGCGTCCTAAAGGATGAGGACCAACTGATTGTTTATGGTGAGGATAGCTTTGCCAGTGCTCTCAGCCATTAGCTCTCTTTCACATTTTCCAGTTCCAATTGGTATGCAGCACTTCTTTGAGCTGGTAAAGAGTGGGTCAATCCTTGCATTTGATTTGAGGAGCCGCCCCAGAGTTATGAGATTGAGAGTCAGACCTGGGATGTAAATGGAATCCTCAAGGATGAGGATCAACTGATTGTTTATGGTGAGGATAGCTTTTCCAGTGCTCTCAGCCATTAGCTCTCTTTCACATTTTCCAGTTCCAGTTGGTATGCAGCACTTCTTTGAGCTGGTAAAGAGTGAAAGCAATTTGAGAACATGGTGGCTGGTGCCACTGTCAAGGATCACTCAGTTTGGCGTAGATTTAGCTGTTGTGAAAGCGGAAAATTCTGGGGTGGAAAAATCTTCCTGGGGAGATTTTTTTTTGCTGGAAACTGTTTCTTTTGGTTTGGCATGGTGATGGTTAGCATCACATTTTGTATTTTTTATTGGTCATACTTCAGGGTGTTCATACCAGCATTGATCCTTGGTATGAAAGGTAACCATGGTGTTGTGTTTTCCATTTTTACAGCTTGCAGGGGGTCTTGATTTGTCTTTACCAAAACTATGAAAGGTGGTTGCGGACTTGTCAAGGGACACATGAGATAAGTCATTGTCAATGTAGAGTTCTTTGGGTTTTCAGATGGGGACCCAAGGAGAGGATCTCATATAGTGGTCAAGGATCAAAGGGGTAGATAGACCTTGTCTTTGCTCTTCAATCCTGGACAGAATAGTTTCACATGTTGCCTGATTGTTTTGCTGAAAGCCTGTTGCGTCAAATTGCTTAATGCAGCTTCAATTTGGTGGATGTATTGATAAAACAATCCAGTAAGCTTGATGGCGTTCCATTTTCTTAAAACCCTATTGACTGCCTGTGGGGTTGATTTTCCAAATTCTTCATTGATATTTTCCCAAATTAGCAAGGAGTTCCCGTCATTTACTGGATCAATGACTTTGTTGTACACCTGGTTGCTCAGCCTAGAGTTGATTCACCAGGCAGACTTGTTCAGAGAATTGATTGTTTTGGCATTGAGATTGGATGGGAGCCGACTGATGGTGATGTCCCAGAGCTTCTTGGCTTTGAGGAAGCCCGGCATTTGTGATTGCCACATAGGCAAGTTTTCCAGTCCAACAGGTTTTGGAACTGATCAAACTTCTTCCTTTTCAATTTTCATCCCCCTGCTCTCAGTTGTTTGTCTTGATGACCCTATTTTACTGTTAATCTGTAAGATTTTAATGGTTGAAACTGAGAGCAGAAAACAATGGTCTATGATTCTGTGCATAAGATTGGATAAGATGAGAAATAGAGAATGATAAAAGAAAATGACAAGGAAAGCAAAAGATGAAATGAAGAAGGGAGCAGGACGGAGGTTGTGATGAAGGGAAGGGGAAAATTGAGATGAGAAGCGGATACCAGTTGGTTGAATAGCTTTGAGCTTCCAAGCAGAGCAGAAGATTTGTCTCCTGGCTTCCAGAGTCAAGGATAACAATCTTGATCTGGCCGAGCACAAAGCTGAGGGGGATGTTTTTTGGAGGGATTCTAATGGTCTGATGGAGTATGCAATGAGATTGAAGTTTTCTTTGACATTTAAGACTAGTTGATTTATAGTGCAGATGTCATTGTAATGTTGTGCAAAGGGGCTTACAATGAGGTTGTTTAAGTATCTGTTTTTTGAGGTTCCAGGTGCTTGGGCTTGGGATGAATGGTCCTGTTGAGATGAGGTTTCAGGCACCTGGCTAGCCGCCTCTTGTGAGATTGAAGTGGCTTCTGGTTATGCGTAGGCAAGTTCAGGCTTGATTTCCAGTTGATAGGGTATAGCGGGGTTCAAGGCTAGGTGAGCTGGACTAGTCATTCCGACTGAGAATAGCTGAGTTTGAGTATGTAACATGTTCTTACAGGTATCCAGGGCGTCACCAAGTGTAAAAGTTGCTTGTCCTTGGGCACTTGCGCCCCCTGGGTGAATACGTGGATGATGTGGAGTAGTTAGCGTGGTCTGGCAAATTCCGACAGCTCTCAATCACTCCTCAATCTTGATCACTCTCTGACTCCATCTCCAACCTTACTTGCACCTATTCTTGCAACCTCATTCACCACTCACCTCTGCCTGATCAATTGCTATTAGTTTTTTTTTCTACCCTTCTTCCTCCTCACTCGCCATCAAGGCCTCATTCACTTCCTCCTCTGATTCATGGACTTTTTGCAACCCTGCCCCATCATCCATCAAAAAATTGCTTTCTTTCTTTTCCTCATCCCCTCCCTTGCAACATTGATTGCCTCCCAGATTCCCACCGTTAAACCTTTCTCTTGCAGAATCTTCTTCACCTTTGCGCGCCGCCTTTTTCCACCTAAATTTCTCTCTTGACCTTTCTTTCTCCCTCCAATATCCAAAATTTCTTGGAACCGTTTGCTACTCACCTCCACCCTTGCACGCTTGCTCTCAACATCTCTTCAACACTCCAACCTCACCCAATCTTTCTTGCACCTTGAAATCAACCTTGACCGCTTAAAATTCCCTCTCTTGCTTCCTAAATTCAGGCCTCATTGCTCCCTTGCTTGCTCATCAACTCCATCAGCCCATCTGCAACCTTAATGCTCTTGATACCTCTTGCTGGCTTCTGAAAGCTTTATTGCTGCGCACCTCAACCTTTGCACGCTCACTCTCTCAACATTTTTACTCTCAACCTTGCTTGCAATCTCAATTCCAACCCAACTCTTTCTCCGCTCTTCATTCATCAATCAAATCTCCATCATTCTAATGGGGTGGTCCAATCATTTTGCCCATCTTATCAGCCTTGCCATTCTCCCATTGCTCCACCGGCTACTTCACTACTTGCTTCATCTCATCTGCTCTTTATCCTACATCACCACTTGCTTTGTCCAATCCTCATGCTTCATCACCTCTTGATTACTCCCATCCATCTCATCTGCTTCACCCGTTACTTCTCTACTTGTTCCTTCTCCTACATTGACACACCCATGGTCAATCCAATTTAATCTTCATTCCATCCACAAACCATGTCAACAAAAAATAACTCTCACATTATTATCATGATCTACCTCAACCACAACTTCATAAACATTCCAAAATTCCTCATCTATTATTAACAGGCTGGTGTGTTGAAATCCCTTCCTCTTTTGTTCAATACTATTTATATATCTCCCTACTATCCACCCTCAATCTTTACCATAATCACATTCATTACCATTAAATTCTATCATCCACCATCATTATTCAACAACTGTCACCACTTAATTCAAAATTCATTTCTATCACCATTACCATTAACATCACCATCACCATCACCATCACCATCACCATCACCATCACCATCACCATCACCATCACCATCACCATCACCATCACCATCACCATCACCATCACCATCACCATCACCATCACCATCACCATCACCATCACCATCACCATCACCATCACCATCACCATCACCATCACCATCACCATCACCATCACCATCACCATCACCATCACCATCACCATCACCATCACCATCACCATCACCATCACCATCACCATCACCATCACCATCACCATCACCATCACCATCACCATCACCATCACCATCACCATCACCATCACCATCACCATCACCATCACCATCACCATCACCATCACCATCACCATCACCATCACCATCACCATCACCATCACCATCACCATCACCATCACCATCACCATCACCATCACCATCACCATCACCATCACCATCACCATCACCATCACCATCACCATCACCATCACCATCACCATCACCATCACCATCACCATCACCATCACCATCACCATCACCATCACCATCACCATCACCATCACCATCACCATCACCATCACCATCACCATCACCATCACCATCACCATCACCATCACCATCACCATCACCATCACCATCACCATCACCATCACCATCACCATCACCATCACCATCACCATCACCATCACCATCACCATCACCATCACCATCACCATCACCATCACCATCACAATCACAATCACAATCACCATCACCATCACCATTACCATCATTATCAGCCTCCTGGATTCCAAGAACCTTGATATCCTTTAGCTGCCAGAGTTTATGGAATACATAATAAATATATTATTCAATAAATGCACCAAAAATCCCTAAAATTTTTGGATAAAGCTACTTCAAGGTTTATTGGTTTGGTTATGATTTAATATAATTAATCAATATTAATAAATTGATTATAAAAAAATTTAATAGAGAGGCCACAATAATATTGGGGATCTTTAACACCTCTCTTTTGGGAATTAACTTTGAAATCACGTATACATGGTTACTGTGGAACCTTCAATTTATATTCTTAAAGGAGTTATTGCACAAAGATAATATATATATATAATATATGGTGGAGTGGCAGGGCCTTGTAACCAAGCTGCCACACCAGAAAAAGGATAATTAGACTCACTGGCATATAATTTAATCCTTTATGTACTGGTTTGGGACGTGCACTGATGGGTTAAGCCTATTGTTGGGGTTAAAAAGGTTTTTCAGCAGTTTAAATTGATAAAAAGGGTATATTATTAATAAGACTGAAGCCATAAATCACTTTTGTATCTCTTATAAGTATTTGATTACCTTGGCACGGTTTCTGAATGAAAATATAACTGGGTCTCTGGGTTTCAATATCCTCAAAAGAGCTCTATATTTATATCTTTTTGAGTCCCAATTCTTTCCTTCTGAGGAATACAGGGGCTCAAAGGGAAGGTTTCTAAGGCTAGAAGGGTAACTAGTGGTAGCCTGTCACTTGTTCTTGGTTCTGTAGCACATTTAAAATCCAATTCCACAGTTCATGGGAATTATTCTACGTTTTGATTGATTTTTGATGTGTGAATAACACTAATCTATCCACATGATTTATTATTTAATTAATTATACTTAGTGAATATTTGAAGGATTTTAAGAATTTCTTGTAGTAGATATTTCTACTGTTAATCTTATTTCAAGTGGATTTTCATTATGTATTAGCTGATGGGAGTAAAATAATGGTATTGATTGTATTCCTTATTTTCAAAATTCTGTTGATTTACTCAAAATAATCAATTAAAAAATTAAGCTTTGAGAATTCATGTAATCCTTTTACATAATCAGTTTCCTTAGTATGTAATGGAAATACTGATCTATTAAAGTTCTCACCATTTTATATATAAAGTGTTTTAAGATATTTTACAAATAGTATTTATCTTATTTTTGATATACTTGGCATTTTTAATTATATTTTATAAAAAGTATGTAGAAAGTTTATTTAAGTATTTTTATGTAATTTTATGTATTTTTTATATTATCTACTATCTAAGGGGACATTTATTACAATTGTAGTATGTCTCTGTCTAGGTTGTAGCACCCTTACGTGGTACCTTGGCTTTTCAAGCCTCCTGTCACTCTTTCAGCCCGTAGTATGGCGGCTGCTTAATTTTTAGATGCCCGGGGCTGTGTACAAGGCTTTTAAGGGTACAGGGACAGGGTGGAAGTGCTGCTGCTCAGCTGCGCGCGGAGTTGTTGGTTGCCGCGGCTGCTTGGGGGAATTGTGACAAATCACATTCCCGCCTGTAACTCCTGCAAATCACAGGATTCTTGGATTATTTCACAAAATTCACTGTGAAACCTATACGTGGGGTTTGATGTGAAATATTAAAATGGCCCCAATCCCAAGGCTGTGTCTCTTTCAAAATCTTCATAATTCATTTAAAAATATAAGCAGTAAGGATTTGATGTAGGTGTCATTGAGTGACCCTACCTTAATTTTTATGTAGATTCAGAATTTGAAATAATATTTCTAATATTATTTTTCCTTTAATAATATTTTTATTTATTTATTTCATTGATGTTATTTTTTTTAATTTTTCAGCTTGCTCTGCAATAGTAGCAAGCTGAAATTCCCCCACTCCAAGATATGGCCATATCTGAAAAAAATATGGAGTTTTCTGGAACAATTAATTCCATATGTATTTCAGTTCTTTTTAATGGCTCTGTAGTTTCTAAGATGTATTGGTCCATCAGGTATATTACTTTCTTGTAACAATTCATCTTTGTCTGCAGATTCTCCTTTTTATCTTACTAAGTATATTCTAACATCTTTACCTTTCACTCTCTTTTTCTTTTCTCTTAATATCCTGCTGAATTTCCCTTTTTCTTTTACGGGTTCATTTTGTATTGGTATTATTACTGGAGGGAGGCTTCTACCTTCTCTTGGTTGAAGGTGCTTTACTAAGCTCACAGGGAATACAGGGTGCCTTCTTGAAAATTCTTCACTCAACACTACTTCCAAAGCATTCTTTCCGTGCATTTTCTTGATAAAAAATGGCCCTACAAAAGCTGGTTTCAGCTTTCTGTTTCCTGTTAAATTTTCAATGTTGGCAGTAGGTATCACAATCTGATCTCCTATCTTAAAGTTGGGTTCTCTGTGTGATTTGTCCCATCTTTGTTTGTTGTATTCCACTGCTTCTTCTACACATTTTTGAGCATGATTATTTTCCAGGTCTATCATTTTCTTGAATTCAAGAGATGTGGAGTGGATGGTGGCTAAGTCTTGGTTCAGGGTATTCCTGGGGAGGTTTGGAATCCATCCTATTTCTAGTATTTTAGGGGATTCTTTGGTTTTAGAGTGTTTACTGCTATTACAAGCCATATCCAGGGCTGGGAGTAACCTTACCCAGTCATGGAAATATCCGTCTGATTTCTTGTACTCTAGACCAAAGCTAAAAAACCTTCTTAACATATCTTACAGGTTCTGTATCATCCTTTCAGCTAATCCATCAGTCTGGGGATGACATTCTGTAGAAAAGGCTAAAGTACACTGTTGAGATATGATCAATGCTTTCATGCAGTCTTCAGGACCTCAGTCCCTGCATACTTGTAGTTGGTTAACTATTCATCATATTTCCTCACAAAGTGACATTTTCATTGACCTCTACAAGCATTTGTTGACCACCGGGAAGCAAGCATCCTTAGTAAAGTTGGTAGTAAACTTGCCATGCACATGAGAGAACTAGGTTCAATTCCCAGAGGACACATGTTATTTTCACATTCAACAGGTTATGATCCCAGCGCTACCCAAGCGCCCATCATGAGTGTGATCTTAGCATGTTGCCTTGCTTCCTTCACCCTACATTCAGCACAGGGGTGTGTTGAGATATGATCAATGCTTTCATGCAGTCTTCAGGACTTCAGTCCCTGCATGCTTGTAGTTGGTTACCTATTCATCATATGTCCTCACAAAGTGAAATTGTCATTGACCTCTACAAGCATATGTTGACCACCGGGAAGCAAGATTCCATAGTAAAGTTGGTAGTAAACTTGCCATGCACATGAGAGACCTGGGTTCAAATCCCAGAGGACACATGTTATTTTCACATTCAACAGGTTATGAGCCCAGCGCTACCAAAGCGCTGTGGAAACTTTAGGGAGCAACACCCCAGAAGTTGTCCTCAAGTTCTGGAAGTTATTGATCAAAGCGTCTGTAAGGAGATTGGATGCAGCCGTTCAAGAGAGAGGGAGGGAGAGGGAGAGAGAAATAATAAGATGATAAGAGGAATTCTTTCCTTTCCAATCCAATCTAGTCCAATGTCATAAAAGTGATATCCTAGAGTCCAGTCCAGTCCGTGAAGTGAAGTTTTTCAGAGCCTCCCAAGGAGAAAAGGAGAGAAGAGGGGAGGGATTCCGTTTTCCTAAGTCCGCTCCCCGCCTCCTGATGATACAATGGTAAGATCCCCCCCTACAACCCGGAGTCAAGGGGAAAGGTATTTGAGCCCTCCCCCTCAACCCTAACCTAAGTACAAGCACAAAGACAGACTGGCAACCATGAAGAAGGAACCCTAGACCCAGAACCCTGACCCATCCCCCAACCCATACCCATACCCTATCCCCGCCAGCTCGCCTGCCATTACGCGCATCCAGTTTGTCTTTTTGTGGCGCGGCCCTCCGCCGCGCGATACCCAAAGTTCGCCGCGCTTGCGCGCATCCACCCGACGCGCCGTTGTGGATTTCCCGTCCCTTGGCCGGCCCCCGCTTGCGCGCGGCTGCCCACGCATATAGCCCTGCTGTCGCCCCGCTTTTTCCTCCCCCGACTAGCCGTTCCGAGAACCTGGTCGGCCCAGCTCCATCCGTGAGTCGGACATCCAAGCGGGTTGCGGCCCGCCTCCCTTAGTCAGGCCCGGCCCGCAGTCGCGTGCTCGATCCCCCCGCGCCCACTGCTGAGCCCGCAACGGCTACTGCTGAACCCGCAGCGGCTACTGCTGAGGACCGGCGCACCCCCACTGCTGAGCCTAACCTACCAGATGCTGAGCGCGCAGGCCGCGACGCAGTCCCCGACCCGAGGCTATTTAATGACACCACATCCCCCCCAACTTGAGTTCTGTCCCCAGAGGTCCCTTCCCATTGTCACCTTGGCCGTCCTTTGCGCCCTACCCCCTCTACCAACTCTAAACTCCGCTCCGCATCCCTATCCCTCCACTCCATTGTCATCATGGTCCGCTGCGACTTCTGCGCCCAAAACGGGCTTTAATGCTCTATTGTGTCCGGCCGCCGCGCCTGCTCCGCGTGCCGCCGCGGACACCGCCGCTGCTCGCTTAGCAAGGGTATGCCCCGTGGCCCCAACCAATCCGGCTCTCGTCCTCGGCCGCGCAAGCGGGCTCGTCCGGACCCGTTCGTGGTTTTGGATGACGACGCTATCTTGGAGGACTTGTGGACTCCACCCGGATCACCTCCCCGCCGTCCTCGTCCGAACTCCGACCGCGACTCCTCTTCTCCGCTTCACCGCGCGGGACCACCGCGTAAGGATGACTATCCGGACTTTGCGGCTTATTGGAGGGCTTTGCGATTTTGGGTGGATCGCGTCCGGGTTACGCAAGGCACAAGGGACCCGTGAATTGACGAAATCCTTAGGCGACGCGCTGCTCCGGCCCCAGCTCCTCCTCCGCCCCCTGCTCCGGCTCCTCCGACTCCACGAGGCCCTACTCCTCCGCCCGCTGCTCCGACTCCTCCGACTCCACGAGGCCCTACTCCTCCGCCCGCGTCGCCGGTGGTCATCTCGTCATCGCCTCCTATCGGACTGGACCCTCCCGTTGGATCCCCTGAGCGCCCGTCCGCACCAGCCCCTCCTCCCGCCGACTCTCCCGAGATCCTGGAGATTCCGGTCGTGATGGCGCTCCCGGCAGCCAGCTTCAAAGTTTTCACGGAAAGGTCAACTACAATGCTCCGCCAATACCTTGCGACTCCCGGAGCCCAATCCTCGGAAGCCCGGCGTGAACTCTTGGCGTCATTCCGGGCTCTACTGGCGTCATCAAGGGCGGAAATGGAGGAAATGATGAAGATGGCTTAAGCGCCTTGGCCTCGTCCCCTCTTCCCCTTTTCTTTTTCCCTTCCCTCTTTTATCCGCTTTTTTGTTGTACCGCGTTTCCCTATTCATTGAGAGAAATACACGCCTCAAACGCGAATTTGTTTTACCGAGAAAAATCCGCGCCGCGCGCATCGTGAGGGCGAGAATGAGAGCCGGGTCCGCGCCTGAGTGAGAACTAAGACGCGAGGTTGAGAACCGCGTCCGCGCCCAACAAATGATAAAAAAAATGAGAAAATAAGAAAAAAAAGTGACGAGTGAGAAATGATAGAAAAGGTGAAAGATTTCTCTTTTTTTTTTTTTTTTTTTTTTTTTTTTTTTTTTTTTTTTTTTTTTTTTTTATATATATCCCATTGCTGCGCCCGCGCCTTATCCTCTAGTTCCCCCCCAAACCTAGCTGCTGTCCCCAGCTGGTGGCTTCAGCCAATGCCATGAGGGTCGCGTCCATCGCCCGATCTCCCTGCATTCCTCCAAACCATGCCGTCGGTGCCTGATCCGTCCAATTCTCGGTCCCGGCGCGCTTCCCTTTCCCGTTCGGCGTCCGTCTCCTCCGCCGTCGAAAGGGTCTTGCCTTGGTTACGATCGCCCGACACATGACCTGCTCCCACCACCGCTTGTCCCCCACCTCCCATCAGATTTATCCGCCGTTCACCAACTCCTGAACCACACGTAGTATCCTCTTCTCGCTTTGTCCTTGCGCGCTTCCCGCCGTTAGACTGAACCGGTCCCACAGATACCCGCTTCCCCAACACGCACCCCGCCTCTGCCGGCCTCGGATTGATCGGGTTTGCCGTCCGACTCTTGTGTCTTGTCCGCCCACCATCACCGTTGCTTCCACGCGCGCCCGTCCTTTCCGTTGCTGCGACTACCCTTTCCAAATGCGCGCTCTCCGCCGTCAAAGAGGTCTGGCTTGGGTCGTGATTCTCCAACGTGTGGTCCATCTCTTCCGCCGCCGCGTGTACCTTCTTTGCAAGATCCGTCCGCCGCTTGCTAATTCCCAGTCCGCACGGAGCATCCATTTCTTGTTCCGTTGTCCTCGCCCGCTTCCTGTCAGTAGGCCGCACCGGTTCCATCGAGTCCCGCTTCCCCAACACGTTCTTAGCCCCCCCTGGGGAAACCAATTCCGCGTTTGAATCCGCTGTCTGGTCCCTTTGTCCCGTCCGCCAACGGTTGTTGTCCTCCCCATTTGCATACACGCGGGGCGCAGAAGTGCTGGGGGACTGAATACTCTCCAGATAGGCCTTGAGGCCCCTTGCCACCTCCGTAAGTTCGCTAGCCCAAGAGATGGTTGCCGGTGGTGGGGCCGGAACATACTCTGCCCTGTAGTACTCCAGTTCCGCGTAGTCCACTTCTGCTTCCATCTGGGTCCCGTTGCGCGCGCCTGCCTGGTAACCCAATTCCGCGGATGGCTTGAGATCGTCCTTCCGAAAGCAAGAACCGTGCCTCCCCCATCTTGCCAGCATGTCCTCCTTCAGTTCCGGCCAGTCCAGGTTCAGGTATCCTCCCATCTCCTCCACTTCCCGACGCGCTTCCGCGTCCTCAATGAACAGGATGACATGGCGCACCTTCTCAAAATCCAAAACGCCTTCAGAGTCCGCAATTGTTTCATAACGTGAGATGAATCGCTCCACCTCCGCAATGTTGAGTCGAATATGCGGGTAAATCCATGGAGTAGCGCGGAAGCCGTTGGAGGAGGAAGAAAGAGAAGCGGCTGTTGGTAGCATCCGTGAGTACCTTCGAGAGACTTTGACAAAAGATTGTTCCCGGCCAGACCCCCAGATGTGGAAACTTTAGGGAGCAACACCCCAGAAGTCGTCCTCAAGTTCTGGAAGTTATTGATCAAAGCGTCTGTAAGGAGATTGGATGCAGCCGTTCAAGAGAGAGGGAGGGAGAGGGAGAGAGAAATAATAAGATGATAAGAGGAATTCTTTCCTTTCCAATCCAATCTAGTCCGATGTCATAAAAGTGATATCCTAGAGTCCAGTCCAGTCCGTGAAGTGAAGTTTTTCAGAGCCTCCCAAGGAGAAAAGGAGAGAAGAGGGGAGGGATTCCGTTTTCCTAAGTCCACTCCCCGCCTCCTGATGATACAATGGTAAGATCCCCCCCTACAACCCGGAGTCAAGGGGAAAGGTATTTGAGCCCTCCCCCTCAACCCTAACCTAAGTACAAGCACAAAGACAGACTGGCAACCATGAAGAAGGAACCCTAGACCCAGAACCCTGACCCATCCCCCAACCCATACCCATACCCTATCCCCGCCAGCTCGCCTGCCATTACGCGCATCCAGTTTGTCTTTTTGTGGCGCGGCCCTCCGCCGCGCGATACCCAAAGTTTGCCGCGCTTGCGCGCATCCACCCGACGCGCCGTTGTGGATTTCCCGTCCCGTGGCCGGCCCGCGCTTGCGCGCGGCTGCCCACCCATATAGCCCCGCTGTCGCCCCGCTTTTTCCTCCCCCGACTAGCCGTTCCAAGAACCTGGTTGGCCAAGCTCCTTCCGTGAGTCAGACATCCAAGCGGGTCGCGGCCCGCCTCCCTTAGTCAGGCCCGGCCCGCAGTCGCGTGCTCGATCCCGCCGCGCCCACTGCTGAGCCCGCAACGGCTACTGCTGAACCCGCAGCGGCTACTGCTGAGGACCGGCGCACCCCCACTGCTGAGCCTAACCTACCAGATGCTTAGCGCGCAGGCCGCAACGCAGTCCCCGACCCGAGGCTATATAATGACACCACAGCGCCCATCATGAGTGTGATCTTAGCATGTTGCCTTGCTTCCTTCACCCTACATTCAGCACAGGGGTGTGTTGAGATATGATCAATGCTTTCATGCAGTCTTCAGGACCTCAGTCCCTGCATGCTTGTAGTTGGTTACCTATTCATCATATTTGCTCACAAAGTGACATTGTCATTGACCTCTACAAGCATATGTTGACCACAGGGAAGCAAGAGTCCTTAGTACAGTTGGTAGTACACTTGCCATGCACATGAGAGACCTGGGTTCAATTCCCAGAGGACACATGTTATTTTCACATTCTTACATACACCACAAAAAAAGCAGTGGCACTTGCTAGCAAGTTCCATCAAGGAAACTCTGGTTTAATCTCTTTCCAATCTCTAGTTGAAGGTATTTTCATTCTCTAACAGATTTTGGTTCACAGTTACTGTGCACAATGTAGAGTGACTGTGCACAATGCAGATTGACTGTGCACAATCCAGAGTGACTGTGCACCATGCACAGCAACTGTTCATGATGCACATCAACTGTGAAAAATGCATAGAAAATGGGCACAATCCACAGCAGCTGTGAACAATGCACAGCAACTGTGCACCATGCAGAAAAACTGTGTAAACTGTAAAAAAAACTGTGAAAAATGCACAGAAACTGTTCACCATGCACAACAAATATGCACAATGCACAAAAACTGTGTAAACTGCAAAAAAATTGTGCAAAATGCACAATGACTTTGCATGTCAGCTTGCTACTATTGCAAAGCAAGCTTCAAAAGTAACAAAAAGTACATAGAAATAATAATAATAAAATTAAACTAAGAAGGAGTAGGAAAACCATAAATATTATAACATAAATGGATTCCGCACCCAGAATTAGGTGGGGTCACTCCCCGACCCCACCCTTGAAATCCAACTCCTTATATTTTTAAATAATTAAGGAAAGAAAAACCAAAATATCACAGCTCCACTATTGAGCTTTTTGGTGAATTAAATATTTCACACATATTGTCACGTATAGGTTTCATACCTAAAATTCAGTCAGGATTGAGGTGTTGTGTATATTTTAGGCATTAAAAAAGGAAATGTGTTTTGTCACAATTCCCGCACGCAGCCGCGGCAGCCAATGCACCGGTGCGCGGCTGAGATACAGCCCTTTCACTCCATCTAGGTTGTGTAAGCAGCTCCGGGCCTCTGACAAGTACGCAGCTGCGGGACGACAGGTTGACAGAGTGACAGGAGGCCTGAGAGGCTTAGGTTCCGTGTCAACATGCTACTGTAAGAATGTGAAAATAACATGTGTCCTCTGGGAATTGAACCCAGGTCTCTCGTGTGCATGGCAAGTGTATTACAAACTATATCAAGGACGCTTGCTTCCAAGTGATCAAGATATGCTTGTAGAGGTCAATGACAATGTCACTTTGTGAGGACATATGATGAATGAGTAACCAACTACAAGCATGCAGGGACTGAGGTCCTGAAGACTGCATGAAAGCATAGATCATATCTCAACACACCCCCATGCTGAATGTAGGGTGAAGGAAGCAAGGCAACATGCTAAGATCACACTCATGATGGGCGCTTAGGTAGCGCTGGGCTCATAACCTGTAAGAATTTGAAAATAACATGTGTCCTCTGGGAATTGAACCCAGGTCTCTCATGTGCATGGCAAGTGTACTACCAACTATACTAAGGACGCTTGCTTCCAAGTGATCAAGATATGCTTGTAGAGGTCAATGAAAATGTCACTTTGTGAGGACATATGATGAATGAGTAGCCAACTACAAGCATGCAGGGACTGAGGTCCTGAAGACTGCATGAAAGCATAGATCATATCTCAACAGGTACAACCCACACAGGAACATTCTACATATTTAATAAATGATCCCATGGATAGTAGATAGTCTAAAAGTACATAATATTATATAAAAATACTTAAATAACCCTTATACATATTCTTTATTAAATATAATTCAAAGTACCGAGAATTTAGAAAATAAGACAATGACAACTTGCAAAAATATATTAAAATACTTTAATATACTTTTATGAAAATTTCTAAAAATCAATATTTTGTGACATACTAAGAAAACTAATGATGTAAAAATATTACATGAATTACCATGACTTATATTTTTAAGTAATTATTTTAGTAAATAAACTGGAACTCGAAAATAATGAGTAAAATCAATATCATGACTTTACTCCAGTTATTTAATACATAATGAGAACTCACCTTACATCAGAGTGTCTGTAGAAATGAATATTCAAATAATTATTAAATTACTGGGAACATTTACTAAGGATAATTAATTAAATAATTCATAAATAGGACAGATTAGTGTTATTCACACGTCCTAATATCTATTATAAAGTAGAATAATTCCCATACCCTGAGGAATTAGATGCTACCCGTGCTATATCACCAAGTAAACGTGACAGGCTACCACTGGTTACCCTGCTAACTTGAGGGTCTGTCCCTTTGAGCTCCTGTACCCATCGGAAGGATAGTATTGGGACTCCAAAAGCGATAAATAAAGAGCTCTTTTGAGGATATTGATGGGCAGAGAACCAGTTATATTTATATCCAGACACTGTGCCAAGGTAATCAAGTACTTATAAGAGATAAGTAAGTGATTTATGGCTAAGTCTGATCAATAATATCTGTCCTCAACCTCTTTTTTATCAATTAAAACTGCTGAACAACCTTATAACCCAAATATACAGGTTTAACACATCAGTGCACGTCCCAAACAGATACCCAAAGGATTTAATAATATACCATTGAGTTTCATTATCCTTTCTCTGTCGTGGCAGCTTGGTTACAAGGCCCTGCCACTCCACTGTGTATTTTATATACATATTATCTTTGGGCAAAATATACTTTAAACTAAAGAGCCCAAAGTAACCAGGACTACGTGTTTTCATACTGAAATCCCTGAAGAGAGGTGTTAAAGATCCCCAATATTATTATGGCCCCTCTATAAAAATATTTAATAATATATTTATTCATACTGATTTATAACAATAAACTATAACAAAACCAATTAACCTTGCAATAAGCTTAATCCAAATATTTTACAAATTTTTTCTGCATTTATTAAATAATATATTTATCATTTATTCTATCGCCTCTGTTAGCTAAAGGATAGCAAGGGTCTTGGCATCCAGGAGGCTGACAGTGCACAACACACAGTTACTGTGCAAAATGGCACAGTTCACAGAAACTGGGCACAATGCACAGCAATTGTGCACAATGCACAGCAATTGTGCACAATGCACAGCAATTGTGCACAATGCACAGCAATTGTGCACAATGCACAGCAATTGTGCACAATGCACACAATTGTGCACCCTGCACAACAACTGTGCAAAATTCACAACAACTGTGCAAAATGCACAATGACTGTGCACAACACACAGTTAATGTGCACAATGCACAGTTAACAATGCACAGTTACTGTGCAGAATGCACATTTGTTGTGCATTTTGCACAGTTTTCGTGCAGGGTGCACAGTTGTTGTGCAGGGTGCACAGTTTTTGTGCATGGTGCACAGTTGCTGTGCACTGTGCACATTTTTGATTGATTTTGCACAGTTGCTGTGCATTGCTCACAGTCACTGTGAATTGTGCACAGTTGCTGTGCATTGCTCACAGTCACTGTGAATTTTGCACAGTTGCTGTGCATTGTGCACAGTTGCTGTGCATTGTGAACAGTTGCTGTGCATTGTGCACAGTTGCTGTGCATTGTGCACAGTTGCTGTGCATTGTGCACAGTTGCTGTGCATTGTGCACAGTTGCTGTGCATTTTGCACAGTTTCTGTGCATTGTGCACAGTTGCTGTGCATTTTTCACAGTCACGCTGCATTGTGCACCGTTGCTGTGCATTGTTTGCAGTCACTGTGCATTGTGCACAGTTTCTGTGCATTGTGCACAGTTTCTGTGCATTTTTCACAGTCACTGTGCATTGTGCACAGTCACCATGCATTGGGCAAAGTCAGTGACTGTGCATTGGAGTTTCAATAAATTTTGACCTGAGCTTGGTAGGAGCTTGACATGAGCTTGGCCATACATTGGGAAAAAGCTCTTTCATGGCACTTGCTAGCAAGTGACATGCAGATTTCTGCGTGGTAGTGCCCAGTATATCATTTAGATTCCTCCAAAATTCAGAAGTGAATTTGGGATCTCTGTCACTGATTATAATTTTAGGTATACCTACATCAGTTATAATCCTGTTCCAAAATAACAAAGCCACATCCCTAGCATTGTCTTTTTTGTGGTTAGGTAAGAACTTTTCCTTCTGAGATTATCTGTCTACTATAACCAGGACAGAGTTATATGAGTGTGTACCTCCAGGGGGGAGGCCTGTGAAAAAATCCATATTAATGATTTCCCATCTAGTTTTAGGTTCAGAGATCTTTTGTAGGAGTCCAAACCTTTTGCCAGTAGTTTTATTAGATTTTTGGCATATCTCACAGCTAGAAAAATACTTAATAGTAGTCTCTTTCCAATCTATCCACCAAGCAGTCTGCTTCACTTTCTCCAAGGTCCTTTCAGTTGATAGATGCCCTGATGAAAAGTTGTCATGGAATTCCTGAAGTATGTGTTGTATATCCTTTCTTTGGCTCAGTATCAAAACACTGAAATTTTGGTGTCTGTAGTATAGGAGAACATCCCAAAAAGTGAACCTTCCTGCTTTATATAGTTTGATTAATGAGGCTGGTAAACTATTTATCAGGGATGCTTCTGGGGATTCACATTCCATAATGGTAATCAGCAGCTTGAGGTCAGAGGAATAGTTCTCTCTTACTTAATTAAAGAAAGCATCATCCAATTCACATATGTGGATCACCATAATTGGAGCATCTCATGTAAAAAGATTGATGTTTAAGATAATAAAGATATCCTGATCCTCAGGTTCATATGCTGGATTTCTAGGGTCATTAGGCAAAGCATTTCTACTTAAACTGTCACAATTCTGGTGCTTAGCTCCAGCTTTATGCACTATAGTCATCTGGCCTCTATACTGTTGTTTAGAAATTTGGCACCTGATCATGTTTCTTCTAGGAGTCTTCATGTTCATGAGAGTTCTTACAGAATTAAAATCCGTAATTACTTGGAAAGTGGTTCCTTCTAAGTAATAGTGCAATTTCTCTAGATCCCATAATAGAGCCAAGCATTCCATCTGACTGGCTCCATATCTTTTCTCAGTTTCTTTGATCTGTCTAGATATAAAAAGTACTGGTTTCTCCACTGATTTTTCTTCTTCTATTCTTTCTTGGTGTAAGGCAGCTCCTCACCCATCCACACAAGCACCAATGTTCAGCTGAAAGGGTTTAGAGTAGTCTGGTTGGATTAGTAGAGGAGTGTTGTTCATAGCTATCTTCAATCCTTTATAGTTTTTCAACCTCTCATGTGTCATTTCAAAGAGAGAATTATTGTTTCATATTTCATACAGACTTTTAGTTAGAATAGAAAACTTTGGAATGTGTTGTCTGTAGTAACTGCAAAAACTAATATATGATAGCAACTCTGTTTCATTCTGAGGCATGGTTCTGTTCATTACAGCAGATATATTTTTCTGGTGAGCAGCTAGAGTTAGAAAAGAGACTATATGCCCCAGATCTTTCAGTTCTCCATATCCAAAGTTACCTTTCTTCTTGGAGAATTTCAATCCTGCTTTGGAAATAGTTTGGGGGATTAATATTATTTGATTTATATAAGTATCCAAATCATCAGAATATATGATGGCATCATCTATATAAACCATCATCCATCCTTGTCTGATGTAAGTACCTAGAGCTTTATCCATTGTTCTCTGGAAGTTTGATGGGGCATTCTTTATGCCAAAGGGCATCCTGAGGTAATCATATATTCCTAAATAGCAGATTATTGTCATAAAATTTCTACTTTCAGGGATTATGGTTATCTGGTGTAACCCTTTAAGCATATCCATAGGAGTGATGTATTTAGCTTTAGACGGGTTATGCAGAGCATGATCAATCCAGGTGATAGGATAATAGTCTGCTTGATTATAGTTATTTGGCATTCTGAAGTATCCTACCATCCTTGGCTTATCATTATGCCAAGCTATGATTGAAGGGGTGGTCACATCCAATTGTTCATTATGCCCGACTTTCCTCAATACTGTAGGTTTATAAGTTCTTGGATGTGTTCCTCAATAGCTGTTTTAGATTTAGGACTAGAGGTATAAGCTGGTCTTCTTAGTTTAAGAGGATAAGGAGGATTAATAGTAAAGTTCAATACCATGTCATTTCCTTTTATATTGCCAATGGGATTATCTCTAGTAAAGAAAGAATTTTCATTTTCAAAACAGACTGTCAGTATGTCTTTCTTCTTTTCCTCAGAAAGTATCTCATTTAGAGCTGCTTGAGAAAAGTATTCTTGGTTGAATTTATAATTCAGTTCTTATGATATGACTATTTAACAAGTAAGCTAAGAAGAAAAAACTTCATGAGAATCAGATGACCGGGACGAATAAAACATGAAACAGGGATGAATACCAACACAATAAAAAAGTTACCCGGTTGACTGTGGCTGTGAGGATGAGCAAGGAAGGAACATGATTGTGATGGAACTAGAAAAGGGCATGATTCCACATTGAGCTACATCCTCATGAGCATAAGCATGGATTTATCTCATCAGTTAGAGATGAATCTGGGTATTGATTTGGAAGCCAGCTGGTCAAGGTTGAAAGTTGGTTGAGGTTGAGTGTGATTTTTGTTGTTTGATCTGAGTTTTAACATAGATTGAGTGGGTTGGATTCACCTGCATTTGTTGTGCTTTTATATGGGTGTAAGGAAAATGAAAACAATACAGAAAACAAGTAACATAAAGAATAATGAGAATGATGAAAGCCAATGAGAACATCCAGAAGGAGAAAATCAGGACCCAACAACTGCCTCTTGACTTGAGTAATGTTATAATTGGAGTCAACTCCCCAATAAGAGCATTCACAGCCATGAGAGATCCTGCAGGAAAAGTCTGGTCACTCCCTGGGTAAGAACTGTCACTCCTGGCTTTACACTCCCCTTAACTGGTGATCAGGCCTGCTTTACTCCAAAGACAAGATTGGTGAATTTCTCCAATTGGTTCTGGCTGTCTTCCTTGGTTATAGGATCTTCCAGAATCTCACTGGTATCTATCAAATGAACTGTTAAGGAGCCTTTGTTGAGTCCTTCCCAAATTCCTTTGGCTTTGAAGTCCATGTGCCTAGTCTTGGCATTGGGACCAAATTTCTTTAGCTTGTCATCTAAGCCTTTATTATTAATGAAATGCTTGGACAAAAATAGATTGAATTGAAAAATTTCCCCCAAGCAAATGGCAAAGCCATTTGCCCTCAAGATGGGAGTCAAGTAGAGATTTGAGTTTGGCTTCTGTGGAGGAGTAGGTTATGTTGCACTGTTTACAACTGTTCCACAATAGAAGGGAACCAAACGACAGACATAGATAACCTGATTGATATTTGCAACTTGCAGGGTCTTCTCCCCAGGAAGCATCACTATAGTACTTGATGGGATCTTTTGATTTGTTGTATGCAAGAGTCAGCTTCAGATCCTTGGTATGGTTGAGATACTGCCAGGTTTTTTTGAGTTCCTTCCAGTTTGTCAGCCCAGGTTTGTTCTGGAACCAAGCCAGGCTGGAGATGGAGTAACTGAGATCTGGACAGGTTTGACTTGCTATGTAGTTGAGAATTCCAATTGCAGACTTATAATTAATGTTGAGCTTCTTGAACCTCTTGAAGTCTTTGTCTGATGCTTCACTCAGTTGGACATTTGGGGTCAATGGCGTAGAGCAGGGTCTTTACTCCAGCAAGCCAAGATCTTCTAAGCCATGCACAATATGCTTGGGTTGACCCAGAAGAATGCAGTTTGACGTTCTTTCAAACTTCATGCCAAGAATATTGCCTGGTTTTCAAGCTTGTGAGTTTCTGAATAAAGAGTTGAAATTGTCATTGAAGTTGTCGCCATCCCCCACAAGAATTACGTTGTCAACATGAAAGAAAAGGAATGACTTTTTTTCCTCAGCTTTATACAAGCAGGGATTACTGTCTGACTTCCTGAAGCCAAAACAGTTGATCCAGTCTGTGATAGTTGAGTACCAATTTTTTGGAGATTGTTTGAGTCCGTACAGACTTTTCTTGAGCCTCAATTATTGACACTTAAGTTGAAATCCCTGCGGCGTCCGGATGATTACTTCTTTGTTGATGGGAGCATGTAGGAAAGCTGCCTTTACGTTGTACTGTCTAATGTTCAGTTTGTTTTTCAAGGAGTACAGGAGGATTGCTCTCAATGAGGAAATCCTTCCGGTAGGGGCAAAGGTTTTGTCAAAATTTAGGTGGTGAACTTGATTGAATGCTTTCACACAGATCCGTTCCTTGTGAATGATGGTTTCGTCATGGGTATTATATTTGATCTTGAAGAGCCAATTTGTATCCAGTGGGTTCAGTGGGGTTTCTCCCTCATAATCTTCCCAAGCTTTGAGTATCTCACATTGATCAATTTCCTTCTTGATAGCCCCCCCCATTTGATGCTGTCTGCACACTGTCTGTCTTGGTCAAATGTTTTTGGTTCAAAGTAATGGGAAAACTTTTATCTCTGAGGGGGTTTGATGGTGGATCAATCACAAAGTATTCTTCTGCCTGGTTTTTTGACTGTGCGTGGAATTCTAGGGCTGATGCTTGGTTCAGTGACTTGACAAGGATTCAACAAAAATTTCCTGTTGGATCTTGTTTCTGATTCAGAGGTCAATGCCTCTTTGTCAGATTAGTCCACTTCCACAGGTGGTTTGCGGTATTTCATACAGTCAGGAGTGGTCTTTTTGGTTACAGGCATGTGTTTGTCATTCAACTTGATTAATCTGAATTCTAGATCCATGGTTGAGTTGATTCCCAGATTGTCTACGGAGTTTTTCAAGAATTAAACATGCTTGGATTGCAGGATCTGACCGTTGGGCATGAGAATTTGGTACAAGAGGAATTCAGGGTTGTAAACAATGAGTTTTCCCTCCAGTCCTTTTGGATTGAATTTTGCACCTTTAACCCTTCTTTGATTTATTACAATGTTATTCACTCCAATAGGCTGAAGGTAATTGGGTGGCAACTTGCTTCTTTTGATGAGGTCCCATGGGGACTGGTCTAGGTAGTACCTTGGGATTTGGTTGAGACAGATGCAACATGATTTGAGTATTTCCAACCAATATTTCAGAGGTAGGTTAGCAGAGCTCAGTGATGACCTCCCACTCGCAATGATTTTCTGGTTTTCCCTCTTTGCTCTGCTGTTATGTTTGGGGTGATATGGTTCAGTTATAAGATGCCTGATGAATTTCTCCTTGAGATAACTTACTAACCTGGTGTTAACAAACTCCTTACCACCATCTGAGAACACCGTTGATGGGTAGTAGGCGCCAAAGTTCTTCTGTTTCTCTATCACTTCTATTAGCACAGAGGTTGCCTTGTCTTTTTGAGTTAGTGGAATACCCAAGATATAGCCGGAATAGTTCTTGACCACAGTCAGGATGTATTTTTTGTGTCAATGAGATTACGGAGTGATTGGACCAATGATGTCTAGATGGATCCTTTCAAAGGGTCCAACAGCTGAGGTGGAGATTTACTTGAAGGGTGATTTGGTTATCTTGCACAGGAGACAGTCCTTGCATTCAAATTTTTCTTTCTCTGTGTTTCTGTATTGGATAACTTTAATTTTGGCTAGGAAACCAAGCAAGGAATGTCCATAGGATAGGTGGAGGCCTTACAGAGTCCTGGGTTCCTCCTGTTGAGTCCAGTAGCAATTTTTGTTACCAATATTGCGTGGCTTATTCAGCACAAAGAGATTGTTGATCATCAACCCTTGACATATCTTCTGATCATTCTTTCTTAACTCAAGATGTCCTGATTTTGCCTTCAGCATGCACCCTTGATCAAGGAGACTCCCTGGACTTATCAATTTGACAATGATATGTGGAACAAACAGAAAATTGGATAGTTTGATTGTTTGATTCTTCAATTCAAGATTGACCGTCCCAAGCCCCTGAATGGGTAGATTGGCTCCTGCTTTCCCCGTGGTAATGTGTTCTCCAGTATACGGCTTGAGCAAGGTGAAGAATCATTTCTCATTGAAGATTTGGGAGGTTGCACCACTTTCAATCAAGATGTTCCTTTTGGCACCAATTTTAGAGTCTATCCATCTGCTTACAAAGGCATGAAATTGTTCTGACTCCTGAGACTTCTTTTGTTTATCTTTCCATTTGCTATGATTTTCCTTCCACCACTTGGGGGCCCTTTCCCAATGAAGATGGAAAAATTCTCATTCAGAGTGATTCTTTTCTTGCTTTGGATTATGGTACCCTTTGATGCATCTGCTAGAGAGAAGACTCTTAGTCTTGGTCCTCATGGTGGCTAGGGCAGTTTCTGGTGCACTACACAAGGTTCCTTTCTTGGTGATTTCAGCCTTGACTTTGTTGTGGTATTGCAAAAGGTGATTGCACAAAAACTAAAGAGAAATCTTTTTGTTGGAGTGCATAAGTTGGCGTTTCAAATCCTAGAGATTCAACAGAAATTTGAACATAGTGGGGGAGGCTAGGATGTTATCCAGTAGTTCTATGTCTATGTGGATCATCTTCTTGATTGAGGTTTTGAAAATAGTGACAAATTTCAGGATCTCATCCTGCTGGAAGGTCAAGTGAAGGAATTTTTTGAAGATCTTGGCTCAATTGGAGGCTTGAGATGATGAGAATTGTTTGTTGATTTCCCTCAATATGTCCTTGGCTGAGTTGATGTTGACAGCATTTATGGTTGATTGTCCTCCATATATTTTTGGCTCAGTTGATGTTGACCGCATTTATGACATTATTATGAGTGATTAGTTGACCTTGGAGATGAGAAGAAGTTGGATTTCATCATTTTCCTGAGTTGAGAGAGTTCCAGCTGTGGATTTGAGCACATCCAGCACTTATCTGAGTTTGAGTAGCACCATCATTTTGTCCTTCCATACAATGTAGTTCTCTTCAGTCAGCAGTGGGTTTGTCTCCAGAGCCTTTTTGAGCATGGCTTGATAAAATGAGTCCAATGAGAATCCCACCCAGTTGCCAAAGTATTATGTCTTGCTGGCTGAGGTGAGAGTTTTGGCTTTTAACTGTATGATTCAGTTCTGATGATATTACTATTTACCCAGCAAGCTAAGAAGAAACAACTTGATGAGAATCAGATGAAAGGGAAAATAACACAAGAGACAGGGATGAATACCAACACAATAAAAAAGGTACTTGGTTTACTATGGCTGTGAGGATGAGAAAGGAAGGAACATGATGCTGATGGAACTAGACAAGGGCATGATTCCACTTTGAGATACATCCTCATGAGCGTAAGCATGGATTGATCCCACCAGTTAGAGATTAATTGGTTTGTTTATTTGGAAGCCAGCTGGTCAAGGTTGACAGTTGGTCAAGGTTGAGTTTGATTGTTGTTGGTTGATCTGAGTTTTGAGATAGATTGAATGGGTTGGATTGATCTGAATTGGTTGTGCAGTTATATGGGTTTAAGGAAAATAAAAACAATAGAGAAAACAAGCAACATAAAGAATAATGAGAATGATGAAAGCCAATGAGAACATCCAGAAGGAGGAAATCAGGACCGCACGACTGCTTCTTGACTCAAGTGATGTTATAATTGGAGTCAACTCCCCAATAAGAGCATTCAAAGCCCTGAGAGCGCCCGCAGGAACAGTCAGGTCACTTCCTGGGTAAGAACTGTCACTCCTGGCTTTACAGAAATCTTCTAAGTGCTTTTGATAAGTAGAAGAGGGGAAGTTAGTTTGGATAGTGCATATCTTAAAATTCTTGTCTTTGTTACCACCAAAAGTGCAATACCTCCCTTTACTTTGGAACACATCTATTTAATATAGACATAAAGCATCATTTACTATTATCAGGTAGTTGGATAATCCATTGAGCAATACCAAAAATTCCGCTTGAATCCTCAAGGATCCTTTAGTATGGGGCAGTATAATAGGAGCATTCCATACTCCAATAGCATTTTTAGTGGAGTTGCAAGAGCTAAACTTAGCTTTTGGCACGGGAAGAAGGTGTTCTTTCCAGTTGGGACCCCATTTTGTAAGAATTCAGGGCAAAAAAATGAAGAGAAAGCCCCACTGTCAAGTAATAACCTTATGGGTCTGTCTTTATAAAATCCTGTTGGATAACAAGTTTTTCCAGTAGTACAAATCTTACCACTCATAGGTTTAACTGTTAGTGGTTCAAAATCAGTGAAATGTCTAGGAATTATGGGATGGTTCCATTGTTGGGGCAAACTAGAGTCACCGTTGATTTTATTGATTTCTATAGAAGTTTCTATATCTCCTATTATTACATTGAAAGTGTTAGTCAGGATCAATTCACATTCAGGCAGTGATCCTTCAGTATCAGCTGTTTCTTCATAGTTCTTGTTCCCTTCAAACTCAGTTTCTCCTTCCATTACTTCCCTCTTTCTCTTTGGTAATGGGCTATCTTGTCTCATATGACCTGTTTTGTTACAGTTCCAACAAGTTCCAGGTATTCTTTCTTTATCCTTGTTCTCATTAGATTTTTTATTGTCAGGGATATTTATAAGAGTAGGTTGTTCCCTGGTTTGGTTAGTACTGAAGCTATCTTTGGTTCTAGAAAGAGCCTTCTTTTCTGAACCATCCATATCTATTACTTCTTCCAACACATTCATTAGAGTTGGTAAGTCAGCATCCATACTCATTCTGCATCTCCCACCATGTTTAAGGTTTCCACGGCACATGTTGAGAAGTATTTCATTAACTTCCTCTTTATCAGCATCTGGATAGAAGAAGTCTAGTCTCCTCTTCTGTTCCAAGCACCATTTGTGAGACTTATCCTTGGAGGGTTCAAATGAGGAATTTTCAAAATTTTTCATCATTTTCCATTTCCACATTCTAAAACCAAACTTTTCCTTAATTAAGAGTTTCCAAGAATTCCATTGTAAGGATCCTACTTCTTCCCTTTTACTAATTAACCAATCCAATGCTACTCCTTCAAAGGTGCTAGGTAGCCTTAATGCAGCTATTGCTTCTGGCAGGTCATAGGAATTTATAGTATAGTCATTAAATTTGATGAAATTTATATTTTTTTATTCTCCTTCACCAGAGAACTTGGGCCATTCAGAGATAGGGGGTAAATGTTTGAGGGCTTGTTCCATTTCAGGAGTAGGACTAGGCCTGAAAGTTTCACTCCTATGCATTCCTATTTAGGGTGGTTCATAAGGGGTAGTTGTTTTTCTGAGAGGTTTTTTTTCCTCTTTGGTACTCCCCAAGGGGTTGGTCAGACATACTTTTAAGTACTTAAGGTCACTCTTGATGAGATTAAGTTTCAGGTTCACTTTATTGTTAAGAAGATCCAATTTTTCACTAAGGTGAAGAATGAAGTTGTTAGTAGTATTCATTTATTCTTCTTTTAATGGCTGGAGGGACATAATAAAATACTCTTGAATACCTGATAACATGTTCTCAATGATTTGAGTTTGACCGGTTTTACCTTGGTTTACTGTTTCCAATAATTATTCTGTATGTTCCTTGATATCTTCTATACCTACAGCTTTTGATTGATTAATAATTGATTTGGAAACTACTGAGGTCAACTTATCCAATTGGCTGTAAACACCCTCCAAATTTCCACAAAAAATTTGAAATTATGACACATATCATTAGAAAAGGAGGTAATTCTATCAGAGGTTGATTTAGACAACACACTGGGTTCAGAATTATAAGCTAATTGTGTTACACCATTTTCCACTTTTGAGCTAAGGGTATTATCTGGTCCCAATCCTTCTTTCCCTTTGGCTTTGGATGGGAAGAATATCTCTTCTTTCCTGATTTTCTGCCTTTCAGCTGGGCTAATTGATCCCATGGATTCCACTTTTCTATGTAGGATTCTACCTCTTTCCTTCGAATCATTTTCTGAAGAGCTATCTGGGTAGCCTTTGCCTAGGATATCATGTTTTTGATAGATACCATGTCCTCCTTGGCTTTGGCTTCTTTGAATTCTTCCCAATATTTCATGTGTTCTTTGACTAAGTCTTTGATCCTGGCTTCCTTGGCCAGATTCTGCAGTGGTGGCTGCAGGGAAACTCCTTTTGATGGAGCGGGGCTTGATTCCACTACCCTCTCTGGCTCTAGGTTGGGGGAGGGCAACAGTACTTGGGGCTTTTCCTTGTCCACCAAAACTTGATTCACGGGTTCCAGCCCCCCCAAGGTTGTCATTATTGGTTGCCTCACGGTTACTGGGTGCTCCTGGAAAAGATCCATATCAGGGAACTCTTCCTGAGGCCCTTATGTTACATCTACTCATGTTGAATAAAATATTGATAAGTATTTTTCTAAAGAAAAATCCATGATAATAAGTTTAATAAAACTTACTTAAGTTAATATTTAAAGGTACTAAGACTTCATTTGGGTTATATTGTTCATTAATAAGTAATCCTACAGAGTCTTGGTGTGTTCCAATAAGGTCTTCTCTATTCCAGTGAATATTTCAAAGATGTCTAGAAATATCTGGTACCTCTTGATCCAATAGGTCAATTTCTGTGGCGGTGGTTTCTGGGATAGGAGGTTTCACTGATAGTATGAGAACAATATTTTATTTGTTAATAAAATATATTAATGTTATTTCAATCAAATAAATTTTTAATATGAAGTTTTTGCTTACTTTTATATTTTAAAAATTTATTTATGCAGTATTTTTCCAAGCTTTATGTTTTCCTAATAGAGCTTGAAACTTGATACGCCTCTCAAGATTCTCTTGTTCAAGGAGTTTATCTAATTTTTTATTGACAGAAGAGATATTAAGTTGTTCAGCTTGAGTTAAAGCTTCCCAACCAGTTGGTTTATAATTTTTAATGTATTTTTCTTTTTTTATTTTTAAAAGATTTAAATAATATATTATTAATTCTGCATTAGTTTTTAAATGCACCGCAAAAGAAATTAATGATAAATCACGGTTGAATAAGTCAGATAAATTTTATTTGATTAATTTTTACATGAAATGTCTTGTCCAAGGTATTAAATATAATATAATGGAATATTTCCCCGCCAGACCCCAAATTGTCAGCCTCCTGGATGCCAAAACCCTTTCTATTCTTTAGCTACAAGTGGTGATGGAATAAATAATAAATATATTATACAATAAATGCAGCAAAAATTTGTGAAATATCTGAATAAAGCTATTGAAAGGTTGATTGGTTTGGTTATGATTTAATATAATTAATCAATATTGATAAATTGATTATTAAATAATTTAATGGAGGTTGAAAAATGATATTGGGGATCTTTAACAGCTCTTTTCAGGAAATCCACTTTGAAAACATGTATACCTGGTTACTTTGGAACCTTTAATTGATATTCTTAAAGGAAATATTGCCCAAAGATAATATATATAAATTATATGGTGGAGTGGCAGGGCCTTGTAACCAAGCTTCCACAACAGAAAAAGGATAAAAAGACTCAGATTGATGTTATTTAATCCTTTGGGTACCTGCTGGGACATGCACTGATGGGTTAAACCTATTGTTGGGGTTAAAAAGTTTGTTCAGAAGTTTAAATTGATAAAAAGGGCTTGGGGACGGATATTATTAATCAGACTAGAGCCATAAAGCACTTACTGATCTCTTATAAGTATTTAATTACCTCGGAACAGTGTCTGGATGCAAATATAACTGGGTCTCTGGGTATCAATATCTTCAAAAGAGCTCTATATTTGTAGATTTTTGAGTCCCAATTCTTTCCTTCTGAGGGATACAGGGGCTCAAAGGGACGGGTTCTGAGGCTAGCAGGGTAACCAGTGGTATCCTGTCATGTATTTTTGGTGCTGTAGAACTCTTAAAATCTAATTCCGCAGTTTATTAGAATTATTCTACCTTTTGATTGATGTTTAGACGTGTGAATAACACTAATCTATCCACATGAACTATTTATTTAATTATCCTTAGTAAATATTCCCAGGATTTTAATAAGTTTTCTTTGTAGAAATTCCTACGGGTAATCTTATGTCAAGTGTATTTTCATTAGGTATTGACTGATGGGAGTAAAATCATGATATTGATTTTAATTCTTATTTTCGAAATTCTGTTGATTTACTCAAAATAATTAATTAAAAATTAAGCTTTGAGAAGTCATTTAATCCTTTTACATAATCAGTTTCCTAAGTATGTCCCAGAAATATTTATATCTTCAAGTTTTTACAATTGTATATTTGAAGTATTTTAAGATATTTTACAAATAGTAGTTATCTTATTTTTCGCATAATTGGTATTTTAAATTATCTTTTATAAAAAATACGTAGAAAGTTTATTTAAGTATGTTTATATAATTTTATGTTTTTTCAAATTATCTACTATGTATGGGGACATTTATTACATATGTAGTATGTCCCCGTCTAGGTTGTAGCACCTTTATGTGGTACCTGGGCATTTCAAGGCGCCTGTCACTCTGTCAGCCCATAGTCCAGCAGCTGCGTACTTGTCAGATGCCTGGGGCTGCCTACACAGCTTGTCAGGGTACTTGGACAGGGTGGAAGTGCTGCTGCTCAGCCGCGTGCGGATGTGTTGGTTTCCGCGGCTGCATGCGGGAATTGTGACAAATCACAATTCCGCCTGTAACTTCTCCAAATCACAGAATTCTTGGATTCTGTCACAAAATTCACTGTGAAACCTATACGTGGGGTTTCATGTGAAATATCAGAATGGCCATAATCCCAAGGCCGTGTCTCTTTCCAAATATTCATAATTCATTTAAAAATATAAGCAGTAGGAATTTGAGGTAGGTGTCAGTGGGTGACCCAACCTTAATTTTTATGTAGATTCAGAATTTAAAATTATATTTCTATTATCTTTCCTTTAATATTATTTTTATTTATTGCTATTATTTATGTATTTTGTTACTTTTGCATCTTGATCTGCAATAGTAGCAAGGTGACAATCATCATCATCATCATCATAATCATATAATTCTCACCCATTAAGCTATACCATTACCCTCATCATCATCATCATATCATTCTTCCCCATTAAGCTAGGCAAATATGCCTGAGGTCCTTGTTTCTCCTCTTAAAATAGTCTATCATTTCCCCATCTCATATCCTGACAAGGTGGTGTCTTGTCATATATTCCTCAATTATCATATTCTCCTCTCATTTTTCATGAATCTCTGGAATGTTTGCTAGTTTTAAATTTTCTCCTAAATTTGTCAGTTAAGGTGGTGTGTTGTTTTTTTTTATTTTCATATTCTGTAAATAACAAATTTAGTTACCTTATTTCTGTCTTAATCTTTTCATTATCTCATTACCAATTTCTGTTAAAATACGTATGCACTTAGGCGTGTGCTACGTATGAGTTTAATCCAGATTGGAAGCTCATATGGGCCTCTGCGGTCCATTGAACACACACACAGACCATACGGGCCCATGTGGATGTCACAGATTTGGGGAAACTGGTCTCAAAACGCGTTAAATAGGCCCATTGGTACATGGGCCCTAAAAGGCCTGGTGGGGTATATGGGCAAATACAGCCAGATGGGCTTTTATGGGAATAATTGGGCCCAAGGTTTATTTTGGACATACTTGGCCAGAAGGGCTGGCCCCCCAAAGTAGTCAATTCTCACATTTTGGGCTTGGGGCAGCCCATTGGGGCTGCCACCCATGTCGCAGCCCACTTGGGGCTGCTACCCGTGTTGCGGCCCACTTGGGGCCGCTGGTGTTTCTTGGTACAGCCCACGTGGGGCCCGATGGCCCGTGCAGGGCTGTTGGGCGGCCAAGGGATCCCGCATGGTGCAATGCCGCGCGGGCCCGGCTGGTCGCTCCGCGGGAGCAGGGGCCCACCGCCCCGGCTCCCTCTTCTCCCCTTGCTTGCCTTTGCGAGGGGGATGGGGCGGGCCAGCTGGGATGAACCAGCCAGCAACCAGCGGCGATGACGCAGTTGGTCAGGGCAGGGGAGACTTGATCACCCTCCTGCCCAGGGAGACAATGGATCCGGCCGCAAGGAAAGCGGCTGGGTGGTGGGGGGGTTTGACCACCCTCCCACCAGCAAAGAGTGTTGCAAGGGAGCAAAAACCGAAGGGGACTTTTCCCCCCCCCTTTACCAAGGGGGAGGAGCGACGGGCTGAGGGGACCTGACCACCCCCCAGCCCCATGACTTGTTTGATGACAACTCCCTGGGGGTATCAACCCCCAGGGCCCCTGGTGAGGGGATTTGACCGCCCCCACCAGGGATTTGAGAGAAAGAGGGGGGAGGCGGCATTTCGGCTGGTTACACCCCCCCCTAGTGAGGTTGAAGTCAGACCCAGGTGAGTCCTGGGTCCCACCTGGCCCATTTGAGGGTCCAGGGGCTGGCTGCATGATGCAAAAAGCCTGTAAGTATGGTAATGAGGTCATCAGGGCTGGTTGTAACAGACAACCAGCCAGGGGATTGAACAGCAAAGGGGCTGGTTCAGCCCCATAACGGTGGAAACACAAGAATGGACCGGAATAGGCTGGTCGTAAGGGTTCAGGGACTGACACCATGGGGTCTGATGTAGTCCAAACCAAGTAACAAGGTCTGTAGAGCCTGTAGAGCTCTTTTGGGGCGGAAAATTTGCCTTTTGGCTTGTTGTATCATGGGCTCACAAGGTGCCAATCTCTTGTACTTAAGGAGCTCTTCTCCCTGCTGTTTTTCATCATTCATTCATCATCCAATGGAATTCATCTGATGTATTGCCCCATTGTGAGAGCCCCATTAGCAACTATTGCCACCCAGTGTCCAGTATTTTGTTTGCTGTAAATACTGCTCATTTGCCTTAGCTAATTGCTGGCCATAATTATAACAATTTTTCAGGCCCCTTTTGGGGTTCTCTATTTTTCCTTAAATAGTGGTTCTTTCTTGGGTCCCTGAATGAAAACCATGTGATTACCAGACAACTAAACTGGAGTCTCCCTTCCACCCCTTCAGATCAGTTCCACTTGACTTTACAAGTATTATCCAGTCTTCATTGGCTCTTTGCAGCCTTATCATTTTCTTCAATCATCAAAATCACCATACCCATCATTTTAAACTCTTCCCTGTAAAAATTTCACAAAATCTCTTATTTTTATGAAAAGAGAAAGATTTGGGTTCTACATTTTGTCTGGAAATTCACTAAAGGAGCTGGGTCATGATACTGAGAGACTTCCCAGAGTCTTTGTGACAGACCAAGGAAAAGCTGTGATTTTTTCTGTAGAACAAAGTTCCACTGAGTCAACAAGATGGTGTTGTCAGTTGCACTTTTCTAAAATCATACAAGCACACTGTCAAGTGCGCTTTAATAATGAATTTTAAGGATGGAAAAGCTTTATGACTTTTTGCGCTAAGTATGGGGCCTCAAAAACTGTTGAGTTTTGGGTCTCCTCTGATTACCATATCCTTTTCTCACTCTATTTTTATTTGTCCTATTTTTGTTTCTTTCATTTTCTGTATTCTTTTTCCTGTCTTTTTTATCTCTTTCAAGTGTATTGTTTTTTTCTCTCCATCTCCCGCGAGCCATACATTTAATATGCAACATGTACCTCCAAACAAGATAGCAAGACCTTCAAATCCTTCACGGCGTCAGCAATCCAGGAGGGGCCTTTTTGAAAACATCGGCCTCTTCATCTTTGCGTCAATATTTCATCCCAAAAAACATTGGGCTCTCCATCTTTGTGTCAAGCTTTCATCTCAATCCATCCGGCTCTCCATCTTCACGTCAATATTTCATTTCATACTTGAGGGACTGTTAAGGAAACAATAATCTCAAGCAATAATGATTTGGTAAAACACAATCTGGCCCAAACTCCTTATCTTATGACCTTATTTGTTCCATCGTTTCAATCTTCTTGCTTTGTAGCTTATTTTCATTTTCATTCAAGTCTGGAGGAAGTAGCTTTTCAAGATTTTTTATTCTGTCCTGCTTTCTTGGTCAGTTAAGAATAAGGGCCTGGGTGGTCATTGATTTTATGTTGCTGTTTATGAATTGTGTTTAATTTGCTTTCTCTAAGTCTGACTTCTTCTTCAGAACTGTTTTTGGTTTTTTATTCCTGAAATAAAACATTTTAAAACTTTGACAAAAACCAAGGAGGAGTCAGAGGTCAATGACAGGAACTTAGATTAAGTGCCAAATTGCTACCTCTAAATTTAAAATTCTTAGTTTTGGGTTGCTTACATTATGACTTGTTTATAGAATTTCTTGGCAGACCGTGAGGATGTGCTTGAATATATGGATCATAACATATTCCATAAAAAATAAGCATTTTTAATGGCTTAGACTTTTGAAAACCCTGACTTTGGAAATAAAAACATGTCTTGGGTTGAAAGGGACCTTGTTACTCTCAAACAATTCATTGAAAATTCTTTGGGAAACATGTTGGATGTTTGAAGAAACCTAGAGGGAACAGTTTCCAATCAAATTAAATTTGTTCAAGCTTTCATTTACAACTCTCAAATCAAGATATGAATAGTTCTTCCCACCAAAATTTTAGCATTAGGATACAAGTTGTCTTTAGAGGCAATTAAAAGTTTTGCAGAAAAATTGGAAAGCTTAAAGCAGAACCATGAGGGGGAAGGGTGCACCAATTCATACTTCAAGACTATGGGTTTTCCCTGTTCCCACCAGATAGGTGACCTACTAGAGTTCCAAGAATCTTTTATTACTTAGGATGTTCATCCTCAGTACAAGTTGTATTTATACCCTTGCATTTCTAGTTCTGTAAGTTAGTTTAATGGGATTAATTATTTTTGATTAAAGCTCTTTTATTGATTATTTTTGATTAAAGCTCTTTTATTAATTCTTTTTGATGGATGATTACAAATTTAATCATATTTGATCATTTTTAAACTTGAAAGGTTGATTTACTTTACTAATATTTCCCCCTTTTGAATTTTGAAAGGTTGATGTTAATTAAATTCTCAACAATTCTCAGTTAAATGAGCAGCTAAATGCAATTATCTTGTGATATCCTGAACAAGATCATCACAGGATATTGGAGAACTTGATTCAGGGGACCACAAATTATCAATCAAAGCCAAGACTTAAACCTAGATTCTTTCAATCAAGCAGAGGCGGTCAAAAGTTTACAGATACCCCAAGAGATCATTCTTCATTCAAACACATTGAAAAGAAGATTAAGCCGTAAAAGAGAATTTGAGGGGAATCAAATATGAAAATACAAAATATTGTAAATCTTTTCTTTTTTTTTAAACCTTCATTTCTTAGTTTAATGAAATGATGATGATATGATGTTAATTTTTAGTCAAATTCCGCAGGATCAGTATCTGAATTTCAAAGTTCATTGGAAGGGAATGAAATTCAATTAGCTTCACTTCATTTTGACTCAAAATCCTCTTAAGAGGTACAAGAATTGCAGGAAGCATCAACCAGAAGCTCATCTTTTCTGAGTGTTAATGTGATTAATTAATTTTATTGGAGTTTTGGATGAGTAATTTTTGATTATAGGAACCAAAATTGAAATACCTAAATCAAATACCTGAGGAATTAAATGGGTCCTTGGGTGAGGTTTGGGATCCAATTTGTGATGGGAATTGCATATTTAGAGTCATTGATAAATCACTTGGGTATGATAAACAATTTTGGTTCAAAGTGAGAAAGGAAATGATTGAAAAATTGGAGAAATAGAAAGAATGCTACATTAAGATGATCTGTGCTTCAAAAGATGTATAAAAGATTGAAAAAAGGCTTGATGTTTAAGAAATCAATGCAAAGATTCTCTCTTAAAAATGGCTGGCCAAGTTAGATATGGGTCAAATAATAGAAGAAAATTATGCCAGACTTATATGTTTCATTTTATTGGAGTCAGGTTGTTCTTATACTTCAATGAAAGCAGGTGTTACAGATCAATCGGAGAGTATTAATATTTTCTTTTTAAACAATTAACACTGGGTCCTATTAGTAATTGAGGGAGAAATGATTTCAATCCAGCCCACTGTGGCAAAAACCTCTCCTTCCATTAAAAAAAAAGATTCTTGCTGGGTTGATCATCTCAAATATCAATTGCATGTGTTTTCTGGATTATAGAATTCAACCATAGACTTCATAGTTTATCATTTGGGTTTGGGTTCTGATGCTGATCTTTGAATTCTATTAATATAAAGGGCCTTTTGAACATCATTATGTTAAGTTTCTTGAGTTAGCATCATTATGATGTGTTTTTAGAATGAGATTATAATGGTAAGTCAGTTTAACTTGTGTTGGGTTGATCCCATCATAAGGATTATTTTTACTTCTGATGATGAGATTAGCTTGAAACAAGTTGAACTTGTTTTTATTTTGTGTTTTTAATCTAAGGGTTGTCAGGTTACTTTTCTTTTTTTGGTGTTTTTACTTTGGGTCTTTTCAAGTTGAACTTCTATTTTTTGGAACTTTTACTTTAGGGATAGTCAAGTTGAATTTGTATTTTTTGGCATTTATACTTTGGGGCTTCTCATTGACTCTTTCATTTTTTTTTTTTTTTTTTTGGTTGTCTTCATTTTTTTTATTTTTTTATTTTTTCTATATTTATTTTTACTTATTTCTATTTTAGGTTTTCATTTTTGGTTTTTTAAGCTGATGATAAATTCACAACTCCCAGCCTTGTGGGAGTCGTGTGGGGCCCTACAGTGCCCAATTGATGTATGGGGGCCCATAAACGCGTCTAAAGTGCATGTGCGGGAGGAAACAACCGTCTACACGCGTCAACAGGGTGGTTTCAAACATGCCTAACCCCGCGGGGTCATATACCCCCGTACATGGCTTTTTTGAGTTGTGTACCCCTGTGCAAGGCGTGGAAACAAGAGTAAGAAACTCTCCAAGTTGGCCCAAGGTTCAGAATTTAATGTTGCTAGCATCTGTAAGGATGAGGATGCACCCTTCAGGTGATGGAACAAGAGTAAGGAGAGAAATTTTTCTAGAGGGTAAAAGAGGTTTATTCCTTCCCTTCCCTTTCTGCACCCTGTGCCCTGTATCATGGTATGCCCCCTCAACCTGGCGCCAAGAGTGTGGACTCTATGTCCTCACTCTCAACCCTAAACTAAGTACAAATGCAATGAAAGCCCAACAACAAATAGGAAAGAAGCCTAGAAACCAGAACCCTAATCTTAACCCTCACCCATACCCATGCCGCCTTCTCCCACCACCCCCCTGTCATTACGTACACCCATTTTGTCCTTCTCATGGCGCGGCCCTCTGCTGCGCCCTACTTGGAGCCCCCCTTGCCTGTCTGTCCGCACACGTCTGCAGATCCCGCAATCTGTGGCTTGGTCCACGCCTATGCTTGTGCAAACCTCCCTGGCATGTATAACCTCCACAATTCCCCCGCCTGCGCTTCCCCAAAATAGCCGGCCCGCAAACTTGGTTGGGCAGGCTCCATTCTTGGGTCTGTAACATCCAAGTGGGTTGCGAACCGTTTCATCTGATTAAGCCCAACCTGCACCTGGTGTTCTGTGCCCCGCAGTGCATACTGCTGAGACAGCAGTGGATGCTGCTGAGACTGCATGCACCCCAACTGCTGAGACCAACCTACCAAATGCTGAGCACACGGGCAGAAAAGCAGTTCCCAATCCAAGGTTAGAAATATGGCACCACATCCCCCCCCCCCAAGTTGAGTTCTGCCCCCAGAGGTCTTCCCCATTTTTACCTTGACTGTACCCGCGCTTTTCCTCCTGCCTTCCCTTCACCCAACTCCCAACTCACGTACCACCTCCCACCCGCAACTCTACCTGTCGCCATGGTTCCCCCCTGCACCTACTGTGACCAGCACAGTCTCATCTGCACTCTCCTCTCCAGTTTCCGTGTGTTTTCATCCTGCCACGCCGCCCATCAATTTTTCTTGCTTGGCAACACCATGCCCAGAGCTCATCCCGGCCCAAATCATTTTCTGCGCAAGAGGGCCTGCCACAACTTTTTTTTGTCTCCAGCAATGACACAATCTTGGAGGGATCATGGACTCCTCCCATTCCCCACAAGCCCCGCCACCTCCAACCTCTGAAAAAAGCCTTGAATCAGCCTCTGACCTCCATTTTTCTGGAACTTTGCCCAGGGAGGACTTCACATACACTGTGGACTGGCAAGCATCCCTCCAGCACTGGGCCAACTGGGTCCAGGTTAACCGGGGCGCAACAGAACCAGGCATGGAGGAACTCTTCAGAATAAGGCTGGGCCCTCCCCTGGCACTCCTCCTCCGGCTCCTGGTCCAAATCCTCTTGCTCCTGGTACTCTTCCTTTGTCAGCTTGCTACTATGTACAGAGCAACCTGTCATAGCAACACAAAACTATAAAAATAAGAATATCTCAATTAACAAAAGAAGGAGTAAGAAATCCATAAATATTATTAAAGAAATAGATTACTCACCCAAAATTAGGTAGGGTCACTCACTGACCCCACCCTTGAAATCCAAGTCCTTACATTTTTAAAATAATTAAAAAGAAAAGTACTAAAAATTACGACACCAGTATGGCACCTTTTGGACATTCTAAAATTTCACAGGTGTAGTCACGTATAGGGTTTACACCTAAAATTAACTCAAAATTGAGGTTTTTTGTATATTTTTAGGAGTTACACGCGGAAATGTGTTATGTCACAATTCCCGCGCGCAGCCCCGCATCATTACATACCCCTACCTACTCTTAGTAGCAGTTTCCTGCGTACTAGAGACCCTCGCGCAGCCAATTCTGCCACGCACGCAGGGGATCCTACCCCGCGTGCATCTGAACTGACTGATCCCCGTTTCTGAATCCGTTGTGACTAATCTGACAACCAGGTACCGCTCAAAAGAGCTACAACTTAATTAGGGTTGCCTGGCATATGCAACAAGTTGACATATGCATTAGTAATAATCTAAAAGGATCAAAACTTAATTAAAATTAATAAAAATTAATTTAAGAAAAATTTTTTAATAATAAATGAAAGATCAAGGATTACCACGTAAATCATTGACTCTGATCTTTGAAGACCACGAAACACTACAAGGATTGTTCATAAAAATTATTAAAAATTATTTACGTGATCAGAAGATGATGAAAAATCAGTAAACTTTCACATATGATCACTTTAAAGCAATACTAATACTAAAAATGAAGGATGAGTGCAGAATGATAAAATTTATGCCATAATAGATTAACAGATCCTGTGGCTAAAATAGTACAGAAATCCAGCAGATCTAAGGTCAGCTGATTAACAGCACCAAGTGGACGTGCCAATTGTGCTCTGACTGGCTTTCCAGACTCAGCCCATGAGCAGAACCCTCTCTGCGCGCCCTGAGAAGCTCAAAATCACCCCAAAAAGGTATTTATACAGACCTATTTGGGATCCATAATTCCATCATCAGTTTACCAGGAATTATTATTATCCATCATACACCGTGTCATTTTTAGTAAAGTGCTTATGAAGAATCTAAGCAAGTGATTTATGACCAAGTCTGTAGTATTATTATTTATTTCTTAAAAACAATCAACCCTTGAAGTTAGTCAGGCAATCCACCCCATCTGCTCTGAAACCCTTCCTATTATTGCATTATTTTCATAGTAAAGTTCTCAGAGTGAGTGTTTTCCTTCCTGTCTAGGCCATTGTGCTGTTATGCCCGGCCATTAGTGGAATAAGCCCTTTCTAAGGCACCTATCTTTATTCCAACGTTCTTAAACTGCCTAAGGAGGCCCCTTGAAGAGAGGTTGATTTGTCTATAAAGACCCCCAGTAGTATAATACTGTGGCCCCTCTTTTATATACATATTGAAAACCTTTTATTACCAAACCAATTTAACCTTGCAACAGCTCTTATTATATTATTTACTTGAGCCTCTAAGCATTTATTTTTGGAATTATTATTATTATTATTATTCCATTATTTTTATCACTCCCTGTAGCTAAAGGACTGCAAGGTTCCTGGTATCAGAGAGCTGAAATCCTTTGGCTCCTGGAGTTTCCCTGGAATCACCATCCCCGGCTCGGCAATTGTCTCTAGAACCTGTGGGATGGGCCTCATCTCTGGTGTCCCCAGAACGGGTGGTCATTATATCCTCCCCTATGGCTTCACCTCCTCCCTGGGTGGCCACCCCCAAGATCCCAAACATCCCCACCAGGATAGCGCTAACGAAGGCCCCTTTTGAGGACTTCACGGGCAAGTTGGATGACCTCCTCCAGAAATTCCTCTCAGCTCCAGGTGCTCATGGAGCTGAATCCTGGCGCAAATTAATGGCAATCTCCCAAGGGCTTTTGGACGCAGCACAGTTGGAAATGATGGAGGTTATGTACCTGATTTAGGCGCATTGCCCCCCTCCCCCTTTCCTTTCTTTTCCTTTTATCTATCCATGCGCTTCTGTATCCTCAAAGAAAAATAGAATTTGCTTGTGCTATCCCAATGAATAGTTTTCCTAGTAAGAGAATCCACATCCGCTGTGGTGACCAATTTGGCAAACATCATGAAACAGGGAAAAAAATTATTTTCTTTTTATAAATTCTTTTATCTGATTATCATCAAAAAAAATGTTTGTGTTGGTATGGCAACCTTCCTCTACTCTCTGTTACCAACTTCTCCCTGTCCTAGCAATCTAGGAAGGGACTCCTGGGATTTTCAAGTCTCTATGTCTTGCATTCAACTCCTCCTTGTTTTGTGCACAGCTTGAATTTTTGGCCAAGCACGCGCAATTCATTGTCATCCTTATCATCCACACTGTCCCCGACTCCCTCATCAACTTTTGATCTGCAATCATCCCCGCGAAAATTTTGGTGGTGAAGAGCAGATGTCCATTGGTCCTTCCATCATCAATCAATCCCCCCGTCAACATTTCTGGAAACTGTTGGTACTGTTGGTCGCCTTGTGGCTTGTTGACGCCCATCAGCCACCAATTGACCATCCCACCACTACCAGCCTTTAATCCATGCCTTGCAGCTTCAACAAGCAATCTGACCAATCTTTAGATGTTTTTCAATCATCCTCCCATCAAACTGCTCATCCTGACAGACCACAACTGTTGCTCACAGTTGTTGGTGTTCTTGCAACAAGCTGTCAAACATCAATCTGCCCCCTTTTTGTTTGGCCGGCCAACAAAGACCTTTGCGCATCTGTAAATTGAGGGTGGGACCGTCTGTTGCGGCCTTCCCAAACCTTCTGTTGCAATTCCAAACGCCTGACCTTGATCCCCCCAAGCTTCCTTCATTTTAAATCCTACAGCTGCCCACCAATCATCCCGTCATCCTCATTGTTTTTTTGGCTGCTTTCCAGCTCATTGACCCCCATCAGCAACCGCTGTCTCCTTCCTCCCATCCCCAAAGCAGCAGATATCAGTCTGCTGCCTGCTGTCATCCATGAAGCAGGATGTTCTCCTTCCTTTCATTTTTTTTTGAAATTTCCCAATAATTTTTTTATTTTTTTTTGTTTTTTTCATTACTAATTTCCCTCATCCATCTTTCATTTTCAAAAAAAAAATTCGCTCTCATTGTGTGGTCTTATTGTAAATATTTTACAGCGTCTCTTCCCCATGAAAGGAGGGGCTCTCCCCCGCTTTTTGGGAGGAGGAATCTAGTCAGCCATCTATCATCTGAGGAATCAATAATCTGTGTGGCCCTTCCCTTTTTTTTATCTGAGCATTTTATCCAGGGTATATCTATTATTTCCCTTTGATCCTTGAGCCTCCATACTCAAATCCTGGCTCCACCCCTCTGTGACCTTATCCATATCACCAAACCAATAGTCTGGCTGGTTGAAGAAGGATTCATTTTTTTGGATTCTTGAGTGTTTTATGCCACTCCTTGATCCCTTTTTTGGACCATACTGGTCCCAATCATTCTTTGATTGTCCTTCTGCAACCAGTCATGTTTGACTGAGAGGTTGCTTCAAGCTTGAAAACTGGAATTTTAAACCTCCCTTATTTTCTTTGAAGTTGAATTTTTGCCACACTACTCTTGAGTCTCTTGAGAAGTGTTGGGTCATTCTTGTTCAAATTAGTTTTTGCTTTGATTCTAGAGCTTCATAAAAAAATTTCTTTGTTTTTTAAGGCCACCCACAGTTATCTTGTACCCTTCAAACGCTTGATTGGGGAGAGTTGGGCAGGTTGATTTAGAACCTGGAGGTTGGTTGGGATTGAGTTGATCTTTCCTAATCTTCTGCTGAAAACCAGAGTTACTAGCTTGTGGGATTTGTTACTTACAACTGCCTTTTTCCATTGAAATGTGAACAAACTTGAACTTATTTTGTTCAAGTCTTTTCCCACATCATCTTGTGTCAGATATTGGTGTTCCATTGCTACCAATTACCATCAAATTAATCCCTTTTTTGTTTATTCCTTATTCACAAGGTTGTGGAGCTCCATCCCAGCTCTGCAGCAAGCAGTTTTCAAGACTCAAAGTCTACAGGATGAAAGAGAGAGGAAGAGGAAGAACACTGAAGGATTACTCCTGATATTGCATTCTTTTTTTCCTCTGTTTCTACAATATTGCCAGCTAGCTTGTTAAATTGAGTGATTATTGGAGTGTTGGAGAAATGTCCAAGGCAAATCTCATTTCTGTAAGTCTTGGACGCCAATCCAACAGAGGGGCACCATGCCAAGTAAGCTGGCCGCAACCTTAGACCAAAAAAATCCAAGTTTAACCCAAGAACACATGGAAGAGATGCCAGAAGTAAGCGCCAGACCCTAAAAAAGAATCAGCCCAGAAACAAAAGTCTCATCATCAAAGCTATCATCCGGGTCAGAGGTGCGCAGCTCCACCACTAGAGATATGTGCAATAGTCCCAGTCTGGAAGAACTCAGGGACATTATAAAACAAAATGCACGCAAGATGGAAAACTGGGTAAGATCCATAAGCGCATCCCATGAAGCAGTGCACAGGAAAGCAGCAAATGATAACAATGAGATAAAGCAAAAAAGGATACTATAACTTTAATTCCCAGGGAAAAGAGCAAGAAAAGAAAAGCGGAGCATAGTGAAAACAAGAGGAAAAGTAAAGGGGAAATCAGCATATCTTAGTTGTTACTTGAGAAGAGGAGGAAAAGAGGGACTTTTTCACTACCACTCATGGGTGACTTACCAAATATAAATAAGCCTGTATATAGCATAGATTTTCTTTCTTCTTCTCCATGCAATATTATCACCAAGTTTTAAGATTAATATTCATTAACAGTTCACCCTATCTGGAAGCCTTGCTCAACAGATAGAAGATTCCACTTCACTTCATATTAGCATTATTTTAACATGGAGCAGTTGTGGAAGCTTTCTTTAGAGCTTTGAGCTCCAAAGCAGCTTGTCCAGTAAAAACAAAATGATTTTATTTTTCAAGAAGGTTAGTAAGATTCATGGTTTTCTTGGCTTAATTCTTAATAAATATCTTGCCAAAATTACTGAAACCAAGGAAAACTTGAAGGGATTTGACTGAAGAATGTTCTGTCCAGTCCAGTATGTGTTGGCTTTTGGCTGGGTCCGTCAATTTTCCTTGCTGCAAGATTATGAATCCTTAAAATTGAATAGAAGGGGTATTTAATTTGCACTTAGATGCTTTTTCAAACATTTTATCCTTTCAAAGTCACTGCAGCACCTCTTGCACATGTGCCATTTTATCCTGAAGAGTTTTTGAGTAGACAAGGATATTTTAAAGATACACCATGAGGTATTCCTCTACATTTTCAGAAAAAATGTCATTGAAAAAATGTTGAAAAGCGGAAGGAGTGTTGCAGAGGCCAAAATTCATTACAGTATACTCATAAATGAAAAACTGTGTTCTCATTGCGGTCAAATACTCATGACCTTCTGCAATTCCAATGAGGTTATAGGAGCCTTGAAGGTCTAACTTTGGGAAATAAGCAGCTCCATGGAAGAGAGTGAGGAGGTGAAACATAGGCAGTAATGGATATGCGTTCTTCAGGTTAAACTGTTTCATTTTCCTTTAGTGAACACAAAGGCAAAGGCTTCCATCTTTTTTTGGAACAAATAGGACGGGAAAGCTGGTATTCAAATTGCTTGGTTGAAGAAATCCTTTCAATAAATTTTTGGAAATTTATTCTTGAAGCACTGTGGATTCTTGCTTCAAGAGATAGTAGACTAGTCCAGGTTCCAGAGGTGGGCCAGTAAGCCTGATCCTGTGATCATAAGAACGGGAAGGAGGTAGTTTATCTCCTTTTACAGCTGAAAAGACATCAGCAAAGTCATGGTAAACCAAAGGTAAAGAATCTCCAATGGTTTCAAAATCTTCAATCTTGTCATCTTCAAGCACTGGATTTGAAGTTCTTTCACAATGCAAGAGGATTAGGGGGTTCACAATAAACCGTTTGGTAGGCGCCTGTTTCTTTTTGAAGAAACAAGGAAGAGTTAATTCAGAGAAACAATCAATAACTCCTAAATCTGAAGAGGGTACTTGGGAATGAAGGTCAGGATATTGAACATTTCCTGGAAGAAAATTGTCATCCAGCTCAATGACAGTGTCAGCTTGGCTGTTTAATTCCTGTTTGACAGAAAATTTAGTGTCCTGGGGTTTCAAAGTTCAAAGTTTAATTACTCCTTCTTGCCAATTCACATTGGGATTCCAGTAACATAGGAAGTCATGGCCTAGAATGGTGTCTTCCATTCTGGGGATATTCAAGACAAATAAATCCCATTCAAAGCTGTAAATTACATTTTTCCTTTTGGGAAACCCAATGAGACGGTTTGGTTGCACTACTTACTAAATGGATGGGAAACTTATTTATCTTCGAATGTGTAAGATTTTTGGAAGTGGCAAATGATGAAATTTTAAAAGAAAAATTAGCGCCAGAATTGAGTAGAACACAATAGTTAGTATTGTTGGAATGGAAGAGGAGGAATCTCAAACTTGGAGCACCAAGTGACTTGCAAGTGAAAAGCTTGACTTGCTGTAGTTTAGATAATGTTTAGTTTTCCTTGCAATTATTAGAAAAACTAAAGGCTAATTTTTTGACTGCTTAGCTGCTTCAGGCCCTAGTCACTTTGCACAACTATTGACATCATGATTTTTTCCAAAATACATACATAACCCATTATTTTCCCTCCTTTTCCCTTCCTTTTTCTGGAGCCTCTGTGTTTCCTTGTCCAGTGATTTTGGAGTTTGGGCAATGGCTTTCCCTTTTGGGTTTTAGTTTGGGTTTTTATTTGGTTTGGAGTATTTTGGTTTCTTCAAATCTTGCTTTGAAAAACTTTCTGCCTTTTAGGGCCAAGGTTTACAATCCATTGTTGTTTTGCCAAGAGAATTTATTTTGAGATAGCCATTATCAATCTCAATTACCCAATCAATTGACTGCTAAAGGGAGGTTGTCTGATGTCCCCCAACTGAAATTTTTTCAATTAGGCGTGCCATTAAGCCTTTCAAAAGTTAAATAAAATTTATTCCTGGTCCAATTGGATGCAATACTGCAAGGTTTGGAAATGGGAGATGTAAACCAAAAATCTACTATTCTCTTTCATAACTAGATTATTAAGTTTTTATTTGGGATTTTGCACTTTGTTGGGGTTTCCAAAAAGGGTGAAAAGTTTTTTCTTCAACTTTTCCCAATTTTTGAGGATTCATGTGGGACTTTTATTGGATAATAGTTTGAGTTATGGTCTGAATCACTGCCGGTATCTTCCCCCTAGGAAGGAAGATGCATACATAACTTTATGTCTATCGGAAGGAAAATTTTTTGGATTGTTTGAGAAGATGATTTTGCAAGACTGTAGGTAGTATCTATGCTTATGGAAATTTTCTCCCATAAATTGATCAGGCTGCTTCATTCCTGGAGTACAAAACTAGACCCACTTGGACTGGATTGCAAGGCATTTTGATTGAGAGAATTGATCAAGGTCAAGAGAAAGGTTGAAGCTTTGTTCTAGGGAGCACTTGTGCAAGCCCTTGATCTACAACAAGTCAATTTTTCTTTGGAGGAATTTTTGGAATATTTGATTTCTTTGATAGGATCTACAGGAGCTTCCCATTGAGGAGCAAGGGGACTGTCAAGAGGTTCAACCAAAGGAGGTTTGGAAGAAGAAATCAGATCTAAAGGTTTTTGGGCCTGTGAAGCGCTGGATCTCCCTACCAAATCAATATCATCATTGTAAGGGATAAGGGAACCATTCCTGGTTGAGATAGTACATGAAATTGTAAAAGAAAAAATATATTATAGGTTGGCAAACTAAAAAAAAGGAGTTGATTTAGCTAATTTAATGTCACAAAACCACCCCAGGTACTCTAGGGCAATCTTAGATGATTGTGAGAGCAAAGGAAGAGACTGAGTGCAAGGGACACTGCAAGGTAGCAAGACTCAATTCAAAGTTCAAACTTGTGATTTGGTGGCTCAACAAACAGCAAGGAAAGGGAGGTGTTCCAATGGAAAGGAAATAAATCCAAGCTTAATGTGATGACTGGATTCAGCAAATGCATGAATTTCTGAAATTAACTAACTGAGGAGAAAATCTTCAGGCAGGAAACACAGCCTTTATAAGGTAATGCAAAGACAACTAGATACAACCCCATGAATGGTCATCTACAGCTAGTGAGTTGTGAGGAAATGAATGACAAGCACAGAATGGTAAATGAAATAACAGTAGAGTTGTTTCCAAGTTCATAGCATTGGGGTAGGAAAATATAATGCAAGTGTAAAATTATCTAATGAATGAGACGGGAAGTAATGACATGTGAAGACTGAAAGAACTAGATGACTTAGTGGACCAGGACAAAGGAAGCTAAGAGATATTGGTTAAATAGCCCCACACAGAATATTCAACTACTTTGATTAAGACACATTTGAGAACATGATTAGAGCAGTCTTAGAGGCTGAGGAATTGTTCTTGAGACCTTCTGGTTGGAGTGAGTAAACCAGCTTGAGATGATTCCAGGCTAGGTTGCAAGGATGCATTGATCTTGAGGAGCTTGACGGTGAATTGATCTGGATTTTAAGGCAGGATGATGTGAAAAGGTAGGATTATTTGAGAATTCATATGAGTAGTAGCAACAATGAAGGTCTGAGAGTTTGTTCAGTCCTTTCCTTGTAGATAATTGCAGGAATCCATTGTAAGACTCCAAACAGTGCTAAGCCATAGGAAGTTCTGCAGAGGGAAAAGGTGCTGTTTAGGCTTCCCTCCTAAGATTTACAATAATATTTCAATGTAACCAGAATCAAGGTCCAGGAACTTTTAAATAAGGAATCAATATAAGGGATGAGTTTGGGAATAGTTGGTAGCAAAGGAATCAACACTATTGGAGGCAAGATGGTGGAGGGAAAGACTTGAAAAAAATAAGTCAAAGTTCTGTCCAGAGTTCAATAGAAAAAGGCAGTTGCTAGTAAAAACTCCCACAAGCTAATAACTCTGGTTGTCAGCAGAAGATTAGGAAAGATCAACTCAATCCCAACCACCCTCCAGGTTCTCAATGAACCTTCCCAACTCTCCGCAATCAAGCGCTCAAAGGGTACCAGATAACTTTGGGTGGCTGAAAAAAACAAAAGCAATTTGTTTTTGAAGCTCTAGAAGCAAAGAAATAACAGAATCAAACAAGAATAACCCAACACTTCTCAAGGCACTCAAGAGCAGCGTGGGGGAATTCTACTTTAAAGAATGAAGGGAGTTCTAACACTCCAGGTTTCAAGCTTAAAGAAACCTCTCAGTAAAACGTGACTGGGTCCAGAAAGATGATCAGGAAAAGATGAGACCAGTATGGTCAGAAAAAGGGATCAAGAGTGGTATAACACACTCATTAATTAAAGAAGACGCAATTCTCTTCAACAAGCAAAGCTATGGTTGGTGATAAGGATCACGGTCACAGGTGGATGGATCAAAACAATTTGAGTATGGAGGCTCAAAGGATCAAGGGGCAATCATGGATATACCCAGGATGAGGATTAGGATCAAATTGCTATGATTTATGGGGGGAACACACACACACTCCCATGGATCATTGGAAAAAGTCAGGGGAGAGCCCCTCCTTTTATAGACAAGAGGTCTGTAGACTATTTAAAAGAGAGATTTACATATAGAGCGGAAAAAAAATTTTTTTTTTCTGAGATGAAGTTTGGCGACAGGAACCGCCTGACATGCAAAAAAAAAAAAAACAAAAGAAGAGGTGAAGAGGAGATGTAAAACCGCCTGCGTCAAGGGCAACAGCAGCCAATTATGGGGGTTTCAACCAGCCGCAACTGCGGTTGGTTGAGGGAAGTACGTTGGTCATGCGCGCAATGGAGATTATTGCATCAACGGTCAAAAAGTTAGTGAGGAGGGTTCCAATGGTTGCAAACAACAATGTTGGTTTGTGGCCATAAGAGATGGATTGGCAGAGCCAATCAGTCCAAATCTTTGGGCCAATTGGTCAAAGCTAGGATAAATGCAAGGTGGATGACAGCCCTTGCGAGAAGCAACAGCGTAATTGGTGTTGACCTTGCTGTTAGGTTGTTGCAAGGTTGCCAATGGCAAGGATGGAGGGAGATTGGTCATGGGATTGATCAATCAAGGATTGTTCCCATGACCATTCTTGAGAAAGTGATCAAATGATGGGCTGGTCTTGGGGTCTCCCACCTTGCATTCATCAGTCAATGGAGGCAAGGGCGGGAAACTTTATGGTGGCAAGGATGGGAAGCTCAATGGCCAATAAGATGGGCGGTTGATGGCTGATCGCGCCCAGAGATCCATGAAGGAGGATGACGGTGATGATTTGAGGAGGGAATGGCTGATTGCAGGCACTTGGCAAAAAATTCAGGGGGAAGCGCGTGCAAGGGGGGAATTTACCAGAGGAGGCAGGCATTAGGTGACCAAGCTGGGCCTCCTAGACCGCTAGGACAGGGAAGAGCTAGGAAACTGGGAAATGAGTGGGTAGCCATAGAGACACAAAAAATTTTTTTGAAGTTGTATTGATGGATAAGGGGATGTAAAAAAATTCAAAGATTTCCATTTTCCATGAGGTGTCCTGGATTGGTCACCACACCGGATCTGGAGTATCTGCATCAGTTCAAATACCCACTTGCGTAAATGTCAGAGGCATTTATTTCCAACAAAGACAAGGGAAATTTGAAGATGTAGCTTATGCAGAGTACGGGACTAGTGCATTGGTGAACTATACAGTTAATATGACTTTCTAGGCATGGTTGTAAACTAGTCTGAGTGCGTGACCAAGAATGAAATTCCAAGGGTTGATGATATCCAGGGTAGAAGAGAGGAGCTTGAATGGATGGTTGAACATTATGGAGTTCACTGCAAGATTTGCAAGTATATACCAATTCAGTTGCCAAGATTGCAAGGTCAATATTTGAGCCAGAGGTATTAAGTGGAAGACACTGTTGATGTTGTGCTTTATTTGTGTCATTCTTATGGACTGAGGTAGATGGTACTGAGAAAAAGGATATGTCAAAGTGGGGAAGACAATAACCCTTAACCTTGGAGCATTATATGCCTTCAGCCCCTTGCATGCCAGGTGTAGTTGTGAAATTATACTAATTCCTTCCTCTTTATTACTACCCATCCCTTTATCTCAATAAGCCTATCCCATCCCCCTATTACACCCCATTCCATCTTACAGATAACACTACCAAAAATATTTGTGGGTGTGCATGGCACATTTCTAAACAGTGGGTGGTCTCCCCATTTCCAAAGGAACTCCCTGCAGAATTTGTCCTTCTCCAATTGTTTCCACCAATCGGCGGTTAAACGCCATTTTCAAAAAAAATTCAATGCTTTGAGGGTATTTTTTTACTTCAATGGTACTTTGATAGCTCCCATAGGTTTGATCATACTTTGATGGAATTGGACTTCAAACTCCAAACCTTGTCTTTGACTTTGAATTTGATGCTTTGACCATTGACTTTGATGCTTTGACCTTTGATGTTGACCTCTTTGAATTCCACTTTGACTACTTCAACTCCTTCAACTTTGACTTTGACCTTTGAGTTTTACCCACTTTGACCTGCTTTGACTTTATTTGACTTGCTTTGACGCACTTTGATGGATGTTCTACGACATCAAGACCTTTTTGCAGCCATTCCTTTCCTCTCTTCTCTGGGTACTTTTCTTGGGTCACTTACCTGCAGCATAAGTGGAAACCATGCATCCTCAACAGGTACAACCTTCCATCATCTCCATTTCACCTCTTAATAGTGCAGCCAGAGGACATAGTTCTACCTTAGACATACAGGATCACAATCAATCTAATCCCCAAGCTTGTGGACATGGGAGGACATTTTCCAAACTCCCTGCACCAGCTTCGAACACCATTGATATTTTTATCCTTCCCCCAGCTCCTCCAAGAGCTTCTTTATCTCCTGCTCCTCCTGTTTTCAGAACTTTTTCTAATTGTGTAATTGGTCAATATGCTCAAGTAGGCTTTGGATTTTATTCCATGTTATAAAATCCCAGCTTGATTCCTCTCCCTAAGGCCAAGGAAGAGGAGGAGGAAGAAAGTGTGGAATGAGTCTTTGGTTCAAGGATCTCAGAAATCTTTATTTACCAACCTCTGAACCTCAGGAAGAAGCTTCCCAGCCTTCTGCCTCAAATCCAATCCCTGCTCTCCAAAGCCAAACTCCTCAACCTCCTGATGTGGAACCTACTCTCCTAGCCTTCCTATAAGCTATTACTTCAGCATTATCTAAACTCTCTCAACCTCCAAAGACCAGTACTTCCCACTCTGTAACATTTAAAGCTCCATCAATGAACCTTCCAGAAAAATTTGAAGGAAGCAATCCCACCAAGCTCAGAACATTTTTAAAAGCTTGTGAACTCATCTTTCCTAAAAAAGTGAAAGGAAATTTTGTGTGGACAGAAGAAAAGTCTTGTTTGCTGTCTCCTATCTCTCTGGGAGCACAAACCATTGGATCTAACCCAATTTGGCCTATCTCTCCAATCAAGAGCCTTCATTCCTTCTCAACTCCTTTCAAAACTTCACAGAAAAACTTCATACTCTCTTGGAAATTGTCTGGCAGTATCCAAAGCAGAAAAGGAAATTGTTAATTTGAAGATGAAGGACTCTGGATATGCTTCAACCCACATCACAGAATTTTGAGCCCTTATGACTAAAGTTTCTGGATGGGGTGATAGAGCCTTCTATTTCAATTTTTGCCAAAGTCTCCCTTCTTGATGTCTGGACCAACTAGCGGTTTACAATGGTTCTGTGGACACCCTTCAAGACTTCATGGATGTAGTGTTAGATTAAAATACCAGTTACCACAAAAGAGTGAAGGAAAATTATTCCCATACAAGCCACTCTAAAAAGAAAGACTCCCCAAAATCCTAAGCCAATTCCTCTCAGTCTGACAAGGGAAAATTTAAGGCCAAGAAGAAAGACAAATCTGCAAAGAAGGATTCTTCCCAAACCAAACCTACCTTGGACTTAGGTCCTGATGGCAAGCTCAAGGCTGAAGAAAAGGAAAGAAGGGAAAAGGAAGGACAATTTATGTATTTTGGAGGGAAGCACAAGATGGAAAACTTCAAAAATAAGCCTGTCTCCAACCCTCCTTCCAATTAAAAATATTCCTCTACTTTCAAGCCAAAAAGCAACTAGGTTGTTTTCCTGCTGTACTCCAGGATTATCACCCTACTGATTTTAGGGTACAAAAGATAGAAAAATACAACTCTGACCAACTTTCTCAAGGTTTATGTTTCATTCTTCTTCACCAGGACTTGAGTTTTAGTGTTTTGATTGATTCAGGTGCTACTCAATCTTTAATGGCTAATACTATGGTTCTAAAGTTTTCCTTGCAGCCCATTCCCTTGTAAAAACCTATTCCTCTCTTCAAATTCAGTCCTAAAAATTCACCCTCTCAACTAATTAGCCACAAGGCAACTTGGGTGGCCCCTCTTCCTTCTTTTCCTTGCTTTGAATGGGAATTTCTCCTTGTAGACTCACCATTCTCAGAAGACCTCATCCTGGGAATTGACTTCCTTCACCACTGGAATCTGTTAGATTACATAATTGCCATGAGCAGTTCATTGACTGGTATGTTCCAGCCAAATCATACAATGCTGGGATAAGTACACCTCTTCTGGGGTGATCAGCCAAAATAGCTATGAATCAACAGCTTCTAAATCAACAGCACATTTAGGATCAATTAATAAGAGCATCACTCATATAAAGAGTCTGAGGTTGTGGTTTCAAATCCCACAGTTTTCATTTGTTTTCATATGACTTCTGACAGAATCCTGAAGTGAAAAGGAAGATGGGGCTGATATCCCCAAGACACCAGCTAAATTAAAACCTTTCCTTCAACTTTTTTGAACTCAAAAGGGCCAACCTACATTCAACTGTTTTATGTTCTAATCTTCCTTTGGCACTGCAGTCCATTGCATTCTCCCTCACTTCAGAACCTTTCATCCTCAAAAATCAATTCAATTCCCATGGAGTTCAATGATATCTTGTATTTGTTGTATATTCACTGATCCCTTGACCATTTCTCTTGAGGAGTATCCTAGGGATTCATCCTTGCATATCATGCAATTGTTTACCCCTTCTAATATTTCTTTTACTCCCCATAAAAACACTTCCACTGACTGGGATGAGTTGGCTATTGACAAAGACCCTGAAGAAATATAAACCGTGTTAGAGAATGTTCCTGCTGATTACCATTATTTTCTAGATGTTTTCTCTAAATTTAAAGCAGATCAACTTACTCCTCACCGCGCTTAAAATCACCATATCATTTTGGAAGGAACCCTTCCTCCAGTTTGGCCCATCTACTTGCTATCTCAAAGTGAAAATTCAATCCTACAAGCCTACATAGCAGAGAATGTAGATAAAGGTTTCATCTGTTCCATAACTTCAAGCACTGGAGAAAATGTTCTTTTTATCACAAAAACGTATGGGATTTTGTCATTGTGTGTTGACTATTGCAAGATTAATGCTGTTACAAGGAAGAACCATTATCCCCTTCCTCCAATGAATTTCCTACTGACTGTCTTTTCAGGTTCTTCTATCTTCACCAAAATCAACCTTGAATTCCCTTACAATCTTCTGTGCATCAAGTAATTAGATGAACACTTAACAGTATTCAGATCTTGCTTTGGAAGCTATGAATACCTGGTAATTCCCTTTGGACTGACCAATGCCCCAGATTTGCTTCAAAACCTTATGGATGACATCCTCTCTGATCTCCTCACAGTCCATGTGGTGGTTTACCTTGAGTATATTCTTATTTTTTCCAAGAACTTACAGGAACACATCCCTCATGTGTGTGAAGTACTGAACAGACTCAGAAAACACAATCTCTATGGAAAGGCCTCTAAATGCAGTTTCCATGCACCTTCTGTGGACTTCTTTGGCTATGTGATCTCAGGGGATGGAATCTTCATGCACAAAAACAAATTCAAGACCATTCTTTCCTTTCCTACTCCTGAAAACAGCAAGGAATTGCAGTCTTCCCTTTTTTTTTCTAACTTCTACTGCAGGTTTATAAAGAAATACTCCAAACAGGTCTCCCACCTAAACTCCATTGCGGGAAAAAGCTGTCCTTTCTCCTTCACTCCTGAAGATTTGAAACAGTTCAAAAACATCAAGCAAGATTTCACCCAAGGTCCAGTCCTTTGCCATTTTGATCACCTCCTGAGCACTTATTTTGAAACTGATTCCAGTGACTATGCCCTGTGTGCTGTCCTGCATCAGGTTACTGCTGATAAAAAAAACACCCTATTGCCTTTTACAGCAGAAAAATTTCCAGCACTGAAATCAACTATGAGATCCATGAAAAAGAAATCCTTGCTTTTTTCTTTGCTCTCCAGAAATGGTGTTCCTACCTCTTGAGTTTTATTGACCCCTTTGAAGTTCTAACTGATAAATCCTCTATGATTTATTTTATGTCTTCCAAGGTTCTCACTAGAAGACAAGCTTGTTGGGGGGAGTTCCTCTCTAAATCCAATTTTCTTATCACTTACAGGCCTGGAAAATTTTCAACCATCCCAAATATCCTTTCACATTGGGACAATGTGTATCCAGAAGGGGGAACATCATATTCTGAAAAGAATCCTGGAAATTTTCAGAAACTTCTGAAAAAAAATGAATTTGAAGCTTCTAAACTCTTCTTTCTTTCTGTTAATAAACTTGATGATAAACTGAGTGAATTGACCTCTGGCCAAAAAGCTGACAAGTTACTTCCAGTTATCATTGAAAAATTAAATAAGAATGAGGAAGTGACTAATTATTCCTTAATCCCCTTTAGTGGATTTCTCCTGTTCCATGGTAAAGTGGTCATACCTGACCAAGCTAAAAACCTTAAACAAATAATGCTCTATCAAAGACCCAATTCTACTCTTGCAGGTCACCCTGGCCAATAGAAGACTTTCAACCTTTTCAAGAGAGCTTTCTCCTGGAATAGAATTTCAAAATATGTTAAGAACTATGTTTCAGCCTCCTACCATTTCAACAGGAATGAGGCAAGGCATGAAAAGAAACTAGTACTAATCAAACCTCTTCAAATTCCTGATGGCCCTTGGACTTCTATCTCCATGGAATTCATTTTGAAAATTCCTCTCTCCAACAGATTTGATTTTATCCTTGTTGTTGTGTACCTTTTTTCCAAGATTTCCCTCTTCATCAAAACAACTGGTACAATTACTGCAGCAGAATTAGCTAACCTCTTTATAAGCCATGTATTCTTAAAGCATGGTCTGCCTGCTGAAATTATAAGTGACCCAGTCTCCTTATTAATTGCTTCTTTGTGGAAAACACTTTGTGAAAAATTACAGATCCAAAGGAATCTCTCCAAGGCTTAACATCCTGAAACAAATGGTCAAACTGAAAGACTCAATCAATTATGGGAACAATATCTTTGAATTTAAATCAGTTATCTCCAGGAAAACTTGGATACTTTTCTCTCCCTGGCAGAATTCTCTTACAACAACAGTGTTCACACTTCTACCCAGCAATCACATTTCTTCACCCTCTATGGAAGGCATCCTAACTTTGACCACTTGCATGTGCTGGAGAATCAGCCTGCTAGTCACTACTTGAATCAGATTCAGAAGAACCAGATTCAAATAAAGAAAGTGTTAAAATATTCTATTGACACGTATAAGAACTATGCTGACCTTCAAAGAAAAGATATTCCAAAAGGTATTACTCCTGGGAATAAAGTTTGGTTATCTGCAAAAAAATATCAATACTAACAGACCTTCCAAGAAGCTCTCTGAGCGTTGTTTGGGTCCTTTTCTCATTATTGACAAAATAGGATCTCATGCTTTCAAACTCCAACTCCCTGATCAATGGTCTTCCATCAACCCTGTCTTCCATGTTTCTCTTCTCAAACCCTACTGCTCAGACCCAAATTCTCCTAGTCACAAGCCACCTCCAGAACCAGTGAAAATGAATGGCCATGAAGAATGGGAAGCTTCTCAAATCCTGGATTCCAAGATTAGGTGCTGCAAACTCCTCTACTTATTCAAATGGAAAGGCTTTTTAGAAGACTCTGAAGGAACCTCATGGGAAACATTCTCCAAATTCAACAACTTTTCAGCCCTACTCCACAAATGTCACTGCCTTTACCCTTCCAAACCTAAACCGTCATAGTCATCATCATGTTTCTCATCTTTTCTCATCACCTCATTTCTTCCTCCTCATCACTTCCATTTTTGTATTTAATCAACGCATCTCCTCTCCAACCAAAAAAGCCAATGATAATTCTATTCCATCTTCAATCAATAAAGAAAAATTCTATATACAACTCCTTCTCAATCTTATCCACTAAGTTAGCAGTTTTAGTAACCCAAACACTCGCTAGCTTTATCATCCTACTCTCATATTCCTCCCTTTCTTTAGAATTAGCTCCCATTTCATAAGTCACCCCTGACAAAGAAAGAAATTCCTCCAAATCTGCTACCGCTTCCTTCTTCAATTCCTTCTTCCTTCCTTTCTGTTGAACTTCTTTTCCACTATCCAAACACCATCCAAAAACCATATTAGTTATGGAATTTTTTGAAATACTTCCAATTTGCTCCTCAATTGTCTTGAAGTCTCCAACCAGATCATCTTCAATGGCATCCATAGGTCCAACCACCCTTCCTCCAGAATAAGCATAAAAACAAAATTTTTCCTTACACATCATTCTACCATCACTCCTGATACCATCCTTGGCCAAAATCCTCCCAACCATTTCTTCAATAGAACTTGGCCAGGATTTCCTTCTTCCACTTCCCTTTCCTTCCCCTGCCTTCTCTCCATGACTTTGTGTTCTTGGTGGTCTTCTTCTTCTTCTTCTTCTTTTTCCTCTTCCTCTTCATCATCCTCCCCCACATCAGGCTCTCCAGGAGCATCTTCATCCTCATCCACATCCTCTAAATCTTCATCTTTTTTTTTGACCTCTTTGAATTTGAAATGTTTGACTTTGATGGGACTGGAAACCGCTTCAACTGGCGGCCCTTTGACAATTTGAACCCTTTTCAAACTTTGAAATTTGATGTCTCTTTGACGCTTCAAAAACTCTTTGACTCTCTTGCAGCTGCTTTGACAATTGTTTTACCATACTACAACAACTTTCACTTTTATTCAACAAGGTTTGCCAGCTTTGACCACACTTTTTCAAACTTTGACCGGTTCAACCCTTGATTTTCAAAGTTTGATCAATTTAATTCAAAATTTTCAAACTTTGACTGGTTCAATGGCACTTTGATGCACTTTGACCACTTTGAAGGTGGTTTGACTAGCTTCAACAACTTTGACATTGCTTTGACAGCAATTCTACAGGCCTTCTATGCTGTGGTATACCAAACCTGTCCTATAGCCATCAGACTCACTTTTGTACTATTAAACTGCTCAAACCCTCAAATAAACCTCAGAAATTGATTCTACATCCATAATATCCTATAGGCACTCAGCCAAAGTACCTCCCTACCTCTCATGGATTAGAAGATACATCCCAAGAAACCTTCAACTATTGCAAACTCATACCCAATTAAGTGTCACATCCCTGTGGAAGAAATAAGGCATACCTAAAAAACCCTCAAGTACATACAAGTGGCAGCTTACCCTCAAAAACAAGACCATACACCAACCCTGTCACCTCACCCAGAATACAGAAATACAGATCCAGGAGGCAGTGCAACAAGTCAGATCCTGTAACCTCATCCATGATACAGAAATACAGGCACAGGAGGCAGTGAAACAAGTCAGAACCTGTCACCTCAGTCAGAATACAGCAATACAGATACAGGAGGCAGTGCAATCAGTCCATATCCAGTCACCTCATCAGCAGACAGCAATTCAGATCCAGGAGGCAGTGAAATCAGTCCAGATCTAGTCACCTCATCAGCTTACAGAAATACAGATCCAGGAGGCAGTGCAACCAGTCCAGACCTGGTCACCCAAACCAAGAAAACATGCCAATATACATACAGGATGATGTGAAGAAGAAATACAGGAGCAATATATGCAGGAGCAAGTTAAACCAGTCTCAAGAAGAACCAAAGAAACATTTAAATATAAATACAGGAGGCTGTGCAGAAGTATACAGGAGCAATATATTCACAAGGAAGTGAGACCAGTCTTAACTAGGACCAAATTAAAACCAATCACTGGGATTGCACAACAGCACATGTAGGAAGATTCAAGTAGCACCAAACCAACCACCAGTACTGCAAAGGAATATATTTTATCTGCACTACAAAGCAGATTATGCAGGGCTGTGCATGCATGAAACCCCTGTAGAATCTTTTTGAAACCATGAGCAGAAATGTCTCATTTACTTGTACAAGCTTTTTGAAACCAGCGGAATTGTCTCATTTAACTGTATCTCACTATTCCTCACCAGAACAGGGAGAACCCTCTGGGGCAGCCTTGAGCACCCCTGGGGGAAGGAATTTTCTATTTAAGAAGTGCCTCTCTGCCCTATCCAAGTTTTATCATCAGGCCACCCTGACCATCATCATCCCCCAGGCACCCATCCTGGGGTGACCACCCCTAATAAAAAATATTGAACCCTTATAAAAGATATCAACCATTACCAAGAATGATCAATCCTTATATTCATCAAAAAAAACCACCTGTAACATCAAAGGATTATCCATTGGTAACCAAAAAAAACAAAAAAATATATATAAAGGATGAGACTAGATAAGGGATTCTTCACTTACTCAGCTTCTATCCTCCAAGTTACCCACCTGTTACACCACTTCTTTCTAATCAAGCTTGAACATATTGATCCTAGGTCTGATAGAGACTACTATTTTAGCAACTCTTTTGAAAAGAAGCCACAAATATCTCTTCTTTTATAGTTTTGAGACTTACCATATTACTCAGAGGGGAAGGCAATTCAAAACCACCCTTAGTATTCTTCTACATTATAAATATTTTTAGTACTAAATTCCCCCTCAAGTTACTTGCAGCAAGCAGTTTGCTAAAAAAACTCAATCCCAAAGGAGTCTCTACAATGCCTTCAGACTCCACAATCAAACTCATGGAAGAAGAGTATGGTTTTCCCCAGCAGATTTCTATTTTTTTAAAAATCAAAGCTTCCTTTTTCAATGTCCCATCCAAGGCCAACTGGCCTTTCTCAATTCCAGCCTCCTCTTCTCCATGGTTCTCATTTTATACTTCAAGGCCTCAACTAGGAATAGATTAAAGCAACCTCTATCAAAGAAATCATCCATCAAAAGAAGACAGAAGGTAAAAACACTCACCATCTGATGGAACTACCTGTGGGAATTATTGGCCCACAAGCTTAGTCAAAGAGCAGTATTTAAAGCAAAAGAAATTCTGATACAATAATGTCTTATGATTGATCCTTAATCTGAGGCAGAGGCAATGGAAAACTTGTGAATGTGAATGAATTGATGAATGAATGGATGGAAAACAGCAGGGAGAAGAGCGCCTTAAATTTGAAATATGTTGCTCATGAGGAGCTCATGTAATGACATGCAAAAGGCAAAGATTTTTCCCCAAATGTGCTCTATAGGCTCAAAAACTAGCTTTGCATGGTTACTTACCAAGTCAGGGGCCCAGTTGGCCCCAATCAGCCCCTGTGGCTGGTGGAACTGCCCCTGGTTCGACCCATATGGTCCAACCAGCATGGCTTGGCCCTTTTGTTCCCTACTAACTACCATTCATTGGTTAGTTATGGCTGGGTTGGTTTCCATGAACCCCAGCCTATCCCACCAGCCACTCCTGGGCCAGTGGTTGTGTCACTTACATCAATTGGACCAGCCACCCTTCCAGGGAGGGTGGCTTGTTGCAACTCACACACCAGGGGGGGTGGCAGTCTGTTAGACATGTGTTCCCCGCCGCTAATCTCATATTTGATGGGAGAGGTGATCAAATCCCCCCCATGGCGGTCCAGTACCGCCATTGCCACCACAACCAAATTGATTGCGGAAGCAGACTCAACTAACATTTGACAGGGAGGGTGATCAGGTTCCCCCCTCATTGTTTGTAACACAGAGTTACCCTAAGGAGGTGGTCAAGTCCCCCCCCAGGGTTGTTGCTCCTCCCCCTTGGTATAGGGGGGGGGGAGATGGCCCCTTGCATGGTGGGGGAGGTGATCAGGTCCCCCCCCCCACCTCCAGTTTCCTTGTTGCAACCAGCCTGGTCCTAGTTTAATTGTCTTGAGGTGGAGGGGGTGATCAATTCCCCTCCCACCTTTCCAGTTGCCTTTTTTGTGACCGGATGGCTGTTCTGGTAGAGGAGTGACCAGCCATCTTCCCTCCCCCTTGCAACCAAGCGTGGGGAGGGAGGGAGGCAGGGGCCGCCAGCCCCTGCAGCCACAACCCACCCTGGAGGCCGTGAACCAACTTGGTAGCTGCAACCAGCTGGTTGGCATGACTTGGGCGGCAACCCTGCACACAGTGGGTGGGGGGACTCCAAGCAGAGTCCCCTGCCCCCTATGACAGCCCCGCCTGGGCAATCAGGCCCCAGGTGAGGAACAAGCGGTACCAAGCGGGCCGCAACACGGGAGGAGGCTCCAATACACTGCTTAGGCTTGATGACACCAAAAAACATCTTTTGGTGGGCCAATTATGTGCATAATAATCCTTGGTCCCATGCATGCCCAGATAAGCCCATCTGGCTAAGGTGGTCCATCCACCCTGACAGGCCTGTCAAGTCCTGTGTCCCAATTGACTTCGAAAATGTGTTTTGGCGCTCAAATGCCCAAAACCACTGACATTCACATAGGCCCACGTTGCCCATGTGATTTCCAATGGGCAGTGGAGGCCCATTTGTGCATCCCATTTGGACTACACCATAAAATGCACATTACCTGAGTGCATCTGTATTTCAACACACCCCCTTCATTTAAAAGGTAGTCCATTTGCATACTAGACACAAAACCTTGATTTTTGTTCCTATCTAACACGTTTGTTAAGATATCTTCAATCATTGCTCCAGTGTGCATGTACTTTAACACTATCTCTTTTCAGATTACTGCATCACGTATAATATAGTTATAATGAACATCAATATGTTTTGTTCTTGAATGGAAAACTTGGTTCTCTGCCACTGCAATGGCACTCTGATTATCAGAATACAAAAACACAAACCCTTGTGGTTTATGTGTATCCTCTAAGACCTTTCTCAACCATTTTTGTTCCTGTGAAGCTGACTGGTACGCTCTGTACTCTGCTTCTGTTGATGAAATACTTATTGCTGACAACTTTTTGGAAATACATGACACTCAATTCTTCCCTAAGAAGAATACAAAGCCACTTTTTGATTTGCTAGTGTTACCATATTCCCCAACTTGCATCAGAATAACATACCAATTCAAATTTTGCTGACTTTGAAAACTGCAGTCCCAGACTGATTGTTCCTTTAAGATACCTCATAACTCTCTTAAACGCTGACCAATGCTTCATGCTAGGTCTCTCTAAGTGTTATGAGAAAAAACCAATTGCAAATGCAATTTCTGGCCTTGTACACTGTCCCAAATAGTTTAAAGATCCAATAGCTGACCTATAATCATTCCCGGATTGAACAAAATCTATATTCTCTTCATCTTTAGACTTTTCTAACCAAATGTTGGACTGCATTGGAGTACCAAAATCTTTTGAATCCTCTAATTAGCCATACTACTTAAGTAGAGCTGAAACATAATGGTTCTGATCCAACTTGATCCCATTCTTGCTCTTACTAACTTTCATTCCCAGCACCTGCTGTTCCAGACCAAGATCTTTTACCTTAGACTCCTTTTTGAGTGTCTCCATGACTCTCTCCTTACCATTCCCAATAATGATAATTTTGTTGACCCAAACAAACAAAATTGCACCCTTTCTCACAAAGAGACAAGTTTTGGTCTCACTTTTCCTGAAACCAATCTTGATCAGGTTCTTACTCATAGTGGTATACCATGACCTAGCTGCTTGCTTTAATCCATAGAGGGATCTATACAGCTTGAGGACATATTCCCCTTTATCTGCTGAGAGGAAACTTTTCACACAGATTTTCTTCATATTTTAGGGCTTGGTATCTTCCAGCCATTCCTTGAAACCATCAGGAACTGAAATATACACAGCCTCCTCCTCTCCAAGTTTTGCATTCAAGTATGCAGTCACAAAATCAGATTTTATTATTTCTTCACCCAACTCCACTGCCAAAGCAATTATGTACCTGAAAGTGGAAAGCCTCCCAGTGGGCAAGAAATTCTTCTGGTACTCAATACCCTCTCTCTGCTTCAAGCCCTTTGCAAAGCATCTAGCCTTGAAACTTTTCAAAACTCCCTTAGTATCAAACTTCTTAGTCATCACTAATCTAGACCCAACAATGGTCTTTGCCTTTGGAACTGAATCCCGCTTAACCACTTTAAACACACTATTATTCTCCAGATAATCAAATTCCTCAAAAATAGCTTTCTTTCAATTGGCTCTCTTGTCAGAATTCATAGCTTGGCCAAAGCTATTTGGGTTAACTTTATTACCCATCTCTGAACTTAACTGTAGAATCTCATTAAGCATACACTTTTCCCAAAGTTTATCTTCTTCATATTCTGCAGAGGCATAATGGGACTTCCATTCCCAATACCTATCAAAATTTATTCTCATCCTGCCACTCCTTCTAACTGGAGGTGGAGGCTCATCACGTTCTGATTCCACAGACTCCCCTGAAGCGGGTACAGAACCCTCCTGTGGCACATCTTCCATCTCAAAGTCATCATTGATGACATTTTTCCCAGCCTCTGCTGGTGAAATAGGCTCTTATTCTATTTCTTGCTGTGATTCCAGAACAGCAACAGCTTCACTTGTCTTGAGTGGAAAGGTACCTTCTTCAAATTTTACATCCCTACTACAGATAACCTTTCTTGTCCTTGGACAATAAATCCTATATGACTTCCTTATGAAATCATAACCTAAAAGTGCCCCTGTTCTGGCTCTAGGATCTAACTTACCAACCATGTCATTATGGTGGACACTATAATAAACAAATCAACCAATTGCTCTTAGGTGTGACCTTTTGGGGTACAACTTCCAAAACTGATAATGCAGACTTTTCCCACTAACACTTGCTATATTGTGCAAAAGACACACTGTGCACACCAACTCAGCCCATGAAAACCTGGTAGACAAGATTGAGCCATGATAGTTCTGATTTTGTCTAATAAATTCCTATTCATCCTCTCACTATTCCATTGTTTTGTGGAATAATAGAATTAGTAACTATATGAGTGATGCCATAATCATTCAATAGTTTCTCAAACTCTTAACTCACAAACTCACCCCCTCCATCAGTAATAACCCTCTTGATCTCCTTCATCAAACCATTCTGTTTCCAGACTTTGAAGATTACTAAAACGTCCTTTGTGGTCTGATCCTTTGGTATTATTGGTTTTACCCAAACATAATTAATTTCTGTATCAACTAAATTGATGAATTTTCTTGCCCCTCCAAGGGACACTGGTTTAAATGGCCCTTCCAGATCAATGTAAAATTTCTCTCTAGGAACTTCCACCAGGGCCAAATTGGGGTCTCTGGCCAGCCAGTGACTCCATGTCACCATCCAGTCCCATTTTCCAACCCATTGACTCCCTTTACCAGAAACTTCTATTCACCAATGAAGTATCTTGACTTCACCAAAGTTTACATTGAAAAAAAAATAAAAGTCACATGCTATTCACCATTGTGGAAAATGGATGTCACTGGTCATTCCTAAATGAAGAAACTAGAATTCACTTGAGCTTACACATTAATGAAACTGAAACTCACTTGGCATTCACCTTGGAAGTAATGATATATAAAACATACCAAATCAAAATATTGTTTACTGGAATGCCCCACCCATAAAACTGGTGATGAAAAATTCTAACAAATAGTGACAATTGAATTCCAATGAATCTTGATTTTGTTTGAAAATCTGAAAAAACATAAGCACATAGCTGAATTCCGATGAACTTGGAGATCTAGGAAACCAACTGTAATGTTTCACCAATACATTCACATTGCTTTTTTTCAAATTTCACAGGTCTTTTGTTTTTTATTTCACCTGGTTGTTTCGTGCCTTTCACCTTTGTTTCAAATCTGGGTTTTTGAATGAACTGTGTTTCATATCACAATTATTTCCATCAAAAGAGAAAATAAAAAATGACACTCAATTCTTGCAAAACAAAACAGAAAAAAATAATTGATGTTGCATCAAGTAATCCTTCTTCTTTCACCAATGGTATTTCACACTATGAATCCCAGGAACACTTTTTGCGGGGTCAGGGAAACGGTCTGAGTCATCTGGTGTGGAATCACACTGCTTCAAATTTCAGAATTTTATCCACTGGAACTCCTGGGTCTTGATCCCAAGTCAACCATTTTCTTGCCTGCCAACAAATAGATTGACATTAAACCTAAATTAGCAGCTGAGGAGCTGGGTATTGATGGAGTGAGGGGCTTTGGAGGTTTGGTAGGCTTCATCCATTGTAACAGCCTGATTGCTAGTCCTTCAACCACTAGTTTACTAGCTGCAGCAAGTGAAAAAGTTTCAGCATGTCAGCAAAAACACAAATTAAACAATCCCCCCCCAAAAAAAACCATTGCACCAAAATACTTGTGTTTGGAGGGATGCATTCAAACACAAGAATTTTGGTGCAACAGGTTTTTTTTTGAATCCCCCTGTAAGAAAAAAAAATTCCACCAAAAGGCTTGTGTTTGGAGTCATGCATCCAAACACAAGCATTTTGGTACAATGGTTTTTTTGGGGGATTTGTCAAAAAAAAAATTTTTAACTGTTGCACCAAAATGCTTGTGTTAGGATTTATGTTAATGCAAGCTTTTCTGGGCACACTCCCGATTGCCGCTTGGAACCATGCCCAGCAGGCTTGTGTGTGTTCCCAGCAGGCTTGATTTCCCCATCCGCTTGCGTTGCATATCTTGTCATAGTTCCAAGTTCCACTCAGCCAATGCCAAGCTATGGGCACCCCCCTTCAATCACTTCCTCCCCCTCACTCACTCCGTCACCCTCCCCCTTGCTTGCTCCCTCCCCCTTGCTACCTCCTCCTTTCTCCCTCTCCCTTGCAAACTTCTAACTTTTACTGGCCAAGGTTCTGGAAGCTAAAGCTATGGGAATAAATATTTTTTGTCAATGGGACTTGATCAATTTTGAATTCAAATGCATGTCTTTTCATTGCCCCAGTTGGTGTTGAAAGTCATTTACCCCTTCTGTTTGCTTGGAAATAGTGATTTCTCAGCTCCCTTTATTTTTGTATGAAATTTTTTCATTTGTTTTTTCTCATTGAATAAGTTGTAAATAGTATTGGAAAGTTTATTGAACAAAAGAAAAAAGTGCCCTCAATTATTGATCTGATGGGTGTGGCCAATTGGACCTCAGTACAGAAGCATTTTGGTGCAACGGGTTCTTTTGCAATTCTTCAAAAAAAAAAACTTTTTCAATTCTTTTAAAAAAAAACTGTTGCACAAAAATGCTTGTGTTTGGAAGCATGCCTCCAAACACAAGCATTTTGGTGCAACATTTTTTTTTGAAATTCTTTAAAAAGAAAAAAATATGTTGCACCAAAATTCTTGTGTTCAGATGCATGCCTCTAAACAGAAGCATTTTGTTGAAACAGTTTTTTTTTGCAATTCTTTATGCTTGTGTTTGTATGCATGCATCTAAACACAAGAATTTTGGTGCAAGGTTTTTTTTTCAATTAAAGAATTGAGAAAAAATAAATTGCACCAAAATGCTTTTGTTCAGAGGCATGCATCCAAAAACAAGCATTTTGGTGCAATAGATTTTTTTTAAAGAATCAAAAAAAAAACCATTGCACCAAAATGCTTGTTTTTGGAGGCATGCATTCAAGCACAAGAATTTTGGTGCAACAGATTTTTTTATTTTCAAAGAATTAAAAAAAAGAAACTTTTGCACCAAAATGCTTGTGTTTGGAGGCATGCATCCAAACACAAGAATTTTGGTGCAATAGATTTTTTAAAAAGAATTGCAAAAAAAACCATTGCACCAACATGCTTGTGTTTGGAGGCATGCATCCAAACACAAGAATTTTGGTGCAAAATATTTTTTTCCTTTTCAAAGAATCACAAAAAAAACTGTTGCGCCAAAATACTTCTGTTCAGAGGCATGCATCCAAACACAAGCATTTTGGCGCAACAGTTTTTTTTTTACTGCCTATCAGCACTTATGTGTGTACCATGTATGAGTGTAATTCAAATGGTATTCACATATGGGCCTCTACAGCCCGTTTGAAAATCACACACATCATGCAGGCTTGTGTGGATGTGACTGATTTGGAAAAAATGGCTGCAATAAATGTGAAATAAGTCATTTTGGACACAGGCCCTCACGGGTCCCCTGGACTGGGTGGGCCATGCCAACAAAATGGGGCTGAGGGGCCATTTCCAGCCCCCTTCTGTATTGTGGACATACCTGGCCTTTTGGGCTGGCCCAGAAAATATTTATTCCTCATTTTTGGGCTGGTCCGGCCCATTCTTACTGTTGCCCATGTCGCAGCCTGCACAAGGCCTGTCAGCTTGCTACTATTGCAGAGCAAGCGGCAAAATTAACAAAAATAACATGAAAAATAATATTAATATAATTAAACTAAGAAGGAGTGGGAAAACCATAAATATTATTACAGATATGGATTCTCCACCCAAAATTAGGTAGGGTCACTCACTGACCCCACCCTTGAAATCCAACTCCTTACATTTTTTAATAAGTAAGGAAAGAAAGACCAAAATACCACGGCTCCACTATTGAGCTTTTTGGTCAATTAAATATTTCACATATATTGTCACGTATAGGTTTCACACCTAAAATTCAGTCAGAATTGAGGTGTTTTGTATATTTTAGGAGTTACAGACAGAAATGTGTTTTGTCACAATTCCCGCCAGCAGCCGCGGCAGCCAATGCACCCGCATGCAGCTGAGATACAGCCCTGTCACTCCGTCAAGGTTGTGTACGCAGCCCCGGGCCTCTGACAAGTACGCAACCGCGGGACTATGGGTTGACAGAGTGACAGGCGGCCTGAGAGGCTTAGGTACCGTGTAAACATGCTACAACCCACACGGGAACATTCTACATATGTAATAAATGTTCCTGTGGATAGTAGATAGTCTAAAAGTAAATAATATTATATAAAAATACTTAAATAACCCTTATACATATTTTTTATTAAATATAACTCAAAGTACCAAGAATGTCAAAAATCAGACAATGACAACTTCTAAAAATATATTAAAATACTTTAATATAATTTTATGACAATTTCTAGAAATCAATATCTTCGTGCATACTAAGAAAACTGTAAAATATAAAAAGAGCTGAGGCTCTAATGAGATGAAAGGATTAAAGAATGAGTGAATGGGATTGTAATGTCAAGCGTAACAGACCTGATCTCAGGAGGAAAAGGACACTCCGGTTGATGTGTTGGCTAAACAGATGATGAATTCCACTTGAGAGCACTGGTGTTTATATAGACTAAATACACTATAGGCTGACAAGTGGTTGAGTAAAAAATGAATAAGGTAAAATTAGCATAGGCAGCTTAAGTGACATGGTAATTGAAATGCTATGACTAAAGAGTCTGATAGCCATGACTAAACAGTCTGATAATCACAATACTAAAACACAGCCCAGTTACATTTTACCTGTTGTTTTAGTACTTGAAGGTTAGCAATAATAAGATCAAATCAATTAAATCAATGGTACTCTGAACTCCAGTGAAAGTCACATAAATGAAAACTCAAATTCTAACAAAAACTAATGATGTAAAAATATTACATGAATTCCCATGACTTATATTTTTAAGTAATTATTTTAGTCAATCAACTGGAACTCGAAAATAAGTAGTAAAATCAATATCATGACTTTACTCCAGTTATTTAATACATAATGAGAACTCACCTGACATCAGGATGTCTGTAGAAATTTCTATTTAAATAATTATTATATTACTGGGAACATTTACTAAGGATAATTAATTAAATAATACATAAATAGGACAGATTAGTATTATTCACACGTCCTAATATCTATTATAAAGAAGAATAATTCCCATACCCTGAGGAATTAGATGCTTCCTGTGCTATAGAACCAAGAACACGTGACAGGCTACCACTTGTTACCCTGAGCTAGCCTTAGTTTCCCTCCCTTTGAGCCCCTGTACCACTCAGAAGGATAGTATTGGGACTCCAAAAGCTATAAATAAAGAGCTCTTTTGAGGATATTGATGGGCAGAGACCCAGTTATATTTATATCCAGACACTGTGCCACGGTAATCAAGTACTTATAAGAGATAATTAATTGATTTATGGCTAAGTCTGATCAATAATATCTGTCCTCAACCTCTTTTTTATCAATTAAAACTGCTGAACAACCTTATAACCCCAGTATACAGGTTTAACCCATCAGTGAACGTCCCAAACAGATACCCAAAGGATTTAATAATATACCATTGATTTTTATTATCTTTTCTCTGTCGTGGCAGCTTGGTTACAAGGCCCTGCCACTCCACCGTGTATTTTATATACATATTATGTTTGGGTAAAATATCCTTTGAACTAAAGATCCCAAAGTAACCAGGACTACGTGTTTTCATACTGAAATCCCTGAAGGGAGGTTTTAAAGATCCCCAATATAATTGTGGCCCCTCTATAAAAATATTTAATAATCAATTTGTTTATATTGATTTATAACAATAAACTATAACCAAACCAATCAACCTTGCAAAAGCTTAATCCAAATATTGTACGGATTTTTGCTGAATTTATTAAATAATATATTTATTGTTTATTCTATCACTTCTTTTAGCTCAAGGATAGCAAGGTTCTTGTCATCCAGGAGGCTGACAAGGCCAATTTTCCTTGCTTCTGGCCCGCTGTGGGGCCCGACGGCCCCGCGCAGGCCATTGCAGGGGGCAGAGAGACTCTGAATAGAGTCCCACCACCCCAGCTGATTGTTGTGGTCGCGGTCTAGCAGCCGCGAATAAGGTATGCAGCCATGGGGTAGCAGCTGCAACCAAGGTATGTGGCCGCGGGGTAGCAGCCGCAACCAAGGTATGTGGCCACAGGGTAGCAGCCGCGACTGAGCTATGCACCCGCAACTGAGGTATGCGGCTGCAGGTCAATAGTGGCGACTGTGGGGGGAGCTTTGTTCCCCCCCATCCCCCCATCCCTCCATCATTGCATGGGTGGGAGGCACAAGAGAGACTAGGCTGGTTGTAATGAGGAAACCAGCGGTGGTGGGGACTTGATCACCCTACCACCGGATAGGGGCCATCTCCCCCCCCCCCCCCCCTGTTACCAAGGGGGAGGAGTGACGGGCTGTTGGGGATTTGACCACCCCCCATCCCAAAATCAAAGCAATGCCCTGGGGCCATCAACCCTCAGGGCCCCTGGAGGGGGATTTCATCACCCCCCCCCCCCAGGTAATCAGTTGTAAGGAGGGGGGAGGGGTGCGGCATGTCCGCTGGTTGTGGGGGAGCTTTGTTTCCCCCCCCCCCCCCTATACCTTCATCATTGAGACGGTGGGAGGGACAAGACAGACCAGGCTGGTTGAAACAAGGTAACCAGTGGTGGTGGGGACCTTATCACCCTACCACCAGACAGGGGCCATCTCTGTGAATATTTAGTGTTGGTAAGAAAACCAAGACCAGACTGCATTACAAGTAGGAAAAGAATCAGAAAAGAAATTAAGAGAAAAGATTCATCAAAACAGATAAAGTAAAGGAAACACACCAAAGGAAGTCTTTTAGGAGACAGTTGGAATACAACCAGCTACAAGGACAGAATGAGATGACAAAAGAAGCGCCTTGAACAATCTGGAAGAGAGATTTAGTAAGGATCATTATTGATGGAGTCAAAATTGTTCTTACTTGGATTGAGCTGGCTGCAGGTGGTCACTTGATGAGATGGACAAATGAGTGTTTGAGTATGAAAAATTGGTGGATGGTGATTCCCAGGATTTCAGTCAAGGTTTTAGTTGGGAGTCCCTCTGACTCTCAACTGGTTGCTCTCAGGTTGCCCACTCTAGTTTTGGAGTCTTAGCACTTGATGAGATATAGCGGTGACAGTAAAAAGAAGAAAACAAATATAAAAAAACATAAACAGAAAATAGGAATAAGAAACATAAATGGAAATCACAATAGTAATAGTACTTCAGCTCAACACTCCCCCTTGACTCAGAGGTTAATGATACGTAGCAGAGAAACAATTTACCAGCCTGCAGTCTGAGATTTTGTTGGATGCCTTGGTCAATGCATCAGCAGCCATTAACTGTGAAGGAATCAGCATAATGTTGATGGTCTTGTTCTCATAATTGTCCTGGAGAATTTTCATTTTGATATAAATATGTTTTGCTTTTGAATTGGTGCCAAATTTATTGATCTTGTTGTCAAGGCCTTTGTTGTAAATAAGGTGAAGCGGGCACAAGAAAACTTCCCAATATATTTTGGACAGAATTTGATGGAGCCACCTCCCTTCTAGGTGAAAGCTGGATAATGCCACGCGATTGAATTCAGTAGAGGAGTGGGTGATTTAGCGCTGTGGATGACTTGTCCAATAAAGGGGGCTGCTTTTGAATGAGCAGAAGAAACTTCTCTGAGAGATCCTTTTGTCATGATTGTCCCCCCAGGTGGAATTGCTGTAGCAAATAAGCCTATTGGAGATGGATCAAGGGCCAAGATTTAGGGCAATGTACTTGGTAGCTGATAAATATTGCCATACGTGTACTCCCTCCATCCAGTGCAAGTATCCAGGTTTTTTGGAAAATCTGGCCAGACTAGATACAGCGTAACTGATATCTGGTCTTGAAAATCCTGCAATGAAGTTCAGTCTGCCAATTGGCAATCAATATTTCACATTAAGATTGAAAAATTTTTGATGATCTTCTTCTGTTTCCAGAGAGAGATGGAGACCTGGAGTCCTGGGAGTAGTAACGGGTTTACAATTGATCAAGTTCATGGAAGTCAGCCCTTTTTTGATGTGCAGGGGTAGACTAAGATGCATTAGCTCTTTCTCTCTCACACCCTTCATTCCAAGTAGGGTATTAGGAGGATGAGCTGCAGAGTTCTTGAAGCAATCAAGAAATTTACGTTGGAAATATGCAGTGTTTCCAGTGACTATGAGATTTTCCATGTGAAAGAAGAGAGCCAAGGAATTGTGTTTGCACAGGAAGAGGCATGGATTGCAGGCCAATTTTTCAAAACCCTGACTTTCAATCCATGATGTTAGCGTTCTGTACCAGTTTCAAGGTGCTTGTTTTAGTCCATACAACAATTTCTTTAGTCTTAGGTATTTTCCGCTTTGACCAGATCTGGTAGGATTTATGATAAACACATTTTGTCAAGGTCAGCATGTAGGAAGGCTCCTTTGACATCAAGCTGAAGAAGGTCAAGTTTCTTGTCTACTGCAAAGGTGAGAAGAGCTTGGTGGGAGAATATGTTTCAAAGTAGTCTATGCCGTATATTTGGTTGAAACCTTTGACATATAGTCGCGTCTTATAGTTAGGAGCTTCAGCATGCGTGTTGTGCTTCACTTTGAAAACAGCCACGGTATTAAGGGGATTGGTCACCAATTTTTTGTCCACTTCCTCCCAGAAATTTTGATTGTTGATGGATTTGAACTCCTTTAGATTGGGTTCTTTCCACACAGGAATGGTTAAAGCTTCTTTGATAGAATTAGGTAGATTTTCAGAATGGTAACCATATCTATCAGGTTTGGCTAGAAACTCTCTGTTCCTTAAATTCCATCTCAGACTGTTGGACACCTTTTCATTCTCATTGGTATTGTTACTGCCGGCACCAGAAATTTCTTTTTGTTTTATCAACTTGGCAGTACATTCATTTTTAGAGTCTTGAGATTGATCATTGGGCAAATTGAGTGGGACAAGAGTTGTCTGGACAACTGGATTGGTCAATGAATCAAGATCTGTCTGATCCTTCTGCGTGGTTGCATTGTCAGGGATTTATTTGGATCAGATAATGTTTTTGGTGTTGACAATCTTCCAGAGGCCAAAAGAACCTTGTATGAGAGTAAGGCAGGATTTAAGCCTAGGAGTTTGCTAGACTCCCCTTTTTCAGATAGTTAGATTAAATTTGGGAGTTGTTAAGTTGATACGTGAGATTGGTGCCAACAGGTCTTAAATAACCCTCCAGGAGGTCTTTTCCATACATACATTTCCACAGGGATTCTGTCCCTTTTTCTTTAGGTATTTGATTGAGTAATATACAACAACTACAAACCACCTTGTGCCAGTATGATTTTGGAATTTGACCTTTGGAGAATATAGCGCGGGTTAATTCCATGACAATCCTATTAGCTCTTTCTTTTTGTCTATTATGTTGAGAATGGTATGGTTCCAAGACAATGTGATTGATATGGCTCTATTTTAAGTAGGCAGTAAATTTGTTATTAACAAACTCACCTCCCCCATCCAAACACACTTCCATGGGATAATTTCAATTTTTTCTGTGTTCATTTTCTAGTACAAAGATCAAAGTGTTACAGACCTTGTCTTTGTTTTTAAGCGTAAAACAGGCAAGATATCCAGAAAAGGAATTGATGAGATTGAGAAAAAATCTGAATCCGCCTTTGTCTGTAGGATTAAGAGGTCCCATTAGGTCCACATGAATTCAATCCAAAACTCTTGAGGCTGCTTGATGAACTTGGGATAAACTTGATTTTGTAATCTTGGCTTTGTTGCAGTTGAGACATTCAAAGTCTTCCTTGTCTTTGGGCGTGATTGTTTTGTTCAAACATTTCTCCATCCATTTACGCAAAGAATGACCAATAGTTCTCTGGATTTTGGTTAGATCCTTGCTTGAGTAAAGAGCGGCATCAAATTCTGTTTTTGTGTTTATGACAAAGATATTTTTTGATATCCTTCCAGAGAATAATTCCTTGTCACCAGAGAACACAGAAAAGGTACGGGGCAACACGGTTGATTTGATTTTCAGAGTTTCTCCTTTTTCTACCAATTCTCCAAGAGATATGAGGTTGACAGTTGATTCAGGGACCCATGCAGAGTTGCTGAGATGGATTTTGCAGTTCTCAAAAGGAATGGAGGCGGTACCAATTCCCTCAATTTTGATCTCAGCTTTTTTCTTTCTGGTTTTGATCTTGCCCTCTCCATCAGAGAAGTTAAGAGATTGGAATTGATTCTTGTCCGTTATCATATAGATGGAGCATCCAGAGTCAAGTATGTATTGGCTTGGGATTGATCTCTCTTGACAGGTCAGGTTTAGTCCACAGAAAAATGAGTAATAATGTGCTTCTTCTACAGTCTTCTTTCTATTCTTGTTTCCTTGGTGGTGAGTATTAGGTGTTCTAATTTCAGGGAATTTGATCCAGCAATTTTTTGCAGGATTAGATGTTATGGCAGGGTTGTGTTTTCCATTTTTGCATTCCAGTCCGTTGTACAGGGCTATGTTGACCGGTTCATTGGGGGTTTCTTGAACGCTGATCTTGTTTTTGTGTTGGATGAGATGGTCTAGTACAGTTTCAATCCTCATTTCCGCAGTTGAGTGCATAATTTGTGTCTTCATGCCTTGAATTGAGGCGGGAAATTTGAAAAGAACCAAGTAAGCTATTATATTGGATGGGAGCTCAATACCGACCTCTGTTAGTTTTTTAAGAAACATTTTGACATTTGTCACAAATGCCTCAATGTTGGAGGACATAGAAATATGAAGGAAAACGTTGAAAACACCTGCTCAGTTTTCTGATTTGGATGAAGCAAAATGCAATTGAGTTGCCGTCCATATTAGTTCGACATTGTCTTTGTTTCAATCATTGGTTATGTTTTTGTAAGTGTTATAATCAAGTTTGGCAATCAAGTAGGCCACCATCTCTTGATTGGTCTCTTTGTCCAGTGAGGAAAGCTCATCCAAGGAATTCATGACTTGAAAAATTCCCCAAATTTTAAATAGCTTTTCCATCTTCTTACGCCACATGCTACAGTTTTCTTCATTCAGTAAAGTTGTTGATTCAATGAGACCTTTGAGGGCGTGGGATTGGAAGTTCATGGGTTCTCCCCCTGGTCCTGGCGTTGATGATGATCCTGGCTTGGGCATGTTTCTTGTGGCCAGTTGGTGGAATCTTTTCAGCTTTTAAACGTGTGAATATTTATTCTTGGTAAGAAAACCAAGACCAGACTGCATTACAAGTAGGAAAAGAATCAGAAAAGAAATGAAGAGACAAGATTCATCAAAACAGAGAAAGTAAAGGAAACAACACCAACGGAAGTCTTTTGGGAGACAGTTGGAATACAACCAGCCATGAGGACAGCATGAGATGACGAAAGAAGTTCCTTGAAAAATCTGGAAGAGAGATTTAGTATGGATAATAAGAAATGGAGTCAAAATAGTTCTTACTTGGATTGAGCTGGCTGTAGGTGGTCACTTGATGAGATGGACAAATGAGTGTTTGATTATGACAAATTGGTGGATGGTGATTTCCAGGAGTTCAGTCAAGGTTTTAGTTGGGAGTCCCTCTGACTCCCAACTGGTTGCTCTCAGGTTGCACACTCTAGGTTTGGAGTCTTAGCACTCAATGAGATATAGCAGTGACAGTAAAACAAAGAAAACAAAAATGAAGAAAGATAAACAGAAAATGGGAATAAGAAACATAAATGGAAATCACAATAGTAATAGTACTTCAGCTCAACAATCTCCCCCCCCCCCGTTACCAAGGGGGAGGAGCAATGGGCTGTTGGAGATTTGACCCCCTCCCAGCCCGAATTTGAATCAATGCCCTGGGGCCATCAACCCCCAGGGCCCCTGGAGGGGGATTTCATCACCCCCCAGGGAGTCAGTTGGAAGGAGGGGGGATGGGGTTTGGCATGTCTGCTGGTTACACCCCCCCCCTGGTGAGCCTTTGAGATTGGAGTCCTGCCTGGCCCACAAGTGGGGCCAGGGGCTGGTTGCCCCATGAAACCAGCTATTTAATTTGTAATCAATGGCCAAGGTGTGCTGTTTTTGAACCATTGAGTCAGGTGTGGTCCAAGTGGTTTACATATACCGGTGTTGTGTAATTGAACCTTGGTGGTGAGGCTCAAGTTTCCTGGATCACAATTGGGTCCTGCCAGCCCAAATTCTCATTCCTGCCTAATTAATATATGGGAGTGAACACCACTGCACTGACAACAGTGAAACTAAAACCACATAACACTTTATTCCCTACTCTTCCCACCCTCTCATGTGGATGGAATTCACACAATTCTTAGTCTGTAAAGTACCTTACTCTTTTTATAAGAAACAAGTTTCTTGTATGAAAAAAATGTGGCTTTGTAAGTCTAAAATATTTTCAAACAAAGAGTTTTGGGGAGGTGTTCTGGTCAATATTAGTTGGCCTTTGCATGCTGGAGACATTGGTTCACATGTGCAAATGAGTCCATTAAGGAAACCGTGCAATGTGTGGGCTTTTTTTGTTGATATTATTTGTTTTTTTGGGCTGTGGTTGTGCCATGCTCAATGTGCATTCCTTCCTGCATGTGATTTGTAGTCAAATAGGCTCAAAGAAAAAAATCCATCTTAGCAAGAAAGGGCATAAATCTGTTTGAGAGATGCACTTTGAATTTGTACAAATGGTTATTTAAGTCTTTGACTGCAAATCCAAGCGTGTATCCTTTGAAGATAGATTGTTAGCCTTGGAACATAGGTTTCAAACAGAGAGGTTGTACTGGCAGAATACATACATGGTTTTTTGGGATGATGATTCAAGAGAATCTTTTGCAAAAAGACATCCCTGCAAGGAAGATCCAGATTTGAGCATGATAAGCCAACTAACTAAAAAGAGTTTATTAAAGAGTGCATGCAAAATAAATTCAACTAACACAGCTCCTCAGGTTAGTATTTAGAAAGAATACAATAAACCCTGAAAGGAGAAAGATATTTAAAATAGATCATTGTTGTGGGTAAAACACATTAGCACCTTTCATGCCAAAAGTTGATTGATATGAAGAAAACAGAACAAATAAACTTAATCTATGATGGGAGAATGAGGTGGAAGAGGATCTTTCTTAGAAAGGGTAATTTAACATCGCATGCCTCAACATTTGTAGAGGATTTTGTTGAAACGGTAGTTGGTGCTCCAATTGTTTTGGAGTCCCATCTTTCTTTTCTGCCAGAATTTTCAGCCTGGTAGTCTTGTTTTATCCTAGTACAATTCTTCTTCCCATTACTGGTAGTGAGTGCCAACTTGGATTTTTTTCAACAGTCAATGTGAAAAATTTTCTGAAATATCATTTTGAATGCTGCACTTCTGGCAGAGGTATCCATGTTTTTTACATGAAATAATTTCTTTAAAAGTGAAATGAAAGCCTTTTCTTTATACTAAACTGCATCCATAAAACATTTAAGTGACCTGTGAGTTGATTTAAAGTGATTTCCTTTTGATCTTGCAGTTAAACCTGGGGACACTTTGGTAAAAGCATTGCTACATTCAATTGAATTGAATTCCAAGGGTTACAACCATTGCTATAGCCTGCTTTATTTTATTCTCTTTTTATTTATTTATTTTTTGTTAGAAAAAAATTAGGACCAATTTAATTTCACACAGGGATCCCTGATGTCCCCACACATCAATTTTCACATTCATTACATAGACTCTTTATGATGCTTCAATCTTGGCCTGGACAAAAAATTCCAACTGTTTGTAGAGGAGGTGGTGCTTTATGAAATTATAATGGTGACTCTGTGAAAAGTGAGAATGGCATAAACTGAAAACTTGATATAATTGTTTCAATTCATTCAACCAAAAAAATTCCTTTGAGGAACACATGAATCAATTTTGCTGTAAAGACGTTGACGTTTTTCAAAAAATTGTTTTTTTTGGCAAATACTCTTGCATTATTATCTTGTTCACAATGCCAGAATTCAAAGTTCATGATTTGGGAAATACAGTTGACTTTCAATTTCCCAAAATTTGAAATAAAGTTGATTCTTATTCCCAGCAGCAGTGAAATCCTTTTGACTTTCAATTTCAATAAAGGTGAAACCCACAAAAAATATTGTGTACAGCATTGTGAAAAATTGAATCAATTCTTGTGATTTCATGAAGAATATTTTGATACTTACAGAGGACAACAGTGGCCACAAATAGTGACTTGATGTCACTGCTCAGCCAGAGACCCCAATTTGGCCCTGGTTTTCTGTGCAATCTCTACTCTTTGGGAACACATTTCTGTTCTTGGCTCCTAAGGTACAACTTTCACAGTTGCTTTCCTTCACCTTATGGCCACTTATATTGTGAGCAACAGTCCTCAGAGCTGAAAAATTGAACAAGTTAGCACAGAGAAACTTATTTCAAACTTTTCTAATCAGAATAGCTCTCCAATTCAAATCAATAGAAAAATTATCTTCTGGAAGATCACAAATTTGGAACCGTTTTTTCCAGAGAACTCCAGGAGACACAATTTTATAAGTCTGATCTGGTACATAGAATACTTTCTAAAAAGATAATTTGAAACCCAAGTGATTTTCAAGAATAACTTTTCCAATTCCTTCAATCTGAATTGTTCTTCCTTTTTGGCCAATATTTAAAAAACCATCAAAATTTATAAGATTTGAAAACAAATTTTGCTCAAAAGACATGTGGTCTGTAAAACTAGAATCAATCAAAAAAAATAACATCCTCCTTCAACCCGCCTTCAAGGAAATAAAAATTGTTAGCCACTGATAAGTTCCTACCATCAAGTTTAAGATTACCCACTTCATATTAAATCAAGTCCATTCCTTGATCCTCAATGAGCTTGGCCTTCTTGTTGGGAACATGTTCCTCAACAGCCTTTTCTGATGGGCATATAAATGCCACCATAGCAATTTTCTCCATTTCAAGGTTGAACTCCTTGTCTTCCTTGTCTTCTTCTTCAGACTTATTCCTCTTCTTGGCCTCCTTGAAATCCTTTACATATTGCCCCTTCTTCTGACAATTATAACATAAGACCTTTGATAAATTCCTCTTGGCCTTTGCCTTCTTTCCAGATTTTCCTTTCTTGCAAACCAGAGCATTTCCTGTGCCCTTTTTCATCTTGAATTGAAGATCATCCTTTGAAATTCTCTTCAGCACATCCTTTTCACCAGGAAGTGGATCCAATTGAGATATAATGCTAACCATGGACTCATACTCTTTTGGTAGCTTCTGCAGAATTAAAAGTGAAAAACACTCAGGATCCATGTTCAGCCCAGATGACTTGAACTTAGCAATGCTTGATCTTGCCTCCCCAAAGAATTTTTTACAGTTGAAAAATTTCAACTTAAACAAATTATTGAAAGCCATCCCCTTCTGATGAACAGAATTGCCAGCATACTTGGCCTTGAGAATCTTCCATCAAATCCTTCCCATCCTCTTCTGTTCCTCCTTAAAAGTCTCAGTAACCCATGCCATATGACTTTCATCCAAATGCCTAAGAATGAGATGGTAAGACTTCTTCTATACCTCTGAACTAATCAAGGTATCATCTGCATCCATAATCTCCCCACAAAAAATTCTATCCAGCTCACTGTCCATTAAGAAAGACAAAGCAAAATAGTTTTTAACATTCAAAACAATCATGGTGGAGCTAGATTCTGGGATATAAGACGTCTTTGTGGAAAACTTGAGGTCCTTGAGGTTGTCCAAAGTAAGGTATAAGGTTCTATCTTTCTGGCAAACAATGATGATGACGGTACTGATAATGTGTGAGAATTATTGGCCCACAAGCTTAGTCAAACAGCAGTCTTTAAAGAAAAAGAAATGCTGATAGAATAATGTCTTATGATTGATCCTTAATCTGAGGCAGAGGCAATGGAAAACTTGTGAATGTGAATGAATGGATGAATGAATGGATGGAAAACAGCAGGGAGAAGAGCGCCTTAAATTTAAAAGATGTTGCTCATGTGGAGCTCATGTAATGACAAGCAAAAGTCAAAAATTTCGCCCCAAATGTGCTCTATAGGCTCTAAAACTAGCTTTGCATGGTTACGTACCAATTCAGGGGCCTAGTTGGCCCCAATCAGCCCCTGTGGCTGGTGGAACTGCCCCTGGTTGGACCCATATGGTCCAACCAGCATGGCTTGGCCCTTTTGTTCCCTACTAACTAACATTCATTGGTTAGTTATGGCTGGGTTGGTTTCCATGAACCCCAGCCTATCCCACCAGCCACTCCTGGGCCAGTGGTTGTGTCACTTACATCAATTGGACCAGCCACCCCTCCAGGGAGGGTGGCTTGGTGCTACTCACACACCAGGGGGGGTGGTAGTCTGTTAGACATGTGTTCTCTGCCACTAATCTCACATTTGAGGGGATAGGTGATAAAATCCCCCCCCCATGGCGGTCCAGTACCGCCGTTTCTGCCACAACCACATTGGTTGGGGCGGCAGACTCAACTAACATTTGATGGGGAGGTGATCAGGTCCCCTCATTGTTGGTAACACAGAGTTAGCCTGAGGAGGTGTTCAAGTCCCCCCAGGGTTGTTGCTCCTTCCCCTTGGTAAAGGGGGGGGGGAGATGGCCCCTTGCTTGGGGGGGAGGTGATCAGGTCCCCCCCACCTCCAGTTGCCTTGTTGCAACCGGCCTGGTCCTAGTTCAATCAGCTTGAGGTGGGGGGTTGATCAAGTCCACCCCCACCTTGCTGGTTGCCTTTTTTGCAACTGGCTGGCTGGTCTGGTAGATGAGGGACCAGCCATCCTCCCTCCCCCTTGCAACCAAGTGAGGGGAGGGAGGGAGGTAGGGGCCGCCATCCCCTGCGGCCACAACCCACCCTGGCGGCTGTGACCCAACTCAGCGGCCGCAACCAGCCGGGTGGTGGGACTGGGGCTGCAGCCCTGCACACAGTGGGTGGGTTGAATTAAAGCGGAGTCCCCTGCCCCCTACAACGGCCCTGCAGGGGCCTTTGGGCCCCATAAAGGGCCCCAGGTGAGAAAAAAGCGGCCCCAATGGACTGAAAAGGCCTGATGACCCTGTAAAAAAAACTTTGGTGGGCCAGCCTGTCTGGCCAATTATTTCCATGATGATCCCTTGGCCAATAAATGCCCAGATAAGCCCATCTGACTAAGGTGGCCCATCCAACCTGACGGGCCCGTCAAGGCCTGTGTCCCAATTGACTTGGAAAACGTGTTTTGGCGCCCAAATGCCCAAAACCAATAACATCCATGTAGACCCACATGGCCCATCTGCTGTCCAATGGGCTGTGGAGGCCCATTTGTACATCCCATTTGTATTACACACTAATATGCACATTTCCTGTGTGCATCTTTATCTTAACACTATCCTTCTGGACGCCCCCAGGGACACACTCAAGTTTTCAGGTGCTTCCTTTACTTTTAAATTGCCTCAAACATTGTCCTTCACCAATACAATGGGTCCCAGCACCTTCCTTCCAACTTCTGCGGTCCCAAAAAAGGGTCTCTTGTATCTTCTGCAGTATTCACACTTTCCAGACTTGGGATTGATACTGGTGATGCACAGCTTCTCTGTTTCAAGGCATCTTGAGCAAGGAGGGTAGTACTGATTGACAGGATTATAGCCATTGGTGACTTCCATGGTGAATGAAAGAGTGGGTGATCTGTTGTAGGATGTAAGTGATGGGAAGCTTTCAGGCATTGATGGTGATGGATATGGTGGGGGAAAAGGCAGTTAATTCATGTTGAAGATCTCAATCTACTCTCACCTTTTCTCATTGGTATCAGGCACTACCCCTTCCTCTTCTGGGCAGGTACTGTCATAACCACAACTTGAATCAGTCTCCTCAGCCATACTCAACCTTCAGCCAGAATCAATTCTCAGTACAATCTACCTTCCACCCTTGGATCCACATGCTGCACCTCCTGAAGTATCCTCCTGCATACCTGGCAGTCCTTAGGTAATCTCCCAGACATACACTCCAACTCTCTATGGCTTGGTGCATCCTCATCTCTCCTTCAACTCCATCTGGTATGAGAAGTACATATTGTAAACCCATAGTGCATACTCCTGGATGGACTTCCCATACTCCAGTTCAGTACATGCCATACCTTCCTGGACAGTCCCATTAACCAATCCATCAAGCCACAGCCTCCAGCCCAATTGGTCAACATGTAAGGCCATGAGGAATCCTAGCCCTGGCACCAGTCATCCCCCCTCAGGCCTCCTCTCATCTTTAACATATACTGGCCTCTCCTTCCCTCCTAGCCTAATTCCCCTCAATGAATTAGTACAATACTTCTTATTGGTTAGTCCCTCTTCCAATAGGTTTCATCTCAGCACAAGAAAAGCCATCCAGCCTACCTTACTCATCTTACCTACCCCTTTGGTATTAATCTTATAGGATTCATTCTTCAACCTCCTTCTGATTATTACTCTTGGATTCTCCTCCTTATCATTGTCATTAATCTATGCATCTTCCTTATTGCAATCAATCTCATTCCTCCATCCTGGGTTATGTGAGCAGTATTGTCTGTTCCCTCAGCCCCTTGCACGCCAGGTGCAGTTGTGAAAAAGGGGACAGTTGACTTGAATCTGTGCTTGAATCCCCTCAGGGAAGGGCAGTTGGGAATCAAAATGTGCACAGATGCTACCTTGGTGGATGACCCAACCACCCGCAAGTCTCAATCTGTGGGGATTGGCTTTTGGATGGGGTTCCCCATCATCTGGTTGAGCAAGAAGCAAAGCAAAATCAGAATGTCCTGCACAGAATCAGACCTAAATTCCCTCTTGGATGGCATTCAGGAGATTTTTTGGCTGCACTTATTGTTGGAACAGCTATGGGACACAAAGCTTGCTGAAACAACATTCTACATTGACAAAAAGGGGCTACTTGACAAGATCATGCACTTTGGATTGAACTCTAAAACAAAGCACATAAACATCAAGATGAAGTGGATAAAAGACCTCTACAAGAAGGAGGAGATAAGCATTAAACTCATCCCTGGTAAGACCATGGTGGCTGAAGTTCTCAGTAAAACTAGCACCTCAGTTTCCCTGCAGAGATTATCTAACATATGATTCAAGGAAAAATAGCACCAAATTATGGCGGGGTGTTGTGAAATTCACTGCCAATGTCCACTCTCTACCATTTTTCCCTTCATTTTTCCTATTTCTTTTTTTTATCTATTTCCTTTTATCCATCACTGTCCTCCATAGTGTTACCTCTGTCCTTTGGCTCAATTCTCTGCACCAGCGCGCGCGCACCGTGGACTGAAGTGAAATCAATCCTTCCTATGTCAGCAGCAGAAGAGCTCTACCAGAAGAGAACAGCTTCTATCATTTGAAAATACACTTCCAACACTAGCCAAAAAGATAAAATTGAAGAATAAGCAGGAAAAATACATTCAAAAAACTAACTTTCTTGGAGAATCACACCTTCACGGGGATTTGTACTCAGCAACTTCCCTCCTAATTCAAATTCAAGGAGTCTGGAATCATGTTTAATTTGGTGAAAACCTTTCTGGTGACCATGATAATGAATAGAACATGGCTAAACCTTCTGTCCTGAAAAGTTCATCCTTGTTTGGTAATACTTTTATTTTATTATTTTGGTTTTTTTTTTGGATCTCTCCCATCATCTCAGGCACTAATCAACAGCTTCAATGTGTCCGGTGGGTCTATTTTTGTGTTCAGTTTCTTCTTTTTTTAGCTACTGAATTCTGATGATTTTATTCCAGAAAAAATTCTTCTGTTTCTTTTGGTTGTAAAAATCATCAAAAGATACCCATTTCTCAAAGAGGAACCCCTTTTCTATGTGATAATTAATTTATTCATGAATCTACCTTTTATGAAAAGAAACCACCTCCTTGCATTTCTTTTTCCATTTGTTTATGTATCATTTCTGCATCACGTTTGAAGAAATTTTCATTCTAACTCTATCACCTCTAGTACCTAGAGACTTAAACAATCCTTTCATCTAGTAGGCTTATACTCCAAATTATATCCTTACTAAGCTTTGGATCTCTTTTAGTGTTGGTCTTCCCCCATTTCCACCAAATCCTCCTAAATTCCTCTCCCTGGTTAGTATGTGGGGTGTTTGTGTAAAAGTAAATTAAATAAATAAACCAAATATTCTTAAAAGGCCTTTTTGAATTTTTTTAGATATTTTTCATCATCAATTTCACATACTCACTCAACCAGGAATTCTTTTCTCACCCCTTACAATGAAAATATTGAAATGAGAGGTAGACCAAGTGGCTCATGGGCTTGAAATATTTTAGATCCCATTCCTTCTTCTTTCTCTCCATCTGTTGGGCCTCTCAACTTTCCTTTAGCTCCCTTTAATCCTTGCTAAGTTTTTGAAGATCCTCTTGAAAAAACCAGACTCCCCATATTCTTCTGATTATTCTTCAAGCCAAGGTAGACCTATGGCCAATAGAGATATAAATTAGAGACCAGAGGCAAATCTGCTTCAAAATAAATTAATAAAAGCTCTTAGAAAAAATGTGTCAAAGGCAAGTAGCAGAAGTTCAATTTTTCAAAATCCTGGCATGAAAAAGCTAGAACACTTCATGGGAAAACATCTTCATAAAATTAGATCTAATTTTAAATCTTGTAAAACTATATTTTACAATAACTCCAATAAATTGCTTGCCTACCACAAAATGTCAAGCATTCATTTTCCTTCTTAGGATTTATAGCCTTTTAGTGTTTCAAACCATGCCTTTAATTACTAAAAAACACATGTCTTTCTTGCATTCTCAGTAGCTGTGACTTATTTTTGAAAATCACTTTCACCCTGTTTGGAAACCCTCACAAAGTACTAAATACCAAACACTAACTATAAAACTTTGCCAAGAATGATTGTAGTATGACTTCAAATTAAATTTATAAATTTAGAACTATGCAGTCTTGAATTGAGTCAAACAAGGCTTCTTTTCTTTTTCATTTTCAATAATTGTTTCCGGAATTCCTAACCAAGCACCTGGCTTTTGCAGGACACATTATCACAACACTTCAGCAGCCAATTTAACAATCCATAAAGCTATATGATTTATTTCAAAAAAAGAATCAAAAAAACAAACATGCACCATTGGAATCAAAATTTAAAAACAAAATTCTTCAAAGCATCATCAAGCAAATTTAAATTTTCACAGTAGCTCTAACAAGGGCCAGTCAATTCTTGAAAAATCAGGTTTCCTATGAAAAGAAACTGGCTAGCTTAATAATGAATAATGGGAAAGGAGTTAGAAAGAAGGCTTGTGGTTTTATGGTGGAGGGAATCATAATTTTAATAATTGTTCTAAATGGATAGATTTCAAATCAGCTAAAACGTCAATAATCAGTTTTAAATTGTGTTGATATTTTCAAATTAAATTACACATTATCTAAATATCAAAAATTAAACCTTCAAACATGCAAAATATGTTGAGGTTCAACCTTCTAATATGATATATCACCACATTACAGAGGCTGTGTAGCTGAACCTAGACTAGTAATATCAAACAACCCTGGAAGCCACAAGCTTCTGTAGCCTAGTTGGTAAAGGCAGCACTTTAGTATGTGTCTCAGTCTATCTGAGGTTGTTGGTTTGAATCCCACCAGAAACATCTTCATTTCCACAGTTTTGACAGGTTATGATCCCAGAGCCTACCTGAGTGTATATTTTCTTACTTAAGAGACTTGAATAAGATGTGAATTCTTTCTGTAAGACCATCATCCTCTGTTAGCCTACCCTACAATCATGGGTTCAATCCCCACACCAATCGCACTTTCACCTGGGTATTGCCGTACCTATTTCTACATCATGTAGCAAGGGGGGGTGTTGAGGTTAAACCTGCTAACATGATGTATCATAACAGTACGGAGGCTGTGTAGTTGAACCTAGAACATTAATACCAAACAACCCTGGAAGCCACAAGAGTCTGTAGCCTAGTTGGTAAAGGAAACACTCTATTATGTGTCTCAGTCTATCTGAGGTTGTGGGTTTGACTCCCACCAGGCCAATCTTCATTTTCACAGTCTCAACAAAAAATTAAAAATCCAAGTTCAAGATTTTTTCTTTTCCATTTGAATCATACACCTTAAAGCATACCCCTTGATTGGGTTCTAATTTTTCATTTATGAGACTGGCTATTTCCCTTTCAGAAAATTTTTTAAAATTTGGGATAGAAACCCTTTCCATTTATTTGGAAATTATTTCATCAAAAATGCCTCATTCAGTCATCCATAAGGCATAATGGGATTTTTCATTTTCCATTTTCCCCAGATTCAAATGGGATCTATTTTTCTTTGGAATACCTTATATGGATAACACCATCCTAGGCCATGATCTTTTAGCACATCTGAATCCTGATTTCAATTGGAAACAATGATTAATTAAACTTTAAAAATTTCATCCCAATGTGCTATTTCTTCAATAAAATAGAAATTATACAGCATATAACCTGACACTTTCATTCAGTTGGGTGACACTAGTCTTCCAGGAGATGTGAAATATCCTTATAATTTCCTATCCCACTTTCCCTCTCCATATTTAGGAATTATATCTTAAATATTCAAATTGAATATTTTCATCTTTTTTTAAAAGTGGCAGGCAACTTCTAAAAGTGGTATTTTTAGCTTCTTGATAATTTTTCATAAATCAAATTCTTTGAACCCATTTCTCAAAGATGATGAAAAGCTGGAAGATTTATAAATAATTCAAGAGTCCTTAATTCCTATTTATAATGAATAGACTTATCTTTTTCAGCTTTCAAATCCAATAAAATTCCCTTGTCCCTGTCACAAGTTCTGCTAATGTTCAAGAAAAATTTGGCACAACACTAATGCTCATATACAATATGATGGGTCCTTTTGGGTTGCAATTGTTAAGATGAGAGGATGATTAAAAAAGAGTTGAAGGTTTAGATAGGGAGAGAATGCCAGTAGGAAGGCTCTGAAGAGAATGATGATTGAATCCTATAAGAGTAACACCAGGAAGGTTGAGGTGATATGAGTCTATGAGGCTGGTTTATTGTTGTCTTGTGCTGAGATAACACCTACTGGATGTCAAATAACTGATAAGAAGTATTACACTAATGTCTTGTAGGTAATCATTATAAGAGAGAGAGAGAGGCTGTCACAAGGGCTGCTGACATGAAAACAGGGCCTGGCACAGAGGGGAATCTACTCTCAGTAGCCTTGAGGGCAATGATATTGGAAGACGCTACAGGGAGCAGAGTAGGACTTAATTGAAGATAAGGTTCTTTTGACACTTGCTAGGATTGATTCATAGTAAGAAGTAGTAAACTTATTTCTTGGGGGAAAATCAGGGCGAAAGAAGAGGAGGCCAGCTTAAATAGACAAGAGGTTGGAACTACAACAGAGGTACAAGTGATTGGGGCTCAGACTACAAATGTGATCTCATGGGAACAGTCTAGGTAACAGAGAGGGCTGATCAGGTATGCTACTATATTAGGTTAGGCTGCTTCTACATTGGGAAAGGTTACAGGTCTGGGCTTTCTTAGTTGGGAGATTACAGTTGAAGGATTTAAAGTGTTCATGGAGGTCATGACACTATGTACTAATTAGAGAGATTATGTAATACAATTTGCAAGAGGATGTACATTAGGATTCCCAAAAGGATAAACCATCACAGAGTATGGGTTTGACAGAGTTAATAAGGTTAGATTATGTGCAGACCTGGGAGATTAAGTATGTGTAAGCCTATGGAGTCTATCTGCATACTTTTATGAGGTTTAGACTATATGTATATATTTACTGCATGAAGATCCTGAGGTATATAGTTACTGGAGACATATTGATATAAGTCTCCTGAGCCTTGAGGTTGAATTTCCTTGGAAAGTAAATCAGGCCTGAGGGTTAGATTGGGTTTTCTGAGTTTAGATTCTGAGGTTAGACTGGGTTAGGTGTCAGTATGACAGTACCCCCTGGTGAAAAGGAGGTCATCTCCTGATTACCATAAAATTAGAGATTGAAGAGGCAATCCAGGTTGTTCCTTCAGCCATGTCTAACTTGATTTTTCCCTCCCCCTACCCACAACCATCACCATCATTCACCCCATTACCATCCTTATCCCTCTAAAACAGATCACCTACACCAACCTACACAATGGAGAAGACCAACAAATACCATCCAATCCAAAATTATTACGCAAGTTGTTATAGGTGTACAAAGTTGGAAAGAATCTGGACTACAAGTATCAAACATAACTCCTCCCAATTTGAGATCTGTAGACATTATGGAAGAGTATGTGATATGGATAAGCAAGTCAGGAAGCCCGTAGGGCCAACCCTATGGGTCCTGGAGAAGAGCCAACCCTTGGAGGTCAAGGAGGCTCCAGATGATGATGCCATGACTGTGGGCTATTCATCCAGGTTGGATAAATCTTCAGGTAAGATTTTTGCCAGATTCCTTTGTTGGGGATGATTGATGTATTGATTTTGGGTCTGGCGGTTTGATTGATGCAGGAGGGTTGCAGAAAGTTCAGGAAAAGAGGGATATTTTGCGTCAAACTGGTTTTTTGGGGTTAGATGGTACGTCAAAGCAGCAAGAGGAGGATAGCAAAGAGTTTTTATAAAGTTGGGAACCCTGCCTGTGGATTAAGAAAACAAGGTTGTCAAAGTGCCTTTGAGTGAATGAAAAACAGGGATGCCATGGGACTCATAGAATCCATCAAAGAGATTGTTCAAGTTTCAATTGGTCATGTCATCATAGCAACCAATTGTAGTTTTGAAGATGGCTTTTGAAGCGTCAAAGCGTCAATGGTTGAACTGTTGAACCTCCCTGTTGAAGGTTCAAAGATTCAAGGTTTGAACCATTGAAGAATTGGGTCAAACCATCAAAGAAGGTCCTCAAAGAGTTGAGGAAGATAAAGAAGCCAGGGGGATTTGGCAACGGAATTGAGTAAAATGGGAGAAGATAGCAAATTACAAAGAAGTGTAGGGAAAGGAAAAGAGAAGGAGGCCATTGTCAAAGAGGGGGGTAGATCAGATTACTCTTTGGAGTTAGAATTTTTAAGGAACAAGATGAAAGACGTGGATGTGAAGATGAAATTGGTAGAAGATAGAAGAAGCAAGAAGAATGGAATTGAAAGGAGGAATCCTTCAGAGGTTTGGTAGGAGGAACCAGAAAAAGGAGAAAGGTTTTTGGAGATGATGGAGGGAAATAGATTTAGAGAAGATTCAGTGTTTAATGAATATCAAGTAAATCAATCTTTTGAATTTCACAGTAAAAATTCTAGGAATTTAAATTCTAATCTGCAGGAGGGGTTGAAGAAAGGATGGGGTATTTAAATAAGGAAAGAAAATTAAAAGTTTTGAGAGGCTAGAAAGAAAAATATTTTAGAGATAAACAAAATATTAGCTGATTTTTTAGCTTTAGCTGGTCATACTTTTGAAGTGGGGACTACTGTAAGAGGACCTAAGTTATAAAATTAAAGCTTAGTTTTGTTAGTTTTTATTTTATATATATATATAAAGCATTATTTTTCTCACGCATCCAACCCTTTATTTCACGCATTTTGACCTTGGGGCACGGTTGCGTCCCTCCAGTATTTCACACAAAGATAATTTATTTCATACAACTTTCAAGAATTCATTTTTTTTTCAATTCTTACCACGCAGCTCCATAGCAGGGGTTCTTAAACCCCTAACCAAAATCTTTGGTAATTTTGAAGGCATTAGAACCCCTTCAAGAATGCATTTAAAAAATGAAAAAATTCTGTAAAAACAAATTTTTTCATGGGATTTTGGATCCTTTTTTTTGGCTATTTTAGTTGGCTTTTTTTTGGTCATTTCAGCTGCAAGAACGTTTGACCAAAATTCAAAGAGTCTTCTATTATTTTCTTCATATTTTTTGGATTTATCCTTTCACCTTAAAAATTTCCTTCAAAAAACACAAAAAATCAAAAAAATTAAATTTCTCTTTGGACATTTGAATCCTTTTATTTTTCTTTTTATTTCATTTTTCTGGGTAATTCAAGCTATCAAAAAGTTAAAAAAAACCTTCAAAGAGAATTAAAAAAATTTTTCATATTTTTTGGATTTATTAATTTACCTTAAAAAATTCCTTCAAAAAAGAAAAAAATTCCAAAAATTCAATTTTTTCATTTGACTTTTGGATCCTTATTTTTGCCATTTTGACTTATTCTTTTGGTGTTTCAAAATTTGATAACTTTAAGAGAACTATTCAAGAGCTTTTCAAAAATTTTGCAGGATTTTTGGATTTCATTTTTGAACTTTAAAAATTCCATCAAAAAACCAAAAAATTTGAAAAATTCACTCTTCTTTGAGCCCTTCACATGCATATATTCAATATGACTGAAAGTTTTTTCCTGGGACCACAACCTATCTTGGAGGGCCCCAATTATCTTATAAACCACCCCCTTGACCTGTTCCACCCTCCCATCACCCCCCACCACACCATCCCACTACCCTACCATACCACACCACACCACACCATTCCACACCATTCCACACCACACAACACAACACAACACAACACAACACAACACAACACAACACAACACAACACAACACAACACAACACAACACAACACAACACAACACAACACAACACAACACAACACAACACAACACAACACAACACAACACCACAAAAAACCACACCACACCACACCACACCACACCACACCACACCACACCACACCACACCACACCACACCACACCACACCACACCACACCACACCACACCACACCACACCACACCACACCACACCACACCTTTTCACACTGCACCACCAACCACTCATCAAAACAACTTAACACTCCAGATACTTTCAACCAAGAACAGCTCTTTTTCCAATGGCTCAAGAAAACATCCACCCACTTTTCAGAAGTTTCAACTGTTTTACCAGGCTCATCCTCCATTATCTCAACTAATCAAACTATTGATTCAAATCCTCTTTCTCCTTATTTATCTACTCAAATTCTTGATTCCACTCCTCTGGCACCTCCTCCTGAGCTATCATATAATCAAAATCAGGGGCTGGTTGAGGCTATCCAATCATGGGCAGAGACCCATGGATATGCCATATCTAACATAGTATCAAATTGCAAGAATCAGGCCTAGACTTACCAATTTGATAAATCTGGGGAATATAAACCCAGCAAAGATACCTCCAAATTCAAAAAATCAAGAAATACCAATTAGGGCGTATCAAAGTTAGCAAAACCGCCATTAGAAACCCACCATTTTTTGTGACCAAAGGCACCATTTTTAATGGGGGGTTTGTGAAATACACATACCCCCTAACTGGTGTATTTCAAAATGGAGGTTTTCATGAAAATGGTGTATTTCAAACATCAAACCCGCCATTATGCACCATCATCCATTCACCATCCATCCCATGCAAAACACCCATCCACAACTCCACCTCAGCAAATCCATACCAATCCCATCTCCATTGCATCACACATGTCTCATCTCCATTTCTTCACATCTCCATTGCTTCACATTTCTATTGCTTCACATCTCCATTGCTTCACACAAATCTTATCATCATCTCATCACCCCACATCATGTCACCATCCTTCTCATCGTGCCCAATCAAAATTCCTGGCAGCAAGTTGAAAACACAAAAAAGCTGACTGATCTTTTAACCACCTGTCCACTCCTTCCTCCTGCTCACCAAAAATCCTCACCCACCACCTCTACCTCACCCATAACCTCCACCTCATCCACCATCACCACCTCACCCATAACCTCCACCTCATCCACCATCACCACCTCACCCACCACCTCCCCTCCTCATTTGGTTGGCACCCCTGGTAAGCCACCCCCCCTCCTCATCCTCCTCCTCTTCCTGCCCCTCATTGGTTTCTGATCCTTTGATCATTCAACCTCTATGTCCCCCCACACCTCCTTGCTCAATCCGCCAGGTAAGCTCCCCCCCTCCTCCTCTGCCCCCGCCAGCAGCCTCCTCCTCCTCCTCCCCCTCTGCCTCCGCCAGCAATTGATTTATTGATTGCTGGCCAGAAGCCTCCTCCTCTTCTTCCACTGGCAGCAGCCTCCTCCTCTTCCCCCACCGGCAATCAATCAATTGATTGCCAGTGGCCTCCTTCTCCTCCCCCTCTTTGACTTCCAGAAATTGATCAATTGATTGCCAGAGGCCTCCTCCTCCTCCTCTGCCACAGCCGGCAATCAATTGATTGATTTTCAGAGGACCCCTCCTCCTTGTCAAAATGGATGCTCCAATTCTTTGTTGCTCCTTGCCATCAAGCCTGAAATCAAAACCAAACAGAAGCTTGAGAACTCTACCACTATTACTGGGTAAGTCATTGAAACAACAATATGTCCCTTGGGATTGACCAATGACCTTTACTGAAGAACTTACCAGAGAAACTTGCGCCAGGAACCCAAGCAACTAAGCAGCTAAGGATGAACCAACCATCTCAGCTCAGCACATCAGTCCTGCCGGTTGTGATTCATACCAAGATGGCTGGACTCATTGACAACACCCAATCCAGTTGGTTTGATTAAAACAACATTGTCAGAGTATTGCCTCTATTGCTATAGTAGCTGTGGCAGATACCTGCAAAAAAATAATAATAATTGCCAAATATCAGTTTTAATGATTACACCAATAATATCAATAAAAAACTCAACTGATAGTAAGTTATCAGGAGCAAAAAAGCCACACCTTGAACCTCTAAAGAGATAAGGGGCCTAGCTTTAATAAATAAAGCTCAAAGGAGACTTGCTTACACAAGGAAGCTCACACCCTTTATGATAGCCTAAAAAGGACTATAACTCCAATAGGACCTTGGAATCAAAATTTAAGTTGATTGTTTGATTGATAATATAATAAGATGTTGAATAAAAAGGCCCCAGTCAATCCTCTTGGTGGACTAAGTTGGATGGGCTTGTTAATATGCACTATCTGGTTTATGAAATACAATGAGGAATAGGTCTTGTAGGGACAAGACCCTCCTCTTTTATATTGCAAGAGTCCTCAGGGGGACTCGGGGCATCATCAGGGGAGTACACCACTGTCCTAGATTTCGTCTCCAGTGGCTCAGAGCCCCAAGCAATCATACCCAATGTATAATAACATTTACATACTCATTGGGGTCTATTTTCAAGGTAAGGTTGTAATTTATTTACTCAGAAGTTTAAAGTGATGGGGGTAATCACCCCAGTCACTTATTCTCCTTCAAGAGGACGCTCTCAAGGCTTCAGAATCCATTTACTTACCCTATAACTCTCTGTAGATCCATCAGAGCATGTGTTCAAAGAATTAAAACCATATTATTAGATATTCTTAATCCACATAGATATGTATACTCTGGGTAAGTATTCCCACAGAGTTTATCTGCACCAGGGGAGTTTCCTAGCTTCTGAGTTTAAGCTTTTTCAGAATGATTAAATTCTTGAAAGTTATCTACAAGCTGGAAGGAGATTTCTTAGAAAATAATTTACAATTCACCTAAAAATCTGGGTTATGGTAGATAAGGATTATTACAGAATATAGTTTCCACAGAGGGAAATCTTTAAGGACATTAATTGTACATCCAATTGGACGCTTCCAGAGTATTTTAATCTAGAGTAAAGTTATAAGATCTCCCATAAATTATAATATAAACCTTCAAGGTTTTATGGGATGATTTCTAATATTAAGACATACTATAAAAATATGATTATATGAAACTTTATGTGTCAAAAATATGGATATGTAATGGACTAATGGAGGCTTGAAAACACTACCTAGGTACTCCGAAGGGTACTAAGACATTCCTTAACCACTATACTACCAAGACTTGTGAGTTCGGCAGCCTATAGGACACCAATACATGTCTCATGGCTGACACTCCCCCCCTCCAAAAAGAAAATTACTCTATGAGGAATTTTTAGATCTATTTAAAGCCCTATACTTTCTTAAAATAACGTCAGCATTTTCAATATCTTTAGCTTCTAGTCAAAGATCACTATCCGCTAACTTATTTGTGAACCTGACTAAATATAACCTCACATCTTTTCCATCTTTTCTAATTATCTTATGTTTTAGTATTTTATGAGGAATATTTTCATCAGTATGTTCCATTGGTGGTATGACAACCTTAGGAACTTTTCTACTAGGAAAGTACTTAAGTGGATCAATAAACTTTTTAACCAAACTAATTGGGAAAGTAGGATGCTTTCTTTCAAATTCTTTGGTTAAAATATCTTCCACTGCATTCTTACCATGAAGTGCTTTTACAGCAAATGGACCAAAAAAAGAATCTCTCAATTTTCTATGTCCTGAAATATTACTAAAATTAACAGTAGAGATTAGGACCATATCACCTACTTTGAAATCATGATCTTTATGGCTCTTGTCCCATCTACTTTTATTATACTCTACTGCATCATTAACACACTTACTAGAATATGTCTCAACTTTATTCATCATATCTCTAAAACAGTCAGCAGAAGGGTGTAACATTATAGTCTTGCTTAGCAACATGTCTCTAGGCATATAAGGTATCCACCCTCTTTCCAATTCAAAAGGTGAAATATTAGTAGTAGAATGCTTACTGGAATTGTAGGCAAATTCTAAAGCTGGCGACGGAGATACCCAATTTTGAGTATATCCATCACTGTCATTAAATTCAATGCCATAAGCACAGTATCTCCTGATCATTTCTTCCAATTTTTGTATCATCCTTTCTGCTAGACCATCAGTTTGAGGATGATAATCTGTTGAGAAAGACAGCTTTGTTCCAAACAAATTAAAAAGACTTTGCCAAAATTCAGATGTGAATTTTGGATCCCTATCACTGATAATATTTCTTGGACATCCTACATCACTGACAATACTATTCCAAAATAACATAGCAATGTCCATTGCAGAGCTATCTTTGTAGCATGGTAAGAATCTAACTCTCTTTGAGAATCTGTCCACCACTACTAACACACAGTTGAAATTATCCTTACCTCCTGGAGGTAATCCGGATACAAAATCCATGTTAATAGTGTGCCACCTTTCTTTTGGTTCTTCTATGGTATGTAACAGACCATATCTTTTACCTGTAGACCTATTTTCTTTTTGACATCTTTCACAGGATTCACAATATGATACAACAATTTGTCTCCAGTTTGGCCACCATGCTAGGATCTTAACTCTTTCAATAGTTCTATCTTTTGAAAGATGTCCAGAACAAACATTATCATGACATTCACTCAAAATCATTTGTATATGATCATCATGTACTAAAAATATTGAGCAACAATGAGCAGATTTATGATATATCAAAACATCTAAAAGGACAAACCTTCCTTCCATATAACCTTTTTTCCAATCTGCATCTAATCCCTCAATCAGATCTTTTGCACTTGACTTAGATTTCAATATCTCAAGGAGCAAAGAAGTATTCTTATTATTGGTATATGAATCAATTACAGAGTTCCAGAAGCTTTCAGAAAGATTTTTAATTGAAATGCCCATAATTGTTAATGTATCTACATTATCCTCTGGGTCATAGGCTGGATTATCAATGTTATTGTGTAAAGCCCACCTAGACAGCCCATCTGCATTTTTATGTATTACTCCTTCTCTATGCACTATAGTCATGCACCCTCTCCATTGCTGGATAGCTATCTGCCACCTCAAAATGTGCCTATTAGGTGTCTTTAGATTCAAAAGTGATTTCAGAGCTGTACAATCAGTAATGACCTCAAACTGACACCCATCCAAATAATAATACAATTTCTCTAAGGCCCAAACCAAGCACAAGCATTCTAGTTGTGACGCACCATATCTCTTTTCACTATCTTTAAGTTGCCTAGATATAAAGCATATAGGTCCCTTGACTGGTTTATCATTAACAATTTGCACTTGGTGCAATGCTGCTCCTAAACCTTCCATACATGCATCTACATACAATTTAAATGGTTTCTTAGGGTCTGCGTGGAAAAGTAAAGGTGCACTTGTTAAACACTTTTTCAGCAACTCATAGGCCTCCATTCTTTCTGTGGTCATTTCAAAAGAAACATTGGGACTGCAGATTTTATAAAGACTAGAGGCTATGATACCAAAATCCTTAATATGTAACCTGTAATACCCTGCAAAGCCTAAAAAGCTTTGCATTTCTTTAACACTATTGGGAGTAGGTTTTAAAAAAACTGCTGCCACTCTCTTCTGATCTATTCCTAAGGACAATCCATTTACAATGTGTCCCAAGGCTTTTAACTCATTGAAACCAAATGAACACTTATTTAAAGAAATTTTCATGTTCATTTTAATCACTTTCTTCAAAACAATTGACAACCTTGACATATGCTCTTCCCATGTCTCATAAAATATAATAATGTCATCTATATATATGATTAACCAATTCTGCATCAATTCTTCCAGAAATTCAGTGTCCATCATTCTTTGGAAATGAGATGGTGCATTTTTGATACCAAATGGCATTCTTGGATATTAAAAACGCCAAAGCGACAAACTATTCTCAAAAATTTTCTGCTTTCTTCATGTACAACATTTCGGTGAAACCCTTTCAAGACATCCATACAATTGATATATTTTGCTTGGTGTAATTTACTCAATGATTTGACAATCTTGGGCATTGGATACCTATCTGGTGTTTTGTAAGAGTTTAATGCTCTAAAATCAACAACCATTCTAGATTTACCGTTGTGCCAAGCAATTATCACTGGGGTGGTAATGTCAATATCTTCATTAGCCCCTACTTTTCTGATGACCCCTAATTGCAGAAAATTATTTATATGTTCTTTAAGCGCCTCTCTGCTCCTAGGGCTAGCAAGAAATGGATGTTTCCTTAAGGCAGGCGGATAAGGCCTATCAATAGTCAAAGTTATTTTAACATCATGACCTACAATGGATCCAAAAGGTTCATCAACAGTAGCAAATGCTTCCTTATGGTCAAATAAAGTGTTCAGCAGACTACTCTTTTCTTGGTCACTTAGTGAGGAATTGATTTTAGATTCATTGATAATTTCATTACAAAAATTATCTTTACCAAGGTGATTGACAGAATCAAGTTGTTTTTGATCAAAATAGAATTTAACACTGTTACCAACAGTAAAATATGAAGACTTTTTACTGTGAAACAAATTGAAAGAATATTCTTTCATATAGTCATTTCCTATTATGAAATAATTCATGGGAGAATTATCAACTACTACAAATTTAATTATGAAAACAAATGAATCAAATAATAATTTGGCTTTTACTGTCCCTAAAGAAATCAATGGTCCAGAGCAACTATGTAATTTAATAGCAGGAGCATTTATAACTGATTTTTTCCAATCTGGGCAGAAGCTATCCAAATAGTTTCTGCTTACCACGGATTTGTATGCTCCACTGTCCAGTAGGACTTTACAAGGCTTATCACAAAATTTCATAGTGACCAATTCATTATATGTTCTGATGGAATTTATGCAACCTATGATAGGTTCATCATCATCTTCCAAGGAACTATCCGACTCAGTCTCCTCAATACAATTATCCTGTATACTAGAACTTTCACTACTGATGTTATTCACTTTCTTTGTTTTCTGCAGGCAAACCCTTGAGGTATGTCCTACTTTACCACAAGTATAACAAGACATCTCTGTATTGGAAGTAGGATTTTTATTAGTAGTTTTCTCCCTTTCTGTTCTGACTAAATTGTTATCTCTGGTTTGATAATTTTTCTTTCTCCCCAAAGATGTATCTTCCACTATGTCCTCTAATATATTAATCAAGTTAGAACAGTCACCATCAGCTTTCATACTTGTTTTGAAAGCAAAAGAAATTTCACCGTCCATTAGTGAAAGCAGCTTAAATTTAATACTATCTTGATCTAGCATTGGGTAAAAAAGCTCTTAGCCTTTTCTTTTGCCTTGTGACCCAACTAGCAGGACTAGTGACACCAGGTACAAACTCATCATTATTAAATGAAGTCATACATTTCCTTTTCCAATTTGGTGTACCAAATTTATTGTGCAATTCCTTTTTCCAGAAGCTCCAACTTTGTACTCCAACAGCAGTCCTTCTATCTCTGTACCAATCTGAAGCTATACCTTTAAACAGGATACTCAATCTGCTAGTGATTAAAGTATCAGGTAAACCTGTATCTTCTTGCAAGGTATCAATCCAAGATATGAATTCTGTGTGATCATATGCTCCTTCACCTGTGAAATTAGGCCACTCACTAATCTTGGGCAGACCTTGCAGAATATGCTTAAATATCTCACTATTTTTTCCTGGTTGTTCATGAGGTGATAAAATTTTTTCTTCACCTCTATCTTTACTCATAACTGTTGAATTTCTGTAAGAGACTTTTAAGAATATTGAACATAGAGGGCTGTGCCAAAGCCAACATCAGTTAGAGAAAAGAAAAGACAGATTGAAAGAGGAAAAACAAGAGAAGAGAAAAAGATTTGAAAAGAAGAGAACAAACATCGAGCAAGTGGAAGATGTTGAGGTTGCCAAGTTGATCTGTTATGTGGTTGACGGTGGAGGAAAAGAAATGGAGACGTGATAATAAAAGACTTCGGAAGAGTTTAGAATGAAGTGTTAGACTTTGTTGATGTGATGAAGATGACGACAATGGTAAGTCTTACCAGTCAGGACTTGACAAAGAGTAGGAAGAAAAAGTTGAGAATTTGGATTTGAGGAGTTGTACGTGATTGGGTTTTTGGTTGAAGATAATCGGAAGAATCAGAGGTTCAAGTATGGAATGATGAGCCAAGAGAAGGAAAGAGAGTCGCGCATCGGAAGAGAGTTGAGCTAAGTTGAGCGACATGAATGTGACATGCAAGGGTGGACACATGACAGTAGCTAGAGACGCGCGGACATGAAAGAGACGTGGGTGAAACTGTAAAAGAGAAAAAGAAAAATAGAAGGAAAAACAGAAAAGAAGGAAAAAGAACAAGATAAAGAAAATGGAAAGGGAAAATAAGGAAAAAGAGAAAATAAGGAAAAAGATTAGAAGAAGAGAATTATTGAGGAAGAGAATAATTTATTCAACACCCCCCGTGACTTGTAAGACTTATGTTGGAGTGGGGTAAGAAGGGTCTATTAATTGTAAGAGAAGAATGAGAAAACAAAGTGGAAGAGCTTTTGTAAGGCCGTCGGCCTTCATATTGGCAGATGGAATTAATTCTATAGTCAGATTTCCAAGTTTGAGTTCCTCTTGGAGAGCTTTGGTTTTGATATTGATGTGACGCGTTTTGGAATTACAACCAAATTTCTTGAGCTTGTTGTCGAGGCCCTTGTTGTCAGTGAAATGGCGGCTCGGAATAATCTTTGACTTCCAGACTTCGGCAACGAGTCCCCTCATCCAGATAGCTTCAAGAAAAGAGTCCACAAGAGGATTTAATTCCGCTTCCGTAGTAGAGTGCGTGACGTTATGTTGCCGGTAGCTGCTCCAGGAAATGAGAGAGTTGAACAGGAGAGAAAGATGACCTGATTGGGATCTTCTTGTATCCAGATTGTTGCTCCAAGTAGCGTTGCTGTAGCATTGAATCTCAGTGTTCGTGTGATGGACTTGAAGCGTGATTTTTAGATCTTTAGTAGCCTTTAAATATTTACAACATCTTTTTAATTCTCTCCAGTGACAAATTCCGGGTTTTTTGCAGAATATTGCGAGACTTGAAACGGCAAAGGATAGATCAGGGCGAGTTAAACAGGCAATGTAGTTGATGAGGAAGACAGCTGATTGATAATTGATTTTCAAGGCCTTGAACTCCTCATGTTCTTTGTCGCTGGCAGGAGTCAGATTTATATTGGCAGTAAGAGGAATTGAGGCGGGTTTACAGTTGCTCATGTTTAGTTCTTCAAGCCCGTGATCAATATGTCTGGGTTGGGACAGTTGTATTTTATTGATTGAACGTTTGTATTTCATTCCCAGGATGGTGTTCGGCTTGTGATGACTTGAATTAGGAAAACAATTGAGAAAATTGTCCTTGAAATTGTTCCCAGTGCCAACAAGGATAAGATCGTCAACGTGAAAGAAAAGAACCAAATTGGAGTCTGAGTGTATGTATAAGCAGGGGTCAGAGATGGATTTTTGGAATCCTTGTTCTTGAATCCAAGAAGTGAGAGTATTGAACCAATTGGCGGGAGCTTGCTTCAAGCCGTAAAGCAATTTTTGCAAGATAAGATAGTCATATTTTCTGTTTGAGCCCTTGGGTTTCTTGATTATGACTTTGTTGGATAATGTAGCGTGAAGAAAGGCGCTTTTTACATCAAATTGAGAGATTGGAAGGGAATGGAACAAGCCAAAAAGCAATGCAATGCAAAGAGAGGCGGCTTTACCAGTGGGGGAAAAGGTATCTTGAAAGTCGAGACCGTAAATTTGGTCAAATCCTTGAACACACAATCTGCTTTTGTAAACTAGGGGATCCCCGTGGCAATTGTCCTTAAGACAATAGACCCACATTGTATTAAGAGGATTAATGGGCTCAGGACCCTCATAATCTTCCCACACGCCTAGGGATTCTATGCCGTTAAGTTCTACATTCATTGAGGCTTCCCATTTTGGACTGTTGTGGCATCTTTTTGCTTGTTTGAAGGTTCTGGGAACGAAATAGTGATGGTAGCCATAGCGTTGTGGAGGATTTAGGCTTGATAAATCTTGAAGAGCATAGCTGGGCACAAGCTGTTCAGCCAGTTCTTCAGAAGAATCAGATTTGGAATTGGGAGGGGAATTGTTATGGGTTTCAGGAGAGAGAACGGGAGAGTGAGAGTGATCATTGGAGGAAGATTGAGAGTGGATGTTGTTGGAATGTGGGATAGGTGAAGACTGGACAGAAGGAAATTTGGGAATATTTTCATCCATTCTGATTTGCAAGTTGTTTTCGGAGGAATCGGAGTTGGTGGACATTGGGGAGAGGTCATCAAACTTGAGAAATTGGAAATGTTTGGAGGAAATTATGGAATTGTCAGGTTTTAAGATTCTATATGACAAAAAATTTGGGTTATAACCCACGAGGGTACCAGGAAGACCTTGGTCTTTGAATTTATCACCGCAATTAATTTTGTTATTGAGATAAACAACTTTGCTCCTGATGGGGTGAAAGTAACTTCTAGGAAGAGATTTTTTGAAGAAAAGTTGGTAAGGAGACAAAGAATGGGGATCTTTGGGGATTTGATTGAATGAAAGACAGGCGGACTTGGCAAATTCTGCCCAAAGATTGAGGGGAAGCTTTGAGCTTCGCAGGATGGCTCTTATTGATTCAGTCATAGTGCGATTGGCTCTTTCCACCTTCACGTTGTGCTCGTGATGATATGGTTTGGAGACAAGATGTTGGATTGAGTTGATTTTAAAGAAATCTTCAAGTTCAGTTGAAGTGAATTCGCCGCCTCCGTCAGTGCAAATGTTAGCTGGAAAGCGATCCGGTTTTTGCTTCTCATGGTTTAAGATAATTTTCAGTTGAAGGGAGGCGTTGGATTTGTATTGAAGTGGAATTGCTGCAATATAACCAGAAAAATTTTCTATCACCGTCATGATATAATTCATATCATTTTGTGAAGAGGGATTGATGGGACCTATCAGATCCACATGAAGTTGTTTGAATGGCCTAGAGGTGCACGTAGACGTATTCTTGAAAGATGTTTTTGATATCTTTGAGAAGACGCAGTCTTTGCATTGGAATTTGGAGAGATTCTTAGAGGATAAGGAAGGAAAGAGATTTTTGAGACGGGCAGGATAAGCATGACCAAAGGATTGATGTAGGGTTTTGATTTGAGTAAGATCATGGTTCTTAAGCGAGAGATGGCAGAATTTTGAGTCTTTTCCAATTTGAGAAGGGGGTTTGAGCACAAAGAGATTCTCCTGAATGAATCCAGAAAAAGCACGTTTGGATCCGGAAAAGAGGGAGAATCGATTCTTGGAGGCAGAAAGAGAGCAATTTTTGGAAAAGATAAGCTCGCCGGGGCTTATCAGGTTGACTACGAGATTGGGAACGTAAAGGCAGTTACTGAGAGTGACCAAAGAACTTCTCCAGGATAATCTGACTACTCCCTTGCCCTTGATGGGTAATCTGGCTCCTTCTTTCCTGGTATTTATGAAGTCATCAGCAGTGAGATAGTTGAGATGGGTGAAGAAAAGAGGTTAGTTGAACATGTGGCACAAAGCGCCAGAATCAATGATGATTTGATTTAACGGATTAATGTATTTGATCCAAGTAGTGAGCAGAGTCACGTAATGAGCGACTTCTTTTGTTTTGGATTGGGAGTTGAGTTGTGCTCTCCACCGAACTTGTGATTCTTTCAACCAGTCCAGAGCAAGATGTTTGTGAAGATGCCAGCATTTGCTTTCTGGATGGTTGGGCAATTGAGGGTTGTGGTATCCCCTTCTACATCTGAACTCCGGTGGAACTGGTTTCTTAGTTGGCCGGGAAGAAATAAGAGCCGTGTTGCCAAGCTTGGTTTCTTTAGATTTCACCTTAGTTTTGTTATCTAGCTGGGTTAGATGATTGAGAACAAGGTCCATGGTTACGAGTTTTTCTGAGTGCATGATTTGTTGACACAAGGACTGGAGAGAAGAGGGGAATTTGAAAAGAATGAGGTAGGCAAGAATATTGTCGGGAAGATCTATTCCGATGTCAACTATCTTTTTGAGAGAGATTTTGGTTTTGGTTATGAATTGATTAATTGCGTCTGGTTTGAATTGTTGATAAAGGAACTTGTTGAAAATTTGGGCTTGGTTGGCGGTTTGAGAGGAGGCAAAGTGTTCTTTAATTGTTTTCCAAAGAATTCTAGCAGATGATATATTAGCTGGGTTCACTACATTGTTGTGGGTAATTGAGTCAATTTGTGAGAGCAGGATGACTCTGGTTTCCATGTCATCAATCAAGCTGAGACCTTTTGAATTGTCTTCCAGGGCTTTCTTGATGCCTTTGAGTTCTAAAAGCATTGACATCTTGTCTTTCCATATTGAATAGTTTTTCTCCGTGAGCATTGGAACAGCTTTGAGAGCGGCCTTGAGAATTATTTGTCAGAAGCCATCATTGCTGGATCCCTCCATCGCTTCGGTTAGCTTTGTCGGATGGAAGTTTGGTTTTTAACCATGTTGAATTTCTGTTAGAGACTTTTAAGAATATTGAGCATAGAGGGCTGTGCCAAAGCCAACATCAGTCAGAGAAAAGAAAATACAGATTGAAAGAGGAAAAACAAGAGAAGAGAAAAAGATTTGAAAAGAAGAGAACAAACATCGAGCAAGTGGAAGATGTTGAGGTTTCCAAGTTGATCTGTTATGTGGTTGAAGGTGGAGGAAAAGAAATGGAGACGTGATAATAAAAGACTTTGGAAGAGTTGAGAATGAAGTGTTAGACTTTGTTGATGTGATGAAGATGACGACAATGGTAAGTCTTACAAGTCAGGACTTGACAAAGAGTAGGAAGAAAAAGTTGAGAATTTGGATTTGAGGAGTTGTACGTGATTGGGTTTTTGGTTGAAGATAATCGGAAGAATCAGAGGTTCAAGTATGGAATGATGAGCCAAGAGAAGGAAAGAGAGTTGCGCATCGGAAGAGAGTAGAGCTAAGTTGAGAGACATGAATGTGACATGCAAGGGTGGACACATGACAGTAGCTAGAGGCGCGCGGACATGAAAGAGACGTGGGTGAAACTGTAAAAGAGAAAAAGAAAAATAGAAGGAAAAACAGAAAAGAAGGAAAAAGAACAAGATAAAGAAAATGGAAAGGGAGAATAAGGAAAAAGAGAAAATAAGGAAAAAGATTAGAAGAAGAGAATTATTGAGGAAGAGAATAATTTATTCAACAATAACTTGCTTACTATCCTGAAAAATTGGTACACTATGTCTTATCTGTTTGGTATTTTCCAATTTATTGGAGATCATTAGCATATTTTTATCCAGTCTGTCATTCAATTGTGCTATACTATTACTAAACTTATTAAATAACTCTTTAGAGTTAGAGCTCTGCAGGGAAATTTCTTTTTCAAGTAAAGTGAATTTATCATTTACTTTACTTTCCAATAGCTCCATTGAATTGCTTAACTGTATAACAGCTGATGTCAAAGAATCAGTGCTTTCTTTCATGTCCTCTGTGGATAATTTATTGGTTTTTACATTTTCATTCAAATCTGCTATCATTGTTTCCAACTTGTTCAAATCCTTATTATGCACCTTAGTTAAATCAAGCTCCATAGTTTTGTTGGTCACATCTTCTAATTCTTTTCTTGAGGCAGCCAAAACAGATTTAAAATTCATACTAGTTGTCATAATATTATCATATTTATGACCCATGGAAGCAAAACCATCTATAAAAAATTGGTTGGCATGTGCTACTGCTTTTTTAATATGTAGAGTTTCATTAAAAACAATATCACAAAATTTCTCTAACATTATTTCTGAATCTAAGGAAAAAACTACTTCTTCATTCTCTTGGCCCTTTCCCCCTCCAAGAATTGATAACCTCCTTGGAGAGACCTGGCCATCCTCATCATTTCTCCATAAATGGAGTTCCTGTGTTCCCTTCTCTTTCTCATCCTCATATTTCCCTCTTGATGAGGGTGGGATGGACTCTCCAAGGGAACCTGGGAGGTTGATGCTTGAGCTGACTGGTTCACTGGACTCAATCTTTTTACCTTTGATTTGGGTATCATTGGTTTCTTGATCTTTGTTGGATCCCATTTTTCTGTCTCCCTCATCAGTTTTTCCCTCCCTATTATCTTCAGCAAAGCTCTGTAAGTTGCCAGAGCCTGAGTCAGGTAAGTTGCCTGATTCTGCACATTGTCTGCTGCCACTTCTTCCAGATATTTCATCTTTTTCTGGGTGTGGCAGGTCAGCAGATTTTCCACTCCTGGTGGAGGGCTGTCTTTTCTGGCGTCTGAACTCTCCAGCTGGCACAAGGTCAGCTCCCTTGCTCCTAGTAAACATAATTAAATAAAAAATCAGTTTTTGACATTATCAAAACACAGTACTGATTTTTCTTATTTAATTTATTTATTTTTTATTTTATTTTTTTTTTTTATTTTATCATATTTTTTTTGAATTTTTTTTATTCCTTGAATAACAAAAGTTAACTCACTGCGCATTACTTCTACTTGTAATGTAGATTGAGATCTCACTGACACCTGATCAGATACAATCTGATCCGGGGCTGACGCAGAGTCTCCTCTGCTGGAAGTCTCCTGCACAAAGCTGCGGGCCCTTCCTTTGTTTGAGGGGAGGAATGAGTCAATGGACAACTGCTTTGAAAACACTGGACACCAGACTGTCAGTCGTCAATCTTCTTTCTTTCTCTTTTTTTTTTTTAATGACTTATAACTAAAATCTGCGGACTTACTGTTCAGCAATACTCGTTGAGTATTTTTGTAAGTCTGCGCGAAGGTTGCAAGAACAAAAACTCAGAACTTGGCAGCTTTCTGCATTGATTTCCAGACTTGGCAAGGTATGTGTTGCGACCTTGACCTTTATCTCCTTTATGGTTTTTTCTTTTTTTTTTTCAAAATGTAAGCAATAAGAAGGACTGACACTATTAACTGTAACTATAGATATAAAAGGCGCAAAGACTTTCGGCAATGTACTTTCTGACGTAGGAAAGATTCCTTGAAATCTTAATACACGCAAGTTTGGCAATCAGATTGTTATACACTTTAGCAATTGATTTCCATACCCTTGTCTTTTGCTTTTCCTTCTTTTTTTGAAGAAAGAAAAAAAAAAAACCTTGATCAGCAGCTTGAGACACTGAATGCGATTGTAACTAAGAAACGCGAGGGCAAAGGCTTACCTTTGGCTACAAGTACTTTCAGTATTAGGAGGACTAAAAAAAAAGGAACAATTTTGATTAACACAATCTACTATATAGTATTTTTGTTTTTATAAATTTTCCTGTAATTGAAATATAATTTCAAGTTGATTGACAGGTATTCTTACTTTAACAGGCCAAAAAGCCGAAAATTTGGTTCAAAAGGAGATGAGGCCCCCAATTGTCAGAGTATTGCCTCTATTGCTATAGTAGCTGTGGCAGATACCTGCAAAAAAATAATAATAATTGCCAAATATCAGTTTTAATGATTAAACTGATAATATCAATAAAAAACTCAACTGATAGTAAGTTATCAGGAGTAAAAAAGCCACACCTTGAACCTCTAAAGAGATAAGGGGCCTAGCTTTAATAAATAAAGCTCAAAGGAGACTTGCTTACACAAGGAAGCTCACACCCTTTATGATAGCCTAAAAAGGACTATAACTCCAATAGGACCTTGGACTCAAAATTGAAGTTGATTGTTTGATTGATAATATAATAAGATGTTGAATAAAAAGGCCCCAGTCAATCCTCTTGGTGGACTAAGTTGGATGGGCTTGTTAATATGCACTATCTGGTTCATGAAATACAATGAGGAATAGGTCTTGTAGGGACAAGACCCTCCTCTTTTATATTGCAAGAGTCCTCAGGGGGACTCAGGGCATCATCAGGGGAGTACACCACTGTCCTAGATTTCGTCTCCAGTGGCTCAGAGCCGCAAGAAATCATCCCCAATGTATAATAACATTTACATACTCATTGGGGTCTATTTTCAAGGTAAGGTTGTAATTTATTTACTCAGAAGTTTAAAGTGATGGGGGGAATCACCCCAGTCACTTATTCTCCTTCAAGAGGAAGCTCTCAAGGCTTCAGAATCCATTTACTTACCCTATAACTCTCTGTAGATCCATCAGAGCATGTGTTCAAAGAATTACAACCATATTATTAGATATTCTTAATCCACATAGATATGTATACTCTGGGTAAGTATTCCCACAGAGTTTATCTGCACCAGGGGAGTTTCCTAGCTTCTGAGTGTACGCTTTTCCAGCATGATTAAATTCTTGAAAGTTATCTACAAGCTGGAAGGAGAGTTCTTAGAAAATAATTTACAATTCACCTAAAAATCTGGGTTATGGTAGATAAGGATTATTACAGACTATAGTTTCCACAGAGGGAAATCTTTAAGGACATTAATTGTACATCCAATTGGACGCTTCCAGAGGATTGTAATTTAGATTAAATTTATAAGATCTCCCATAAATTATAATATAAACCTTCAAGGTTTTATGGGATGATTTCTAATATTAAGACATACTATAAAAATATGATTATATGAAACTTTATGTGTCAAAAATATGGATATTTAATGGACTAATGGAGGCTTGAACACGCTACCTAGGTACTCCGAAGGGTACTAAGACATTCCTTAACCACTATACTACCAAGACTTGTGAGGTGGGCAGCCTATAGGACACCAATACATGTCTCATGGCTGACAAACATAGCCTGCCTGGTCTTAACCATGAAACAACTCCCCTTGTAGTATTTTTAACTTATTGTCTAGAGCCCAAACACAACCTTTTGATCTGTCACATTGTTTCCTATTTAAAGACAATCCACACTTGTGCCTGGCTTCACCCCCATCCATTTTCATAATCTTCCGCACACAAGTGTACCTTGTCCCAAAAACCATTTTTATCATTACCCATTGGCTCTAGAAAATACAAAATTATCTAAAACTCCTTTTCATAACATCTTTTTATCCTCTTTCCAAGACTTTTTTTTAACTTGGAATTTTTCACTCCTCCTCCTCTTCCGCCACCAACAATCGATGGATTGATTGTGGGCAGCGGCCTTTGATGAACACATTTGATTTCCTTGGACTTGTTGGAACAGGTACATTTTCCCATCTGGCAATGGCACACTTAGCTTAGTGGTTAAAGCATCACTCATCAATGTTGAGGTCATGGGTTAAAATCTCATAGTGCCCAAAATTCTGGATTTTGGATCTACCACTACCCTCAAAACTTTACACAAAAAATTGAATTCCTTGTTTATCCTAACCCCAATCAAAGTATAAGTTTGGGAAGGCACAAGATGGGAGGAGATGATTTGAAAAACATATATGGATGTGGAATTGCCAATTGATCTATCAATCAATCATGAATCAATCAAGCAATCTCAATATTTTATACAAAAATTGAATTCCTTGTTGATCCTCACCCCAATCAAAGTATACAGTTGGAAGGGAAAAAGATGGAAGGAGATGATTTCAAAAACATCTACAGAATTGGAATTGCCAATTGATCTCTCAATTGATCTCTGATCACCCTCTCAATTAATCATGAATGGGATGGGATGATTTGAAAAACATATAGAGATGTGAAATTTCCAATCCATTTCCAATTTATCTCTCAATCAATCTCCAATCACACTCTCAATTGATCATGAATTGATTGAGCAATTGTTTGGTAAGTGATTTCTGGATCAATAACCATTAACCTTAGGGGACAGAGGTTGGCCAACTTGTGTTTCATTGTTGGATCCAAAGAAAGCATTATAGTTGGATGGAATTTTCACCCAGTTTACCAGGATGATGTGATCAGCTCTCTTCAGCTCACTTGAGCCTTTGGAAGCTGATGGGGGAGGATTGTTGGATGTTGAATTCCTGGGGGATTTTTTCTTTGGTCCATTGGATTTTTTAATGCACTTGTGGTGGGAGGAATTCTGAGGGGCCATAAAAAATGGCGGGTTTGCTTAACTTTGATATGCCCTATTGTCCTTTCAGTTATCAGGGAATTTTTTGAAAAGATTGGGTGTTTGGTTGGTGAAGGTTATATGTCCAGAGCACAACCATCCACCTTCCATTGATCCTTCCACTCATCTCATCCACAGAAGAATCCAAGGGGAGAAAAAGGAGGTAGCTGAAAATTTATCCAAAGCAGGAGTTCCCCCTTTAAAAATTCTCAACTCTCTTACACAAAAATCATCATCACCTATCCATACAAATCTCCCTAAAATTTCCAACAAAAGATACCGAATACAAAAAAATGCCCTTCATGCCAAAACTCCTGTGGAAGCACTCATACTGGAACTCAGGAATTCTTCTTTTTACTACAAAATGAACAATATGGATGGTCAAATTACTTCATTATTTATTTCACACCCTGATTCCATGAAACTTCTCAACCTTTTCCCCATTCTCATTATGATCAAATGTACATATAAAACCAACAAATTTGGAGTTCCCCTTCCTCATATTCTTGGGTTGAAAAATTCTGCTAGAAGCTTCTCAGTTGCATTCTGTTTCTTATCTCAAGAGAAAAAAAAGAACTATGATTGGGCGCTGACTCAACTTCAGGAAATATTTGAAGATAAAAAACCTAGTGTGATTGTGACAGCAAAGGAACAAGCACTTATTAGCTCAATTGAATCATCTTTCCCTTCCTCGCATCATCTTCTCTGTGACTGGAAAATTTTCAAGAATATTTGAACTCATTTCAGGAAGCACTTTAAATCTGAAGATGAATGGAAGCTATTCCAGAAATAATGGAATCATTTCTTCTATTCAAAATCTTAATCAAGCTATCACAAAAACTTCACAAAACTTTCACTAGTGTGGAATCCTCCCACTTCTGACTACCTTTTTGAAAACTGGATTCCTCTAAAAAAAATTGTCTCCTATTTGGCACAAAGATAATTTTACTTTGGAAACACAAGTACATCAGGAAAAGAAGGTTCTCACTCCTACATTAAAAGATTCATCAATTCTTCTATTTTCTCTTTCTGTAATATAGTTCAAAAAATTTACAGTTGCATCACCATCCAAAACCATGAGAGATCCATTGAAGCCTCTCAGCAAGAATTCAAGCATCTCATTGGTTTGCCTCACTGTGTGGATAATCTTTCTGGGAAGATCAGCCACTTTTCCCTCAAAATCATTCATTCATTTCATCAAGTTTCTGATTCTTCCACCAATTGCTATAACTGTGATTACTCTTCTTACATGGGCATACCATGTGTTCACAAAGTTGAATTGGCTATCAGAAAGGGTGAACTCTCCCAACTTGATGATTTTTATCCTCAATATCATGTCAAAGCTCCCATCTCAGTAAGTTTTTCTCTTTTTGGGGGGGGTATTCAAGCTCAAATTAATAATTTCCTGATTTATTTATTTTTTCTTTCTCCAGTTAACTGTGAACCCTGAATCAACTGAAGATTCATAAAAACGTGACATTCCAATAAAAGAAAGTAATTAAAACCTATATTTCACTAAGCTGTTTGAAGCATTCAGAAAGTTGCCACCTGGAGAACAGCTATATTAGCTGGTTTAAAGCATGAAGCTGTACAGTGGAAGATATCAACTTACCCTGATTGAAGAGCCAAATTTGACTCAAAGATTCAAAGTTAGAGGAAGACCCAAAGGAGAAGCCAATAATTTCAAGAAGATCAGTCAGTCCTCAAACAAAAAAGATCCATCTGTTTTTGAAAATTTAGAAGAACCCAAGGGGAGAGGAAGGCCAAAGAAGAAATTCATAGCAAATTTGAAGGTCATTCACCAATTTTTTGGACAAGGAAATACATCAACATTCATAATTATTTTTTTTTCTTGTGTTTTCAGGTTTCAAGAAGTTGCAAGGCCATCCAAGGGAAGGGTAAGGGAAAAAAATAAAAAGGAATCAGAGGAAGAGTTAATTTTATAACCATACTTTTTTTTTCTGCAATGGGTTTTTTTGATGAGTCCTTCTCATTTTATATTCAGAAGATGAAGAGGTGCCAGATTTGGATGAAGGGGAATATTCAGCAGATCAAGAGCTGCCAGATGTGGATGTAATTAAGATGGTGAGCTTTCATTTTCTTTTATTTTGACTAATTTTTTGGATATTATTTTTCATTTATTTTTTCATTCAAAGCTTTATCAGAGGTCTGGAACCATTGTGAAAAAGCAATTTGCTTCTCCTGAATACAATCCCGGGAAAACAATCAAGAGAAAAAGGAATCCAATGAAGATGGTGATGCTCCTTACCATTCTAGGCAAGGTATTAGCAGCCTCAAAAAACAGTGAGAAAGTGAGTACATTTTGTATTTTCTCATTTTTTAATTTTTTCTGATTTCTTTTGTGTTTTTCCTCTAGGTTTCCTGCACATTATCTTACTCTTTTCCTCAAATATTTGATCAAGTATCAATTGAAGAAGTGATTATTATCTTTATTCAATATTTTCTGTTATAAAAAATTCTGTTTTTTGGTTTTAGTTCCAATACAAAGATTTCATTTCCCCAAAAAAAGCTATTCCGCATATCTCCCATGTTCAATATGTCATAGGGGATGGTAACTGTGGCTTTATAGCAGCATCCATTTGCTTGGGGATTGTCTCAGAAGACTGGATTGAATTCAGGAAAGAAATGGTGAAAGAGCTTGACCCCAACCCAATCTTCAAGGACACAAGAGTACTGCGTGATATCTGGGGTGAAACTTTCCAAGAAGCAAGAAGGCAACTGAACCACCTTTATGGCCCAGCTCCCATAAATATGTGGATCAAATTTCCATGCCATTGTTTCCTTCTGGCTTGAAACATATAAGCGTCCAGTGATTCTGCTTTCTTCTTTAAAGCCTTGCACCTATCTTCCCCTGAATTCCCCTCCTACTCCAAATTCCAAATCTTCCCCTATTTTCTTCATTCTTTGAAGATTTCCAACATATAGTATCATTTAATTTCAAGTCTGATCACTGAACAGCTCCTCCAAAATATAGTCTCATTCAAGTTCAAGTCTGTTCATTGGACAGCTCCCAGGTTAGCTCCACTTTGGAAAGGCTTTGTGACAAAGGATTCAAAATCTTGGAAAACTGTTGTTCAGAGAAATTTGGATCTTGTTAATGATGTTTTTTTCCCTCCACAAAAATTAAGTAGAAAAATAAAACCAATCATAGTTGAATAAATTTCAATATTTGTATCCATATTTGTTCTTTATTTTTCATTTTTTGAATGAAGCTTTTAAGGTGTATGCAAGAATGCAGATGATATTCAAAAATTATTAATGAAGTTTTTTTTGCATTCAACTTTCTGAAAGCTTGAATAACCCAAAAAAACAATTATATATTCCAAGAAAAGGATTCAAACATCCAGTGAGAAAAGTGGATTTTTCAAATTTTTTGGTTTTTTGATGGAATTTTTAAAGGTCAAAAATGACATCCAAAGATCCTGGAAAATTTTTTGAAAGGCTCTTGAATAGTTTTTTACAATTCTGAAATCTTGTGAAACCCAAAAAATCAGTCAAAATTCCAAACATAAGGATCCAAAAGTCAAAGGAGAAAATTGATTTTTTTGATATTTTTTGCTTTTTTGAAGGAATTTTTTAAAGTAAAATAATACATCCAAGAAATCTGAAAAATAAATTTGAATTCTCTTCAAATGTTGTTTTAACTTTTTCATAGCTTGAATTTCCCAAAAAAAATTAAATCAAAAGGAAATAAAAAGGATTCAAATTTCCAAAGAGAATTTTTTTTTTATTTTTTGTGTTTTTTTTGAAGGAATTTTTTAAGGTGAAAGGATACATACAAAAAATATGAAAAAAAAATTAGAAGACTCTTTGAATGTTGTTCAAAAGTTCTAGCAGCTGAAATAACCAAAAAAACAATTAAAATAGCCAAAATAAGGATCCAAAAACCCATGCAAAAATTTGTTTTTACAGAATTCTTTCATTTTTTTATTGCATTTTGAAGGGGTTCTAATGCCTTCAAAATTACCAAAGATTTTGGCTGGGGTTTTAAGAACCCCTGCTACGGTACTGCGCAGGCAGAATTCAAAAAAAATCAATTCTTGAAAGCTGCTTGAAATAAAGGTTTTTTGCATGAAATATTGGAGGGGGCAAGGGCGCACCAACGTTGAAATGCGTGAAATAAAGGGTTGGATGCATAAGAAAAATAATGCCCTATATATATATATATTTTTTTTTTTTTTTTTTTTTTGAGAGAAGAAATTGATTTCCTTTTTCCTAAGTAGAGAAAACAAATGTCTTATATGATATGCTTGAAAGATATTTATTTTTTATGTATAATTAAAATTTTTCTTTTGAAGAGTGGATTTAATTTATTTATTTGTAGGATGTTTTTGGTTCTAAGGGATAGAAAGTATGGAAATCTTGAAGTAAGGTAGGAAATTTGGTAAGATTAGAGTGAGGTTCCCAAGTGGTGCTTTTCTTGTCATTTTGAAAGCCTTTCCATTCAACTAAGTAAATTAACTTTCCCCTCTTAAGTCTTGAGTAAAGTATCTGAGACACTTCCCATTCTTCTTCCCATTGATTTTGACTTTTTCAGTTGGTGTTTGGTGCCTGGAAGACAGTGAGTTTTACTGATATGGCTTGAGTAGGGAGGAGTGGAACACAGGGTGAATACTGGACAATTGTTGAGGAATTTGAATCTTAAATGACTTTTCTTCAGTCCGTTCTGTAATCAAAAATGGACCTAAGCGTTGCTCTGAAAGCTTATGAGTTGGACAATCAGTTTTGATATTTTTAAAATAGAGCTAAACTTTGTTTTCAACAGCCAATGAGGCAGAAAAATCACTTCTTTTTAGGTCAGCATATCTTTTAAAGGTTTTTAATTTACTTTTCCAATTCAACTCCTAGTTGTTTCTGATTCTGGTGAATCTGATTTATTTAGTGGCTGGCAGGTTGTTTTTCTACTACATGGAGGATTTCAAAGTTGAGGTTTTGTCCGTAAATGGTAAAGAATGGAGATTTTTTAGTAGAATTATGGTTGGAATTTTTGTAGTCAAATTCAGAAAGAGGGATTGAGGTATCCCAGTCATCTTGGTGATAATTGACATACATCCTAATAAATTGTTCTAGGATCTGATTTACCCGTTCAGTTTTTCAATCTTTCTCAGGGTTGTAAGCTGTGGAGAGATTTCTTTTTATTTGTAATTTTTCACATACATTTTTCCAAAAGGAAAAGAGATAAAAAGATCCTCTTTCACTGACAATATCAGTTGGGATTCCATGTTTAGTAAAGGCATAAGAGATTAGCAGTTTAGCCAACTCCACAGAGAATATATGAGCTCTGGTTTTAATGAAGAGATACATTTTTGAAAAACAATCAACTACCACAAGGATTGAGTCAAATCCATTGGATAGTGGAAGTTGTGAGATAAATTCTATATAGAGGTAAGCGCAAGGAGAGTCGGGAATTGGTAAGGGTTGAAGGAGTCAAAAATTCTTTTGGTGACTGGTTTTTTTCTTCTTCAAAAGTAACAAGAAGAAACATAATCTTTTTTAAGGGAAGTCACATTTTCCAAATGGAAGTGTCTTTTTACTAGATCAATTGTTTTTTATTGTCCAGGATCACCAGAGAGAGGAGAATTGTGTTTTTTTCAAAGTATTTCAAGCTGGAGTTGTTCATCTCCTTTGGTGATTGCTATTCCATTTTGGAAAATAAGGAGCCCAGTGTCTGGATCTATAAGGTAACTCTTGACTTTTTCCTTTTTATGTAACTTCTGAATAATCTTTTGGGTTAATTTTTTGGAGATCTGGGATTGAATTAATTTTTCCAAGTTTCCATCAACCTGTTTTGTGGAAATAAAAAAAATTCTAGAAGGTTCAAAGTCATTCTGTTTCAAGAGTTGTTTGACATTTTCTGGACTCTTTTCTGCATAGGCCATCCCCCCCTTGGTATAAAAGTTGTCTCAACGTGAAAAGACATCAGGAACTATGTAGTGCTTTTCAGGGCTGTAGACTATAGTGAAGTCAAATTCAGACATAAACTCAGCCCAAATGGCTTGGCAATGAGTCAAGACTTTGGAGTTCATAAAATATTTCAGAGAAAAATGATCAGTAAAAACTTCAAAATTAGAAGCTCTCCAAATCTTGATGACCCATACTATGGCCAAGAGTTCCTTATTGTGGATTTCATAGTTCAGTTTGGCACTCCCCAATTTTCTGCTGTCAAAAGCAATTGGGTGCTTGGATCCATCAGCAGAGGCTTGGGCAAGGACAGCCACTAGGGCATAGTCACTAGCATCAGTCGCCAAAAAGTTTTTTAAGGAAAAATCAAAATTTAAGACTGGACTGAATAAGTATGATTGCACTCTCATCTTTGCATTCCTTGTTCTTTTTTCTGATTAACTGTTAGCAGCTGTCTGTGCATTCCCACCAGGTGATGAATATGTCTAGCTTGTGCTGATCCATCAACCTTTCAGAATTTCTCCTGTTGGTTTGACCATTTCCATTGATTTTCTTCTTCCATTCTGTTAACTGTTGTCATTCATGTCAATTCTTAATTCTTGTTCTCAATCTTTTGAAATCAATCCAGTGGTCCTGTTTATGAACAATCTTTTCCTCACAGTTAAAAGCCCAAGCTCTTTGAGATGACCAATCACCAACCAACACCAGGACCAGGGGGCAATAGCACAATGCAAAAAATCACGCTGAAGACACTTGTAGAATCAAACCCGCTCCTGAATGAGGACAACTGCTCAATATGGAAAGTCAAAATGGAAAGTCTATTTGATCTACAAGGCATTCTACATATAATTGAAAGCAAAAGCAATGATTTTCAGCTAGAGCCTGAAATCAACAAGGACATGGCCCCCTTTCTGTTGGCCAAGTTAGAACCAGCCACTCACACCAACATTATAAAAGCCGGAAATGTTTGCAACACCAAAGAAATCTGGATTGCAACAAATAGTTACTTTGCCTTGTCCCAATCAGCAAACTGAGCAAGAATCTTCAACTCATTCCTCTATCTTCCCTTCAGCAAAGAAAACATTGACAGATTCGTAACAAATGTATGGCTTCACCTCAACAAACTATCAGAAGTAGGATTCAAATTGCCCTCAGACATACTTGCCTACCTAATACTCTTCAAATTCCCATCCACCCTCAAGAGCATCACCTCTCAAATAATGCATGGCAAGAAAGAAATAAATATTGAAAGAGTCTTGGATCACTTGGTACAACACAAGAATGAGATAGATGCAAAAGTCAAAGAAGATGCTTCAACATTCAAGGTGGATATGAATCTTTACTTGAGCTATCCACGGTGCAAAAAAGGGGTTCACAATCCAGATGTTCAAAACCATCTGCGCAAAAAATTTTGGATTGAATTTCCTGAGCTTTGACCAAAAGGATTCAAATCCCACAAACCAGAAAGGAAGAAAAAGGATGAAGTCTCCAATTTCTTTTTGTACTACTTTTTCTTTTCAAACATTATTTCTATAAATCCAAAACCCTTCATTTTGGACTCTGGATGCTCAATTCACATGCTGACAAACAAAGAGTGGTTCAAGCAGATGAAAGTTGAAGACGGGTTGAATGTAATAAAAACTGGAAAACCCGGTGCATCGCTTGAAATTAAAGGTAGAGGAACTGGATCTATTGATACCATCAATGGAACAATCAAGCTTCAAAATTCCGCCTGGACACCCAACAACTTTTTCAATCTACTTTTTATGGGAGTATTTCTCAAGAAGGGAGCCAAGTTAGTTGTTAATGACCAAGAAACTCCACCTACCTTCAAGCTGGTTGCCAATCAATCTACCATTCTGAAAGGGAAGATAGTAAACAACCTCCTACACGTGGAAGTGACCCCAAATCAAAGCTATCATGTCGCACGCAACCCCAAGTTGGAGAGAATCAACAAGCTTCACCTAAAACTTGGGCATTCTGGAATAACTAGGATGGAAAGGTTCCTACAAAAATCCATTGCGGCAGACATAAAAAATGATTTCTTGTGCTCCAGCTGTGACAAAAGCAAGATCAATTGGGCAAGTTTCAAATGCTCCTCATCTGAGGCGGAAAAGGTATTTGAGCCAGTTCACGCTGACCTAATTGGTTTAATAATGCCACTATCAAAGGGTGGGTTTCTATATTCTCTAACTATGGTGGACAACTTCAGTGGTTATATCATCTCATTTCCTCTGAGAAACAAGAGTGATGCTGCTGAAACAATAAAATTCATAATTTTAAACAAATTCAACCGGCTTGGCTATTTTCCCTCAGAACTCTGCTGCAACAGGGGTGGTGAATTCATAAGCATCAATCTCACCAAATTCTTCAAAAAAAAAGGGACAGAAAGAGTCATTTCTGAACCATACCATCCACAACACAACAGAAGGGCCAAAAGAAGAAAATAAAACCACTGCCAAATCTGTTAGAGCAACCTTTGCGTTGGTGAAACTCCCAAAGAACTACTGGCATAAATTCATCCAAAGCTGCACTCTTGCTTTGAATCAAATACCAAACTCTGAAGGACTTACTCCATGGGAACTAATTCATTGGCAACCTTTACTGATTGAATACCTTCAACCTATAGGAAGTAGTCTCTACTATCTGGACCTTGGGAACCAATTGCCAAGGAAGTTTGATGAAAAAGGCTTACCTGGAAGGCTCATTCATTATGTTCCTAAGCTTCTATCCTGTTGAGTACTAAACAACACTGGTAGCATCTTAGAAACAAAGAATGTAAAGTTTACCAAATCTCCCATAGCAACTTTGGATGAGTACCTGACAGAACAAAATGAAGCTACAGTGGGCCAAACTTGATCTCCAACTGTTCCTCCAAACCCCTCTGAATCCCCAGATGATGCAGAACCATTAATCAAAGAAGAATTTGAAGAGTCAATTTCAGAAATGGAAGACAATGCCAATGAAGAAGTAATAAAGGAACTAGTTTCAAACCGCAAACGCTTTGAAATTGCCAGGAACTGACACCTCCAGAATGATACGGATATTTCTCCAAATTAGTTCCCAATTTTGCTGAAGAAGCTCTTTGTTCTCCCTTCTGGTCCAAGTCCCTACACAAGGAGCTGAATACCTGTAAAGATTTTAAAGTCTGGGAAGATTATGAAGGTCCTGAGCCAAGTAACTTACTCAACCTAACCTACATGTTCCAAATCAAATAGACCACTCATGGAGAAGCTCCAACTTACAATTCAAGAGTGTGCGTGCAAGGATTTAATCAAAAATATGGCATTGACTACTTCAAAACCTACGCTCCCATGGGCAAATTCGCATCCCTAAGGGCAGTCTTACTGCTAGCTGTGGATCTTGATCTAGAAATGCTACATTTTGATGTCAAAGGAGTGTTCTTGCATGCTCCTCTTGATGAAGAAGTTTTTATTTGACAACCAACCGGCTCAACCAGACAAACTCCAATCCTCAAGCTCAAGAAATCCCTATATGGGCTCAAGCAAGCTCCAAAGAATTGGTACAAGATGTTAAGCAAATGGATTCAAGATCAAGGTTTCATTCCCTTGGAAGCTGACCCATTTCTCTACCTTGGAACTGATCAGAAATCAGAAATATTTGTTCATGTTTACAATCTTTTGGTGGTCAGAAACGTTCAAAAGTTCAAAAATGTGTTCCTAAGCAAATTCAACGACTCATTGGCGCACTCACCCAACACTCTACTTGGCATGAAGGTCAAGCAATTTCCAGATGGAATAAGGCTTTCACTTCCTCTGCATATTGAAAAGGGTCTAGCAGAGCTGGATCTTACGGACTGCAAGCCAATGAGCACACCTTGTACCCTGGGGATTCATCTTACTCCAGGCAGCAATGAAGAAATAGAAGAGTTCAACAAGCTGGGTGTATCCTATTGGTCACCCATAGTACAGCTTACTTCATTGCTTGACTTGCCCAGCCTGATATAAGCTATGCAGTTTTTTCTCTAGAAAGCTTCTCCAAAAAACCTGGGATTGCTGATCACTGGATGGAAGTACTCAGGGTATGGAAATATCTTAGTTGTTCTAAAAATCAGCAACTTTTAATTGCAAAGAAGAACAATTCAGACAATCTCATATGCTATAGAAATTCCACCTGGGCTAACAATCCAGTCACAAGAACTTTGCAGATGGGGTTCATCTGCTTTTACCAAGGATCACCTCTCTATTGGACCAGCCAATGTCAAAGAAACATCACTTACTCATCAACCAAAGCGGAATGCAACGCTCTCAGTGAAAGTCAATTGGAATGTAGATGGATTAATTATCTCATCCATGAACTCTGGAGAAAACCTATTGAAGCAAGCATCCATATGATTGAAAATAAAGGTCTGGCTGACAAAATAAGAAATTTTGGAAGCAACTCAAAGACCAAGTTCATCAACCTGAAGACCAAAGGACTTTGAGAAGATGTATCCAACAAATCAATTGAAATCCAACTCATCAAGTCAGATCAGATGGTAGCAGACGGACTTACCAAAGCCATAAATAGAACTTCAATGTTGCAACTCATTCACCATTTTAGTACTTAGACCTCTCACACTTTGAATCTGTTGTGAAAACTGGGTCTTCAAGCTCCCACTTGAGACTGAATTCTGCAATCCTTTCATTCCAGTGCGGGCGCTTCATTCCTAGTTTAACTCCAGCAGACCCGCACCTTCCTTCCAGTCCACTTAGAGAACCAACCTCTAACCTCATCAAACCAATCTTCATTGTCATCATAATTGTCACAAGATCACCCTACCAACCAGTTCTTCTCTTCTTCATTCTGTCTCTTCCTCTCAACTTCCACATCACAAGCATAACAATTCAATCAAGTCTGGAAGCGTCTCAAGCGGGTAAAGAATGATTTAATGCATTTCAATGCACTGATTCTGCTTGACCAACATATTTACCACCGCAGCTTATCAGAAGACTTCAAGGCGGCTTCCTTATACTTAAAGACTGGACTGAATAAGTATGATTGCACTCTCATCTTTGCATTCTTTGTTCTTTGTTCTGATCAACTGTTATCAGCTGTCCTTTCATTCCCACCAGGTCATGAATATGTCTAGCTCGTGCTGATCCATCAACCTTTCAGAATTTCTCCTGTTGGATTGACCATTTCCATTTATTTTCTTCTTCCATTCTGTTAACTGTTGTCATTCTTGTTCTCAATCTGTTGAAATTAATCCAGTAGGTTATCAACAATCTTTTCCTCAAGCAGTGAGGAGGTAGACCTTCCTGGAGTAGTTAATGATAATTCTGCAATCAAAATTAGAAAAACCCAAAAACTAAACTGTTGCAAGGTTTTTTCTTTCATTGGTGCTGGCCAATCCAAGATATTTTTGAAGTTGGAGTTTTCCATTTCAATTCCATCCCTGGAGATAACATAGACTAAGTAGTCCACTGAGGAGGCATGAAATTCACACTTAGAAGCTTTTGCATATAAGTTGTTCTTCCAAAGTCTGCTTAAGACTTCAAACACATGAGCTGTATGTTCTTTTGATTTTTTGGAAAAAATAAGGATTTCATTGAGGCATACCACCACACAGATGGTTAGGAGCTCTTCAAAAATTTTATTAACAAGACATTGGAAAGAGGCAGGGGCATTGGTCAGTGCAAAGGGCATGACCAAGTATTCAAAACTTCCAAACTGAGTTCTGAATGCTGTAAGATGTTCATCCCCTTCTTTGATTCAAAGAAGTTTATAAGCACCCCTGAGGTCAATTTTGGATAAAATGGTAGAACAGGAGAAGACTGTTAATAAGTGAGTCATGGGAGGAATAGGATACCAAGTCTTTTGAGTAACAGCATTAATCTTGCAATAGTCAACACACAATTGCAAACCACCATCCTTCTTTTTCACAAAGAGGACAGGTGAACCAGTTCTTGAAGTGCTGGGGAGAATGAAGCCTTTCTCTATATTTTCCTCTATATAGGCTTGTAGGGCCTCCTTCTCATGCTGACTGAGGGAGTATATAGGCCCAACTGGAGGAAAACAGACTTCAAGTTCTATATAGATATTTTAAGCACGGTGAGGAGGGAGTTTATCAGCTTTAACCTTGGAAAAAACAAGTAAAAAGGCATGGTTAAGCTTCTGGGACTCTCTCCATCACAGTTTCACTTTCATCAGCTTGCTAATATTCATCTAGGCCTTCTGAAGCAGTCTGCTTTGGGCCAGAGTCAGAAGTGTAAATAATCATATGCCGTATTTGAAGGGATAGATCATCCTCTATATCCTCCAAGAATTTTGGAGAATTTCCAAAGAATATCCTGTTCACAGGAGTGGTTGTTGAACTCAGAGGATATTTTTTTGATTTCATATATTCTTAAAAGTTAGCAGGAGAAGTGACATTCAGGCTCACTGGCGGAAGGTGAGTAGTGGCAAAAAAGAGTTCAACAGAATGAGAATGATCCAAAGTTGGTTGGTGCCTTGGGGTGATCAATCCCAGTTGCCAATTTAACTCTGGGTTCCAAAAATGGAGGATTTCAATACCTAGAATAATTTCTTCTTTTGGGGGAGTATCAAAAACCAAGAAATCCCATTTCAATTTGGGAAAGGAAGGGAAGGAAAATTTGAAGGAAACCTTGTGAGTTATTTCATGGGAAGGTTAGTTAGAAGGACTGAAGGAAAATAATAAAATAGGAGGTTTTGGAGGTTTAGGAGAAAGGGAAAACTTTGAAACCATAGATTTGGAAATAACAGATTGAGTTTCCCCAGAGTCAAAGAGCACGCTATAGGCCTGATTATTGAGCAAAAAAATAAAACTTAAGTCTTTAGTAGGGAGAGTCAATTCTTTCCCTCCCAAAGTATGCACTCAAATATTGGAGGGGTGATTATCATGGAGTACCACATTTCCATCACCTAGTCTTTTCCCTGTTTGGGTTTAGCAGAAATTGGCTTCTTGCCAGGTTTGAAACCTGGGTGTTTTCTGCAGAGGCTAAATTTTTGAGCACCTCCACAGTATTTACACAAACCCTCTCTTTCTCTTCTAGCCTTTTCATCAGCCTTGATGTGTCCATCTTCACCTACATTGGGATTAGGATGGTAAGTTGGAGCAGTGTTAATAGGGGAGCCTTTTCTTTCCCCTTGAACCTACCTTGTTGACTGGTCTGTTGAGATTTTGGAGGATTGGAAAACTGGGTCCAGGTCTTGAGTATTGGTGGGAGTTGAAAGACTTTTTCTGGATCCTTTCATGGTAGCGGGTATCATACTTAAGGACAATTTCCATTAGGTCCTGCAAGGTTTCTTGAGGTCCATCATAACCAGCTATTTGGTCCAACAGTCTGGCTGGAAGTCCCTGTCTAAAATGAAAGAAGGAAGCTTTATCACCCCATCCAGAGACCTTAGTCATAAGTTTCCTGAACTCAGTGATATAGTTAGTTTCATAACTTTTATCTTTTATTTTAAGAAGGGCTAACTCCTTTTCAGCACGTTGGATTTCCAGAAGATCCCCAAAAAGGGTCAGAAGATCCCCAAAAATCCTCAGTGCATCCTCATCTGAGTAGAATCTCTGGGTTAGCCTTAGACAATCTAAAAGAAGGAATGAATGATGGGCTAAATAAAATTCAACTCAAAATAAAATTGAGCAAGATTGATTGTGGCAAATATGTTGATGACCAAACAATCTATAACACTAAGCATTAGGTAGTTCTTGAATAACTGAAGGGAAAAAGCGTTATGGTGGTCCTCTTTGAAAAACTTGGTAATTCAGGTTGGGTTCATCAAGCAAAATTCAGTGGAGAGGGTCACTTAAAGTTCCTATTCTTGGCTCACCCAGATCCATCAAAGCTTTGCAAGCAATTCCATCTTATAGCTATGATGGATTTTACTTATAAGACAAATAAGTACAACATCCCCCTATTGCACACCATAGGAATTACTTCCAACCAGAAAAATTTCACAAAATCTCTTGTTTTTATAACAAGAGAAACATTTTACCTCTAAAGTTGGTCTTTAAATGCGCTAAAGGAGTTGTCTTATGTTCCTGAGATAATTCCCAAAGTCTTTGTGATAGACAGTGAAAGGGCTTTGATGCGTGCTCTAGAAAAAACATTCCCTGAGTCAACAAGACAGTGCTGTCAATGGAAATTGTCTAAAAACATACAACCAAACTGTAAAGTGTGCTTTAATAATGAAATTGAAGGGTGGAAAAGCTTTATGTCTCTGTGGGCTAAGTATGGGGCCTCAAAAACCAAGGAGAAGGCAGATTTCAATGATGCAGAACTTAGAGTAAGTGCCAAATCACTGCCTCTACTTTTAATCTTCCTAGTTTTTGGATGCTTACATGATGACTTTTATTAAGTGTTTTTTTGCAGACCATGAGGATGTACTTGAGTATATGGATCATAATATCTTCTGTATCAAAGAGACGTTTTCAACAGCTTGGGCTTGAAAAAACCCAGACTTTGTAAATAAAAAAAGGTCTTAGGTTGGAGGGGCCCATGCTACTCTCAAATGATTCCTTTCAAACTTGTCAGGAAACATGTTGGATGTTTGTAAAAACCTAGAGGGCACAGTTTCCAATCAAATTAAATCAGTTCAGGCTGTGCTTTACCACTCTCAAATAAAGATTGGAATAGTTATTCCTACTTAACTGTTCCCATTGGGATAGAAGGTGTCTTTACAAGCAATCAAACTTGTTGGGGATCAATTAGAGAGTTTAAAGCAGAACCATGATGGGGAAGTGTGCACCAAGTCATACTCAATGGCTATGGGTTTTCCCTGTTCCCACAAAATAGGGGACCTACTAGCATCAAGAGGCTCTGTTGTGCCTGAAGACGTTCATCCTCAATGGAGGTTGGATTATGACCCTTGCAGTTCTAGTTCTGTAAGTTGTTTTAAGTTGGATTGTTCAAATCACTTTTTTATTAAGACTCTTTGATAAATGCTTTTTGAATGATGATTCCTACTTGAATAATATTTATTCCTTTTGAATTTTTAAAGGTTTATGTTGATGAACTTCTCAAAAATTCTCAGTTACATGAGAAGCTCAATTCAATGATCTTGAATCATCCTGATCAAGATTATTGCAGGCTGTTGAAGCACTTGATGAAGGAGACAGCCAATTATCAATCAAATCCAAGACTTGAGCCTAAATTATTGCAATCAAGCAGAGGCCTTCCAAAACTCACAGATACCCGGAAGGATCCTTCTCAATTTTAACACATTGAAAAGGAACTTAAGCGGGAAAAGAAAAGTAGAAGGGCACCAAAGAAGAAAATAAAAATTATTGTAAGTCTTTTCTTTTGTGAAAGGTTCTTTTTTGGTTTAATGAACTGATTGAGAAATTTTTATAGTTCAAGTAAGGCTCTTCATCTGAATTTCATAGTTCAGTGTAAGAGACTGAAAGTTCAATGGGTTTGGTGCTGTTTGAATCCAATTCCTTTTCAAAGGATGAAGAAGAAGCAATGAAGGGGTCAAAAAGAAGCTCATCTTTGGTGAGTGGTGATTCCTTTAATGAGATTAGAATTTAGGCTGACTAATTTTTGATTTTAGGAAGTAAATTACTTTAATCAAATACCTGGGAACTTACATAAGTTCATGGGTGAGGTTTGGGACCCAGTTGGCAATGGCAATTTTTGTTTTAGAGTAATTGCTAAATCATATGGGTATGATGAGGATGTATGGTTTAAATTTTGGAAAGAAATGCTTGAAAAATTGAGGGAAAATAAGGGGTTTTATTCCAAGATCCTTGGCAGCAGTAAAGATTTTGGAAAGATAGAAAAAAGACTTGATTTCAATGACATCAATGGAAAGGTTCCCTCTTCAAAATGGCTTTCAAAGCATGACATGGGTCAAATAATAGCTGATACTTATGGAAGACCAATATTTTTCATTTCAATGAAATCATGATGTTCTTTTACTCCAATTAAAATGGGTGCAAAAGAACAATCAGATCCTATTTTCATTTGCTTTGGTAACAATAACCATTGAGTCCAGCTTTTACTTAAGGGAGATGTGATTCCAATCCCGCCCATAGTTTCCAAACCATGTTCCATGATTTCTAAAGAAGCATCTATTTGGGTTGATCACCTCAAAGATCAAATTGAGTTGTATTCTAACTTATAGATTGATTTCATCATTTATGTTGGGTCTAACATGCTGATATTTCAATTCTATTAATATGAAGGTTTATCACATTTTGAACATCATTATGTTGAGTGTTTGGAGTTAACATCATTATGATGAGTGTTTTGAATGAGATTTTAATGGTAAGTTAGTTCAAGTTGTGTTGGGATCAGCTTAACACAAGTTGAACTTATTTTTTTTGTTGTTTTTAGTTTAGGGCTGGTCAAAAGACTTGAAATTTCTTGGCCCTTTTACTTTAGGGCTGGTCAAAAGACTTCTGGTATTTTTTGGCTTTTCAAAAGACTATCATTGCTTTGGCACTTTTACTTTAGGGCTGGTCAAAAGACTTCTTGCATTGGGTAATATTAAATTCACATCTCCAGTCGTTTGGGAGCCGTGTAGGGCCCCAAACAGCCTGTGAGATTTGTGTAGGGCCCCACACAACCTGTGGGAGTTGTGTAGGGTCCCACACAACCTGTGGGAGTTGTGTAGGGCCCCTCAACGCGTGGGGGCCCATACACTACTCCATATAATTTATAATTTATTATTTATTGTGTATTTTTTATTATTTATTATTTATTATTTATTATATATAATTTATTATTTATTATATATAATTTATTATTTATTATATATAATTTATTATTTATTATTTATTATTATTTATTATTTATTTTTTATTGTTTATTATTTATTATTTATTATTTATTATTTATTATATATAATTTATTATTTATTATATATAATTTATTATTTATTATTTATTATTTATAATTTATTATTTATTATTATTTATTATTTATTATTTATTGTTTATTGTTTATTGTTTATTACTTGTTCTTTATTATTTATTATATATAATTTATTATTTATTGTTTATAATTTATAATTTATTATTTATTATTTAGTGGAGGTACACAACTTGATTTTAGTTTTTTAGCGTGCCACAAAACCCACATGGGACATGTAGCATGCCACACGGCCCATTTGAGTTGTGTAGCTTGCCACACAGCCTATTTGAGCCCTGTAGCATGCCACATGGCCCATTTGAGTCGTGTAGCATGCCACACGGCTCATTTGAGTTTTGTAGGGTGCCACACGGCCCATTGAGCCGTGTACACGACTCAATGAGCCATGAATTTAAAATTTCCCTCTTGCATTTTTTGGCCTTTTTACTTTAGGGCTAGTCAAGTTGAACTTGGAGACCCTGTTGACTATTTACAAATGATACTACAAATGAGTGCCTTTTTTTTGTTTTGTTTTTTGCTCAGAAAAAATACTAACAAAAATCTTTTTAAATTTTTGCCACCTTTTCTTGAGGTGCACCAAATTGTTCACCACACCACATTTTTTTTTGTTTTTTGTTTTAACCAAAAAATCAATTTTTATGATCTTTTGGTTGATTTCTGTTTTTTTTGTATTTTTATTTAGTTTATTTTATACCCTTTATTTTTTTTTTTTTTTTTACTTTTTTTTCCCACTAGACTTGTAGGTGTGTGGCATGGCTACACGACTAAATTCAAGCCGTGTAGGGAACCCCACAGCTCAAATGTGGTAGGGATGGCCCAGAACGACTAAATTTGAGCCATGTGGGGACTGTGTGGGGCTCTACACAGCTTGAATGTAGTCGTGCCACCTCCACACGGCATCCTGGTGCCATGTGGAGTACAGCCCAACCACACTCAAATTGTGTGGGGTCTGCACGGCTCAGGTGTAGCCATGTAGCCATGCCACATGGCTCAAACAAGCTGTGAATTTAACATCACTCTATTTCAAATCAAATTTCAGGTTTGGATTCCTTGCAAAAAATTGATGTTTATTCCTTTTTTACATATTAGGGAATATCAGAGTTGAAATTTTCAAAAAGATTAAATGGCTGATTTCAGGCCTATCCATTTTTTTCAAAATTTTAATTTTTTCAGTTAAAACCATGGGTTCATTTTTTATTTTGATGAAAATATTTTTTGAAAAATTGATATTTTTCCTGAAATAAGCTATTCAAATTTTTCAAAATTTTAACTCTGATATGCCCTATCAAATTTACTCAATTGGCATTCATATTTGAATTATCTAAAAGTTTGTACCTCAGGCAGACCCCACGGGGGCCTGGAGGCCTGAATATAGCCTCACAGGGTGACAATTAATTTTACAGGCTTGGAGGCCCAACAAACAATTGAATTGTGTGTTCTTCCACCCTGGGTAACACTTTAAACCTTCAAAAGGCTTCATTCCTTCCTGGTGTGGGAAAAGAGTCCTGTTGGCCTCAATATACTAAAAGAATTCCTAAGATGATGTGATGCATGCCTTTTGGTGTCAGTGGTATTCCATTATTACTTTAGCAATTATCTTTCTAAAATGAAGCCACTTGGTGTCATTGGCATAACATGAGTAAATTTACTGCCATGGTTATAGCCTTGGCCATAAAAAACATATAAATGAAATATCAGTAAAATTCTATTTGAAATTGGATCTGATTCTCATTTAAGGCAGGTTCTAGGAAAAAAATGAAAATATTGATGAAAATTCTACCAGGAAATTGATGCAGATCTTACTTTAATCTGCTTTAAATTACTTCCAAAGGAATATAAAACAATGAGAGAAACAAAATTAAAAAGAAAAGAAAAGAAAAGAAAAGAAAAAGAAAAGAAAAGAAAAGAAAAGAAAAGAAAAGAAAAGAAAAGAAAAGAAAAGAAAAGAAAAGAAAAGAAAAGAAAAGAAAAGAAAAGAAAAGAAAAGAAAAGAAAAGAAAAGAAAAGAAAAGAAAAGAAAAGAAAAGAAAAGAAAAGAAAAGAAAAGAAAAGAAAAGAAAAGAAAAGAAAAGAAAAGAAAAGAAAAGAAAAGAAAAGAAAAGAAAAATTAAAATAGCCAAGATAAGGATCCAAAATCCCATGCAAAAATATGTTTTTTACAGAATTTTTTCATTGTTTTATTGTATTTTTGAGAGATTTACAATGCCTGAAAAATTACCCAAGATTTTTCTCAGGGGTTTAATTGCCCCTGCTATGGGTGTGCAGAGTCAGAATTCAAAAAAAAAATCAATTCTTGAAAATTGCATGAAATAAAGTCTTTTTGGGTGAAATATCAAAGGGTGCGGCTGCGCAACAAAATCAAAATGTGTGGAAGAAAAGGTTTGATGCATGAGAAAAATAATTCCCTATTTTTCTTTTTCTTTTTTGTTTTTCTTTTTCTTTGCTTTATAATTTTCAACAAAAATGATTGCCTTTTAAGGATTCTGTGATCATCTAGTTGGCTTCATTCTTTTCACTAAAATCTTGTTTAATTGGGGTTTCTTCTTCTTTTGTGACTTGAAATTATGTTCTGAAATTATTTAGTTCCATCTTCATACATTTACACAGATCAGAATTTCTTCCTTGAAAAAAAAAGTTGGGATTTACCCTAGAAAGTTGTGGATTTCTATCAAAAATTTGGTACAATTTCAGGTGCTTGTATCATAACCAATTCAAATCAAATATCAGTAATAATTAAATTTTGATTTACTACCAACAGAAAATCTCCAAAAAGTTCCATAATTTATACCGGGGGGTCCTTAGAAGGAAAAGCATGAATCTCCTCCCAAGAATGAAATCTTATTCCTGATTAAATTCCTGAGTAAAAACAGATTGATAGGTATTCCAAACATTTACAAAATCTTTTTGAATCTTTCTCCACCAAATCTTCTAGTTCAAAGGTCAATCCAACCATTTTATTTCCTTGTGGAAAACCAACAAAAACGTTTTGGATAATTAACTAGGAATGATTTTCACCATCAAGTTTCTGTCAAAATTTTAATAGAATTTGAAATTACCTATCTTTTATTTTTAGTAAACCAACAGCAACCACCCTATTTCTTTTAATATCTCCACCTCCTATTGAGCTTATCTTGGTTATGAAACCCATACCTCCACTTTTCTCAAATAAATTCCCCTTCAACTCTTCCTTTAATCAAGTTTACTTATCCAATACCCAAATCATCTCTGCTACCATTATTTTTTTAACAACAATTTTAATTTCTTAGAAGAGATTGAAAAGGGATTCTCAGCTCTGAAAAAATCAAAGTCAAAGTTTTCATGCTTTCCACCTGATTCCTCCCACATTCCATATCCTACCCACTTGAATTCAGTTCAATTTTTATTCAATTTTTACCCAGAGGATATTTACAATATATGGATAAGACTGTTCAATATTTCCAATCCTCTTTTTCAGAGAATCCATTAGTCAAAAAAACACATTCAGATATAAAAAAATCTGTAAAAATTATCCGTATTATTTTAGAAATCTAGATCAACATTATCCTACTTGCCTTCCTTAACTGCCTTCCTCTTTCTCTGTTGCCTACTGCAAAAAATAAGGATTTCCTTAACCAGTTCCATCATCTGGTTATTAGTTCTCTCTCTGCCATAAGGGGTGATATCCTGAATCATTTATCCAATCCTAATCATTTAAAAGACCACTCAAAATCTCCTTCATCCCTGATATTATAAGGCTTTCCTTCAGCACTTGAAATTTGGGATGATGTACTTTTTTTTTTGTAGCTTTAAATGCTTGAAAAATGGGTTTTATATAAATATAGCTATAATATATAAAATTATGAGTTGATAAATTCCAAAAATTCATACCTGATCTATCCTGTGTGTTTTCAAACAATGTTACTCAATCAATCCTAAATCATGAAATCAAAATATTCAATATAATATATATATGTATATATTGGGTGGGGGGTGAAGAATTATTTTGAAAATTATTCCCACATTTTCATCATTTCAGGGTCTGATCCATCTGAGTAAACCTCCAAGAAGCTCCTCTGTTACTTCTCCACCCATTTCTACAGAATTCCCTCCAAACTTCTTTCCCAATCTTACTATTGATTCACCTCCTTTTCATCAATACCTCAGCCCTCATTTGAAATAAAGTGCATGCACTATCTAACTTATCTGGAGATATGATTTCTTTATTTTTTTTCAGTCCTCTTTTCAATCAAATACAGGAATAGGTTGATTTCTTTTTCTTTGGTTCCAAAATCTAACCCGGGTGATCCCTGGGCCTCATAGCTTTCAAACTTGATTTTATTTTTTAATCTGAGGAGCAAGAGCAAGGTCTCTATTCCCTTGGGAGGCTGTATGGAACGGTTAACTAATGCGCTGATATGTGCCAGATAGTCCTAACTTTAATCATCAATTCATACTTACCTTTATCCTGTCACACAGTGGGTATGTGACACCATAACAACTGTGAAATGAACTGGTCTTTCAGCCGGTTTCATAGACTTTTGGTAAGGCCTTGCATCTCAATTGGTTTGCAGTTTTGAAAGGTATGACATATCCTTACCTTGAATTTGAAGTCCATTGTTTCTCTCAAAATTAAATAAACATATAAAATTAAAGAAATAAATAAAAATTAACTTGGAAATGTAACATCAAGTCTTAGGCAATCATATTTCTCAATTGAGCTCCATCCATCAATTGAACAATCTTTTGAGATGGTTTAAAATCCTTAGGAAATATTGAACATTTATATATGCTGTGGAAGATATTTTAATTGTTTGAAATTCAGTGTTGAGACTACTGCATGTTAAGAGTTTTAATTGGAACGCTAAGATTCACCCATCAGTCCCACAGGATACTTTCAAGGCTTGAGGCCTGATTTCTCAACCTCTTTTCAATCTAAAACTCATCCAAAACCTTTTTTAAAATTTATGATTTTAAGAAATTTTGTTGAATCAATCATCAACTTTATCCCCCCCCCCTCATCCTGTCATCATCTCACTTTCCACCCCTCCCCTCCCCCCTTTTTCATGACTCATAAACTGATCTATTGATACTTAATATATATATATATATATATATGTATGTATATACAAAAAAAAAACCGTTGGTTTTTTGAATCCCTAAACCCTCAAAGTCTCATCATCATATATTTCAGCCATCCTTCATTTGAAGGTGGCTGTTCATTTTTGATTGATTTTTTAAAGTTTTTTGATTTTTAATTCTTCATCTCTGATGATGGAACACTCATCAATCTGACTAGCTCATGATTAATCCCTTTGGGTATTTTCTCTTGCTTTCTTAAAAAGATCAAACTCTAGGCTAGGATCCTTGGCCCAACCCAATCTCCATCCTCATGATGATCTCAAGAAATCCCCCTTGACAATCTCCTCTCAAAGCTTACTCAGTTCACCCATGTCAGTCTACCAAAAACTCTGTAGATTGATGGTCATGATGTTTTTCTTTTTATTTTTTACTTGAATCCTCTTTTGATTTCCATAAGGTCAATTGTTCTTCACCTGTGGTCATTATTCTCCCATCTTAGGGAAAGTCCAAAAAATATCTACCTTTTTTTGGATGGGGGATTTTTATTGGAATTATGGGACTTGAAATTTACCAGGAAGAGATCTGTTTGGTTCAAGTCTTTATTAATTTGCTCCTCTAGCCATCAATCTTGTTAACAAGATCCAGATCAGCTCATATATCATTCCCCACTTCCCCCTGCCCCCCCTTTTTTTTTGTGTGTGTTTGTAACTTGAGAACCTTCTGGAATCACCATTTTTGATCACCACATCTTCATTCATCCTAGATCTCACCCTTCAGATTTCAATCATTTTTCTTTTTCTTTTTCTTTTTTTTTTTCTCAAAGAAAACCAGCATGCTTTCATTTTTTTTTTCTTTTCTTTTTTTTTTTAGGGGAAGAAGAAGAAGAGAAGGATGTTCAAAGAGAATTTCTTAGAATC